>CM031623.1:33033874-33101374 GCA_018398815.1 Conus ventricosus
TGTCACGGTTATTCTCTGTCTGTGTGTGTCACGGTTATTCTCTGTCTGTGTGTGTCATGGTTATTCTCTGTCTTTTTGTGTGTGTCAACCTGTTTTAATTATCTCGGGTCATGTGTGTGTCACGGTTATTCTCTGTCTCTGTGTGTCACAGTTATTCTCTGTCTGTGTGTGTCAGGTTATTTTTCTGTCCTCTGTGTGTCACGGTTATTCTCTGTCTCTGTGTGTCACAGCTATTCTCTGTCGGTTTTTGTCACTGTTATTCTCTGTCTGTGTGTTGTCACGCGCTATTCTCTGTCTATGTGTGTGCACTGTTATTTTTCTCTCTGTGTGTGTGTCACGGTTATTCTCTGTCTGTGGTGGTTGTCCACGGTTATTCTCTGTGTGTGTCACGGTTATTCTCGTGTTCACGGTTATATTCTCTGTCTGTGTGTGTCACGGTTATTCTCTGTCTCTGTGTGTCACGGTTATTGTCTGTCTGTGTGTGTCACGGTTATTCTCTGTCTCAGTCTCTCTGTCTCCCCCTGCTGTTCCTCCCCTCCGGATTCTTCCCCACTCCTCTCTCCACCGCTTTCTGTCTGTCTCTTTGTGACATTTGTCTCTCTATCTCTCTCTCTCGTTCTCTCTCTGTCTGCCTGTCTGTCTCTCTGTGCCCCTCCTCTCTCTCTCTCTCTCTCTCTCTCCCCATCATCTCTCCCTCCCTCCCTCCCTGCGGTTTTTCTGTCTGTCTGTCAGTCTCTCACACTTGTGAGTTGAACCACATGTTCTTTCACATCAGTGGAGTGGACTCCCTTGTAGTTGCAAAGTTCCTGCCAAGACTTTCATGTGCGCATTCCTGTGCCGGGGTGAGAGCTGCTAGACTTTCCACACCTACAGACTGCAGTGGTCATAAACTGCAGCGGCCCTGTGGTAGAACCCAGTGGCAGGGAAAGGACTGCTCTCCGTGTGTGATGAAAGTGACTTTTTACATGAGAGGCCTGAACCTGTTTTATTAACCAGGTGAACTACTGCTGTGTGTGTGTGTGATGAAATGACTTTTTACCTGGAAGATGTGAACCTGTTGTACTAGGCAGGTGAATTGCTGCTGTGTGAATGATGAAAATTACTTCAAACCTGGAAGATGTGAACCCCCGTTTTATTAGGCAGGTGAATTGCTGCTGTGTGTTTGATGGAAGTGACTTTTTACCTGGGAGACATAAACCAGTTCTGTTAGCCAGTTGAATTACTGCTGTGTGTGAACCGTTTTTCCCAAGGAGGTGAGTTATCTTTGCGAGTGAACTTTTGCTCACCTGGGAGGTACCCTACCAACTGATCTTAGCTTGGAAGGGGGAATCACTGGGGTGTTCGAACTGTGCTTAGTGTGGGGGAAGAAAATGTGTTGTATATGAGCTGTTCCTGCCATGGAGATGAATGACTGTTGTGTATGAGCTGTTCGTACCTGGGAGGTAAATGAGGTGTTTGTACCTGGAAGTCTCTTGCTTTACCTGACCTGGACTCTTCTGTCTGAACAAAGGGTGGAACAGTTCTCCCCCTTCTCCCGTGCTTGCTGCCCTTCGGACAGTTTTGGCTGAGAGAAAGGGGGGAGGGGGGGGGGGTGTGGAATGGGGGGGTGCCAGAGGGGATGGAGGTGGTGGGGTGAGAGGGAGTAGGGGTGGCACGGTGGTTGGGTAGACAGGAGGTCTCATTTGCAGTAATTGTCTTGGCATGGTGCCTCTGTGTGCTCTGGTTCCTTCTTGATCTACAGCTCTTTAGCCCTAGTGATGTCTTGCCGTTGGAAGGCAAGCTGGTGGAAGGGGGAGGGGGGAACGGTGGTGGTGGTGGTGGTGGGGTGGGAGGGAGGTGGGGCATTTGGTGAGGAATCACTTTCGGTGGGTGGGAGGAGAGAGGAGGATCGGGTCAGTACAGGCACCGAGAGGAAGAGTTAGTGTTCTTTGTTCGTTCAGCTTCTTCCTCTTTCACCCTGTCTTTCCATTAGTCGTTACCACAATGGGTCATTGTCCGCTTCTCCTGCTCCTCCTCCTCCTCATGTTGTGGTCGTCATTGTCGTCGGGTTCATCATCGTCATCATCACCAGGATCAGAAACTTTTCTCCACTTTCATCTTTTTTGCGTTACTCATGCGCTTCTCTGGGTACATTGGTCAGTCATTTTTAAGCAGCAGAGATGTCTTTGACCCTCCATCATGCCAATGATTATTATTATCATGATTTTTATCTCACATTTTAAAGAAAGAATCTTTGCTGCTGGGATGGGAATGCCTGATGTGACCACGGTGGTCAGCTTGGCTGTAAACTCAAGGACTTGGTGGATGCAGCATGGGGAACATAGGGTTCCTCTGCCAAAGGAGGCCCTGACAGCAGGTTTGCTTTTCCTGTCCCAAGAGAAGCCGAATTAGCCTGCATTGTGTGTTACATGTCAGCCTCCAGGGGCCCGTTCACTGCTGCGCAAAAAGCCAGACAGTAAAACCAACATTAATGGTCTTCATGCTGACAGGTAGGGATCCTGGAACAAGCTGTCTGTTGCTCTTTGGAGAACTGTCCTTCCTGCAGAGCGTGGCAGAAGCCGGAAGCCATGATGGAGTCCTTCAGAAACTGTGGAAAGACCTCCCACAGGTCTTCTTAGAAATCCCTTCCTATTTCTGGGAAGCGTCGGGGAAAGCCAAGGAGGGAGAGCCTCTGGAGGTCCTCAGAAGTCACTCAGAAGCCTTCCAGAAACCTTTAGGGAGCCTCCCTAGAAACTGCAGTGAAAGCTTTCTGAAGCCCGGAAAACCCTGGCGAATCTTTCACTGCATGTTGATGTGAGAAGGAAAACGTTCTCCTGCAGACTGTTGGTTATTGTGATTGGTGCCATGTTAACCCCTTATCTGTCGCCTGAGCCAGCTGCAGACTGCTGGTTATTGTGAATGGTGCCATGTTAACCCCTTATCTGTCGTCTGAGCCAGCTCCAGACTGTTGGTTATTGTGATTGGGGCCATGTTAACCCCTTAGCTGTCGTCTGAGCCCGCTCCAGACTGTTGGTTATTGTGATTGGTGCCATGTTAACCCCTTATCTGTCGTCTGAGCCAGCTCCAGATTGTTGGTTATTGTGATTGGTGCCATGTTAACCCCTCACCTGTTGTCTGAGCCCGCTCCAGACTGTTGGTTATTGTGATTGGTGCCATGTTAACCCCTTATCTGTCATTTGAGCCAGCTCCAGACTGTTGGTTATTGTGATTGGTGCCATGTTAACCCCTTATCTGTCGTCTGAGCCCGCTCCAGACTGTTGGTTATTGTGATTGGTGCCATGTTAACCCCTTATCTGTCGCCTGAGCCTGCTCCAGACTGTTGGTTATTGTGATTGGTGCCATGTTAACCCCTTATCTGTCGTCTGAGCCAGCTCCAGGGAAGGAGTGGAAGTGAAGGGAAAGCAGTTTCAGGTGGTCCGTGTGAGACCGGAGACACTAGGATCAGCCACAGGCAGACGTCGCAAATTTTGATCATCGAGAAAGGGGGGGGATGGGGGGATGGGATATAGCTGTGGGGTTCAAAGGAAATTATGGGTTGTGTGTGTGTGAAGCTGTTGAAAGCTACATTCAGACTAAGGTGAAGCACTGAAGTAAGTACAGTTAAGTTATCAATGACATACCCACACATTGGTGTAGAATGTACGTTACACATGTGTACGCAGGTCTTTAGCCCATCTGCATCCCACCGCCTTCCCCCTCATGCAACACACACACACACACACACACACACACACACACACACACACACACACACACACACACACACACACACATTCTATACACACACGCATGCACACATGCATGTGTGCATCCAGTCAATATACTTAAATATTGTTGGAGAAAAAAAGCGAAATGGTGAAAATCAGTGGATAAAGATCCAAGCGCGCTTGCCACCAGTCACTTTTAGCCTATGAAGGAAGCCGTCTATGCTTCAAAGTGTTCTCTGCGTCATTCAGTCTCGGAACAATCTTGACAGAGCACTTGCTGTTGCGCAGTCTTTGTGCGATAAAAAAATTTGTGGGGCAGCCTCCGAAGGGTACTCTTCTGCATGGTGTCTGGGTCCATATCAGATACCTGGAAGCAGCTCCAGAGAGCGCTTTGCTCTGTATGTGTATGATCTTTGCTTCATTTCAGATCAGTTTGGCAGCTTATGAAGAAGGCTGCTCTGCCTAGATGGGACAACCATCAGAGAGTGGCCTGCTTTGTTCAGTCTTTGTTCATGGTTGTAGGGTAAGCAACAAAGAACTGCCCTGTGTTGTTTGGTTCATGGTAGTAGGGTAAGCAACAAAGAACTGCCCTGTGTTGTTTGGTTCATGGTTGTAGGGTAAGCAACAAAGAACTGCCCTGTGTTGTGTTGGTATGGTAGTAGGGTAAGCAACAAAGAACTGCCCTGTGTTGTTTGGTTCATGGTAGTAGGGTAAGCAACAAAGAACTGCCCTGTGTTGTGTGGTTCATGGTAGTAGGGTAAGCAACAAAGAACTGCCCTGTGTTGTGGTGTTGGTTCATGGTAGTAGGGTAAGCAGCAAAGAACTGCCCTGTGTTATGTTGTTGGTTCATGGTAGTAGGGTAAGCAGCAAAGAACTGCCCTTTGTTGTGGTGTTGGTTCATTGTAGTAGGGTAAGCAGCAAAGAACTGCCCTGTGTTGTGGTGTTGGTTCATGGTAGTAGGGTAAGCAGCAAAGAACTGCCCTGTGTTATGTTGTTGGTTCATGGTAGTAGGGTAAGCAGCAAAGAACTGCCCTGTGTTATGTTGTTGGTTCATGGCAGTAGGGTAAGCAACAAAGAACTGCCCTGTGTTGTTTGGTTCATGGTAGTAGGGTAAGCAACAAAGAACTGCCCTGTGTTGTGTTTGTTCATGTAGTAGGGTAAGCAACAAAGAACTGCCCTGTGTTGTGTTGGTTCATGGTAGTAGGGTAAGCAACAAAGAACTGCCCTGTGTTGTGTTGGTTCATGGTAGTAGGGTAAGCAACAAAGAACTGCCCTGTGTTGTTTGGTTCATGGTAGTAGGGTAAGCAACAAAGAACTGCCCTGTGTTGTGTTGGTTCATGGTAGTAGGGTAAGCAACAAAGGACTGCCCTGTGTTTGTGGCGTTGGTTCATGGTAGTAGGGTAAGCAACAAAGAACTGCTCTGTGTTGTTTGGTTCATGATAGTAGCCCTCCGGGGTTGCGACCTTGTCGTGGTCGGAGGGCTTGCGCGGTCCAGTGATCCCTTAGGCTTTGCTGGCGGGGGCATCAATACTTGGAGATAGGCTGGTTTTTTTCAAACTGCTTCTAGGTCCGAAAAGCCAAGATGCTGTCTGGCCTAAGCGTAACGTGGAAAGGAGTTGATGCCCCTGTAGGGCTTCCCATGTCAGATAGGCTAAGGGTGAGGATCCTGACTAAGAGTAACCCGCCTTTCTCCTTTTCTTGTTTTCTGCCTTCTTATTTGGCCCTTTTCTATCTTCGTCTCCCCTTCAAGTCTTCTTTTCCACACTCCTTTTCTCTCTGTGGTCTCCTTAAGATCCGCCGTGTTTGCCGTGCGGTGCGACCTGTGTCGGAGGGGAATGAGATCCTGGTGATTGAGAGGGCCAGCGCTCTCAACACATCACTTTGGCTCGGACCTCTCCTAGACGGGGAGTACACTTTGGCCCGGGTGTACTAATCGGCTCCCCTTCTTGGGGCTGGGTCAAGACAGACAGTTCCCCTGCTGGCCAAGTTAACCCCTGCAGTGCTCAGCTCTCTGTCCCTGGGAGTTGAGCATGATCAGGGGGGATAGGGTTGGTAGTTTCTGTTTGTCGTATATCTCTCCTGAAGCCTGGAAGGGGTCAAGACATTGGTTTCTTGGCCCTGGCCCCTTAGTTGGACTCCAAGGTGGGTGGGTAAGGGGGAGATGAAACTTAATACAATAAATATGGCTTTTTCTAAAAACTTCCCCCCCCCAAAAAAGAAGAGGAAGGCTGCATCCCCTATTCAGGGAATTTTGATTCGGATAGCGATTCGGATACGGAGGTACGACAGAGGACAGGATTCTGGCTTCCTGGCTCGTGATGGAAGGGATGGAGCAGGAAAGACCCCTTTCAGCTCTAAGCCCTTTTGCTATCCAAAAGGGCTTTCAAGGTATAGCAGGTGACCCTCGGTCCATCAAGAGGTTGAGGAATGGTTCCTTTCTTATTTAATGCAAATCACAAAAGCAATCTGAACAGCTGCTGAAGGCAACGAAACTTGTGGACAGGGAGATCAGGGTAACTCCCCACAAACAATTAAATTCATCGAAAGCGTGATTCGCTGTCGGGATTTATCTGGTGTATCAGAGGCAGAAATTAAGACGGAGCTGGCGTCCCAGGTGTGACGGAGGTGCGCAGGGTGATGGTAAAGAAAGGTTCAGAGAGAGTGGCCACCAACACCCTCTTTCTGACCTTCTGTAACCCTGTGCTGCTCCGGTCATCAAAGTTGGTTATCTGAATGTTCGTGTTCAGCTATATGTTCCGTCCCCGTTGAGGTGCTTCAGGTGCCAGAAGTTTGGCCATGTCAGGGACCGCTGTTCAGGGCAAGAGGTATGCGGTGTTTGCTGCAAGGCAACCCATGATGGCCGTGTCAAGATCCGGCACATTGTGCTAACTGCGGTGGCGACCATCCTTCCTCTTCACGAAACTGTCCTCTTTGGATTCAGGAATCCGCTATTCAAAGAATAAAAACTGAAAAGAAAATTTCCTTTTTTGAGGCCCGCAAGCAGGTTGTGGCAGTCAGACGCCGACAGCCTCTTCCTATGCTTCGGCTGTAAAGAAAGTTCCCACAATTCCCACTCGATCAGTCTGCTGTCAGACTGATGACTTTACATTTTCGAAGACACTGCAAGGAAGAACTGTCAACTCTGGTGGAAGCAGGTCCACCACCTTCCAACCCAAAGTCACTGCCCCTGGTGGAGGCAAAAAATCCGCCACCCCTCAGACTGCCCAGCAGTCTACAACATCTGCTGCTGGGCAGATTAAAAAACCAGCAATTCCCCCTCGAACTCCTCTGTCCAGTGCCCGTGCGGGCAAGGGAGTTCAACCCAGTGTGGAGATGGTGGAGATGAGGAAGAAGCCTCCACCGTCTCCCAAATCCAGACCTCCTTCTTCACCTGTTGGCAAGTCTGCCAGCAGGTCTGAAGACCAACACAGTCCAGTACAAACCTCAAATAAATTTACACCTTTAGCACCAGACGTTGAAGAGGAGATGACCTGATATCTCTCCTTTTCGCCCTCTGCACCATGGATAATACAGTATTCCATTGGAATATCCGTGGACTAAATTCCAACTTTGAGGAGCTGCAGCTTTTGTGCCAGTCTATAAAACCTTCCGTCGTGGCTGTTCAGGAAACTCAAATTCAAAGCCAGAAGACCTTTACTCTTTCTGGCTTTAATATTCTTTCAAATCCTGCACAACCATCCACGTTGGGACGGTCGGGCGGTGTTGCCCTTCTCATACACAAAACTCTACTGTATAGTCCTGTCGCTCTGTCTACCTCCCTTCAAGCTGTTGCTGCGAGAGTCACTCTCCACAAGACTGTGACAATCTGTTTCTTTATTTACCTCCTTCTGTCCCGGTTTGTCGTCAGGACCTTGTCAGTCTGATAGAAGAACTTCCTCGACCTTTTTTGCTGTTGGGTGACTTTAACGGTCACAATCCTCTTTGGGGTAGTGTCCGTACGTCATCCAGAGGTCTGCTAATTGAGGATGTCCTTTCGGATTTGGATTTGTGTTGTCTGAACGACGGATCTGCAACTTACCTCCACTCTTCCACAGGTTCACTTTCGTGTTAGATTTGTCAGTTTGTGACCCCTCGCTGGTCCTGGACTATGAGTGGTCTGTCCATGACGATCTGCACGGAAGTGACCATTTCCCTGTCCTTCTACAACCTGTAATAACTGAACACGTCTCTGTCTCTCAACATCTAAATTATAAGAAAGCAAACTGGGATCTATTTGCAGCCACTGTTTCTAAAGAATTCCAGGACACTGACTTTCTTCAGAGTCCGGACCCAGCAGAATCACTGACAAACACTATGATCAAGTGTGCTAAAGTTTGTATTCCAGTGTCTTCCGATAAACTTCAAATGCCAAAAACACCCTGGTTTGATTCAGACTGCCAACAAATTTCCAAAGTTCGAAAACGGGCTCAGCGTCAGGTATACCAACGACCTTCGGGTCCCAACGCTCGAGCCCATCAAAAACTTCGTGCCAAATCGAGACACACTTTTAAAATCAGTAAACGTCGGTCCTGGAGAAGCTTCTGCTCCAGGCTGACATCGAAAACTTCCAAGAAAAAAGTGTGGAACATCATTAAGAAAATCAAAGGGAAGAACACCTGTCCCACTGTGAACCATCTCAAGTTTTCTGACTCTTTAATAACAGACAAAAAAGCAGTTGCTAATCTGCTGGCTTCAACCATTGAAAAGAATTCCTCCTCTTCTAACAAATCAGCCACTTTTGTCAAAAACAAAGCCCTAAAAGAAAAATCACCCTGCAACTTTTCGTCCGACAACATGGAAGACTACAATCTTCCTTTCACGTTAAACGAGCTGAAATCTGCCTTACTTTCTTGCAGCGATTCTTCTCCAGGTATGGATGAAATTCATTATCAACTGTTGAAACATCTTCTGCAAGAAGGTCTGAACATACTGCTACAAGTATACAACCATGTGTGGACTACAGGTTTCTTTCCACCCTCTTGGCGGAAAGCCCTTATTATTCCCATCCCCAAACCTGGAAAAGATCTTTCTAATCCATCAAACTACCGTCCCATAGCTTTGACCAGCTGTGTCTGCAAATTGATGGAGAAAATGGTCAACGCTAGGCTCATGTGGAAACTCGAAACCGATGGCCTTTTGGCGAAAGAACAGTGTGGTTTCCGCAAACAATAGGACTACAGTTGACCATTTGATTCGTCTGGAATCTACACTTCGGAACGCCTTTCTGAACAAACAGCATGCAGTGGCAATTTCTTCGACTTGGAGAAGGCCTACGATACCACCTGGAAGTCGGGGATACTTCATGATCTCCACGATCTGGGTTTTCGAGGTCATCTTCCGCTTTTTATTCAAAATTTTTTGGCAGAACGACAGTTTCAGGTCCGGGTTGGCACCACTCTCTCTGATGTCCACGAGCAGGAGTTGGGTGTTCCAGAGGGGAGCATACTGTCTCCTGCCCTCTTTAGTATTAAAATCAACAACATTGTGAAATCAGTTCAGCAGGGTTCAGACTACTCATTGTTTGTGGATGATTTTGCTGTCTACGCAACTGGAAGCCTGTACCCGAGTGTCCAGCGCAGGCTCCAGCTTTGCGTAGATAAAATCCATCGGTGGGCAGATGAAAACGGTTTCACCTTTTCTCCAACAAAGACGCAGTGTATTCACTTCCATAATTTCCGTCAGTTTTTTCCAGATCCTGAACTTCAAGTAGGGAAATCTCCCATTCCAGCTGTTAAAGAGGCCAAATTTCTGGGAGTCATTTTTGACCAAAACTTAACTTTCTCAGCCATATTAAAAACCTCAAAACTGCTTGCCAGAAAGCACTGAATATTCTGTGGGTCGTAGCGCACACCGACTGGGGCGCTGATAAGAAAACTTTGTTGCACCTCTACAGAGCCCTGGTCTGTTCCAAACTGGACTACGGTTGTGCTGTGTACGGCTCCGCACGATCTTCTTACCTCAAACTCTTGGACCCTATCCACAATCAAGGGCTTCGTCTCTGTCTTGGAGCGTTCCGCACCACCCCTGTGTACAGCCTGTACGCAGAGGTGGGTGAACCTTCACTGTCCAACCGCAGGCTGAAACTGTCTTTGAATTATTACATCAGACTGTTCTCGGAACCAGAAAACCCTGCCTATGACTGTGTCTTTGACCCTCCGTTCCAAAGTAAGTTTGAAAACAACCCTAAATGTATTCCGCCGTTTGGTCTTCGTATGCAGCCTCACGTGCGGAATGCAGGTCTAGACCTAGGTGTAGTATCTGATTTTTCCAAGTTTCCGGATCAACCACCGTGGACCTTCTTCACACCAGAGATTCGTTTTGATCTTGCAGCTTTTCGCAAAGAGTCTACCAGCTCTCTGGCGTACAAGGCATTGTATGCTGAGCTCTGTTTGAAATTCCCATCCTGTCAAAAAGTTTTTACTGACGGTTCCAAGTCTGAGGATGGAGTGGCCTGTGCAGCCTATTGCCCTGGGGCTCCTTCTCAGATACTGTTGGAACATATTCATTCAGATGCTTCTGTCTATTCTGCTGAACTTACTGCTCTGGTTTTGGCTTTGAAGATAATCTCACATTCTTCAAAGAGGACTTTTCTGGTTCTGTCGGATTTGCTGTCAGCTTTGGAGGCCATAGCTGGCCGCAACCTTCAGCATCCAGAACTTTTACTTTTTTTTTTGAACTTTTTAGTAAGTTGAAGGCGGACGGTTACAACATTACTCTCGCTTGGGTTCCTGGTCATGTTGGCATCGGCGGGAACGAAATGGTTGATCGTTTAGCCAAGAACGCCACAAGAGAGAAACTGTCCAACACTTATATCCCCTGCTCAGATGTGAAACCCAAAATTAAACGATTATGTGAGAGACCTCTGGCAGGAGGGTTGGAACACACAGACGAATAACAAACTCTTTCAGATCCGTCCAAACCTTAAGGACTTCCTCCCATCTACGTCGGGAGGTCGTAAAGAAGAAACGGTTCTGTGCCGGCTGCACACCGGCCATTCGTATTTTACCCATTCTTACCTTTTAAAGAGTGAAGAAGCTCCGTGTGCATTCCATGTCATGCGCCACTCACAATGAAACATGTTCTTTTAGAGTGTTGGGACTTGCACGATGTGAGACACAAACATTTTACAGCGGAGTCCATGAAGATCCTGTTCAGGGATGTCCCGCCTGACGTGATCCTTGAGTTTTTGAGAGAGATTAACATTTTTTATCTGATTTAAGATTTTACGGAAGAAAGATTTTTAATGCAATTTCTGGTGCGTTTCTAGACGATGTCATTTAATGAGATGTGTGAAAGTGGTGTTTTTTTTATTTTATTTTTTTTATTAAATGACTGGTGAGTTGATTTTAACGTGGTGACAGCCCTGATGTGGCCCTTTGCGGTCGGCTGGGCTATAAGCAACATTATCTTATCTTATCATGATAGTAGGGTAAGCAACAAAGAACTGCCCTGTGTTGTGTTGTGGTGTTGGTTCATGGTAGTAGGTAAGCAGCAAAGAACTGCCCTGTGTTGTGGTGTTGGTTCATGGTAGTAGGGTAAGCAACAAAGAACTGCCCTGTGTTATGGTGTTGGTTCATGGTAGTAGGGTAAGCAACAAAGAACTGCTCTGTGTTATGGTGTTGGTTCATGGTAGTAGGGTAAGCAGCAAAGAACTGCCCTGTGTTATGGTGTTGGTTCATGGTAGTAGGGTAAGCAGCAAAGAACTGCCCTGTGTTGTGGTGTTGGTTCATGGTAGTAGGGTAAGCAGCAAAGAACTGCCCTGTGTTATGTTGGTTCATGGTAGAAGGGTAAGCAACAAAGAACTGCCCTGTGTTGTGGTGTTGGTTCATGGGAGTAGGGTAAGCAGCAAAGAACTGCCCTGTGTTGTGGTGTTGGTTCATGGTAGTAGGGTAAGCAGCAAAGAACTGCCCTGTGTTATGGTGTTGGTTCATGGTAGTAGGGTAAGCAGCAAAGAACTGCCCTGTGTTATGGTGTTGGTTCATGGTAGTGGGGTAAGCAACAAAGAACTGCCCTGTGTTGTGTTGGTTCATGGTAGTAGGGTAAGCAGCAAAGAACTGCCCTGTGTTGTGGTGTTGGTTCATAGTAATAGGGTAAGCAGCAAAGAACTGCCCTGTGTTGTGGTGTTGGTTCATGGTAGTAGGGTAAGCAGCAAAGAACTGCCCTGTGTTGTGTTGGTTCATGGTAGTAGGGTAAGCAGCAAAGAACTGCCCTGTGTTGTGGTGTTGGTTCATGGTAGTAGGGTAAGCAGCAAAGACTGCCCTGTGTTGTGTTGGTTCATGGTAGTAGGGTAAGCAGCAAAGAACTGCCCTGTGTTGTGTTGGTTCATGGTAGTAGGGTAAGCAGCAAAGAACTGCCCTAGGATGCAGAGTTAAGGAAACCTGTACAGATGTTTTTCAAGGATCTAGTTTAGGGGAGGGTGGTGGCAGCAGGTGATCTGAGAGAGAGAGAGAGAGAGAGAGAGAGAGAGAGAGAGAGAGAGAGAGAGAGACAGACAGACAGAGAGAGAGAGACGGAGAGAGAGAGAGTGAGAGAGAGAGAGAGAGAGCACAAGAGCCTAATCGGAAGTAATTCTAAGTAACATTGGCAAGGCACCCCAGATTTCCTTCTTTTTTTTTCTCTTTTAAATCTGGAAAAGGAAATGGGTGGGGCCGGTATGGGCTGTAATGGAGGGGAAGAAAAGTGACTGCTAGTACCATAGTGTGTGTGTGTGTGTGTGTGTGTGTGTGTGAGAGAGAGAGAGAGAGAGAGAGAGAGCACACGCACACATATGTGCCTGCCTGCATGTGTGTGTGCGTGTGCACAGAACTGTGTGTGGAGGTAAAGTGGCTGCACCGCCAGTCAGCCTTCCTGGTCCAGCAATGAAGAGTATAGTTGTCCACTGGCATCAAAAGGAGCACTTTGAAGTTCTTCACTGTGCAGTCTTGCAATTAACCTACCTGGCATATGCTGAATCCAGGTTTTGTGATGATTTGATAAAAAATTTTCTTTCCATTTTTGGCTCATAGATGAAAGCAAATCCAGGTATTGTAAAAATTTTATGATTTTTTTTTTTTTTTTTTTTAGTACATTCCTTGCTCTCAGATGAATGTTTGGGCTTTAAAAGTGGGATAGAGACTGGTGTGCGTGCACATAATTAAGGCATGACAGGAGGATTGTGTCTTCTTCATGGTGAGGTCTGTGGCACATCTTCATGGTGAGGGTCTGTAGCACATCATCATGGTGAGGGTCTGTGGCACATCATCATGGTGAGGGTCTGTGGCACATCATCATGCTGATGGTCTGTGGCACATCATCATGGTGATGGTCTGTGGCACATCTTTATGGTGATGGTCTGTGGCACATCTTCATGGTGATGGTCTGGGGGCATCTTTATGGTGATGGTCTGTGGCACATCCTCATGCTGATTGTCTGTGGCACATCTTTATGCTGATGGTCTGTGGCACATCTTCATGGTGATGGTCTGTGGCACATCTTTATGCTGATGGTCTGTGGCATGGTGAGGGTCTGTGGCCACATCTTCATGGTGAGGGTCTGTGGCACATCTTTATGGCGATGGTCTGTGGCCACATCTTTATGGTGATGGTCTGTGGTACATCCTCATGCTGATGGTCTATGGCACATCTTCATGGTGATGGTCTGTGGCACATCTTCATGGTGAGGGCCTGTGGCACATCTTCATGGTGAGGGTCTGTGGTGGGGGGCTGTGGCACATCCTCGTGGTGATGGTGAGGGTCTGTGGCATGGTGAGGGTCTGTGGCACATCCTCATGGTGAGGGTCTGTGGCACATCCTCATGGTGAGGGTCTGTGGCCACATCTTCATGGTGAGGGTCTGTGGCACATCATCATGGTGAGGGTCTGTGGCACATCTTCATGGTGAGGATCTATGGCTTGGCACATCTTCATGGTGAGGGTCTGTGGCATGGTGAGGTCTATGGCACATCTTCATGGTGAGGGTCTGCCGTACACTGTGAGCATGAAGCAGCCTCCACAGTGGGAAGGAGACAGTGAGCACAAATTGAAATGCTGTTATCATGTTTTGACGTCAGGCTGGTGGGAATACTGTGACAGAAGAGCAAGTGGTCGGCGATTCCCTGGGCTTTCTGTGAGGAATCATGCACCACAGGGTAGAGGTATGAAGACCGGTCATTGGTGCTGTCCATCCAGCTTTTCTGGGTTTCCCCTTCGAGATGCCTGCCCTCTGCTGCACTGTAAGACGATAGGGACGAGAGTCGTCACAAAGATCACTGTCAATTCCTAGACACTGCAGTGGTTCTGAACATTGGTTCACACCCCATGTCTCAAAAGGTCCTTCGAATGAGACTATGAACCAAGGTTTGGTGTGTGAACAGACTATGAACCAAGGTTTGGTGTGTGAACAGACTATGAACCAAGGTTGGTGTGTGAACAGACTATGAACCAAGGTTTGGTGTGTGAACAGACTATGAACCAGGTTGGTGTGTGAACAGACTATGAACCAAGGTTTGGTGTGTGAACAGACTATGAACCAAGGTTTGGTGTGTGAACAGACGCATAACAGCTTTCATACACAGACTATATACCAAGGTTTGGTGTCTGAACAGACGCATAACAGCTTGCATACACAGACTATGAACCAAGGTTTGGTGTGTGAACAGACACATAACAGCTTCATACACAGACTATAAACCAAGGTTTGGTGTCTGAACAGACGCATAACAGCTTGCATACACAGACTATGAACCAAGGTTTGGTGTCTGAACAGACGCATAACAGCTTGCATACACAGACTATAAACCAAGGTTTGGTGTCTGAACAGACGCATAACAGCTTGCATACACAGACTAAAACCAAGGTTTGGTGTGTGAACAGACTATAAACCAAGGTTTGGTGTGTGAACGGACACATAACAGCTTGCATACACAGACTATAAACCAAGGTTTGGTGTGTGAACAACTATAAACCAAGGTTGGTGTGGAACGGACACATAACAGCTTGCATACACAGACTATAAACCAAGGTTTGGTGTCTGAACAGACTATAAACCAAGGTTTGGTGTCTGAACAGACGCATAACAGCTTGCATACACAGACTATAAACCAAGGTTTGGTGTGTGAACAGACTATAAACCAAGGTTTGGTGTGTGAACGGACACATAACAGCTTGCATACACAGACTATAAACCAAGTTTTGGTGTGTGAACAGACTATAAAGCAAGGTTTGGTGTGTGCACAGACACATAACAGCTTGCATACACAAACTATAAACAAGTTTTGGTGTGTGAACAGATTATAAACCAAGGTTTGGTGTGTGAACGGACACATAATAGCTTGCATACACAGGTACAATTCCCTCTCCAATCTTTGGAAGAGACGGGAGTTTGGTTCTGGGTATGGATGACATGTTATACATAGCATGCTTCCTGTGTGAAGAATCAAAAGAATGATGGGGGGGGGGGGGGGGGGGGGGGTTTGAGTGACAGACATTGATTGAATGATGCGGGAAACAATTGAGTATAGCACCATCAGGCAGCTCTTCAGTTGGCTTTATGCAGGCAGGCAGCTCACAGTGTCGGTGACAGCATGGATTTTAAAGCGCTTGAAAGCTTGGTCTCCGACTGGGGATTGGCGCTACATAAGGACTCTTAATCATGATAATGGTGATGATTATGATGATAATAATAATAATAATAGTAATGATAATAGTAATAAAAATAATGAAAGTTATAATAATTTTCTGTCAGCATTCTGCCTTGACCTCAGTGCAGGGGGACTGGTTCCACCAATGACTTGTGGAGTTCTGGTTCCACAGACGTGGCCAGTGTGGAATGTGTTGACTTCCTGTAGCGTTTTCTACCAGTTCAGAACAGACTGACCCAATGAACAGCAGCTCAACAAACAGTTACTGGCCTTGAACACACAGTTAAGTGTTGAACGTTTTTTTCCCCCTCTGATTTTGCCACACGGACGGGTTTTTTTCCCCCTCTGATTTTGCCACACTCTCTACGAACTTTGATGTGCAAGTTAAATCGGTTAGATTTAAGCTGTGAAACGGGAGTGTCAGATCGATCGAGTGTATGGGCTTTTCACTTGGTATTAACCTATTGCGCTGAAATTTTTTGTTCCAACACACAGTAGTTGTAAGCGCAATGCGCGTATTCTACGAATGATGCTCGTCACATGTATTTTGTGCTTTTGTGGAAGTGGCACTTCCACAACTTCCTGTTGACTGGTCCGAGAGCCTTTTTAAAAAAAATTTTTAAGGTGTTTAACACTTCAACGAAAGAAAGGATGGAGAAGGCACAGTTGCTTGCAGCATACATGAGACAGAAAGCTAGCTGCAATGGGTTGAAATGCACACCTTTTGGCGCCATGAACGGGCCATAGTGGACAAGAGCGGAGGGGGGGGGGGGGGGAGGTTCACCCCATGGTCCCAACAATACACAACATCCATCCCCCTGGCAAGGCAAACCACCACCACCTCCACCACCACCTGTATTCCAGAACTTACCTGAGATTTTTCTGCCCTCCCTTCCGGAATGCCAGGACCGGCAGCCTCTGCCACCACCTAATTGCCCACTGCTCTTGTCTGCTTCGAGGGAGGAAGGGGAGCAGGAAGGAGCAGAAGGGGGGGGGGATGGAGAGAAAGAAAGAAAGAAGGGGCGGGAGTGGGTGGTGGTGGTTGAGGGAGGGGGGGGGAGGATGGTGGGGAGGGAGGGAGGGACTTTCACTGCAGAGGAGGTATGTTATGGGCTTGCTCCTCGTGCCGGGGTGGGGGAGGGTTTGATCGGTGCGCATCATTGGAGATGTGGGGAACATGTGGTTGGAAACCTCATTCTTCTGTGTTTTAGTGACGGAAGGGACTTACGTGTGTGTGTGTGTGTTTTTAATTTTTTTAATTTTTTAATCCAGTGTGGTGGTTGGTATCAGTCGGTACCTTTTGCTGCAATGGTCGTGGTGGTGGTAGTCGCTGGGGTTGTGTTCTGATGGGAGGATAGGTTTTTGTGTGTGTGTGTGGGTTTTTTTTTTTGGTTGTTGTTGTGGGTGCTGCTGTTGTGGACAGGCTGGGCTGGGTGGTGGTGGTGGTGGTTGGAGCTTTTTGGGGTGGGTGGGATGGGGGTGGTGTGATGGGATGTCTGTTTGTGGGAGTGTTTGTGTGTGTGTTTGTGTGTGTGGTTTGTTCATGTCAGGAATGTGTGTGTGTGTGTGTGTGTGTGTGTGTGTGTGTGTGTGTGTGTGTGTGTGAGAGAGGACAGAAGGCAGTGTATGAGCATGTAGTTGTGTGTGTGTTTGTGAGAGAAACTTGAGAGAGAGTCGAGTCTGTGCATGTGGAAATGTGTAAGAGAAAAGGAGAGAGAGAGAGAGAGTGTATGTGTGCATGTGTGTGTGAGAGAGAGAGAGAGAGAGCACATTTTGATATAGAGATGGGCGAGTGTTCATTAAAAAATGACAGGTTGTTGGCGATTTGTTTTAAACCAAACGTTTCAAGTGTGTATGAAATCCACAAAGATGAACATTGCCCTTGGTTCCAGGCCCCTGGGTCATTTTTCCTTGTCGAGACGTCAGTCAATGTCCATTTCTCTTCTTGAAGTTAGGCTAACCTCCAACTATGTGATTGGCTAACTTCCAACTATGTAATAGGTTAGCCCCCAACTACATGAAAGGTTAACCCCCAGCTATATGATGGGTTAACCCCCAGCTATGTGATGAGTTAACCCCCAGCTATGTGATAGGCTAACCCCCAGCTATGTGATAGGTTAACCCCCAGGTATGTGATAGGCTAACCCCCAAGTATGTGATAGGCTAACCCCCAAGTATGTGATAGGCTAACCCCCAAGTATGGGATAGGCTAACCCTCAAGTATGTGATAGGCTAACCCCCAAGTATGGGATAGGCTAACCCCCAAGTATGGGATAGTCTAACCCCCAAGTATGTGATAGGCTAACCCCCAAGTATGTGATAGGCTAACCCCCAAGTATGGGATAGGTCTAACCCCCAAGTATGGGATAGGCTAACCCCCAAGTATGTGATAGGCTAACCCCCAATATGTGATAGGCTAACCCCCAAGTATGTGATAGGCTAACCCCCAACTATGTGATAGGCTAACCCCCAACTATGTGATAGGTTAACCCCAACTATGTGATAGGCTAACCCCTAGCTATGTGATGGGTTAACCCCCAACTATGTGATAGGTTAACCCCAACAATGTGATAGGCTAACCCCTAGCTATGTGATAGGTTAACCCCAACAATGTGATAGGCTAACCCCTAGCTATGTGATAGGTTAACCCCAACAATGTGATAGGCTAACCCCTAGCTATGTGATTAGGTTAACCCCAACAATGTGATAGGCTAACCCCTAGCTATGTGATAGGCTAACCCCCAGCTATGTAATGGGCTGACCCCCAACTATGTGATAGGCTAACCCCTCAGCTATGTGATAGGTTAACCCCCAACTATGTGATAGTTTAACCCCCAACTATGTGATAGGTTAACACCCCAACTATGTAATGGCTGACCCCCAACTATGTGATAGGTTAACCCCCAACTATGTGAAGGCTAACCCCAACTATGTGATAGGTTAACCCCCAATTATGTGATAGGTTAACCCCCAATTATGTGATATGTTAACCCCCAGCTATGTCATGGTGTCACGGGTTTGTTACGAGGCCTATGACGATTGACCCATCTAGGGTGGTGGAATTGTTCATTTGGTTGTTGTGTTGTTGTTGTGCGTATATCCGTCCCTTAATGTGGCTTGTGGTGTGGTTGCACCTTTGGCGTGGTTTAGCTCAGATTAGGTTTACTTTCTCTCTCTCTCTCTAATTCCACTGCCCGTGCAATTCATCCTGCAGGTTCACGGGTGGCTGGTATCTTTTTCTTGTACTGGCTGTCTCTATCGGCCTCATCACCTGTCTTTTCACCTGCCGCACGTGCAAGGTTCCTCTTAGGTTTGAGGTATTCTCACCGTGACGTAGCGTGGCATGTTGGCCCCATCGCTGAGGCAGGTTTTCACTTCACTCGAGCGGAAGATGTCTCTGGGAGCGCCTGCTCCGGTCCTGGTTCTTCACCATATCGTCGAAGGTACAGTCGGTACTTTCTTTTCCTACAGTCGGCCTGTAGGAGGGAGACATCACTTCATCTTTTTCCGCATCTGCGCTGCTGTCCTCTCGACTGGACAGAGGCAGAGAGAGTCGTTTGACCCACCACTCGGGTCACCCACGGGTAGCTGGTAAGCATCAGTTTCGTGGTTTATTTGTTGTTGTGTTTTTTTTTTATGTTAGCCGCTAATTCTTCTCTTTTGCGCAATTTGTTTTTGGTTTTCAAAATTATAAAAGAAATATTGTTTGAGACCACTTTTTCTGGTTAATTCAATCTTTAACCTGGCCAGTCAAAATTATATCTTAAAGTCTTTCTCCTTTTTATGCATCTGGTGATGCGGTAGTCGGCGGGGATGGGAGAGAACCTGGTAATTCAGGTTGGTACTTGCTTGGTCTCGCTCGTCCGCCCCTGTCACAATTGCCGGGCTCACATTCTTCGGCCACCGTCTGTTTGTGTGTGCAAGGAGAACGAGTTTTATGTTCGCGAGCGTGCGTACGCATGATTAGTCGTTTGGATGCGTGGTGGGAAATTTGTGTTATTTTGAAATGTTGCCATAAAATGTGGGATAATTGTGCCATTGAATTATTATTATTTGCAAATGTGGTGGCAGATGTAAAGCCATGGTTGCTTTATTAGTTCAATTCCTAAAAAAGGAAATGTTAAACGTGAGTGAAAGAAGGATGAAGATAATTCATATTTGTTTTATAGCCTGTTAATTTAATGCAGTCTCTTACCTGCTTCGTATGAGAAGACCTTAACGAACATTCCTGATTTGGTTGGTTTGCTGTGTTATGCTCGGGACTGTGTTGAGCTGGTGTTGTTGGTGTGTTTAGTAGACCTCCCCTCGCCCATCATGCGAGTGGCTGTTAGGGTTTAACGGCAGGGGTCAGATTGTACTGACTGCGGGTTCCAGTACCCGTCTGTCTACTTTCCTCCCAGTTACCTTGTCCCTCCTCCCGGAGGCTTCACCCGGAGCACGCACTGGTGGGGGCCACGCGCTGGTTGGACCACGCACTGGTGGAGGCCACGTACTGGTGGAAAGCCCGTGGACTTGGCTGGACGGTCCTGATCCCCGTCCGGGACCCCCCAGCAACGCTGCCTCGTCCCCCGAGGCGCGCTCTCCATCTGTTTGTGCGGTCAGGGTGTCGGCCTTCGACATCTCTCTCTTCAGGAACCGACCCGGGTTTGGGGCACTCATTTGCAGCAGGTGTTTCCTAGTAGACTTTGGAGAGGCAGGGTGTGGGGGCACTACATCTCGGGAAAGGGATGGGTGCTGGAATAATTTATTTGTGATTGGGATTGTGCACGTTGTGTGTGCTGGAATTATTTATTTATGATTATGATTGTGTAGTCGTGTATTGAAATGCTTGATTGTGATTGTGCATGTTGTGTGTGTTGGGATGCTTGTTGTGTGTGTTGGAATGCTTGATTGTGATTGTGCATGGTGCGTGCGTTGAAATATTTATTTGTGATTGTGTGTGTTGATGTGAATAAATGGGGTGTTGTATCGTAATCTTTCTTGTGTGGGCTCTTGCGAGGCGTGTGAGGTCATCAACTACTCCTTCACCTCCATCTGAACCGACCTGTTGGGTAACCCCCAGTGGGTGTCCGTGAACATATGGCTGAACCCCCAACTGTGTGATAGGTTAACCCCCAACTATGTGAGTAAGTTAAACACCCCAACTATGTGATAGGTTAACCCCCAATTATGTGATAGGTTAACCCCCAACTATGTGGTAGGCTAACCCCCAGCTATGTAATGGGCTGACCCCCAGCTATCTCAGTGTCTGTGGGGAACTCTGCAACCCCAGGTTTCCTTTATTTACCAGTTCATCAGTTTTTGTTTCTTTGTTTTTTCTCTCTTTCATTTACTTGTTTGTTCATTCAGTGCTGGTCCTCAGTAGTCACTCCTCTGTTGTTTATTTGTTTTAAATATGTTTGTTCACCCCAGGGATTCCAGCAATCCTAGCATCTCGCCCCTCCATTGGTGCTCTCCCTTGGTGTTCGTCATAGGGCAGGTTTGCCCTCTGCAACTACAATGCGTTGGGAATGTTGTTTTTTTAATTGATCCTCTTCGTCATCATGGCTGAGAACCATAGAAATGGAATAAACAACTTGTGGGGGGTGGGGATGGGGATAAATCAAGATAGAGAAGGAAGAAAAAGCCTGAAGCTGAGAAAAACACCAAACGAAAACTGAAGTGGCCTTCGCTGGTAATGCTGCAAATGAAATAATAATAAAATAATGTGACATTACCAGCTGCTGTGCTGAAGTGGTTAGCATTGCAGATTCTCATCTGGGAGGTCATGGGTTCAATTCTCATCAGAGCCATATGGGATTTTTCTGCCCTGACCGGTCCCTACCCAGAGTTGAGTTTGCTGACGGGGTCCGTTGGGAAGACTGGCACCATCGAGTTTCATCCACTTTAAAGGATGGACTAAGAGAATGTTGCTCAAATTTCCTGACTAACACTGCAGGTGTCTGTATCTGTCAGGCCTGCTGGAATACATACGAAAATAAGCTTAGAGTACAGCCCTGTCATACAGTCTCAGACTGGAATGGAAATCATAGCATCATCTTCATCATCCTCATTCTCATTGATCGCATGAGAAAAAAAAAGTCTCAAATTCTGTGACCCTTCATGCCCTGCTGTCATGGTAACCTCCATTTCGATGTCCTCTGCCTTGGTGTGGTTCCATCAGAACCACCAGTATCGGCAGATTTATAGGGGGCTGTCATTGGACGGAGGTGGTGGCCACCCCACGATGCACCATCCAGAGGTAGAGCTCACTCACGTGGGCTCAGCGACTTAGCAATTACTGTCGTCAGTAGGGGGCTTAGTAGGTGGTGTCCTGCGTATGTTGGATCAGAACAGGATTAACACCACTGAAGTGACTCATTGGCAGTGCAGTGCCTCCTCCGGTGGGTTGCCTCTTGAAATTGACTGCTCCCTGTGGATTGCCGGTGCTGGGTTGCCACGGGCTGGGCGGAGCTGTGGACTGGTGGTGATGCTGATGATGGTTTGGAATGAGCGGCATGCCTGTAATGCCACTGAAGTGGCACAGAAGATGGGACAGCAAAGGAGAGAAAAAAATCACCTTGAATAACAGAAAAACAACAGAAAACAAAACTATGAAAGCAAGAAAAAATAGGAAAACCCCCATTCGACTGAGCATACCTCTCTCCTCCCCTCCCCCCCCCCTCCCCTTTCACACACCACAACACACACACACACCACACACACAACACACACACACACACACACCGCACCACACACACACACACACACACACACACACACACACACACACACACACACACACACACACACACCGCACAGCACACACACACACACCGCGCGCACACACACACACACACCACCACACACCACCCACACACACACACACCACACACACTACCCTTAAATAGACAACTAATCCTGAGATTGTCTGGCCTGTCAAATTAGGTTGTGTTCATGGCAGGAAAGAAATGAACAATAAGGAAGACAATACATTTTAAAATGAATGATAAAGCATCTCAGATGGCATATTGGGTTCACTATAAACAAACCTGAAGACAATGAAAAACAGAGAATATTGGAAAAAGAATGCCCCTCCCTCTCACCCCCCCCCCCCCCCCCCCCCCCAGCACACATACTTATTATGCACTTGATCTCTCTTACACTCATGGGTGGCACACACACACACACACACACACACACACACACACACACACACACACACACACACACACACGCATACAAGTGCATACGCGCGCACACACACACACACACACACACACACCACACACACCACACACACACACACCACACACACACACACACACACACACACTCACACACACACACACACACACACACACACACACACACACACACATTTCTTGTAGTGCATACCTTGTGAAGACTCACGACTGTATGTAGGCTCAAATTCTTTAAAAATTGACCCCCTGTGGGAGAAGTCTTAGCCTTGAAATTAGTTTCTTCCCACCAAAGTGTGTAACGGCACTTCCCAGCACTGCCCGGCACTTCAGATGTCACTCTGAACATTGGCAGGACCTGGACATTGTCAGAACTGTATGTTTAACAGGAAGAAGTCCTGAGTAAGATAGTGTACACATACACATGCGCACGCATGCACACACACGCGTGTGCACCCACACCCATGCGTGCACTCACGCACATACATGCTCGCACGCGCACACACACACACACACACATACACACACATGTATGCACGCACACACGCATGCTTTTGCACACACACACACACACACACACACACACACACACACACACACACACACACACACACACACACATGCCACGAGTTCTAGAAAGTTTTGCGGTTAATGAGGGGAAGAAAAGGGGGACACATTTTATGTGCTGATACGCCGATAGGAGAGGCGACTGGCTGCGTGATATTTCTAGAAGAGGGTGGATGTGTGTGAAGTTGGTTACGTGCGCTGTTCCATATGTGATCGTGAGTGATTATTTACAGTTCTGATGATGTACTCTTGTTATGACACGTCTTACTTATGTGTGTGTGTGTGTGTGTGTGTGTGCACGCGTGCATTTGCGTGTGTGTATGAGAGAGAGAGAGAGTGTGTGTGTGTTAGAGAGAGGGAAGAGAGACAGAATAGAGAAAGAGATAGTGTATGTGTGAGTGTGTGTGTGTGTGTGTATGAGAGAGAGAGAGAGAGGAAGAGAAAGAAGAGACAGACAGACAAGCGAGAGAGAGAGAGAGAGAGTGCATGTGTTTGTGCGTGTGTGTGAGAGAGAGAGAGAGCGAGAGAGAGAGTTTTGTCTGTCAGTCAGTGTTTTTCTTTGAAATTGTGTTTATTTCTTCCACATGTAATTTTAGTACTAATCACTAGACAGGTGAAGTGTAAGCCTTCAGAGATGGTAGAGGGGTGGGGAGGAGAAGGGGCCAACAAGGTAAAGGGAGGGCCCTCAAGCAGCGGCTATTTCCCAGTTTACCTTTTATTACTCCCCTGTTTTCTTTTGCTGCCGTACCGGCGGACCTCCCTGCCAACAACAGAATGAGTAATGTGGCTGTGGTGGTCAGGCCAGTGACTGTCGTCGGCAGTGAAAGCAGCAGGCTACCCCTCCCACTGCAGGCATCCTCTTGGTTGGGGGGGGCAACAGTTGTATTTTTCCTGGAGACATCATTTGTGCTGGAGTGTGTGTGTGAGTGTGTGTGTGTGTGTGTGTGTGTGTGTGTGTGTGTGTGTGTGTGTGTGTGTGTGTGTGTGTGTGTGTGTGGTGTGTGTTGTGTGTTTGGTGTGTGTGTGTGTGTGTGTTGTGTGTGTGTGTGTTGTGTGTGTGTGTGTGTGTGTGTGGTGTGTGTGTGTGTGTGTGTGGTGTGTGGTGAGTGTGGTGTGAGTGTGTGTGTGTGTGTGTGTGGTGTGTGTTGTGTGTGTGTGAGTGTGTGTGTGTGTGGTGTGTGTGTGTGTGAGTGTGTGTGTGTGTGTGTGTTGTGTGTGTGTGTGTTGTGTGTGTGTGAGTGTGTGTGTGTGTGGAGTACTGCAGTGCAATAACAGCTGTATAAGATCCTTTAGTTTTTTTTCTTTTTCTTTTTTCATTTGAGTGGAAAATCATGATCAAGGTGGCAGAATTTCTGGACACCTTGAAGTGCATGATATGGGGTGAGGCTGAATCTCTGATACGATAGGTGTGAAGGGGGGGGGGGGGGGGGGGGGGGGGCATAAGGAAGACATTGTGAGAATCTGCTGACCTCGTCCTGATGTGGAGTGGCCGACCCTACTGATATAGTATGGAGTGGCTGAACTTTACTGACATGAAATGGCCGACCTCTGTTGACCTGAAGTGTCTCACCTCTACTGACGCAGTGTCAAGTGGCCGACATCAACGACGTAGTGTGAAGTGGACAACCTTTACTAACGTAGTGTCAAGTGGCCGACCTCTATTGACGGAGTGTCAGGTGGCCGACCTCTACTGACACAGTGTTAAGTGGCCGACCACTACAGACATGGCCAACCTGTACTGAAAAAAAAAACAACAACAAAAAACTGATCAGCGTAAAGTGAATGTGATGGTGTTTGGATCCACATGAGGTGCCTGTGACTGCCTCAATGAGTGTGTGTGGACGACATGGTCCATGGATCTGCTGTGTCCTGTGCCGGTGTTGCTAGGCAGCGAGAGGATGTGCACACCCTGCCTGGTGTGCCTGTGCACTGAGCGTCTGCGCACAGCCAGCAGGTAACCTTTGACACCGCGGCGGGCGGGGGGAATTGTGGGTGACGGATCGGGCCGGATCATGGAGAAGCGATGCATTAGAATCCTTGACGTCTGTAGGCAGATTGGAGATTCTGTTCCCCCTACCTCCCTCCTTCCCCCCCCCCCCCCCCCCCCCCTACCCTCAATCACAGGAATCATCAAGAATCATAGTGTAGATGAATTGAGGTCTGTTGAGGAGAGCTCTGTGCGCTGATGGTTGTGCACTCTGTGTTGGATTCCGTGGTTTCTGAGTGTCCAACAGCCCTGATGTGACCCTTTGCGGTCGGCTGGGCTATAAGCAACATTATCTTATCTTATCTCTGAGTGTCCAGATTTGTGGTTAAGTGGAATTAGCCAGTCACAGCCTAGTACTGAGGTCTCTGTGGTTGTCCCTGGTTAAAAGAATAAAGAAAGTGTTTGAAAACTTATCTGCATACACACCCACATGTATGCACATGCACACGTGCGCGCGCGCGCACCCACCACACACACACACACACACACACACACACACACACACACACAGATGCTAACAAATACACACACACACATTGATGTGTGTGCACACAGACAGACACTGAGATGAGTGTGCATATGCTGGCATATGTGCACATATGGGTACATATAGCACAGTGTGGTTTGCAACTTCCTTGAACTATAATTCTGAAAATAGGCCATTTGAGTATGTCATGATTTTCACTAGAATTTGAAATGCCTTCGATCTCCATTTCTTTCTTTCCTTCCAAGTTACCTTTCTTTGTGTTTATGGGGGAGGGGGGGAGGAGGAAAAAAGCCAGGCCCTCAGACTTTTTATTCTGTCGTTCAGTCTTTGGATACACATGGCATCTCTGGCGTACAAGGCATTGTATGCTGACCTCTGTTCCAAATTCCCATCCTGTCAAAAAGTTTTCACTGACGGTTCCAAGTCTGAAGATGGAGTGGCCTGTGCAGCCTACTGCCCTGGGGCTCCTTCTCAGATACTGTTGGAACATATTCATTCCGATGCTTCCGTCTATTCTGCTGAACTTACCGCTCTGGTTTTGGCTGTGAAGATAATCTCGGATTCTTCGAAGAGGGACTTTCTGGTTCTGTCGGATTCACTGTCAGCTTTGGAGGCCATAGCTGGCCGCAACCTTCAGCATCCAGAACTTTTACTTTTTTAAAAAAAAACTTTTTAGCAAGTTGAAGGCGGACGGTTACAACATTACTCTTGCTTGGGTTCCTGGTCATGTTGGCATCGGCGGGAACGAAATGGTTGATCGTTTAGCCAAGAACGCCACAAGAGAGAAACTGTCCAACATTTATATCCCCTGCTCAGATGTGAAACCCAAAATTAACGATTATGTGAGAGATCTCTGGCAGGAGGATTGGAACACACAGACGAGTAACAAACTCTTTCAGATCCGTCCAAACCTTAAGGAGTTCCTCCCATCTACGTCGGGAGGTCGTAAAGAGGAAACGGTTCTGTGCCGGCTGCACACCGGCCATTCGTATTTTACCCATTCTTACCTTTTAAAGAGTGAAGAAGCTCCGTGGTGCATTCCATGTCATGCGCCACTCACAATGAAACATGTTCTTTTAGAGTGTTGGGACTTGCACGATGTGAGACACAAACATTTTACAGCGGAGTCCATGAAGATCCTGTTCAGGGATGTCCCGCCTGACGTGATCCTTGAGTTTTTGAGAGAGATTAACATTTTTCATCTGATTTAAGATTTTACGGCAGAAAGATTTTTAACAAAGTTTCTGGTGCGTTTGTAGACGATGTCATTTAACGAGATGTGTGAAAGTTGTTTTTTTTTTTTTATTGACTGGTGAGTTGATTTTAACGTGGTGACAGCCCTGATGTGGCCCTTTGCGGTCGGCTGGGCTATAAGCAACATTATCTTATCTTATCTTACACATGGCATTGAAATGAAAACTGCTGTACAGTTAACACTGGGTAAGCTACACTCCTAGATCATTTTCCAGTATGTAGAAAGCTGCAGTGCATCACAGCCAACCAATCAGCCAGCCAACCAAATAACAGACCCATCAACTCCGGTGCTTGATCTGCCAGTCCAGCTGAACAAGATGAGAACAAACCAGGTCAGAATCATAGAAATGATTCTTGACTGCTGCTCTTTTGCACAGAGAAGAACTATCTTTGTGGGTGTTCTGAAGATTTGCAATTTTTAAAAAAATGAAAAAAAGAAAGGAACGGAAATCGTCAATGAAGACGGGCTACAACAAAATTTCAACATCCTTTGCATTCTTTGGTACCATTTGACATGGGAAAGGTCACTCACTGAAGATACTAATGGCATATATAATGTCATTTATGGAAATGAAGAGCCATTGTGAAAATACAGAATTTTCAAAAGTTCCAAAAGGAGCCCTTGGTGTGAAAGGATTGTTGCTAGGGCCTTTGGCCAGGAGGCAGATGCACTCTTGTCGCCGGAGTCCTCTGCCCGTAAGGGATCACTTCCTTCCTGGAGGTCAGCCGCTGTGGACAGGCTGGAGATCAGGTTGGCACGCTGAACACCTCTGTATTCATGTCAGCCTTGGGCCAGGGGACTCTAAAATACCCCTGGACTCCTAGACTCTTGGAGACACTTCCATCTTCCCCTACTCCCCCCCCCCCCCCCCCCCCCCCCCCCCCCAAAAAAGCCCTCTCTTAGAAAATAACCAGAACTGTGTTGCACATAACTTGAAACAGTGTCTGTTGTGACATTCCTGTCACCAGTCATTTAATGGGAGGATAGGATACAATGGTGATCTGATGGAACGTGCTGACTGATATCTGTGTGTGCGTGTGTGTGTGTTCCAGGGAAGAGTTGCGGCAGTGTGTGGAGAACCTGGGAACCCCCCAGGGGGGCACGGCCAACCAGAACCTGACCACCTACCTGTCCAAGCCCTTCACCCGCCTCGACCGCTACCCTAGTCTCCTGAAAGAGCTGGAACGCCACATAGAGGTCTGTGCTGCACGTTGTGTGTGTCATGGGTTTGTCAGAGATCTTGGGACTCCACATAGAGGTCTGTTCTGCTTGTTGTGTGTGTCGTGGGGTTGTCAGAGAACTTGGCACTCCATATTGAGGTCGGTTCTGCACATTGTGTGTCGTGGGTTTGTCAGAGATCTTGGGACTCCACATAGAGGTCTGTTCTGCACATTGTGTGTGTTGTGGGCTTGTCGGAGACCTCCGGTCACCAGAGGTCGGGTGTTAATTCTATAGAATGGACACGCACCCACTGATTCAGATCGGCGCATCGAAGCCACCCCAGCATGGAATGGGTCAGTCCTTGAGTCGTGCTCTGTCTGTTCACCAAGTTAACGCTAAATCGGTGGAGTAGTTTTTGAATTATCCTGTTAATGGGTAGTCCTTTCCTCGGTGGAGGGAGGGAGGCATCGGTACCATTAAGGACATGTGGTTCCTCACAGGCAGAGTGCCAGTCTCCACCGGCACCTGTCTCTTCACAGCCCTACACATGCATGTGCCACTGACTGGCTCAGTCTTGTCTCTGTGTCACACACACACACACACACACACACACACACACACACACACACACACACACACACACACACACAGGCGTATGCATGGATGCAAGCGCTCATGCAGGCACATGCTCAGCAAAAACTTCTGTGTGATGTTGTTTCACATGGATAACGATGGGCCTGTGACTGTGTGTGCAGGCCCTCACAGATGTGTGTGTGTGGGGGGGGGGGTGGGGGTGGGGGTGGGGGCAGTCCCAATGTAAAGATGTGAAGATACGGGGGAAAGAAAAGCAATGGCTACTTTCAGCGGTTTACAGTAGTCATATGGTTGGTCGCCCAGGGACATTTCCTGAACTTGTTTTTTGTATAATGTTCTGATCCTCCATTGTAGGGCACTGACTTGTTTGTATACACTGCAGAGAAGTGTGTGTGGCTGATGTGCATGAGTGCCTGATTTAGTTCTGTAAGTGTGTGCGTGTGTGTGTGTGTGTGTGTGTGTGTGTGTGTGTGCGCGTGTGTGCGCGCATGTGTATGTGTGTATGCTGACAGGGCTGTACACACATGTATATATCTGTGTATGTATGTGTCCATGTGTGTCAGTGAAGGAAAAGACATGAAGATGGTTGAAGGAGATGTACTGTGTGTGTTTTGTAGGAAAGCCATCCAGATCGAGGGGACACCCAGAGAGCCATAGTCGTCTACAGAGATATCGCTGTAAGTTGACCATCACTTCATGTTTAAGTCTTTGTAAAATGGCCTTTCCTTTGCTGATTTGCTTTTATTTAGGCTTTAGTGTTGTTTCTTTTCTGTTTCTTTCATTTTAGCAAGTTTATTTTTTTGTTTATTTCAGCTCCTTTTTTTTTCTCCTAAATCTAAACCTCCGTTTTATTCGACTCTTTCATCACTTTTGAGTTCACAGCTAGGCAGCCTTGTTCTTCTAGCCAGGCAGATTTGGGATGACCTCTATGACTGAAAGAAGCATTACGCTTAACTCAAATGTTAGGAACTCTTAAGAAGCAGACCAAATTGGCATGATTATCAGAATGATGTTGTTTAGCCAAATATTGTAAAACATGATGCTTTAATGACGTCAGACATTACAGTTTTAAGCAGTTCACAAAAAGGTGTGTTTCTGCCTCGAATTACCAACCACATTCCTTAATACTTCTGACGTTTCTGTGATCATCAGCGTTGGAAGAATGCTCATGTGAATCCTGACAGAGTCATTCCTTTCTTAAAGAAAATCGTTTCCAACTTCTGTTTGGATCTTATCAAGAAGACCGTGTCGACTTGTGGGGTGTGTGTGTGTGTGTGTGTCCATCTTATAAAAAGAAACATAATGCCAGATGATGAACTAGAAGGGCACTTTGGGGAACACAGACCCCTGTCACGGTGGAAGGGATCTTGGATCCAGCTTTTGATGTGGATACCTGGCTACCTGTACAATGTCAACAGGTTTGCAAAGCAGGGTAAACATCTTGTAAGTGAAGAAAATGCATTGAACAAAAAAATAGAAAAAATCAAGATTGAAAGTTGTGGAGTGGTAGTCACACCTGTGGAGAGTAAATCATGGTATCGTCAAGGTATGCCAGTTGGGGCGCTTTGACTATTGGGCAACATCTCTCCCTGATGCTTGCCCACAAAAAGTTGTCTTGCTTAGTGTGCTTCAGTGATCATATACATGTATACATGTACAAAAACTGGGGGAGAAACGTGTACTTACTGTAGGGACCACAGCAAGAGGTGCCATAAAATTCCTCCACGCCGACAACGCCCTCTTCACTGTGTGTCTCCATTAAGTTGTCACCATTTGTTGTTGTTGTTGGTGTTTTTTTTACAATCTGGGAGTGAGAAATTAGTCTTATGTGCTGATGGTGATAGTTTACTTGCCAAGTCATGAATCGCTTTTGTTGTTTGCTTCCTCTGGTGATAGAATTTTTTCTGGGTGGTCTGGGGCGTAACAGTTTTTTTTTCCTGTGCGGATGTGAACGCTCGGGGGAAAGATTCATTGTGGTTGGCTGGGGTGTGAAAATAGACATTGGATGTTAGACTCTGAAAGGATGTGCTTCACAGTGGTTTGTTGTTGCAGAATTCATGTATGGAAATCCGCAGACTCAAAGAAATGGAATATGAAATCCTCACAAGCAATATCAGGGGCTGGGAAGGGGAGGTAAGTTGGTTTCTGTGTGTGTGCGTGTGCGTGTGAGTGTGTGTGTGTGTGTGTGTGTGTGTGTGTGTGTGTGTGTGTGTTTAAGGTCTAGATGGATTTTATGCACACGAAACTTCCTTATGAAATGAAATGGAAAGATGCCTGTCAACTGATGAGAATACTTAGGTTAATATCGCTTTGATGTACATGCTTATGCATGCACACATACGTTTACTCACACATCTCTTCATGTCACCTTTTGACATTTTGGAAAGTCTGATATTAGGGGAATTGCTGCTCTACAGGATGTTCAGGGATTCCCAGTGGCCTGCAAACAGCTGCATGAACAAACATTCCTGCAATACAAACTATGCTAAATCTCCCCCACCCTTTGCCTGCCTCCCTCCCCCCTTCCTCAACACCCTTCCCTGCCTTTCCCGAACAGCTAAATGTATATGGTGGTGATGCTGGGTGCTCATTTGTGTCTCCATGTTGCAGGACATCCAACAGCTAGGGGAGGTAACCCACCTGTCGCAGGTCAAGCTGCACACGCAGACAGGGGAGAAGTACGAGCGCATCTTCGTCCTGTTCGCCAACTCGCTGGTCATGCTGTCCATGAGCCCCCGGCTGTCCAGTTATCAGTATGAGGTGAGGGCTGGACACAGGCAGGGGTCAGTCTGCCTTGACCTCACACACACCCACACACACACGATTGCCTATCTGAGGGAAAGCTATCTGACAAGGAGGTGTACACAGCTAAGACACAAATGGCAACATACATGCCCCCACCCTTTCTCCACCGCCACTCCTCTTTTTGATTCCCTCCAACCCCCTACCCCAGCTATTTTCCCTCCACACGTTCACATACACCAGCATTCCTCACCATAGTTTGTACCATACCTGACTCCTTGCTTGCTACACATGCTAACTCTGCAGCCTGATTTTCATGGCTAAGGGAGTATGATGATGCGAGGGGGTTGGTGGGAGGAGAGTTTCACTAATTTGCGCACAGTTTGTGACTGTATGTTTTTCAATTTGTGTTGCACGCGCACATGTTTGTAAATGTGTGTACATGTGCAGGGCAAGTTGCTGTTGAGTGTCATGGCAGTCAATCAATGTGTTTATGTGTGCAGGGCAGATGGCATGGCAGTCAATCAATGTGTTTATGTGTGCAGGGCAGATGGCATGGCAGTCAATCAATGTGTTTATGTGTGCAGGGCAGATGGCATGGCAGTCAATCAATGTGTTTATGTGTGCAGGGCAGATGGCATGGCAGTCAATCAAAGTGTTTATGTGTGCAGGGTGGATGGCATGGCAGTCAATCAATGTGTTTATATGTGCAGGGCAGATGGCATGGCAGTCAATCAATATGTTTATATGTGCAGGGCAGATGGCATGGCAGTCAATCAAAGTGTTTATGTGTGCAGGTGGATGGCATGGCAGTCAATCAATGTGTTTATATGTGCAGGGCAGATGGCATGGCAGTCAATCAATGTGTTTATGTGTGCAGGGCAGATGGCATGGCAGTCAATCAATGTGTTTATGTGTGCAGGGCAGATGGCATGGCAGTCAATCAATGTGTTTATGTGTGCAGGGCAGATGGCATGGCAGTCAATCAAAGTGTTTATGTGTGCAGGGCAGATGGCATGGCAGTCAATCAAAGTGTTTATGTGTGCAGGGCAGATGGCATGGCAGTCAATCAATGTGTTTATGTGTTCAGGGCAAGTTGCCGCTGAGCGGCATGGCAGTCAATAAATGTGAAGATTCTGACAAGTACCCCAATGGCTTTGAAATCTCAGGTAGGTGTCAGATAACATGACTGGGTCAGGTTTGTGTACAGTTTATTCAGTGTGAGCTGTGTGTGTGTGTGTGCCTCTGTGTATGTGTCTGTGTGTGTGTGCGTGCGCAAGCACATGTGTGTGTGTGTGTGTGCGCATGCACTTCGGCATATGCTTTATGTTTATGTGCATACATGTGGTAAATGAAAATCGTGATGGCGTGAGTCGAATTCCTGCGACCTCAGAATGAAAAGATAGTCATAAAAATATGCTTGAGCTAATTAGAACAAAAGAAAGGCAAGATAATAGTTGAGTGCAACGGACAAATGAAGATGATGATGGTAACAAAGAAGACAGTATATTCAAAAGGTGATCAGAGAGAAACTGTCACACATAGTGCCATGGTGACCAGACTGCTAGCTCTGGCTGCACGTCGCAGTTATGGCAGCAAGGAAGAACGCCACAGATGGTGACCTGTAGATATGGAGACAATGATGGTGATGATAATGACCATACTGATGACACAGATGATTTTTCAAAGTTGACAAAGAGATGCTGCGGACGTAGGGCACGAACTGATGATGACGGCAAAGAAGTCGGTGCGCTCTGTGGTAATGATGGAGGAGAGACGATGACAGTAAAGAGGTCGGTGCACATGATAGAGGTGAGGCGATCACAGTAAAGAGGTCGGTGCACACTGTGTTAATGATAGAGGTGAGACGATGACAGTAAAGAGGTCGGTGCACACTGTGTTAATGATAGAGGTGAGATGATGACAGTAAAGAGGTCGGTGCACTCTGTGTTAACCATAGAGGAGAGACGATGACAGTAAAGAGGTCGGTGCACTCTGTGTTAACGATAGAGGAGAGACGACAGTAAAGAGGTCGGTGCACTCTGTGTTAATGATAGAGGAGAGACGATGACAGTAAAGAGGTCGGTGCACTCTGTGTTAATGATAGAGGAGAGACGATGACAGTAAAGAGGTCGGTGCACTCTGTGTTAACGATAGAGGAGAGACGACAGTAAAGAGGTCGGTGCACTCTGTGTTAATGATAGAGGAGAGACGACAGTAAAGAGGTCGGTGCACTCTGTGTTAACGATAGAGGAGAGACGACAGTAAAGAGGTCGGTGCACACTGTGTTAATGGTAGAGGAGAGACGATGACAGTAAAGAGGTCGGTGCACACTGTGTTAATGATAGAGGAGAGACGATGACAGTAAAGAGGTCGGTGCACTCTGTGTTAATGATAGAGGAGAGACGATGACAGTAAAGAGGTCGGTGCACTCAGTGTTAATGATAGAGGAGAGACGACAGTAAAGAGGTCGGTGCACTCTGTGTTAATGATAGAGGAGAGACGACAGTAAAGAGGTCTGTGGCACTCTGTGTTAACGATAGAGGAGAGACGACAGTAAAGAGGTCGGTGCACTCTGTGTTAACGATAGAGGAGAGACGATGACAGTAAAGAGTTCGGTGCACTCTGTGTTAATGATAGAGGAGAGACGATGACAGTAAAGAGGTCGGTGCACTCTGTGTTAATGACAGAGGAGAGACGATGACAGTAAAGAGGTCGGTGCACTCGGTGTTAACGATAGAGGAGAGACGATGACCGTAAAGAGGTCGGTGCACTCTGTGTTAATGATAGAGGAGAGACGATGACAGTAAAGAGGTCGGTGCACTCTGTGTTAATGATAGAGGAGAGACGATGACAGTAAAGAGGCCGGTGCACTCTGTGTTAATGATAGAGGTGAGACGATGACAGTAAAGAGGTCGGTGCACTCTGTGTTAATGATAGAGGAGAGACGATGACAGTAAAGAGGTCGGTGCACTCTGTGTTAACGATAGAGGAGAGACGATGACAGTAAAGAGTCGGTGCACTCTGTGTTAATGATAGAGGAGAGACGATGACAGTAAAGAGGTCGGTGCACTCTGTGTTAACGATAGAGGAGAGACGATGACAGTAAAGAGGTCGGTGCACTCTGTTTTAATGATAGAGGAGAGACGATGACAGTAAAGAGGTCGGTGCACTCTGTGTTAATGATAGAGGAGAGACGATGACAGTAAAGAGGTCGGTGCACTCTGTGTTAATGATAGAGGTGAGACGATGACAGTAAAGAGGTCGGTGCACTCTGTGTTAATGATAGAGGTGAGACGATGACAGTAAAGAGGTCGGTGCACACTGTGTTAATGATAGAGAGAGGAGAGACGACGACAGTAAAGAGGTCGGTGCACTCTGTGTTAATGATAGAGGAGAGACGATGACAGTAAAGAGGTCGGTGCACTCTGTGTTAACGATAGAGGAGAGACGACAGTAAAGAGGTCGGTGCACTCTGTGTTAATGATAGAGGAGAGACGATGACAGTAAAGAGGTCGGTGCACTCTGTGTTAACTATAGACGAAAGACTATGACAGTAAAGAGTTCGGTGCACTCTGTGTTAACGATGGAGGTGAGACGATGACAGCAAAGAGGTCGGTGCACTCTGTGTTAACCATAGAGGAGAGGGAGACACATCCCAGAGCCAACCTGTGAAGGTGATGATGACACAGTATCAAATCTGTTGACAGACATGTGATTTGTCACCATGTTGTCATCGGTAGACGGCTTGGTAGGATATGTGCTGGGAATTGGGGTCTTTTTGGAGATGGCCTGGGTATCTGGTTATATAGGAAATGTCCTGGATGTCAGGCTGGTTAGGTAATGCCCTTAGTGTCAGGCTTAAGGGTTGTTTTTCTTTTTTTTCTTTTTTTTTAATGAGGATGTCCTGGGTATTAGACTTAGCAGGTGATGTCTTGGGTATCGGATGTAAAATGTAGTGGCTTGAGTGTTGGGCTTAGTATCAGGGTTAGTAGGTTATATTCTGGGCATCGTGGTTTGTGTTGATGCCCTAGCTATCATGCTTAGTAATGATGCCCTGGGTATCAGGCTTAGTGAGGATGTCCTGAGTATCAGGCTTAATGATGATGTCCTGGGTATCAGGCTTGGTGATGATGTCCTGGGTATCAGGCTTAGTGATGATGTCCTGAGTATCAGGCTTGGTGATGATGTCCTGGGTATCAGGCTGAGTAATGATGTCCTGGGTATCAGGCTTGGTGATGATGTCCTGAGTATCAGGCTTGGTGATGATGTCCTGGGTATCAGGCTTGGTGATGATGTCCTGGGTATCAGGCTGAGTAATGATGTCCTGGGTATCAGGCTGAGTAATGATGTCCTGAGTATCAGGCTTGGTGATGATGTCCTGTGTATCAGGCTGAGTAATGATGTCCTGGGTATCAGGCTGAGTAATGATGTCCTGGGTATCAGGCTGAGTAATGATGTCCTGGGTATCAGGCTGAGTAATGATGTCCTGGGTATCAGGCTTAGTGAGGATGTCCTGAGTATCAGGCTTGGTGATGATGTCCTGGGTATCAGGCTTGGTGATGATGTCCTGGGTATCAGGCTGAGTAATGATGTCCTGGGTATCAGGCTGAGTAATGATGTCCTGGGTATCAGGCTTAGTGAGGGTGCCCTGAGTATCAGGCTTGGTGATGATGTCCTGGGTATCAAGCTGAGTAATGATGTCCTGGGTATCAGGCTTAGTGAGGATGCCCTGGGTATCAGGCTTAGTGAGGATGCCCTGGGTATCAGGTTTAGTGAGGATGCCCTGGGTATCAGGCTGAGTGATGATGTCCTGGGTATCAGGCTTAGTAATGATGTCCTGGTATCAGGCTTGGTGATGATGTCCTGGGTATCAAGCTGAGTAATGATGTCCTGGGTATCAGGCTGAGTGAGGATGTCCTGGGTATCAGGCTTAATGATAATGTCCTGGGTATCAGGCTGAGTGATGATGTCCTGGGTATCAGGCTGAGTGAGGATGTCCTGGGTATCAGGCTTAATGATGATGTCCTGGGTGTCAGGCTTGGTGATGATGTCCTGGGTATCAGGCTGAGTGATGATGTCCTGGGTATCAGGCTGAGTGAGGATGTCCTGGGTATCAGGCTTAATGATGATGTCCTGGGTATCAGGCTGAGTGATGATGTCCTGGGTATCAGGCTGAGTGAGGATGTCCTGGGTATCAGGCTTAATGATGATGTCCTGGGTGTCAGGCTTGGTGATGATGTCCTGGGTATCAGGCTTAGTGATGATGTCCTGGGTATCAGGCTGAGTAATGATGTCCTGGGTATCAGGCTGAGTAATGATGTCCTGGGTATCAGGCTGAGTGATGATGTCCTGGGTATCAGTCTGAGTAATGATGTCCTGGGTATCAGGCTTAGTGAGGATGCCCTGGTATCAGGCTTAGTGAGGATGCCCTGGGTATCAGGCTTAGTGAGGATGCCCTGGGTATCAGGCTGAGTAATGATGTCCTGGGTATCAGGCTCGGTGATGATGTCCTGGGTATCAAGCTGATTAATGATGTCCTGGGTATCAGGCTCGGTGATGATGTCCTGGGTATCAGGCTTAGTGAGGATGTCCTGGGCAGAGTTGCCTACCGTTCCTGAGCAGCCGTTATTTGATCCGGATCTAAGTAAAAATATCCCCTTAGTCCGAAAGTACGGTTATCGAAAGTATGCTCCGGAGAAAAAAATCGCCGTGGAAAATTTCGTGGGGGGGGGGGGGGGGGGGATTTTGGCTTGCCTTCACCAAGTGTGAGTTCGAGCATGCGCAATGGGAAACGCTTTGTAAACCAAGTTTTCTGATTGGTTGACCCACTTCACTTCACTTCCCTTCAAGCTCGCTGGCTGGCCTAGGCCTAGGCCTAGTAGGTGCAGGCATTCAAGTTTCAAAATGGCCAGCAAGAGGAAGCAAAGCGATCAGTGTGGTTCTTCTGAAGATCGTTCTGAAACTCCACCACGGGATGTGAAAAAACCACGACGAATGCAGGCTTTCAAAACGGATTATTCCGAGAAGTGGCCCTGTTTAAGACCTGGACAGAAGGGGCAAACATTCGGATTTTGCTCTGTGTGCAAGTGTGACTTTTCCGTCGCTCATGGTGGAAAGGACGACTGCCGTCGGCACATCGAATCGAAAGAACATGCCGAGTATGAGAGCAAAGCCAAGGAAGTGGGCAAATGCCTGAAAATATCAGGATTTTTCACTTTGAGTTCTTCATCCAGCCCTGATATGGCTCTTCGTAGTTAAGTTGGCTGGACTATAAGCAACATGAATTGAATTTGTGTGTTCATTTATTGTATGTGCATTACAGTCTTAACAGGCAGACGCACTTGAACTGTCTGTTCCTGACAAAAATCCTGTGTTCCTGATTTCTGAGACATTTGTTCCTGATGAGCAAATTTTGGGGTAGGCATGTCTGCCTGGGTATCAGGCTTGGTGATGATGTCCTGGGTATCAGGCCTAGTAATGATGTCTTGGGTATCAGGCTGAGTAATGATCTCCTGGGTATCAGGCTTGGTGATGATGTCCTGGGTATCAAGCTGAGTAATGATGTCCTGGGTATCAGGCTGAGTGAGGATGTCCTGGGTATCAGGCTTAATGATGATGTCCTGGGTATCAGGCTGAGTGATGATGTCCTGGGTATCAGGCTGAGTGAGGATGTCCTGGGTATCAGGCTTGGTGATGATGTCCTGGGTATCAGGCTTGGTGATGATGTCCTGGGTATCAGGCTTGGTGATGATGTCCTGGGTATCAGGCTTGGTGATGATGTCCTGGGTGTCAGGCTGAGTAATGATGTCCTGGGTATCAGGCTTGGTGATGATGTCCAGGGTATCAGGCTTGGTGATGATGTCCTGGGTGTCAGGCTGAGTAATGATGTCCTGGGTATCAGGCTGAGTAATGATGTCCTGGGTATCAGGCTTGGTGATGATGTCCTGGGTATCAGGCTTGGTGATGATGTCCTGGGTGTCAGGCTGAGTAATGATGTCCTGGGTATCAGGCTGAGTAATGATGTCCTGGGTATCAGGCTTGGTGATGATGTCCTGGGTATCAGGCTGAGTAATGATGTCCTGGGTATCAGGCTTATTGATGATGTCCTGGGTATCAGGCTTGGTGATGATGTCCTGGGTATCAGGCTGAGTAATGATGTCCTGGGTATCAGGCTGAATAATGATGTCCTGGGTGTCAGGCTGAATAATGATGACCTGGGTATCAGGCTGAGTGATGATGTCCTGGGTATCAGGCTTAGTGATGATGTCCTGGGTATCAGGCTTAGTGATGATGTCCTGGGTATCAGGCTCGGTGAGGATGTCCTGGGTATCAGGCGAGTAATGATGTCCTAGTATCAGGCTTAGTGAGGATGTCCTGGGTATCAGGCTGAGTAATGATGTCCTGGGTATCAGGCTCCGTGATGATGTCCTGAGTATCAGGCTTAGGATGTCCTGGGTATCAGACTTAGTGAGGATGTCCTGGGTATCAGGCTGAGTAATGATGTCCTGGGTATCAGGCTTGGTGATGATGTCCTGGGTATCAGGCTGAGTAATGATGTCCTGGGTATCAGGCTTGGTGATGATGTCCTGGGTATCAGGCTTGGTGATGATGTCCTGGGTATCAGGCTGAGTAATGATGTCCTGGGTATCAGGCTGAATAATGATGTCCTGGTGTCAGGCTGAATAATGATGACCTGGGTATCAGGCTGAGTGATGATGTCCTGGGTATCAGGCTTAGTGATGATGTCCTGGGTATCAGGCTTAGTGATGATGTCCTGGGTATCAGGCTCGGTGAGGATGTCCTGGGTATCAGGCGAGTAATGATGTCCTAGGTATCAGGCTTAGTGAGGATGTCCTGGGTATCAGGCTGAGTAATGATGTCCTGGGTATCAGGCTCCGTGATGATGTCCTGAGTATCAGGCTTAGGATGTCCTGGGTATCAGACTTAGTGAGGATGTCCTGGGTATCAGGCTGAGTAATGATGTCCTGGGTATCAGGCTTGGTGATGATGTCCTGGGTATCAGGCTTGGTGATGATGTCTTGGGTATCAGGCTTAGTGAGGATGTCCTGAGTATCAGGCTGAGTAATGATGTCCTGGGTATCAGGCTCAGTGATGATGTCCTGGGTATCAGGCGAGTATTGATGTCCTGGTATCAGGCTTGGTGATGATGTCCTGGGTATCAGGCGAGTAATGATGTCCTGGGTATCAGGCTGAGTAATGATGTCCTGGGTATCAGGCTTGGTGATGATGTCCTGGGTATCAGGCTGAGTGATGATTGTCTGGGTATCAGGCTGAGTATGATGTCCTGGGTATCAGGCTTGGTGATGATGTCCTGGGTATCAGGCTGAGTAATGATGTCCTGGGTATCAGGCTCCGTGATGATGTCTGGGTATCAGGCTGAGTAATGATGTCCTGGGTATCAGGCTCGGTGATGATGTCCTGGGTATCAGGCTCCGTGATGATGTCCTGGGTATCAGGCTCCGTGATGATGTCCTGGGTATCAGGCGAGTAATGATGTCCTAGGTATCAGGCTGAGTGAGGATGTCCTGGGTATCAGGCTGAGTAATGATGTCCTGGGTATCAAGCTCCGTGATGATGTCCTGGGTATCAGGCTCGGTGATGATGTCCTGGGTATCAGGCTCGGTGATGATGTCCTGGGTATCAGGCTGAGTAATGATGTCTGGGTATCGGGCTTGGTGATGATGTCCTGGGTATCAGGCTGAGTAATGATGTCCTGGGTATCAGGCTCCGTGATGATGTCCTGGGTATCAGGCTGAGTAATGATGTCCTGGGTATCAGGCTCGGTGATGATGCCCTGGGTATCAGGCTCGGTAAGCATCTCTCGGTTCCCTGAAAGGCATTCACAGCAGTGCAGTGTCCCATAAAAGGTGACGAAGCCTGTAAAAATGTGGATGATGGCGTAGACAGTAATTTTGGTTATGATGGATGATGGTGAAGACAGTGACGTTGCTATGACGACTCCTGCAGGCCCGATGATCGAGAAGCTGGTGGTGACCTGTGGTACCAAGATGGAGGTGCAAGCCTGGCTGGACGTTCTACGTAACCTGACCCCCGGCAAGCCGGCCCCCAATCCTGTCTCCGTCAAACCTCAAAGTTTACAGGTAAAGGCCGCGGCTCCTGGTCAACCAGGGATGAAGTTGGTGGCATGTACACGTCCTGCTGTAACCATTTAGGAGATGTTCATCGTAGACTGTCCACAGCTGAGCTCTGTTACGTGCATGTCTTGGAACTTGACAGATTTTCTGAACTCTGTGTGTGTTTGTTATATGTAAGTTTGCATAAGTTTTATGGGTCATGTGAAATGAAATCATAGGAGGAAAAAAAGATAAGCAGTGAAAAAAATCAGGTGCACACACACACACACACATGGGCGCACGCATGCGCGCGCACACACACACACTTTCTCTCTCTCTCTCTCTCTCTCTCTCTCTCTCTCTCTCTCTCTCTCTCTCTCTCTCTCTCTCTCCACAAAACAGACAGACAGACACAGACAGACAGACAGGCACGCACGCACGCACGCACGCACGAATGGTTGCCTGAGATGTGAAAACCACAGTGAAAAAAAGTAAAAGCGCTTTTCACAGTTGAGGATTGGGGGGGGGGGGGAAATCCTTCTGCTTTGTGTAGACAATGACATTGAGTGCATAAGACTTCAGAGGGATAGCAGCATACACACAGCACATCCCCTAGGCTATTTATTGCAAGCTTTGTTTTGGCTGGCATGCTTTTTTACCAATCTGGCTGCGCTGTTTTGATCTCGGTGAGAAACGTAAACCCCTAGGAAGCATGCGTGTGTGTGTTTCCGTGTGGGTGTTTCTGTGTGGGTGTGGGTGTGTTTTCCCCAGACCTCTCTCACATCTCTGAAATGATGTATAGCCCCCAATGCCCTCATCAACACATGTTCATACAATGCCACATCAGTGCTGTCATGCCTGGACCAGACCTGCTTACCCAAACGATTTCGCCACGTTTTATACACATGTTTGGCAAAAATGCGATGACTACGACGATCTGGCAAAAAATACGTCCCCAAAAAAAATTGTGGAGACAAAGTTCTTGAGCGGTAGTTGCCCTTGCGGTGTGTAACCATAGTGTTTGAGCGCTACAACCGAAGAGTGACAACTCCTGCAAAATTGTGGGCGCGAACTTGCGTCTGGATGATGGAACAGTGGCAGAGACCCATGGCATGCTTTTACAAAATATTTTTGAATTTGGAAGAAGCGTACGCATATATTTTTTTAAAGAAATGCGCTCATTTTAATGGAGAAATACACCAGCAGCAGCCTCAGGGGAAACGGGTCTGTAGACGTGAACTCCGCACGGGGGTCGTGGTTGCAGATCTCGTCCTCGCAGCCCAGTATCAGCACCATTACGCCGGCCAAGACGGCACAGATCTCCAACACAGTGACCCTGCCGACCCCACCCCGCCCCACCTCCGTCTGGTCCCTGACCTGCCTGCGGCCGGCTCCGCCCCTCCGCCCCTCCCTCATGTGTCGCGACGACCTGCTGCGAAGCCCCCGGTCGTCGCGGCGATCCACGCAGCGGAAGAAGCCTGGTGAGGTGGCGGTGATATTGTGTGTGTGTGTGTGTGTAAATAAATGGGTGCAGGTTGTAGTTATGTAGGTGAATGGTTCTTTGTGTGCGTGTGTGTATGGAAATGAATGGGTTCAGGTAATAGTTATGTAGATGAATGGTTCTCTGTGTGTGTGTGTGAGGTGGTATGGGTGTGTGAGCTCTTGCATTATTGTGTGATAGGGTCGGTATGGATTTGTATATATCATGTATGAGTGCATTTGTGAACAAGTTTGTGTGAGAGAGAGATGTGTTTGTTGGTGTGGTGTGTGTGAGAGTGTGTGTGTGTGTTGAGTGTGTGTGTGTGTGAGTATGCATGCATATGTGTGGGAGCGTTTGTGTGTGTAAATGAAAGATGTGCACACACGTGTGTGTGTTTCTCATGTGTGCATCCTGTACATGAGATTTGATAGGCGGGACTGTTGACATTAAGGGTTCAGGCTGATGTGATGACATAAAGAGAGCAGAGCTGATGACATGGAGTAATGTGGACAGTGGGATGATGTGGATCATGCTGTTGGCATACCCCATTCTTGTTGCTTTGTTTCCCCTCCTGTCCTGAATGTCATGACTATTGACACATTGATGAACTGTTTCCAAGTCGCATCTTTTCATAGATGTGGTGAACTTGGATTCAGGATGTAAGAGTGACTGGATGTTTAGCTTTCAAACGGATATCGGCTAAATGCATTTGCTTTTAACTGGGTGTGCTTAGAACTCTACACTTACACGAGAGATACAGATTAGGCATTTTCCCGTACATCTCTGGTCGGTCCGCATGTGGACCTGATAGACTTGGAATGCTCTGTGTGTGTATATACACAGAAGATCAGATCTGGTGGACATGAAATGCTCACTGAGTGTGTATACGCACAGAAGATCAGACATGATGGACATGGATTGCTCTGTATACACACAAAAGATCAGACCTGATGGACATGAAATGCTCACTGTGTGTTTTGTGCATACAAGCAGAAGACCAGACCTGATGGACGTGGAATGTTCTTTGTGTGTGTATATACACACAGAAGATCAGACTTGATGAAGATTGAACGCTCTGTATGTGTGTATACACACAGAAGATCAGATGCTGCGGTCTGTGTGTCAGCGGTCACCGGGTTATGCTAGTGCAAGCATTCCCAGGGTGCTCTAGCTGTGGCACTTCCAAGCATTTCCCATTGCCTGCCGAAATGGGGTGATGAACTCGCACACAGCTGCCAGCTCGTTCCTTGGCCTGTGGCAGCCACCCCACAGCCTGTTGGACATGGGGTGATGTGCATGTACTGACTCTGCAGCCACCATGAGGAGGGGGGGGGGGGGGGGGGGGGGGGGGGGGGGGTTGAGGGAATGACAGGTCTACACTGAGTCATGTACTCACACCTTTGGGTGTGCAGTCATTGCATGCCCACATTTACTTGCAAAGCTCAGCTGTATGCATAGACTGATGTATGTGTACCTGTAAGTACATACACGCTCATGAGCACAAGAACATGCGTGTGTCTGCAAACACAAATACATAGACAGTCGCATACAAATAAACGCACGCGTGCAGGCACACACTTGCATGTGCGAACACACACACACATGCACACACACACACGCACATACACATGCACACTGACAGAAAACCAGGATCCTATCTGACCCAGTGGTTTGTGTGTGTTTCTCTTTATGTCTGTGGACACAGTGCGCACCTTTTCTGGGGATGAGACAGAATGGCAGAGAAGTCAGTGGGAATGTTCTTGGTGTTCTGTATCCCCCCAATACCTGTGTTTGTGCTGGCTTTCTCCGTGTGGTTACCTCCCCCCCCCCATCTCTTGTTTCCCACTCGCGCCTCCACCCTCCTTCCTCAGTTCTTTGACCCCTCCCCTCCCTTCCCCTCTCTGTTGTTTTGAGGGGAGGGACGAGGGAAGGGGTGTGGAGGGATGTAACCGCGAAAAAAACGAAGCATATTGGCCCGCTGAGGTGGTTGTTTTTGGTGTTGTGAACCTTCTCAAAAGAAAAATTGTGTTTCTGTTGGTATCCTGTGAGTTTGAAGGCTGCAGTTTTGAAGGCTGCAGTTTTGAAGGCTGCAGTTTTGAAGGCTGCAGTTTTGAAGGCTGCAGTTTGAAGGCTTTTTGTTTTTGTTCCTTCTCTTTCTTTTTTTTTCTTTTTTTTTTTTTCTCTTTTGCTTGTTTTGTTCTGTTTTATTTATTTGTTTGTTTATTTATTTATTTTCTTTTGCTGTTGATGGTGGAAAATTGGTTTTATTGACGTGGTGTGGCTGGGGAGGCAGGAGGGTGGAAAGAGCCTGGCCACCAGGGTGATGAAAGCTGGTTGTAGGCCCTAACTGTAAGGGTGCAAACTGTTCGGCCACCCTTCCCTTTCTTCGTTGTTGCTGACTCGGGACGTCCAGAAGTTCTGATCACAAGTGGCACTGGTGTGTTTTGGGGGAGTGACGCAGGTCCCAAAAATGAGGGGAAAAAAAGTAACGTTGGAAAGATCTTTCCGGAAGATGTGTACTGCTAATTGTGATCAGAAGCTGTTCGTCTCCTGGGCGGGCCATGTGCGTACAGTATTTGTTGTTGCCTGAGGACGGTTTCATTTGCTTTTGATAGCTTTGGTTCATCAGCGTATCTGGGTGTCCAGGGTCCGTGATATGTTGAAAGTGTGGAAAGAAGATCACTGTTGGGAAAACAACGGATGGAGTGGAGAGTGACCAACAAGGGAGCCCACTCAGGGGAGGGGAGGCTGACCCCTGCAAGGTCAAGGCCAAGCAGTTACTGTCGGTGGTAGGGAGGGAGGGAACTCTGGACGCTGTGCTGTGGGCAGTGGGATCATAAGAGAACTACTGAACTGCACCAGAATGACGAGCGGCACTGCAGCGTCTCCTCTGGCGGGTTGCCCTGTGGTAACTTACCTTGACAATACACTGGTGTTGAAGTGGGATGCAGAGAGTCTTGAGTGTGGCTGTGGGTAGGAATAAGCAGCCTGGGAGGTATACCCCTAAGAAGATGTGAGATGATCACAACACAAATTAAAAAGAAAAAAAAAGGCTGCAAGTTTTTAGAAGGAAGTTAACAGTTTATGGAAGAAGAATTCTGGCACTATGACCGTCCAAGAGTGATTGATCAGAATGTAGCAGGTGTAGGATAGAATTCCACCTAGGCTGATTGATCAGAATGTACAAGGTGTAGGATAGAATTCCACCTGGGCTGATTGATCAGAATGTACAAGGTGTGGGATAGAATTCCACCTAGGCTGATTGATCAGAATGTACAAGGTGTGGGATAGAATTCCACCTAGGCTGATTGATTGGAATGTACAAGGTGTAGGACAGAATTCCACCTCGCGTGATTGCCAGTGTTTTCTTCACAGCTGTCACCATTTGTCTGAACTTTGTAATTGGATGAGAGAAAAACTGAAACGTCTTGTCAGGATGAAGACGTTCTACTGTTGCGGTACATGCACACAGGCAGCGTGTAAGTTGTGCTTTGTCAGCCTGATGTCGCACACCAACAGTGTGACAAGACGTAAAACGGTACACCTAAGACATTGCTAACTATCTGTTCACATGAAAATGGTGTGAATGGTCAATGGACGCAAAAGAATGCCTTGTGGTCCTTGATTGTTGCTTTTAGACTGATGGCCATCTCTAATGTGAAGGAGTGAATGACACATTGGGGGGATCTTGAACCAAGCCCATTTTCGGTTGTTGTTGTTTTTTTTCCTGTGTTGATTTCCCTGTGTTGGGGTGACCCACTGAGCTCGTTGTGGCTGGAGGCTGTTGACTGTGGTGTGGTGCTGTGACCGTGGCTGCAGATGTGTTGGATGCTCCCGGGAATGCTGTGTTGGTGCTCTCCCTTGGACTTTGTGGCACATGGGAAAAGGAATGGTTGTGTTGTGTTTTGAGATGTGCTGTTGTGTGTTTTTGAGATGTGTTATGTTTTTTTGAGATGTGTGTTGTGTTTCGAGACCTGTTGTGTTTTGAGATGTGTGTTGGGTTTTTTTTTACAAATTTTGTTGCGTTTTGAGATGTATGCACTGCATTGTTTTATGTCTTTTTTTTTTTTTTCTCGGTTGGTTCAGCACAGCATCTTGGATGAAGACTTTTCTGGTGTGTTGTGAAGAGTTCTGTAGTTTTACCCTGTCTTCTGGTTTGACTGTCATTGATGATTCTCTTGTTAACGCTGTCTCCACTGCAGCTTGGAACACTGCACCTTTACTTTGTAAAAATAATGATAATGAAATAAAATGATATGAAATAAAAGAAACAAACAAACAAAAAAAATAAAAGAAATAAAGGAAGTAGTACTTGAAAACAAACAAAAAAACGTTGTAGCTGCTTTTTTTACTGACAAAAGAAGAAATCTAAACACTTAGCATTAGTCATTCTTTATTTCCCCTGTTCCTGAGGTTTGTGAAGCTTTCCTTTCTGATCCTTTTTATTTCCTTGATATGATTTGTTACTTACTCCATAGAAAATCTTTTATGGGGAAATGCAAATGAGTTCTCTGTGTTTGCTTCTGATTGGTCCTGATGTCCACTTTGAGGGGTGCATGACTTTGGATGCTTTGAAATTATTATTATTGTTAGTGTTGTTCGTGGTGGTGTTTTTCAATCTTTCTTTCTCACTTTCACTCTTATATTTTAACTTCATGCTGTTTTTTTTTTTCAATCTTGCACTGTTCTCCGTGCTATTCTGGTGATAGAAAGAAAGGACAGTGCCTTCTGTTGATTGAAGACAGTGCCTTCTGTTGATTGAAGACAGTGCCTTCTGTTGATTGAAGACAGTGCCTTCTGTTGATTGAAATAGTTCATATACATATTTAGACACAATGAAGTAGCGTTTCCTGTTTTATTAAGTATGGAATTGTTTTCACTGATATGTACATTTCATTGTCAAATTGGCCAGTTCAAGTTTGTGACATGAACAAAAACTTAACAACAACAAAATTTGTGTTTGTGATAGAAGACCCATGACGGTAGGATTCTTGGCAAGAAGGTTATCGGCCATATTGATCAACTGGGAATGGAGGATCACCTGGATCTGCACTTACATGTGGACTTACAACATTCTGGCAGCCACTATACGTTGTCCATAAATACTCGAGAGGTCAAAAATGGACTCACTGTTTGTTGGTGATTAAGACAAGATTTGGAGTGTTTGAAAATGGCCATTTGAAGTCAATGATGAAGAAGAAAAAAAAAGAGAAAAACAAAGATGAGCAGCCTTCCTTGGCCTGTTATACACAGTCATATCAGTAGTTTAATGTACCTTTCATTGTGATGGGTTTCAAATTGATGGAAAGACCCTTACATTTGGACATCTATTTCTTTGGTTTTTTGTATTAAATCCTGTTGAAAAAGTTAGGGAGTGACCATTTGAAGGGGAGGGAAACATGGATATAAAACAAAACAAAACAACCAGAAACAAAAAAGTTCCTGAAAAAAAAAGAACAGACTTTCATAGTCTGTAAAGAAGGGAGTTATTTATTCCAAGTGGATGTTATGAAGAAATTTCACTGTGCAGGTGAGGGATTTCCCCCCCACCCCCCCCCCCCCCCCCCCCATTTGCACAGTGTGATGATAATGCAGTGTCTGGCAATGATGGGGTGGGCAGTGTAACTGGTCAGAACAAAACCAGAGAGAGGGGCCAGAGCACCACAGAGTGAGCATGCATGGTCCGTTCAGTGTGAGCACTGGCTCCCTGGTTAGGGTGGGGAAGGGAAATCACGTCTGTAGTGGAGTGACATGTACTTGCATTGCTATGGTAGATGAACTCTGTGCATGTGTGTTGTGTGGTGCGCGTGTGTGCCCATTGTGTTGGTTACATGAGAAAACAGTCAAATTTGTAACGTTGTTAGTTACTTATTTTCTGTTATACTTCAAGGAGATGTAAAGGATGCCATGAATAACTTGTTAATTCATGTTAGGTTGTTACGTATTGATGATATTTGATTAGACATGTGTTTTGTGCCGGTTAAGACATGGTTCTGTAGATCTTGGAATTGCGTCAAGAATGTGGCTCATTTTCAGATGGAAGAAATACTACTTTTAAAAAAACTAATCTGACTTACTGATTGCTTTCCGTCAGTTTTGGGTTAGGTTAAAAGGTAAGCAGGGACAGTTTGGTTACAGATCACTAAAAAGATGCAGAATGTAAATCTTACTGCCACGAAATGCATTTTTGTGTCGTCGATAGCTAAGTGAAGTAAGATTGTTGATGTGAGCGATTATGGGTGTGGTTTGATGTGTCTGTGTTCATGCTGTGTCAAAAGTCCACAGGCTTTCTGCTGTTTCTGAAGGGGTGGGTTTCTGTGTGTGCTAGTGACCTACAACGAAGACGCTTTCATTCTTCAAGTCATCGAGGCCTACTGCAACAGCACCAAGACCCGACACACCGTCAATTCCTGTGAGTACTCCTTTCCTTTGCTCTTTGACCTCTTCCTCCACCGCCTTTCCTCTCTTGCCGCTCCACGTGGTTAATGTTTTACAGCGTGTGATGATCATGGTTTTCTCTCGTGTGTGCTCCTCCACCAAGGGAACAAGGGCAAGGTCACTTTTTGAGTTTCAGGCGTTTTGAAGCAAAGAGAGAGAGAGGGGAAATGAAAGGAAAGAGATGATGTGAATGGTCAGTATGGTGGATTTGGGGTAGATTTGGAATCTGGAGTGACTGTTCTTCACTGTATGACTGGGAAGAAACAGACAAAATCGTAAGATTGTATTTGGCAGGAAAATAGCTTTTTTTAATTTTTATATATACACTTTATTCGGTGACGCTTCTGTTGAGAGTACCTTTAAAAACTTGACCCACAGTATAGTCGTCAGAAATAGTTGGCATAGTTATTTTTGTGTATTGGGGTGGGGAAAAAGACAGTGAGGATATCATCTTTGACAACGGACTCAAAATCTGCCTGGTTTCAAATCGGCGGACAATGTGGAGAAAGGAAACGTGAAAACATAAGAAAGAAAGAAGAAGAAAAAGAGTGATGACCTTAGGTCTCGTTTCATGGTGGACGATCACATCTTTTTTTACGCTTGAAGTTTTTGATTTGATTGTTGATTGTAATTGACTGTCAAGTGGTGCCAACTGTGAGCTGCTTCACATGTTATGAAGCTGGAAACTCAATATTTGACAGTTTTGCTCTATGGCGGGAGGGAGGGGGATGAGAAGGGAGGGGGGGGGGGGGGGGGGGCAGGTAGGTAAAATTAAGCTTCAGAATTGTAGGTCTTAACGCTTTGTGTGATCTCAGGTCCTTGCCAGTGGAGATGAGCGGTGTCTGTGTGGGATACTGCTGAATACTGTGTCCTGATTTCAAGGTTTTGTGGGGTTTTCTAAGAGCAGCCTTTTCTCTGATGTCCCCGCAAAGAATTTGGGAGGTATGGGGAGGGTAGGGAGAAGGAAAGGGAGGGGGGTAGGGAGTGGAAGTGCCAGGAAACATTTATGTGCCTGAAGGCTTCTGGTTAATGTCATTCAGTTAATGAATGACAGGGGGTGTGAGTTGAGAATAAGATGCAGAAGAATTTATTTTGTTTGAGAGAGACACAGAGAAAGAGGAAGGGGGGGGGGGGGGGGAGGTAGAGGGGAGGGGAGAAAAAACCGAGAGGGGGGGGGGGGGGGGGGAGAGAGATGAAAAGGCAGTGAGAGACGGAGACTTTGACAAAGATGTTATTGAGATAGAAAAGTGTATGTTCTCTCATCTTTTTCTGGTGTCATTACCGCAACATTTACAGTGGTTTTGTTCATTTCTTTCTGTTTTTTGTTTTGTTTTGTTTTTTTATGAATCTGAGTTTATCTTGATTGGTGTTAATTTTTGTTATTTTATTTATGTTTTTGTTTTGTTTTTCATTTTATTAGTTCAGTTAGTTATTTTTAGTTGCTTTAATACTGATTGTATCTTCTGTATTTCCTTGAAAACTTGTTTGCTGATTTCTTTGTGATGTTCTTCCTGCCTTGCTGCACTGTACATATGATCTGTGATCAGGCTGTAGTTTGGAGGGTGGCTATACACAGGGCCTGTCATTGGCTGTTCCCTTTCAGTTCAAAAGAATCGAACTCCAAACCAGCTAGCTTGATACTCAGCAGACTTGGCAGGAAATGGGCAGACGTGGACAGTGTCCTGTAGAGCATTTGGCCACAGAACGAATGGAATCTGCCGCTCGGGGTCAGTAGCGTTAGATGCTTTCCAGGAATGTTCCATGATTCCCTGTCAGCCACAAACATTCCGTGCAGACAGAGCTAGCGAAAATATCCCTTGTGTGCCCCTGTTCGATGAACACTCGCCAAAATTTGAGAGAAATTCTTCATTGTGTTTTTTTTTTTTCCCGCTGAATACCTGAAAAAAGTTTATATATCAGAATTGTTGTGCCCAAAGCCATTGCTGTTGCAGGTCATTAGCAAGAGTTTATCGTAGCCTGGGTAGGTGTCCATTGTGTGTGTTTTGACTGAGGACATCATGTTGTTTATTGCCTGGCCGACCACGGGGGCCCTGTGGGGGTGCAGATCAGGCTGTGGAAATCCCACAGTGCATTGCTGTGGCCATGTACAGTGGGCATGCAGTGGGCATTCCAACAATCGGGACAGGCTTTGTTATGGCGAGGATTTGAAAAGAAAAATTGTGATTGATCAGGATCAGGAAAACAAAGAACTGTGCAACAGGAGAACTGTGTTTTGATTGGCTGTGGTTGGGCAAGGTTGTGACTGATTAGGGTCAGGATCAGCAAGATTTTTTGGTGTGGCACCTTCCCTGTCCCAGACATCTGAGCAAAAGTGATTGTTCTGTTGGTGGCTCTCCTTCCTCATGGCTTATTTCGTTTAGCATGATTGGAAACAATATAAGTGTCCTGAAGAGCGATCGTTTCTCTGGCTATTTCCATCATTTAGTTGATGTTGGATGCTAGATCTTTAAAACACTGTCACAGCTAGTGGAGGTTCCTTTGTTGGAGAGTGAAAATAGATTTCAGATGACGACTTCTGTCAGCCCAGTATGAACAGTGACAGTGATGTGTAAGACAAAGAGGGAATACAGAATGACTTGATAAAGAATGAGATTGATATCTTCGGGATGAATTGCCAAAAACAGATAGCAGAATGGTTGGAAACGGGAACGGCTGGAAGTGGTCAGCGATGCTGGTCTGGTGCACAAACTCTGGTGTTACAAGTAACATAATCAGTGTCATCCATTGCATTCCGTATGGCTGATTGTTGAGGTTTGGCTCCATATGAGTTGAAAAGTGTTGACTTGTCACACAGGATGGGGGCACACTTAACAAGTAAGTGCAGTGATAATCTCCACCACGAAGCTTAGCTCCTCCAGGGACAAACACCGTCACTACATCGCTGTACAAAAAAGAAAAGAAAAACCACATTGGCCAGATTCAGAGTGTGAAGGATGATTTCCACCCCCCCCCCCCCCCCCCCCCCCCTTGATCCAACTCGGTTTACCTTTTTCAGGTAATTGAGATTATTTTATTCCAGCTATCACCATGTTGTTATAACGTATGATTCAGTGCTAACTGTGGGTTATAAGTAATATGTGTTGACATCCCCACAGAAAGATAGGTACTGCCGTCGACTGTTTCACCTTGACCTAGCTGGATGGTAGGACAGACAGAAAGATAGGTACTGCTGTCGACTGTTTCACCTTGACCCAGCTAGATGGTAGGACAGACAGAAAGATAGGTACTGCCGTCAACTGTTTCACCTTGACCTAGCTAGATGGTAGGACAGACTACTGAGGTACCAGTCAGCCTTGTGTCTGAGCCCGACGTACACAAAGGATTCCATGTGTGCACGTCACGACGACAGATTGCCACAAATGATCACATGTTCAAAAAACCAGTGTCTTTCAAGCTTATGTGATCACTGTCTGAAATTGGGCAGGGGACGGAAGGAAAAAAAGAAACTGGGCAGGGGACGGAAGGAAGAAAGAAATTGGGCAGGGGACGGAAGGAAAAAAAAAAATTGGGCAGGGGACGGAAGGAAAAAAGAAATTGGGCAGGGGACGGAAGGAATTGGGCAGGGGACGGAAGGAATTGGGCAGGGGACGGAAGGAAAAAAGAAATTGGGCAGGGGACGGAAGGAAAAAAAGAAATTGGGCAGGGGACGGAAGGAAAAAAGAAATTGGGCAGGGGACGGAAGGAATTGGGCAGGGGACGGAAGGAAAAAAGAAATTGGGCAGGGGACGGAAGGAAGAAAGAAATTGGGCAGGGGACGGAAGAAGAAAGAAATTGGGCAGGGGACGGAAGGAGGAAAGAAATTGGGCAGGGGACTGAAGGAGGAAGAAATTGGGCAGGGGACGGAAGGAAAAAAAAGAAATTGGGCAGGGGACGGAAGGAAAAAAGATTGGGGAGTACCAGTTGTGGAGGGAGAGAAGTCAAGAGAAGGGGAGGGGGGGGGGGGGGTTGTGATTTGCGAAGTATCCAGAATTGCAAACATGTGGCATGTTTTCTGACTAAAAGCAAACAGTTGGCTGCTTGTCAGGTAAAATTTGAAAAGAAAAGGTTGTGATATTCACCCAGCCTACAGCAAATTGTACCTTCACTTTTGTGAGCTTATTGGGCTGTCATCTTACAAGGGCTTTTTTGTTTGTTTGTTTGGTTGGGTTTGTTTTTTTTTTTTGGTTTATCAAGCACAAATGCTCTGTTATATGCACACAGATATGCGTACAGACTCGCACCACATACCATTCACTCATAAGAATTTCTACATACACATATGGACAACACTAAGATCAGTAATTTTTTTTTGTGACGTATCGATACATATGTGTGTTGGATTGAAAGTTGATTATATTTTTTGGCCAAAAGAGATTGACAAAGTTTAGGGAGAGCGAAGCTGTTGTTGATTTTTTCATTCATTATTCGTAGTTGCTTAACGTTCTTTAGTAGTAATAGTTTTCGCTTTTGCTCTCTTCATGTCATATCAGTGTCCGTATTCTTGCTTTGTGTAGCTTTTTTTTTTTTCTCTCTTTTTTTTTTTCTCTCTTTTTTTTTTTTTTTTTTTTTAATATTGCTCTACATGCTTTCGTTTGTTTCTTCTCCTCAGTGTATGATTTGTGTCCACATGCTTGGAGCCAGTGCTCAGTGATGTGGTTAGGAGACAGGACAGGAGTGTGTGTTTGACACATGGCCCAGAATCACTGCACCACCCTCTCCTGCTCTTGGCTTTCTGTCTGAGTTTCTTGGGTTGATTTTCTGTTAGCTCTTTTTCCCCTTTTTCTTTCCTCTTGATTTTGTTTTCCCTTAGTTTTTTTTTTTTTTTTTTTTGGTTTATTTTCTTTTACATGTTATGTGTAAACAAAGTGAAACTGTAATATATACTTTATTCTGGTGTCTTTCTATGTTTGTCACTTTGAAACGTGTGTGTGTGTGCGTGTGGTGTGTGAGACACTGGTATTTCCTCAACATCTGAGAGGTCACATGGAGTAGACGCGTGAAAGCTGGACCAAATGTTTGTATGATCCCATGACCTCCTTCATGAAGTTTGTCGCAGAGTGTCACCCCCTCATTAACGTATGCAGGAGGCGACTCTCAGACTGAGAACAGAACAACAAAAAAAGCCATGGACTGCACAGGTTGGCTGGTGATTCACTATCAAAGCAAGACATGCAGATGAAAACATTGAGAACTGCATCAGCTGAAAGATTGCACCCCTATCTGTCCCCCTTTTTCGGGGTCTCTTTCCGCTAGGCTCATGCATAATGCCAGGTCTCTTAGCCAATCAGTGGTTCCCAGACTGCTCGTTTCTTGATTGCGGATGTCATTCGATGAAACGCAGAGAAGAGTACAGAGTTGAGGCACCTTCAGCATCATCAAAGGGACATCACTGTGTTTGTACCAGTCCATGTGTGCCACGTCAGGTGTGCCGAGGCAGAGGACTGTATAAATAAACACTGTCAGTCTGGGAGGACTCTCCTCCCCTCCCCCCCCCCCCCCTTTTTTATTTAAATTTTTTTTTCTTTAATAAGCATTTTGTTGACGGTGGTGTTACGGGCGTGTGGTGGAGAATGTTTTACCTGTTATTCTGAAGATGTGGCCTCTCTCCTGATCTCATTCTTTACTTCCCAGAACACACTCGCTGGACTTTTTTTTACCTGTCATGTTTTTCCCTCTGTCTCTGTTTCGCAGCTGCTATTTTTTTTTCTTTTCTTTTCTTTTCTCTTTTTTTAAAATTTTTTTTTTAGATAGTCATGTTCCGTTGTCTCTTTGTTTTTTTGTTTTTGTTTTTTTTATATTAAAACCTTGTTTTGTTGTGTGCTGAACAGTTAGTGTCCATGTTGAGGGCTGCTGATCCCTGCCCTGCCGTGCTACCATGTTTTTTGTTTGTTTGTTTTTTCTCTCTCCTCATTTGGCTGTGGGCGCGGTGTTGTAGGCAAAGTGTTGTTGGACCTAAGCTGAAAGTGATGGTGGGCCTTCCTAAGATAAAGACCCCCGGGGCCAAAGGTAGGCTGCTGTGTGTGTCCCCCCACTCCCTCGCCACCTGCCTGGCTTGCCTGAAACGTTCTGTCGTGGCCCTGTGGCATGCTCCAGTTCCCTCCCCTGTCTGTCTGTTCGTGTTGCCACACGCATGACTGACTTTTGCTAAGCTGGCGATGAGCATGGATGTGTTGGACATGCCTGTTATGTGCATGGAAAACTGTTCCCCCCCCCCATGGAGCAGTCTTTTGACTGGTGCGTTGCATGTTGTGTCAGAAGGTCCCATGCTGGCACGTGCAGTTCATTGACGTCGTCTGCATAGAACAAACGTGACGGCAGGCGGCAGTTTCATTCCTAGCCTACTGGATGTCGGATTGTCCACCGATGTGTCCCTAGTTCAGTTATATATTGTGTCCCTAGTTCAGTTATATATCGGTGGGACGCAAAGAAGAAAGAAGGGCTGTTCTGTCTGCGGTGGTGTATGTCTCTTCACCGACTTGAAACCTGTGGGTGTGTGTGTGGTGTGGGTGTGTGAAACCTGTGGGAGTGGAAGATTTGAGATGCCTTGTGCTGTGTGTGGGAGAGGTGTGTGTGGGGTCTACGTGTCCGTTGTGAGCGCACAGGTGTAGAGACAGGAGTGAGGTGCCTTCTGCTGTGTGTGGGAGGAGATGTGTGTGGAGTGTGCATGTCCATTGTGAGCGCACAGGTGTAGAGACAGGAGTGTCCTAAACTGCAGTTGTTCAGTGGCACTGAGATGAATAGCAGTAAAAACAAGTTTTGGGGTATGAAAGTACTATAAGGCATGGAAATTTCATTGTTTTGAGGTTGGGCTTTTTTTTTTTTCCAGTATTGCCTGCGCACATTTTCCACTAGGAAACAAAAAGGGTGGGGAGATTAAGTGGAGTGGAGGAAAAAAGGAAATATTGTGACCCCCCCCCCCCCCCCCCCCAACCCTTCCTTCCCCCCATCTCCCTCTGTCTCTTCATTTAGTCTTGAAGGATGAAACTTCATTTTCAAGATGTTTCTTTGAGTTTTTTTTTTCCAAACTTGTTTTCAAGCCTGACTGTTTTGATGATGATTATAGATGTGAAGAAGAAAGAAAGAGCTTTTGTAGGCATGCCTGTGAACATATGCACGCGCTCTTGCATTTGTGTGTGTGTGTGTGTGTGAGTGTTGAGCTAGTGAGAGTGTGATAGAGAAAGACAGAGAGAGAGGGACAATTGATGGGATAATGGTACGGATGGCAGGAAGGAAGGAAGGAAGGGTGAAGTCTGTGAACCTTCCTTTGTTACATTCACCCTTCACACTCCACCTTCCTTTGTTACATTCCACCCTTCACACTCCACCTTCCTTTGTTACATTCCACCCTTCACACTCCACAGTAAATACATACATCTCCTGTCTTCTCCTCCTAGCTGAAGGCAGAGAGGCGATCTTTCAAACACCAGAACTGAATCAAGTTAGGGAGGGCTTCTTTTTCTTGTTCGTCAGGGATCAGTCGCTAAACGTTCACCTGCACAATGCGTAAATCACAGATCTGTGTGAGTCAGTCCAAAGCTCTTTGCATTGTGTGTATGGTGTTTTTGTTTGTTTTGTTTGTTTTTGGAACAGATTTGTGTGTGTGGACATAGTAAACATTGAACATTGAACATGTGTTGCTTGGAGAAAAAAAAAATTATCTTTTGGCTTGATTGGACAGATGTGAAACAAAAAAGATATTAGAGAATGTTCTATTGATGGCTGAAATCACCCTCAACATGTTAATGGCATGGTATTGCTGAACATTTCTTAACTTATAATCAGCATTAGACAGTGATGTCACAGGTGTTGGGCAGTTTGTAAGTTTACAGTCAGCATTAGACAGTGATGTCACAGGTGTTGGGCAGTTTGTAAGTTACAGTCAGCATTAGACAGTGATGTCACAGGTGTTGGGCAGTTTGTTAGTTATAGTCAGCATTAGACAGTGTGATGTCACAGGTGTTGGGCAGTTGTAAGTTATAGTCAGCATTAGACAGTGATGTCACAGGTGTTGGGCAGTTTGTAAGTTATAGTCAGATTAGACAGTGTGATGTCACAGGTGTTGGGCAGTTTGTAAGTTTACAGTCAGCATTAGACAGTGTGATGTCACAGGTGTTGGGCAGTTTGTAAGTTACAGTCAGCATTAGACAGTGTGATGTCACAGGTGTTGGGCAGTTTGTAAGTTACAGTCAGCATTAGACAGTGTGATGTCACAGGTGTTGGGCAGTTTGTAAGTTACAGTCAGCATTAGACAGTGTGATGTCACAGGTGTTGGGCAGTTTGTAAGTTATAGTCAGCATTAGACAGTGTGATTGTCACAGGTGTTAGGCAGTTTTGTCGCAGTCATTGAATCGTACCATTAAGGCTGTGGGTTGTTCGGCGTTTTGAAAAACTGGAAGTTTAGGGTCTTTACAACAAAGTGGATTGTTTGTGTATTCCTCTTACATTTTGAACATTAGCGTTGAGCCGTACAGATGTAAGTTTGCCAGTGTGATAATCATGTAGCCTGTAAGCCTTGCTGTTGTCATGACTTGAGTTTGTTGTCCCTTCGTGTCCATGACCTCGGTCAGTTCATGTAGAGGTTGTTGGTATCAACCCGTCCAGTGTGATTGTCATCGAAAGGAGATCGAGGCTTTTATAGGAGGGGGATGGGTTCTCACACTGGCTCGGTGACAAAGCAGTTATTGTCATCTCGTTGGGGGGGGGGGGGGGGGGGGGGGGGGGGGGGGGGGGGGGTAGATGGCGGTTCTGCCGCACAGGATCAGACAGCCTGCAGGGACGCCCGGTAAAAGTGGACCGGCCAGCAGAGCAGGGTCCCCTCCAGTGAGGGGCCCTTCTTGAAGACCTGTAATGCCGGTGGTGGGGGGGCCCAGGAAGTGGGTTGTGGGGAGGGTGGCCAGTGCATATGAAAGGTTTATGGTAGTCGTGCCGTGAGGGAGGACCAAAGACTCCAAAAGATCTGTCAAGGTAGAGACAGTCTTTGGCAACCTGGCTGCATGACAGTGTTGTGAATTGGTGTCCTTTTGTTTTTTTTCTCTCTCTCTTCTCTTTATTTTCTGTATTTTAAGTGTTAGTGGTTCCCATGGTTTAGAGACTCCCTCGTGCTTGACAGGTGGTTTTTCTTCTTCAGTCGATGTTGTGGCATTGCTAAGCTGTTAACTTTCTGTTGCAAGTTTTTTGTGGTTGCTTCTTTTCTTTTTCTTTTTTTTTATTCTTTGTGTATTTTTTTTTTCATTCCTTTCGTGAAAATAATGTCACCATTTCCTGTCCCCTTGACGTTTTTGTTGAATACAGTGGATTTTTTCTTTTCTTTTTTTTTTTTTCTTTGAAATGTGTGTTGAATGGATTATTTTATGAAGAGTGGGAATGCCAGTTTTAGATGTTTGATATTTTGATGAGGATGTGGTGAAACATTTAGGCATTTCGGAATGCTTGTGTGCTCATGTTTGACTCTTTAACGACATTGACATTTCAGGCTGTCGGGTTTTCGACAGTGCGCAGAGCTCCACACATTGTCTGTGTCATTCTCTGTGTGTGTGTAAAGCCTGAAGTCTCCGTCAGCTGTGCTTGTCTCTGTGGGTGTGGGTCTGTCTCTGCATTTTTCATGGGTGGCATGCATCGGCAAAGATCATTTAGTCAGCATCTGCTGTTGTGTGTCTCTGTGGTTTGTTATAAGTTGTGTGTGTCTGTGTGTGTATGTGTTGTGTGTGTGTATGTATGTGGTTTGGTCTGTGTATGTGTGTGTGTGTATGTATGTCGTTGTCTGTATATGTGTGTGTGTGTGTATGTGGTTGTCTGTGTGTATGTGTGTGTGTGTATGTATGTGGTCGTCTGTGTGTTGTGTGTGTGTGGCTGTGAATGTCAGGTGTAGACCAGGTGACTACGTGTGGTGCTCAGGTCTGATAATGAAGAGTTCATGTCCCCTGGCGGGAGTTGTTTGTGAACAGGTCAGGTTCAGAACCCAGGTGTCAAGGCAGTTAATAACAGCACAGACCTGTCACAATCATGGGTGACAGCTCTCTGCAGTGCTCAGAGGCCTAACAGGCATGTCCACACACAGGCTCAACGCAGCTGCTCTGTTCCCCCCCCCCCCCCCCCCCCCCCCCCCCCCCCCCCCACCCCCCCCCCCCCCCCCCCCCCCCCCCCCCCCCCCCCCCCCCATCCTCCACTCACTTCCTACCCTCTGACATGGTGTCTTGTCCTGGCATCAGACGCTGGACACGTCGGCCCCCATCCTGTCCTGCTCCCTTCCTCACACCTTGTCGCCATCTCACTCCTTCTCCTCTCCTTTTCTCCTGTCCCGGTGCTCGCCTACAGTGTCAAGGACACGTGGCAGAACAGTGGACAGGTGTCGGCACCGACCTACAGCACACACAGTGTTACTGCTGGGCAGTGGCAGTGTAGATCGAGTCTCGGGATGTAGCACAAACTTTTAAAATAATGTGGAGGAAGGGAAACGCATAGCAAGCGCTGGGACCTCGGTATAAGTCATTCAGTGCAGTAGGTGAGGGGGTGGGGAAGAAGACTTCCTCTGTGGCAGTTTGGCACTGGGGTGTGTGAGGTTACAGATCAGTTGTTGGAAGTGAGAGGTAGGTCCTTGCTGGCTGTTCGGTTCTTGGGAAGCAGGTTGTTACACTGAGGCACCTTGTGCTGTCTGGCAGCTCTGTAGGTCTCCAGACCTGCTCAGTGTCCGTCTGCAGTGAGAGAGAAAAAAATGTCTAAAGAGGCATTTCAAATGAGGGTTGGGGGGGGGGGGGGGGGGCATCCTTTTGTGAACACATTTTCCACCCTTCCACCCACCCCTCCCCTCGGCATCTGTGCACACTACAGCGTCGCCTGATCTGAATCATCCATCATCACAGCAGAATTACATGTATAGTTCGGACTTTAAGGAATTAATGGCGGCAGTGCCATGTTCACAAGGTAACATAGGGCTGGTGTCAGCAGTCTCAGTGTTTTGTCTGTTGGGGGAGGGGGAGGGGAGGGGTCAGGTGTCAGGAACTAGCACAGAACTGGTTTCCATTACAAAACTTTTGTTAGTGTGTGTGTGTGTATAAATTGTCATGGACCTGTTTGTCCTCTGTGTGTGTGTGTGTGTGTGTGTGTGTGTGTGTGTGTGCACGCACGTTGTCATGGACCTGTTTGTCCTCTGTGTGTGTGTGCGTGCGTTGTCATGGACCTGTTTGTCTCTCTGTGTGTGTGTGTGTGTGTGTGTGTGTGTGTGTTTGTGTTGTCATGGACCTGTTTGTCCTCTGTGTGTGTGTGTTGTGTGTGTGTGTTGTCATGGACCTGTTTGTCCTCTGTGTGTGTGTGTGTGTGTGTGCGTTGTCATGGACCTGTTTGTCCTCTGTGTGTGTGTCTAGTGTGTGGTTGTGGCTTTCGTTGTCATGGACCTGTTTGTCCTCTGTGTGTGTGTGTGTTGTCTGTGTGTTGTGTGTGTGTGTGTTGTCATGGACCTGTTTGTCCTTGTCTGTGTGGTGTGGCATGGACTGGTGTGGCCTTGGCATCACAGCCTGTTGACTGGAACTGAGCCAGGTTCTGACCATTGGTCACGGATGTGTGTGGTTATCTGTTTTAGCACGGGCATTGTCGTTGTTGATGCATGCATGCTTCATTATCATTGCCATCATCATCATTATAACCATCATCATCATCATTACCATCATTGCTGTCGTCATGATCATTGTCATATCATGGTCTCTTTTTACTGTTCTTTCTCTCTCTCTCTCTGCTTGCCTGCGTTTCACCCCCCTGTGATGGAACTGGCCACGATTGTCGTTGGGCTTCGGTGGTGGTCGGTCGGTGGGGGTGGGGGCGCTCTCTCTCTCGCTGGGAACCTCTCCTCCTCCCCCCCCCCCTTCCAGTGGATCTCTCCAAGCTCAGGTTCAGTGACAGTTCCGGGTCGGACGGCACGTGGGTACATGGACCGGGGTCACCGGAGTACGAGGATTACCCTTTATCCAGGGGCGGCCGGTGATGGGCCCCTTCTGTTGTGCCACCTTCCCCCTGGCCCGGGGCCTGGCCCGCACCATGAGAGACTGTGATGGGGGTGGTGGTGGTGGTGGAGGGCTGGGTGCAGAGGGTGGGGATGGGGGGGTGGGTGGGAGAGGGAAGGGAGGGGGAAAAGTAGGGAGGGAGGGTAAGGGGGTGAGTAGGAAAGGGTTGCAGGGGGGGGGGGGGGGGTCGGTGACTCTTCAGCATGAAGTGAATTGCTTTGGGCTGCAAGGACGGTGGGAAACCCCCCAGTGAACAACAGTCTGTGAAACGCTTCCTCATTTAAAGTCTCTTTTCATGCCATTTTTTGTTGTTGTTGGTTTGTTTTTTAAACATGGGTTGTCTCCCGATTAAGAACGTCTGCAGGTCAGGTTTGAAGACTTGCTTTTCATGAACAGTGTCTTCCAGCGTAGATTCACCTTGCCGTTATAGCGCGTCGAAAGATAGGATTACCTGTTGGTTTACCTGTCGGTGTAAGATGTGTTGCTCTGGACCAAGTTGTCCTCATTGTCTTAGTTGGATGGGCGTCCCAGTGAAGGTGCGGTGAAGAAGAACTGTCTCCAGTGTGAGACAGTGTGTTAGCTGGGATGGTGATTGCCTTCTGTGTCTGTCCTAGGCTGACCTGTCAGTGGGGGTTTAGTGGGAAGTCGATTCGCTTTGAAGACCCCTTTCTCTACAACATTTTCGCCTCTTGTATTGACTAGAAATAGATGCTTTCAAAAATAGAATGTATTCCTTTGTAAGTTGTGTTTGTCTTTCTTTTTTTTTCTTCTTTTTTTATTTTTGATTTTTTTTTTTTTTTTAAATAGAAACTATTCATTATTTAATTTAGGAAAGTTACCTATACGAGATGAATTTCTGAATGAAGAGCTTCTGGAAGGAGAGAGTGTGTGTGTGTGTGTTGGAGGGGTGGGGGGAGATTACTAGATTTAGCTCCTTGTAGCAGGATTCGCTGCCTTTAAAGACGTGTTTTTATGGAACGTTTTTTGGTATCCATCCCAACAAAAACTCGCGGAACAAACACTTTCGCTTTTAAAGCCTTTGAGTCTGTAACAGTTTGGTTTTTCTTGGTAGACACGATGACGACGCCCACCAAGAGGAAAATGTCCTCCCTTTGAAGAGTCTTGTTTTTCTTTTCTTTTTTTTTTCAAATTTTTGTGGGAGTTATTTTTGTGTCTGCTAGACTGGTCTCCCTTTGGAGATTTGCCATCAGTTGAAGAGCTGAATGAAAGGGTTTCTAGGGAGTGGGGAGGAGGAGGGGCGGAGTCAGAGGATTACAGTTGGAATTTCTCTTTCGTGGCGAAAGAAGGAAAGCGGAATTAACATGAAATGACTTCAAGGTAACTGTTCATGTTTGAAAAAGCGAAGGAGATGCAAAGAGAGAAGAAGAAGAAGGAAAGGAAAGGGAACAGTTCTTGGCATCCAGAATGAAATCGTGATCACATCAGTTCTAGGATCCTGGTGTCCCGTCAGTTCTCCAAAGTGAAGGGGAAATGTGGGTGCCAGCTCTCTCCCTGTTCGCATCATTATGATCTCACCACAGGGAGGGGGGGGTGGGGGGGGGGGGGGGGGGGGGTGGAGGGGAAGATGGTGTACAGGCATGCACATGAACCACAGCGTTGCTGCTGCTCTTGGCGTTCATGACGGCGCTTCTTCAGCGAGGGACTGGGGGATTGCTGTGGGAACTTCCTGTGGCATCCTCATCTCTTTCTGTCGTGAGCAGTAATTTGTCACGATTCGTTATGATGACTAACGAGGGGAGTCAGCACGAAGGACGTGCTGGTGTGACAATCCCTGGCAGCAAACTGATCTCAAACGGTGCTGTCTTTGATCTCGGAGGGGGGGGGAGGGCGTAAATCATTGGGAATTTCCAGACGTTTTGTTATTGTTGTTGTTGTTGATCTTGAAGTGTCAAGAGAAAGGGAGGGGGGAGGGGGGGGGGGGGCTGGGTACTGGTAAAGGTGGGAGAGTTGAGAGGGACTTTGCAGCCAAACGATTCATTACATGATGATGGGGAACATGACCGGGTAGAGTTTGGAATGGCTTGGAGAAAGAAGGTTGTGGGTGGGAGGGATGGGGGGGGGGGGGTGTGTTAGGAGAGAGTGGGGGTGGGTGGTTGGATCGGGACACGAGGGTTGCTGAATTGATGTTTGGTTTTTGTGGGTTTCCCAACTGGTTTTTTTTTTCCCCCCTTTGTTTCTGATGTGATTTCCTCTTTCTGTTAGAGCAGTGAGAGGGGAAAAAGTTCACCTGTTTTGCCAGTGTGAATGCTGTTTTTGGTTTGATGTTTGTTACCTTTAAAAAAAGAGTTTCCCATAATGGGAATATGTTAAAATGTCTGAAACTGTACAAACTTTTTTTTAGTTCAAGTCAGATTTGAAATGAAACAGGATGAGAGAGAGGGAGAGTGTACAAATACTGGTTGTGTGTGTATTACTTGAAAATGCTAGTCATGCCATAGGAACTGAGTTGACTTAATGTGGGATTGTAAATGTGGTTGCCTTGTGTGTGTGGGTTGATATTCAGTTCAACAACTTTTCACGAAAAGTGATATTAGACGATATTAAAAGTGTGTGTGCGTGCATGCGTTCGTGCGTGCGCGCTCGTGAAGTGTTTGTTAAAAGATGGATGTGTGTACTTGCCTGTCATAGATACCTATAGCTCTGTGTGTGTGTCTATGTGTGTGTGTGTGTGTGTGTGTGTGTGTGTGTGTGTGTGTGTGTGTGTGTGTGTGTAGCATTGGGTAGAATAAACAAGTCTGCTTTGGAAGGACCCGTAGTACTGTTGTTTTCACTCCATCCCTTTTATTGCGTTGATGAGCGCTCCATTAAAACGGATGTGTGTGGAATGTTCCCAGTCTTCTTCTCCTATGTACTACTACCTCCTGTCATCTAGCTTTACTAAAGAACACAAAAATTATTATTTTTTGAAACAAATTATGGGCTGCATTCATCTGGTTCCCATCCCTTCATCCACACACACACACACACACCACACACACACACACCACACACACACAGAGTGAGAGAAGGAGATGCATGATAACAGTAAGGAGGACATCAGACTCGATGTACAAAAGAATCCTGTAGTTGAAGTAAATTAGCAGAAGAGAAAGATGAATCATTTTGCGCCTGAATGATTCAAATGAAATTGATGATACCTTGTAGGCAAAAGCTGGATATTGTATTGAAAAAAAAAAAATCCTGTTTTGAAATTGAACTCCCTCACAGTAATCTGAATTAGACACTTGATGAGAACTGAAATGACCAGAATGTGTTGTGAGGAAAGGTTTAGGGGTGCTTATCATGGAGTACTCTCCCTTAGGAGAGAAACGGATGTTCTACCATAGCGAAGTTAGAAAAGCCTCGTAGACCCATACTGTGCTCTCTAGCCTAAACCAGCATTGGAAAAATAAATGAATTGATAAACAGAAAATAAATACATGAATAAATAAGTAAACGTTTTCAAGAGTAATTTTTTTTTTTTTTTTTTGAAGGGGAGAGCAGAAAATCGGAGATAAACATTGTAGAATCCCTGTGACTTTCCAGAACTGGCTTCTCCCGTTTTTGGCCTTCCGTTTTGAGGAAGTCTGGATAAAATAACTGCAAAGGTACTTTGCCCTTGAATTCCTGATATTCGTGTACCTGTCAGTCGATAAATAGTTTTGGAAAATCACTGTGAAAGTTATTTTATGTCATGTTTAGGAGATACCTGTCTTGTCCTTAAACACCCAGCCATCCCCCATCCCCCCACCTCTTTTTCTTTACTTTCCTTTTTTAGTGTTTTTCTTAAGGAGTGTGGTTGAGAGACGAGGAGAATGACTAGGATTGTGGACAGAAGAAGCAGAGATTCAAAATGACATTGTTGCTGTTTAGTGTACTATACCCATATGTGCGATTGTGTTACAGACAAGCTTTGAAGTGTGTTTGTCTGTCAGTTAGCCCAATTTCTTTTTTGGGTTTTTGTTTGTTTGTTTGTTTTTTTAGAAAACTTGCAGCGGCACAAAATTTCATACTCTCTAAAAAAGAAAAGTTGCATAATATATTGAAGTGTGTGTGTGTGTGTGTGTGTGTGTGTGTGTGTGTGTGTGTGTGTGTGTGTGTGTGCACATGTACAATGGATGTGACTGATTTCCATATCCAAAGGAATGCATATCATTGGTTGTCCTAGTCCTGTGCACGTTCACGGATTCTGTCGTTCAGAAGCTGCGTTGACTGTACATGTTGAAGTGTCCATTGTCATTATTGGAGAATGGTGCTGTACACTTAGAATATTGAAACATGTGGAAAGCAGTGAACAGGTTGGGTAGAACATGGGTGGTTTTGTTGTTGTTGGTTTTTTTGGTGTGTTTTTTTTTAACAGCTGCATATTAGTTGAAAAGGAAGTGATGTTCACTCAACCAGAAATGAATAGACAGAGCAACAAAACAAAGACAGGAGAAGAAGAAAAAAAAAAAACCTGTCTTGATCTAAATTGTAAAAAGATCTTCAAAGTCGTCTCACTGGGCCGGTGATATTACGTGAATTCAAACTGCCATCAGTATTTGAATTTTTGTTTCCCCACACCCGCATGTATGTCTCTCTCTTTTTTTTTTTTTTTTTGTCAAGTCATTAAGAATCTCGCTATAGGTCATAGTGAATTAAAGGTCACATGTTTAGTTAGGTCTCAGCAGAAGAATGAATTTCGGAAAGAATTCGCGTCTGATTATTCCGGTGACTGAACGTTTGTAATAAATTTGTTTTCTTTTGGAGAGGGGGAGGGTTCATGCGGTGGGGTGTTCTTCCATTACTGGTAGAAGATTGCTGAAAGTCTTTGACCAATCACGATTAGGCTTCCTTGTAGACCAACATCTTTGACCGATTTGGCAGGAGGAAATAACTGTCAGAGTGTTGGGACTGTTGGTTTGCATGGGTGGAGTATGGATTTACAGCAAACCTGTTTTTATTTATTTTTTTTTTTTAATGAAATTCTTGGTCTGATACTTACAGATCGCTGTACTCTTGTGATCTGTAGATTTTTAATTTTTTTTTCCCTGAAGCGAGTGAATTCTTTCGCTCACTACAAGGGAGAGAACACACAATACACCTATCAAAATGCTCATTGGACAGCTAGGCGTTTTGACGTGAAGGCAAAGGAAACCATGTAGAGATCCTTCCCTCCAGCTAATGTGGACTGCCCCAAGGTGCTCAGTGAATGGGTGACAGGCGGGGCTGTTTCTGAGTGAAGAGACACACTGGAGTGCACCAGTGGGGTGGTGGGGGGGTTCACCCGGTCTTGCTGGAGACACGATGTTGGCTTTGGAAGTGTCGTTGATGAGCGCTAGGTCTTCATCAACCCGTCTTTTTTGTGTGCCCCCCCCCCCCCCCCCCCCCCCCCCCTCTCCTTCTCCTGAACAATGCTGTTTTAGCACATGATGTGAATTTTGGCTATGGGTGTGTCAGAGTACTTGTCTGTATGAGTGTTGAGTGTTTGTGTGTGTGTACATACATGCGTGTTTATGGAAGGGGCAGGGGGGGTGTAAGTTGGTGTCTGCATACGGGTGAACCACGGTGTTTTTTTGTTTTCCTATAACGATGTTATTAGCAGTGCGCACGGACATATTGTAGGTTCTGGAGGGCCGTCATGCCAAAGGAGCCCATGTTGCTAGGACTGTGTTTTTGTCAGGTGACATGGTGTGGATGTGTCTCTGTACATACCCCGGGTGGAGACAGGGTTTGAATGCATTTTCCGTGTACATAACTCCTGTTTTTTGAAGTGCGGTGAGCAAAGATAGAGAGAGGGTATTTGTTGTCATGGAGTCTTCTTTGCCATTGATGGTGCGACTGAGTGTATCTGTTTATATATCTTGTCTAACCATGCCATGGTGTTGTCAATAAGATCAATCAGAACACAAGCGAATCATTGTGCGAAACAGTTATAATGAAGGACAATAATTACGTTATGATTGATTAAACCACACAAAAAAAAAAAAAAAGAAAAAAGAAAGAAAAAAACATACATTTTTGTGTATGTCTGTGAGAGACAGTGTGTGTGTGTGTGGTGTGTGTTGATGGAGTGTGGCAGTTGCAAGACTAAGGATAGCGAGGGAAGGAAGCAGAGAGGGAGGATGGGGACGATGGTGGAAGATTGGGGTGGGGGGGGGGGGGGGGGGGGGGGGGGGGGTAAGATTGACAAGCTAAACTTAAAAGCAAACGTTCTACCAATAGAGCAGTTTATGATCATGCGTTATCTTGGACATATCTGATTTCATGAAGAAGAACTGGTTTTAATTTCATGTTCACTTAAAGAAAGTCATTGTTTGTCGGTTTTGTTTTGAAATTACTAAAAAAAAAAAAAAAATTAAAAAAAAAAAAAAAGCAGCAACATGAACAACAGTAAAAGCAAACAAACGAGCAAATATGCAGATATACGCTCTTCTCTTCTCTCTCTCTCTCTCTCTCTCTCTCTCTCTCTCTCTCTCTCTCTCTCTCTCTTCTCTCACACACAGACACACACCCACGCATGCGCGCGCGCGACACACACACACACACACACACACACACACACACACCACACACACACACACACACTCACTCGCTCATGCTCTCTCTCTCTTCCTCTCTCTCTCTCTCTCTCTCTCTCTCTCTCTCTCTCTCTCGCTCATGCTCTCACTCTCTCTCTCTCACCACTTCACACACACACACACGCACATGCACACAATACACGCACATGCACACACATGCGCACACACACACACACACACACAACACACACACACACAAGTGAAAATACTCGCCCAGTAACACAGTGTATTTTATCGATTACAAGGCAAGGCAGAACTCTCACCTCTCACCCACTCTGCCGTAGCCAACCCCCCCCCCCCCTCCACCCTCCCTGTATCCCTTTCCTCCATGTTTTGTACACGTCTCCTCAGCAAAAGCCTTTCTCTGAATCTTCATAGACTTGAATCCAAGCAAACCCACCCCCAAACAAAGAAACGGCGATCAGCAAGCTTCTGTCCTCAGTGTTTCTTCTCATGTTACCAACTTGCTGTCGGCAGGGTGTTTTGCAGTGGGAAGTCATTCTGATTGGTCAGAAGTTGCCATCATGTGACTCCACAGGCTGTTTGGAGTATGCTCCGTTTGCCATTTCTTCTCCTTCATTCCGATTGGATCGTTGTGCTGTTAACAGGCTGGAACGCCAATTTTGGTGGAACC
>CM031623.1:33106374-33153874 GCA_018398815.1 Conus ventricosus
GTGGCAGCGCTCAATAAAAAGTCTCCCTGCCTTTCCCCCCACCCCCACCACTACCCCACCCCCACACTACCCCACCCCCACCACTATCCCACCCCCACACTACCCCACCCCCACACTATCCCACCCCCCACCCACTAACCCCCCACTACACCCCACCCCCACCACTAACCACACACCCCACCCCACACACTCACCCACACCCCCACCACTACCCCCCACCCCCACACACCCCACCCCCACACACTATCCCACACCCCACACTACCCCCCCCACACTACCCCCCCACCATCCACCCCCCACTACCCACCACACCCACAACTACCCCACCCCCACACTACCCACCCCCACACTATCCCACCCCCACCACTACCCCCCCCCCTACCCACCCACACTACCCCCCCAACTATCCCACCCCCACCACTACCCCACCCCCACACTATCCCACCCCCACTACACCCACCACTACCCCACCCCCCACACTACCCCACCCCCACCACTACCCCACCCCCACACTACCCACCCCCACCACTACCCCACCCCCACACTACCCCACCCCCACACTAACCCCCACCCCCACCACTACCCCACCACCCCACCCCACATACCCCACCCCCACCACTACCCCACCCCCACCACTACCCACCCCCACCACTACCCCACCCACCACACTACCCCACCCCCACCACTACCCCACCCCCACCACTACCCCCACCACCCCCACCACTACCCCACCACCCCCCCACACTATCCCCACCCCCACCACTACCCCACCCCCACCACTATCCCACCCCACACCACTCCACCCCCACCCCCACCACTACCCCACCCCCACACTACCCACCCCCAACCCACCCCCACCACTACCCATCCCCAAACCCCCCACCACACCCCCACCCCCACCACTACCCCACCCCCACCACCTACCCACCACACCCCACCCACTACCCACCCCCACCACTATCCCACACGCCCACACTACCCCACCCCACACCCCACCCCCCCCTACCCACCCCACCACTACCACCCCCACTCCCCACCACCCCCACCACTATCCCCCCACCACTACCCCACCCCACACACTACCCACCCCCACCACTACCCCACCCCCACACATCTACCCACCCCACACTATCCCACCCCCACCACTACCCCACCCCCACCACTACCCCACCCCCACCACTACCCACCCCCACCACTACCCCACCCCCACACTACCCCACCCCCACCACTACCCCACCCCCACACTATCCCACCCATCAATCTTTGGGGTCTGTTGTCAAGAGATGAATTTAATTGATACAGACTGAGAAATGAAAAAGGTTTCAGGAAAACTTTGGGGCGGGGGGATCTTGAAAGGGAGGTGATGTTTTGTTAAGAATATAAATATAATTAGGCCAAAGAAAAATGGGAAAGGGTGGAGGATGAGGGGGGGAGAGAAAGAAATGAGGATGGCTGGAGACGGGAGAGGATTTTTAATCGGAGGTTATGTGTGGTAAAGACGACAAAGATTAAACAAAAAAATACAAACGACACCCCCTACCCCTCCCCACCCCTTAATCAAAAAAAAAAAAAGGAAGAAGAAGAAAAGCTCCAGAAGACAGCTGCAGAAGCAGCAGCAACAATGACAACACCAACGACAGCAGCTGTCTTTAAAGGGAGAGAATCTGTTGTTGAGAGACAAAGAATGAGGAAGATGGGTGCAAGGGAAAAAAGACCTTTGAAACAAGGCAGTCCCTATGAAGAAACAGATAAACAATCAAGTGAATAATTAGATAGAGAAATAAATCTGGCAGAAGAAAAAACAAACAAACAACAGTCGGAGGGGTGGGCTGGGGGTGTTGCTGGGCACAAGAAAACAAAGTTTTATAAAGAGGGGGGGGGGATGAATTGGGAAGTAAAACATAGTATCTTCTTTGTCCCCCCCCCCCCCCCCCCCCCCCCCCAAAAAAAAAAAAACAAAAAACAAAAAACAACACAAACAAAAAAACCCTACCGACCCTAAATGGGGAGGGGGGGGGGGGGGGGCTGTGTCCGCAGGGCGTTTATTGAGTCATGTCACTGTTTTCACTCAGAAATTGACCCAGCATTGTAATTTTTCCCCCACCTCAGTAGAACCATGCGTCATTCTCTTGGTTTGACTTGCTGTGTGCTTTCCAGAAGAAGCGTGGGTTGTGTTTGTTTCTGTTGTTGTTTGTGAAGTTGTCTGTTTAGTTGTTGATGCCTCGGGGACTGCTGTCCTAGTCACTGCCTCGGTGGTGACGAAGACTGCCGTGACTTGTATCTGCCAGACCCATGACCCTGACGACTTCCGCAGTGACGACATCAGCCACTGCTACTGCAGCTGTGCTGCTGCTGCTACTGCATCACTGACGACGATGACATGACAGTGGCTAAGACTACTGCTTCAGTTGATGTATGCTTGTATAAAGTTAATTTGTTGGCTTGGATTGTGTGGGTTTTTTTCTTTCTTTTTTACTGTACTTGTTTATTCAGTTATTTGTTAGCCTATTCAAGGATATTTTAGAGGTCATATGGTTCTGTAAGTTTTGTTGTGTATTTATTTCTGTTTGGATGTATCATTGATGCTTTTGAGAAGTGACAATATATATATATATACTTTTTTTTAATTGAGCCCATAAACGCAAACGTTATCATTATTCCTGTTATGATGAAGTATTTATTATCATGATTTGTCTTGCGGTCGCTATCATCATTATGTTCTCGTTGTGATGACACGTAGCCTGCAGTGACGTCATTGACCCATAACGTGTTTCCTTTCGTCAGTCCTGCGGAGTTTTCTTACTGAATAACCTGATCTCCTGCACTCTAGGGTGTGCTGCCATTCAGAGTTTCCCAGAACCAGGCGCTCCTCCAAGTTCAGTCCCTTTGCTTGGGTGTCTGCCCTTCTTCAGTGTTCAAGCAAAAAGGCTGCCAGCAGTGTTCACTAGTTTGAAGCAGACTATGGGAAAGTGGTTGCATTGAGGAATATCTGACGCATTTTTCTAGAGTCGTCAAACCCACTTAGTGTTAGTCTTACAGTCAAGAAGTAGCAGAGCTTCAGATTGCTTAGAGGCATGAGGGGTCATATGACACACTTCTGGTGAAAATGAGAAGCTGGTGTTGAAAATGTGGACTCTGGAGGAAAATGTTGGGCTATAATGATGGACTTTGGGTGAAACAATGGCTATAATGATGGACTCTGGGTGAAAACAATGGCTATAATGATGGACTATAATGAGGACTCTGGCTATAATGATGACTATGACGATGGACTCTGGGTGAAAATAATGGACTGTGATGATGGACTCTGAAAAATCACCACACCGCAGGAAAGAGGGATTTTTTTAAATCGTAAAAGTAGAAACAGTATGCATTCACTGCAGGTTACAAGTTATGACCATAGTGGACATAGTTTGTTACAATTTATGACCATAGTGGACATAGTTTGTTACAAGTTATAACCATAGTGGACATAGTTTGTTACAAGTTATGACCATAGTGGACGTAGTTTGTTACAAGTTATGACCATAGTGGACGTAGTTTGTTACAAGTTATGACCATAGTGGACGTAGTTTGTTACAAGTTATGACCATAGTGGACGTAGTTTGTTACAAGTTATGACCATAGTGGACGTAGTTTGTTACAAGTTATGACCATAGTGGACATAGTTTGTTACAAGTTATGACCATAGTGGACATACATTGTTGTTGTTTGTTCTTGGTGTTCCCTGGTGTGGCTTATGGGTGGTTTTCTTTTCTTCTTTTTTTTCATTTTTCTTTCCCCCCAACCCCTTTCTGGCGTTGGTGGTACAGACGTGTTAAACCATCCCAGCCTTCTAGTGCCGGAAGACGAAAAGATTCTGAACACTGACGACCTGGAGGAAAAGTGAGTGGACAATACTTGTGTGTGGGTGTGTTTGTTGGTCTGTCTCTTTCAGCATGTCTTATGTCTCTGTCTGTGTGGGTCTGTCTGTTAGTGTAGGCGTGGATGTCTTGTGTATTAGTGTAGGTGTGGATGTCTGTGTACTTTTGTCGTTCTGTCTGTGTGGGTCTGTCTATTAGTGTAGGCGTGGATGTCTGTGTATTTTTCAACTTTCTCTTTCAGTGTTTTTCTTCTCCCTCAAATGACAGACAACTCCCATTCTTCGTCCTTTACACACCCCCTAGGGTTCCTCGGAGGCTGTGGCTGCTGGACTGGCTGCTGGACTGGCTGCTGGACTGGCTGCACAGGGAGTCTGTCAGCACACAGACAGATGAGCAAACAAGCAGACAGACTGAAAAAAAAGAATAAAGTCCGTTAATTAACCAAACCAAACAAACCCCCTGAAATCTGCACAATTGACTGCTGGATATTAGAAGATTAGGAATTTGTGTATGTGTTTCAAGAGGGGAGTGGGGGTCCTTGGGACTTTGGGGAAGTATCTTCTGGAAATGTGATTTATGGGACTTCTTCTCTGACCATGTTTTGACAAGATGGTGTAGGCTTTCACTTAACGCTGATTGGGTTTTGTGTCTTTTTAATTCTATCACCTGGAAGATTTGATGTCTTGAGAACACGCAGACCCATTGGAACAATGCATTGCAGATATGAGCTGACTCGCGCCTTGTATAATTTCATCATCACAGCAGATTTCTGTGTAAGGAATTCAGTCTCCTCTCTTTCCAGGGCAGAGACTGCAAATCTTTTTTTTTTTTACCCAAAAACTGCCGTAGGTCACGTTTTCAACCACAAGGAGTATATTTTCTTCAAAGTGTGTGTGAAAATCTTCCCAAAAATATAATTATTTTGAAAGCTGGGTGAAGGAAGGGGGGGGTTTCACCTGCTACTACCCAAGAGAGGAAAGAGGGATCTTTCAGTGACTGTGACAGAAATAGGTCTGCCTACATGAATGACCGTCAAATCAGATCCATCAGCATACATTGGCAATAATCCAAGCTGATTGGCCATTTTATTTCTCTCTCTCTGATATTTTAGGGCATGATGTTGAAGAGGCAGACCCATCCAGATTTTGTGCACAAAAGTCGGCGAGAATTGTCATGTTTCTGTCAAGGTCCCCAACCAAGACAACAACCAGGGTTACACACCACAACAGCAGTTGCTGCTTAAGAGCTTCGTCTGTAGATTTCTCTTCAGACCATTTTTTTTTTTTTGTTGTTATCCTAGTTCATCATACTCATATAATTTTTTTTTTTTTTCACAAAATAAGTTCAAATCAAATTGGCAACTAGAACTGAGAATGACTCCATGGATTTTTTTTTCTCCATATTTGTTTGCTTGGATGTTCAGAACGTAAGGTCCTACAGAATTCTGCTTGAGATCGTCTCCTTTGTGGCTGTGGGCTCTGTAACGACCACAGAACTTGTTCTGCTCAAGGGTCTGCCAGTGATAAGTCCATCATCCAGCTGTGGGGCCCGCCTCCTGAGCTTTGTCATTGTGTCTGTCAGTCTGTACGTTCCCGTCTCTTTCTTTTGTCTGTGGTTCTCTTTGCCTCTGTCCACTGTCTTCTACAGAGTTTGGTTTTCGTCAAGGAAGAGTTTTTAACATTTTTCTCTTCATCAGAGTGCTTGTTTGGGGAAAGAACACAGAAGTGTGTTCTGGTTATAGAGGAAAAGGAAGAACGCAGTCGCACCATGTGAATTGAATGCAGAGGAAGTGTGTGTGTCTGTGTCTCTGTTTGTGTGTGTCTGCATATGTGTGTGCGAGTGTGTGTGTGCGTGAATGTGTATGTGTGTGTGTGTATTTGTGTGTGTGTGTGTGTGTGTGTGTGTGTCTGCATATGCGTGTGTGAGTGTTGTTTGTGTGTGTCTGCAGATGTGTGTGAGTGTGTGTGTGTCTGCATATGTGTGTGTCTCTGTGTGTGAGTCTGCATATGTGTGTGTGTGTGTCTGCATGTGTATGTGTATATGTGTGTGTATGTACATGACAAATGTTGATTGTTGTTGTGCGATGTTCCCCAGGACTCTGGTGGACACAGTGTACTCCCTGAAGGACAAAGTTCGTCAGCTGGAACAGGTAACTGACTGACTGTGATCTGTGTGACTGCTGAGACAGACAGACAGACAGACAGGCAGAGAGGAGGGTGTGGGTAGGGGCATACATGTATATACGCGTGCCCCTGCAGTGTGCGCGTGTGCTAGGTGTTCTTACATTGGTGTGTTATTGATTGTGCAGCTGTGTTTATGGTGATAAGACACGCAGCAGTTAAACTCGTGTACATATGCATGCGCGCGCACACACACTCAACTCTCGCACGCATACACACACACATGCATGCGCACGCGCACACACATAAACACAAACACACACACACACACACACACACACACACACACACTCTCTCTCTCTCACTGTCTCTCCCACTCACTGGCTCACATGAAGTTGAAGAAGGACCCAAGGCCAGGGGGGAGGGACTAAACTGACTGCACCATTGGGACTGTCAGTACTGGAGTTGCCCCCAGGACAAGGCTGGGTGAACAGAGGCGCTGGAGTGAGGGGTGTGGGATGGTTGCTAACTCTGAGGCTGCAGAACATGGGACAGGACAGAAAGGGGGGAAAAATGACCTGTAGCTTTGTGTACCAGAGGGTCAGAGTTCGGACAGTTCCAAGGGAGACTGATGAATAGGAAAACGAACGATGAATGAAGATGTCTGTGAAATGAAATGAAAACTCAGGGTTTTGTTCCATCTGCTGTGGAAAATAAATCTTCAGGGTTTTGTTACATCTGCTGTGGAAAATAAATCTTCAGGGTTTTGCTGCCATGTCTGTTCTGCAGGAACAACGACGGCTGCGTCAGGACCTGACGAAGAGCGCCGGGCCCGCGTGCAGCTGGAAACGGCCTTCCGACACACCACAGCCGCTGCCTCCGCCCGATTCCCTGCCTCTGCCGCTGCCGCCGCCGCGCATTGACGTGGCGCGGGACAACACCCCGCCCACCTGACAGTTACCTCTGCCTCTGCGCCCCAGCAAGCCTACCACCGCCCCCATGCACGCTTCCCACCCCCCACGCCACGCCTGAGTCGACACAGGGTGGTGTCGTGGTGGCCAGGGGAGGATCTGTGACCAGCTATGGTGTCTGCTGTCTGGAAAGCCTTCAGATCATTTAAAGGAAGCCTTCGGATCATGTAAAAGAAAGCCTTCAGATAATTTAAAGGAAGCCTTCAGATCATGTAAAAGAAAGCCTTCAGATCATTTAAAGGAAGCCTTCAGATCGTGTAAAAGAAAGCCTTCAGATCATGTAAAAGAAAGCCTTCTGTAAAGAGAGCCCTCAGATCGTGTAAAGAGAGCCTTCAGATCATGTAGAAAGCCTTCAGATCATGTAGAAAGAAAGCCTTCGTGTAAAGAGCCTTCAGATCATGTAAAGGAAGCCTTCAAATCATGTATAAGATCACATAAAGAAAGCCTTCAGATATTGTAAAGAAAGCCTTTAGATGGTGTAGAGAAACCACACTGGGAGACATTCAGACTGCTTGGGCTCATTTTCCTCAAGATAAGACAAGAATAAATGAATCGATTATTAGCTGACCAGCAGTCGGGTTTTTTTGGTTTTTTTTAATCATAAAAAAAGACCAGGCATCTTTGTTTTTACATAATACACACATTGAATTACATTGTGTGTGAAAGAGTAGGTCGTCTTTTAGAACAGTTCAATGTTTTGGTTCCTCTGGTTTGGATCCGGAACAGAACGCACACAATACTGTGTCAACCACACTTTCTCTTTCACACACACACAGCATCCCTTTGGCTCCCTCACCTCTTGGTCCAGGCACCCAACAGTTGTTTTAGGTGCAAAACTTTCCCACTGGCTGGTCATAGAAGGAAGTAGGAAGCCTAACCTACCCCCCCCCCCCCCCCCCCCCCCCTGTGGACAATGTGGACTCTTCCGTTCCTCCTCTGGTGCCCAGACAGAAAGCTGGTGAACTGGGGGAAGCGTGTGACGGGCCGGGTCATTGCTGTCGGACATTTAGGTGCAGAGGTAGCTCATTGACATGAGAGAGAGAAAGAGTGAGTGAGTGAGAGAGAGAGAAGAAGAGAGAGAGAGATGGAAAAGTCGGTGTATTCTGTTTTGCGTTTGGGGACAAGAAAACGCTGCAAATGGAGGTTGTGTTTGATGCCGACTGTTTTTTTTTTTTGGTTGTGTTTGCAGACATTTAAAATGCTTTTCGCTCATCTTTGATGATGTACAGATGCTTTCCCTACCCCCACTCCCCCCCCCCCCCCCCCCCCCCCCCCCCCCCCCCTCACTCCCTCCCAGCCCACCCCCACATTCTTCCTCCCTACCCGTGGCTTCCAGTGTTGAAGAGAGACTGAGAGATTTTGATGTTCAGTGGTGGTCTTCACTCTTGTGCACGTGTCCACACCACAGTTTTGAGAGCATGTTCATGCTCACAGCGTTTCCTTGTCTTTTCTTTTCGATCAAAAACCTGTCGGTCTCTTCCAGCCAACGTCTGAGTGGACTCGGTCATCATAGATTTTTTAGGTTTTTTTTTTTTTTTAGCTTGTATGTGATATTTACTTTGGAGGGGGAGTAGGGGAGGGGGGTGGGGGGGGGGGGGGGGGGGGGGGGGGGGGGTGTCTTTTTCTATGCATGTATTTATTTTGAATGAATGCAGGGGACGGTTTTTTATTTCTGAATTCAGTGTCGGTTGAAAATATTTGACTTCTTTATAAGTAAAGCCTGATTGCTTTTTTTTTTTTTTAAGCCGAGGTGGGGTAAGTGGAGGGGTGGTCGCTGTACATAAAGATACGTGTACTGCAAATGGGTGGCTTTTAGTTCTGCTGACGATGTTTCCCTATTCTTGTACACCTACCATCCCTGAAAATGCCCTGGTCAGTACCCCCTTAAACAGTGACGAGTGTTCTGCTCATGTGGTCTGTGTCCAGGTTGAGGGGAGGGGGGTGCACAAGTCCACGCCCCGACTCGGACCGTCGTCTTGTCAGAATGTTGCCCTCTCTGAAAACTGCCCCCCGCTCCCTCTTCCTTATCTTAACCACATACCACCCCTTCTCAGTGTCACCTAGGCTACAGTTTAATCCATGATGATGACAGTGGTGTTTACCTGTGTGTATGGCCCTCAGTGTCACCTAGGCTACAGAACTGTTTAATCCATGATGATGACAGTGGTGTTTACCTGTGTGTTACGCTCATGTTTCTGCGTCTAAGAATCGCCACCCATTTTTAGGGTGGCGTAACGGAACTTCATCACACTGTGGTGTTGCCGATGTTAGCGGCCGATGTATGCTGATCGTATTGATGTGTGGAAGAAGCAGACCTTACCTCAGCTCGAACAATGGGACACAAAGGACTTCAACTACCCACCGGATTCGTTTCATGCCTATGTGTACGATTGTGTCGTCAGCTTTGTTGGCAGATGCCTCTTTTTATCACTGGAACAGCAGATGAGATTGACACTGTCGTGTGTGAGCCTCCACAATCATTGCAGCCAACTGTGTTGGACAGGTCCTATGTCGTTAAAAAAAAATTGCAATTTTCTTGTTGATACATTGTCACGTTAAAGTGCCCTCACTCGAAAAGACCTGTCACTTGTGTTGACTGTACATGTGTGATTTTTTACCGACTTGAACGAAAAACATGTTGGAAGTGCTTGTGCTTGTAGTATGTACTCAAAAGGTCCGTAACTTGATTGTTCCGCATGGGTGTGGTGTGCATGTGTGTGTTTTGGTTTGAAGAAACATTTGGAGAAACAGGATAATTTCCATGATCTGTTCATCCCTTTCTGTGTTAACTGTTCAGAATTCTCAGAGCAGGTCGTTGCTCTGCAGCGAGACGTTTTGGCCGTGCTAATGAAGGTGTTGCTGCGGGCTGTCGTTAGTCGAGCGCTAGCAGCCCGTAGAAAACAAAACATTCTGAAGATTAGTTGACTTCGAGTGGGTTCCTCTTAGCTGGGTAGTTCTCGCTCCGTGTTCCGAGGGATACTGAATCACAGACCAGGTAGAGACAAATGTTGCACAAGGGAAAGGCAGTGAAGGGGAGGGGGCTTTTGGAGATGGGTTTGAAAACAGCTGCTGCAAAACGAAAAGAAAAAAGGCCATAAAGCCGTCTTGTCATCTTTTCATGGAGGATGCATCGGTGTCCTGTGTTTTCTTTCTCTCTGTAACTGGCCTTTCAGGGGAGGGGTCGACAGAGAGGTCAGAGGTCAAGCAATGGTGCAGTGGACGTGGCTTTGATGGTGAAAAAGACGTTGCTTCGGTGGTGCAGGAGTGTCCGTTTCACAAAACTGCTGCTGAATGTACTCGTGTGTGCAAGAGGAGGATTTGTGTGCTGTTGTGGATTGTACTGGAACAAGAAACGTGCAAAAGGATTCTGGCAATATCTTTAATATTGCATGCCTCAAAGGTTGTTTTTTTTCTTTGTTTCTTCTCTGAACATTGATAAATTATACCCCATTCTCATTCTATGTAGAGCCATATATCATGCGTTCACTGGCACCCATGATAGGTCTTGACATGCGATTGTGTGCACATGTGGCCCTGGAACAAGACTTGAAGGTGAAAGTTGACGGAAAGCTTTATGCATGGTCAGTTACTCCCCCCCCCCCCCCCCCCCCCCTGTTAATAGATCTGCTCTCCAGTGGATGATAAGAACCATTTGACGATTGGATTCTGGTGGAACGATCATTTCTAAAGATGAAAAACCTGTTTGTACCACTTGATCAAATTGCATAAATCCCCTCCCCCCCCCCCCCCCTTTTTTTTTTTTCCATTTCAGTTGTACAGTAAAATTGTTTTTCAAAATCAGTTTGTTATATCTAGGACATTGCGCGTGTGGGGGGGGAGGGGAGTGGACAAGCATAAACGCCCATTTCCAAGAACGCTTTGCGTTTTTTGTTGTAGAACCATTTATTATTCATACTCATCTTGACATGACACCAATGCAAGACAAAAATCAATAAATATAAAAATCAGGTACTCTGTCTCAATCGCATCCACACACAGCAAGAAAACAGTCGATACACCACTAGCAGAGTTTATGGAAAAAAATAAAAAAAAGGTGCACACTGGATATTTTTTTTTTTTTTTTAATTTAAAAAAACTAGAGAGCTGAACGCTGTCTTATCAGACGCCCTAAACATTTACCAAAAAAAACCCATAAATCCAAGAACAATGGTAATAAATAAGGCACACACATAATACACACAGTAGAACCCAACTGCACTGCACATGTCTGATCACTAAGTGGCACGAAACATGACGCACAGTTGTCGACAAATAAATTATAGGTGTATATATATATATATCATTTATCTCACTTGGGAAAAAAAGACCTGTTGCTCACCAAGCAGAAGAAGGCATAGCGTGCACCCACAGACCATAAGCATGGTAACTTCAAGGCCAAAGTGAGGTGAAAGTTGTGGAGTGTATGCATGTGTAAAAATGATCATAAGCTTTGTGTTTGTGAATGCTTTTAAACTTGATTTACAATTTGGGGGGGGGGGGGGACTGTTGCACAATCACCTAAACCCTCCCCTAGAACAATAAAACATTTCGTTTCATATGAAAAAAAAATACCCATGATAAATTATAACACAGATTTCACAAACCTGGATAATACCTATGCAAGTGTAAAGAGATGGGGGGAGGGGGGGAGGCATGAAGAAAACTCGCATATGTACTTACTTCCTGTGTGATCCTCCAATCCTCTACAAAGCAAACGCCGACAATTACAGATACAAATGACCGCCAGAAAACTGACAAGGCTCGTTCTCTGTATAAAGTGACCTCTGAACATCTTCAGGCACACGCAGCAAAACAGGGGCACATACATAAGAATAAAAAATCTTGCAGACTTTTCATCCCTTTTTTCTTCCTGCATCTCGTTGGCGACTGCATGAGATGTCATGAATAGGTTTTTGAAGGTTATTCAAATTATCTGACCAAGGATATGTAATTAACATACCTTTCAGGGGACAACTACTTATCATGGTTACATTGTTCAAAGCTGATAAGCCAAGCCATATTAGGTAAGCCAAAAAACTGAGTTTTCACCTGCTGTGAAGCCAAGTGCTTTCCCCGCCTACACTATCTTTGAAGCTCATGCCTATGTGTACAATGCTTCAAAGGCATCTCTTACTTGGCCTGTTTACCGATGTGTAAATACTCTGGATAAAAGCCAAAACCCAGGAAAATGAGACAACGTTTTCTCGAGATTTGACGCTCTTGTCAATGACATAAAACCCTTCTTCTGCCGACTTGAACCATGCACAAAAAACTGCATCGTATCATGTTCAATTCATCATCCTGGTGAGACAGCGTAGGCACTCTTTTCCTTTTTAGAAAATGGGGGTGGTAACAAGGATGTACGCGCTTGTGGACGACTATGGATATACATGCCAGAAGAATGACTCACAACAGAATAATGACTCGCAAACAAATAGTCCTAGAGAATCTAAGGCTAATAGAACATTTATCCCGTCATTCACCAACTAATAACCTTGTGTCTCTTATACACACACACTATGAATTGGGGAAAAGAGTGAAAATCAGCAAGTGCCTGTGAAGACCAGGTGATGAAATGGTTCCCCCTTTCCCCTAAAAACGAAAACAAACAACAACAAAACAGAAACCAATGCTACCACACAAACCGACACCTGCCTGCTTAACTCTGGATGAAATTGGACATGTTCATATTTAGCTTTTGTCTGTTCCACTTTACTTATGAATTTCATTTCAGAACTAAATCCCTTGCCCACACTCGCATGCATGAAGAACATTCTACAACAGTACACTGCCATGATCTTCACATCACACTTTCACTCGCGAATTAAAGCAACCAGGCAAATGGGCCGGAAACAGGGATTGCAAAACCCGCAGCCATCTCATCAAAGGACCGCCATCTTTCTTTATTCTTAGGCTTCAAAAATCCTTATACTGCAAATCAACACACACGTATTTTGTGAGACTGCATATATATGTGAAATTCAAACAAACCACAACAAAAAGACTGCCAAGCTCACTTGGCCGAGGATGGAAACACAGACAGTTGAGAGCATTTCGCCTTTGACCTGAAACACGCGCTGGCTCAACAGGCTGCACACACATGATGCAACAATTTCGTTACCAAACTGAAGTAGTTTGAATTCTGTATCTCCACTCAGGCTGGTGGCGCCCAAGCAGGCCTGCTATGGTCTGCCCTGGTCAGTGGGGGCTACAGACACCTTGACCAGCTGTCCACCCACACAGAGCCATGGACATGGTGATGTGTAGATGACCTTCTGATGGTCGACATAAGGTCAACATGACTGTGACATGGAGATGTCATTCTAACGGCTGACAGGACTGTGATGTGGACATCATGATGTGCAGATGATGTTTTAATGGTCCACATGACGGTGACATGGAGATGCTGACAGCTGACACAACTGTGACATGGAGATGCTGACAGCTGACACAACTGTGACATGGAGATGCTGACAGCTGACACAACTGTGACATGGATATGGTGACAGCTGACACAACTGTAACATGGAGATGCTGACAGCTGACACAACTGTGACATGGAGATGCTGACAGCTGACACAACTGTAACATGGAGATGCTGACAACTGTGACATGGAGATGATGACGGCTGACACAACTATGTCATGGAGATGACGATGGCTGACATAACTATGTCATGGAGATGGTGACGGCTGACACAACTATGTCATGGATATGGTGACGGCTGACACAACTATGTCATGGAGATGCTGACACAACTATGTCATGGAGATGGTGACGGCTGACACAACTATGTCATGGAGATGCTGACACAACTATGTCATGGAGATGCTGACGGCTGACAACTGTGACATGGAGATGCTAATGGCTGACACGACTGTGACATGGAGATGCTAACAGCTGACACATTGTGACATGGAGATGCTGACAGCTGACACATTGTGACATGGAGATGCACATGACTGACATGGAGATGCTAATGGCTGACACACTGTGACATGGAGATGCTAATGGCTGACACATTGTGACATGGAGATGCTAACGGCTGACACATTGTGACATGGAGATGCTAACGGCTGACACATTGTGACATGGAGATGCACATGACTGACATGGAGATGCTAATGGCTGACATGACTGTGACATGGAGATGCTAATGGCTGACACATTGTGACATGGAGATGCTAACGGCTGACACATTGTGACAGGACACATTGTGACATGGAGATGTTAATGGCTGACATGACTGTGACATGGAGATGCTAATGGCTGACATGACTGACATGGAGATGTTAATGGCTGACACAACTGTGACATAGAGATGCCAATGGCTGACACGACTGTGACATGGAGATGCCAATAGCCGACACATTGTGACATGGAGATGGTGATGTGGAGATGACATTCTGATAGGTGACATGACTGTGACATGCAGATGCTAACAGCTGACACATTGTGACATGGAGATGCTAACGGCTGACACATTGTGACAGGACACATTGTGACATGGAGATGTTAATGGCTGACATGACTGTGACATGGAGATGCTAATGGCTGACATGACTGACATGGAGATGTTAATGGCTGACACAACTGTGACATAGAGATGCCAATGGCTTACACGACTGTGACATGGAGATGCCAATAGCCGACACATTGTGACGTGGAGATGGTGATGTGGAGATGACATTCTGATAGGTGACATGACTGTGACATGCAGATGCCAACAGCTGACACACTGTGACGTGGAGATGGTGACGTGGAGATGACATTCTGACGGTGACATGTCTGTGACATGCAGATGCTGTCTGTGACATGCAGATGCTAACAGCTGACACATTGTGACATGGAGATGCTAACAGCTGACACATTGTGACGTGGAGATGACATTCTGATGGGTGACATGCAGATGCTAACAGCTGACACATTTGTGACATGGAGATGCTTATGGCTGACACATTGTGACATGGAGATGGTGACATGGAGGTGACATTCTGATGGGTGACATGACTGACATGGAGATGCTGACGGCTGACACAACTGTGACACAGACATGGCTGTTAAGAAGGTGACATGCTTGCAGTCCACGATCTGGTGTCAAACGAGACCAGTGCAACACCTGCAGGTGACTGGTTTGTGTGTCCCTGACACATCGACCTTCAGGAATCGGCTACCAGTTCTGTTTTGATTTTCTCATGAATGAATACCATGAAACTTAGAATCTGCACACATAAAGTACCTATCATAAATTTCAATGGAGATGTTTTCTTCATCAAATTAAAGAAGAAATTTCCCAAGACAGTTCATGCGTAACTGCTGTATTCCATTCATGACATCCCTCCTCTTCTGATGGCGTTTGCTTCAGAATTTGGTTTAAAATGATTCTGGCCAAGAATAAGGGGAGCTCTACAACGGAATCACTATCACTAACCGTTAGGTTTTTCAAATAAATGACAGCACATTTTAAAGTCAAATGGAGACGACACATCCATCACACTGTCCAGCGCAGAACGTAACACAAGAGTGACTGCTCTTGGCAATAATCTAAAGTGACAACACTAATTCAGACTGTCAGTTTTCAAATCATCTTGCACGAGATACAACTATCCTGCATGACATACACGACTAGATCTCGGGGTTAAAAAAACATTGAACATTAATCTTCAAGTGGCACAGACCAAGACGAATGTCTACGATCTCCTTTAAAGTCGTTTCCACATCAGGCACTTCAAAATGTTTCGCTCGTTCACGTCCACACTCGCAAAAGAACCTAGGATATTGAACACGACGACCTGATTGCAGGCAACGCTCAAACCCCTGGGAATTCAATCTGATTCTCCTGCCATTGGTTGCACCGATCTTTTTTTTTTTTATAAAAAAAAAAGAAAGAAATTTGGTACGAATACAACAATGATTCATTTGAAATATGACCAGTAAGCTGCTTCCCAAGTGGCACTTAACACATGCACACCGACCATTTCATCTTCCCCTGCTCCGTCTTTCCCAGGCAGTTTCAAATTCTTCACTCTACAGCTCCATACCCACGTACGCTCATTCAGTTAGGCAAGCCCCTCGCCATCCACAACAAGTACATAAACTCATTCCGCACTGCTAGTTCTCTCCCTTTTGTTTTCAATGGAAACTAGGCCTTTGCATGGGTTGACAAAAAGTACATTCCTATCATTTAAAACAGATGACCAATCTGTGTTCATTCCCATCATTTAAAACTAAGATAACCAATCTGTGTAAAGATGTGAAATTTGCACATCATGCATACTGAGGTGCTTCCTCGTCAGATTTTTTTTTTTTTTTAAAACAAAAGCTACTAGAGATGTAGACCCTGACCTACAAGATTTATTAAGAGAAAAAAAAAAAACCAAAAACACTTTTAAGTTCTCCCTGTCAGAACGGTTATACTGAAGTGTGAAAATCACCATATAAAAAACAAAACCTAGTCCCCTAAGATTTCGATGGAACTGTTCATATACAAGAGTGAAGAACATAGAACAACTACTGTCCCAAGTCTGCACCTTCACACTGCTGCGTGACCCACCTTCACACCAGTGTCGACACGCCAAGAGTTAAGCCTGAAAATATCTCTTTCTCCCAAACAAAGTTGCAGACTTTTTGATGTATGTCGACTGTGCCGGGCTATTTCAGGGCGTCTGAGCTTCACAGTTTTGCCGATATATTACATTCTGAAAGTTCTTAGCAATCACTGAAAATGTGAAAGCTTTATACATCACAAATATCTTTACTTTTGCTTTATATACAATGTTCATAGTCAAAAAAAAAAAAAAAAAATTAAAAAAAAATGCAAAGTTCTGATTCATGACCACTCTGAGAGTGTTCTTGAGGAACTGGCCTTGCAACTTACCTGTCCGACCACCGACCTTTGACCAAAACATTTCCGCAATATCAACTTTGTTCCAAAAATGCCAACTGTTTCATCAGAACAGGGGAGGGGTGGGAGGGTGGAGGGGAGGGATTTATATCTGAAACAAATAAATTTTGTTCCTGTTTGGTCGCCTATACAACTGACCAAGTAGTCACACACCCTACGTCGGGTGGTCGTAAAGAGGAAACGGTTCTGTGCCGGCTGCACACCGCCATTCGTATTTTACCCATTCTTACCTTTTAAAGAGTGAAGAAGCTCCGTGGTGCATTCCATGTCATGCACCACTCACAATGAAACATGTTCTTTAGAGTGTGGGACTTGCACGATGTGAGACACAAACATTTTACAGACGGAGTCCATGAAGATCCTGTTCAGGGATGTCCGCCTGAAGTGATCCTTGGGTTTTTGAGAGAAATTAACATTTTGCATCTGATTTGAAATTTTACGGAAGAAGGATTTTTAACGAAGTTTCTGGTTCGTTTGTAGACGATGTCATTTAAACGAGATGTGTGAAATGTTTTTTTGTTTTTTTTTTTTTTTTTTTTTTTAAATGACTGGTGAGTTGATTTAACGTGGTGACAGACCGATGTGGCCCTCTAAGTCGGTCGCTGAGGCTATAAGCAACATATCTTATCCTAGTCACACACCCCTTTTCAATGATGAAGCCAGCTGGTCTTCAAACACTCTGCCCCAAAAGCATGAACCAAGTGCACACGCCCCTGCATACTCTACATCAGTCCATGGCCTTCTGAACCATTGGTTCAGTGGTACAGGGAGGGGCCCCTAAACTGTCCATGACCCGAGTTGAATAGACAGTCACCTATCACTGTCTAACATGCTGCACTTGAAACAGCAAAAAAAACATTAAAAAAGAAAAAAAATTTCCAAAGCAACTGACCCAGATTCCCAATGTAGGCAACTTCGGTTAACACTGTCGTCCTCAAAAGGCACATCTAAACTCCGGAAGCTTCCCAAATACCCTGTATGGAAACGAAACAATCAATCAATCAAAAGGGTGGACTGGCAGTTGTGTGGAGTCTGGCGGATAATTTGAATATGGCAGAACTACAGTTGAAAGGTCAAAGTGCCTTTCATGCTGGATCACGTTTGAACTACCTCCTTTCACATCCCTGGGATACATGCAAGCAAGCACGCTCTCTGGAAATCTATGTACATGACTGCACCAAATGAAATCAGTATTGTTGATTAAAAAAAAAATGTTTGCATCAAAACAGACACAGACACCACATCACATCCACGAATAAATATACCCACAATGAAAAATAGATATCAAATTATCCATAAGTCATGAACAACCATGCCTCTCACATGTGTATATGCGCCTACGCATGCATGTGTGCACCGACGTGCAATAAATGTAACCAAAAAAAAGAGACATGACAGATGCATGATGAGGCATATGTTATCATTACTGCATAATTCTTCTTCTTCAGGTGTGTGAGCACGTACAAGTCTTAGACTCGCACATGTGAGTCTTCAGACTTTGTACAAGAAATCTCTAATTAATCTTCACAAGTGAACTGCCTGAACTAACTTTCACCTCGTCGCCATCTCTTCACATCACTGATAAACAATTTGCATCCAGAAAACACTCCAGGATAAACAGAAAGAGTAACTTAACCCGCAAGGGCAGAAGAAGAAGAAATGGCCAGAAATCATCACGCCAGACCTATTAACCCTTTATAGGTCAATGGTAAACTCTCTCCCTACACCCAACACCTCTCCCCCCCCCCCCCCCACTCCCCCCCTTCCCCTCACCACCCTTCCCCCCCCCCCCCCCCCCCCCCCCACTCCTTCCCCTAAATTAACAGAATATGTCAATGGCATGCAAAACAGAGTTGATCAAATGAGTAAAACTATTATCCGACAGCATGCATTCCTTCCCCAACCCCCTCCTCTACAACACTCTTCCTCACCTGGCTCAGTGGCACATTTGGGAAGGAATTCCTACTCCATAGCTCTGTGTGTGTGTGTGTTGTGTGTGTATTGGGGGGGGGGGGGGGGGTGTTCTTGATGTTCATGGCCTATGGCACCACTGCTGCTTGTACTTTTCACCTTATATGGAAACGGCGGACAGAACACCAGAAGATTTGCATGTGAAAGTCATCTTGCTGGTCACACCACTGGACTGCACACCGGACACCACCAGGTGCATTACTTATCAAGAATCATCTCCATTTGTTTTCTGATCGGATCAGTACCTTCGTGTTCACCACCATACTAACTGTACTTTTGCAACCGGCGAGTTCAGAAGATGCTGAAAGTTGTACATCTAAAGAGATCTGCCTAACTGATTCCAGGGGAAAAAAAAAAATGGTGACAACACCTGCAAAGACAAAAAAAGATGTTTGTGAATGTCACAGTTTGTTGATAGCATTAAGTCCTCCTACGTGACAGATCCAGTTTTTCACGGAAAATCACTTCAACATAACCAGTTCAAACAATGACAAGCAACTGTTTGTAAAACAAAACAGGTTTTTAAAAAAAATGATAATTGAAAAAAATAAAAATAAAAATCACCACACATCTTAAACCACACACACACACCACCACAACAGATGAGTTAATACATCTTTCAAAAATTTAAAAAAAACCACACACACACACATAAAACACAGACAACCTGATTTATCTTTCCTTAACACAAAACATCATGAAAACCTCAGTAGGCTATTTAAGGCAAGAATATTCAAAGTCGGTGACAACCACAGACATCACGCCACAATATGGCCGAGGAAGGACAACACAGAACTGACAAAAATAGTTTCAACATATCCCCATCATGGATGGATGAGGGGGTGGTGAGGTGGGGGAATGACACCCTCCCCCTCCATTCACGCATATCACACATCCCCCCCCCCCCCCCCCTCTCCTTCCTCTTCAAAAAAAAAAAAAAAAAAGGACAAAAAGTCTCACAACAATCATCCACATATTATACGCCACCCTTCACTAATACTGGCAAGTTGAGAAAGAAAACGTCCGCCGAAAACGAGTACCAGAACATAAATTTGATGCATAAAATGACACACGTTTGTTATTCACATTGCATTGTATACACCTCGGACAGAAAGACATACACGTATGTGTCCTTTTGTCTGGAGAACTTGAAACAGGAGTGTACATGTATACAGATCCAGGACAACCAAATCCATACAAATCATAACAATAATGTGTAAAACAATGTTCACCGACACACACACACACAAACACACACACGCACACACCACAAACACACACACACACACACACCACACACACACACAATACATACCACGCACCACACACACACACCACTGCAGTCTGTGAGGACTGTCCAGCTGTCCCCCCCCCCCCCCCCCCCCCCCCCCCCCCCTCCGCTGCTACCGTCAGGGAAAGGCTATGGAGAAAAGCCTAAAAATAAAATCTGATCGACCTTCTGACCGCTCCCATCGTAACACCCCCCCCCCCCTCCCCCCACAGCACCCCCTGGAGAATTAGAAACAAAACCCAAACTGTACAATGCTCAACCCCTCCCCCCCCCCCCCCCCCCCCCTCCACTTCACCCCTCACAATACAAGCGCGCCGAATGAATGAAAGAGACCAATCTTCCAAAACTGGAACAACGCACGTCAACACAGTACCACCCACTACCTCTAGTGAACAAGTTCCAGAACTCTCTCACTCTCTCTCTCTCTCTCCCTTGGCGCCATGAAATTCTTGTACTTCCATCAGGACATTAAAAAAAGATTAAGATTCAAACTGAAGGTGATGACACCATAATACAGCGAGACGTCAAAGCCAATTCATAAAATTATTCATTCAAATAGAGAAACAAAAACAAAACAAAACAAATGCTAACCAGTGTACTTTTTCCCGAAAGGCAGATCCCTCACCCAATCCCCCCCCCCCAAAAAAAAATCCAAAATGCTGGACACCAAATGAATATGAAGGCGCTGATCAAGAGACAAGTATTACAATAAAAAAAAAAAAGGCACAGTCTTGGTCACCACCTCCCTTCCCCAACACCTCCTCTCCCCACCCCCCACCCCCCTCCTTCCTGCTTCAATCCCTCCCTTCTCTCTACACAGTCTGTCCTATCGTGGTCTGCAGTGTCAAGGCACCATGTTTACGGGGGCACCGCCGTGCGTGACTTGCTTGCTGCCCTGCGTTCTTCAGCAGCGCACACAGGTTATCGACGCGCACAGGTTATCGACGCGCACAGGTTACGACGCCACAGTACGCCGCGCACAGGTTAACGCCGCGCACAGGTTAACGCTGCGCACAGGTTAACGCTGCACACAGGACCTCAAGCCTGTCAGCTGATCGTGAAGACCTGCATCACCACCACTGCCCACACAGGGGGAACAGCACAGCTCTGACATGACACCTGCAACACTCACGACACCATGAACTGTCTGCGGAGCAACCAAGGCTACACCCACTCTTCCTGTGCCAACACTGCTCCAGCCAAATGGCCTCTCTGTCACCACTACCCCAGTTAAATGGCCTCTGTCACCACTACCCCAGCTAAATGGCCTGTCACCACTACCCCAGTTAAATGGCCTCTGTCACCACTACCCCAGCTAAATGGCCTGTCACCACTACCCCAGTTAAATGGCCTCTCTGTCACCACTACCCCAGTTAAATGCCCTCTCTGTCACCACTACCCCAGTTAAATGGCCTCTGTCACCACTACCCCAGTTAAATGGCCTCTGTCACCACTACCCCAGTTAAATGCCCTCTGTCACCACTACCCCAGTTAAATGGCCTCTCTGTCACCACTACCCCAGTTAAATGGCCTCCGTCACCACTACCCCAGTTAAATGGCCTCTCTGTCACCACTACCCCAGTTAAATGGCCTCTCTGTCACCACTACCCCAGCCAAATGTCCTGTCACCACTACCCCAGTTAAATGGCCTCCGTCACCACTACCCCAGTTAAATGGTCTCTCTGTCACCACTACCCCAGTTAAATGTCCTGTCACCACTACCCCAGTTAAATGGCCTCTCTGTCACCACTACCCCAGTTAAATGGCCTCTCTGTCACCACCACCCCAGTTAAATGGCCTCCGTCACCACTACCCCAGTTAAATGCCCTCTGTCACCACTACCCCAGTTAAATGGCCCTCTGTCACCACTACCCCAGTTAAATGGCCTCGTGTCACCACTACCCCAGTTAAATGCCCTCTGTCACCACTACCCCAGTTAAATGGCCTCTGTCACCACTATCCCAGTTAAATGTCCTGTCACACTACCCCAGTTAAATGGCCTCCGTCACCACTACCCCAGTTAAATGGCCTCTGTCACCACTACCCCAGTTAAATGGCCTCCGTCACCACTACCCCAGTTAAATGGCCTCTGTCACCACTACCCCAGTTAAATGCCCTCTGTCACCACTACCCCAGTTAAATGTCCTGTCACCACTACCCCAGTAAATGCCCTCTGTCACCACTACCCCAGTTAAATGTCCTGTCACCACTACCCCAGTTAAATGGCCTCTGTCACTACTACCCCAGTTAAATGCCCTCTGTCACCACTACCCCAGTTAAATGTCCTGTCACCACTACCCCAGTTAAATGGCCTCTCTGTCACCACTACCCCATACCCAGTTAAATGTCCTGTCACCACTACCCCAGTTAAATGTCCTCTGTCACCACTACCCAGTTAAATGCCCTCTCTGTCACCACTACCCCAGTTAAATGGCCTCATGTCACCACTACCCCAGCCAAATGTCCTGTCACCACTACCCCAGTTAAATGTCCTGTCACCACTACCCCAGTTAAATGGCCTCTCTGTCACCACTACCCCAGTTAAATGGCTTCTGTCACCACCACCCCAGTTAAATGACCTGTCACCACTACCCCAGTTAAATGTCCTCTGTCACCACTACCTCAGCCATATGTCCTGTCACCACTACCCCAGTTAAATGTCCTGTCACCACTACCCCAGTTAAATGTCCTCTGTCACCACTACCCCAGTTAAATGGCCTCTGTCACCACTACCCCAGTTAAAGGGCCTCTGTCACCACTACCCCAGTTAAATGGCTTCTGTCACCACCACCCCAGTTAAATGTCCTGTCACCACTACCCCAGTTAAATGGCCTCGTCACCACTACCCCAGCCATATGTCCTGTCACCACTACCCCAGTTAAATGGCCTCTCTGTCACCACTACCCCAGTTAAATGGCCTCTCTGTCACCACCACCCCAGTTAAATGGCCTCTGTCACCACTACCCCAGCCAAATGTCCTGTCACCACTACCCCAGTTAAATGTCCTGTCACCACCACCCCAGTTAAATGGCCTCTCTGTCACCACTACCCCAGATAAATGGCCTCTCTGTCACCACCACCCCAGTTAAATGGCCTCTGTCACCACTACCCCAGCCAAATGTCCTGTCCCACCACTACCCCAGTTAAATGTCCTGTCACCACCACCCCAGTTAAATGTCCTGTCACCACCACCCCAGCCAAATGTCCTGTCACAACTACCCCAGTTAAATGTCCTGTCACCACTTCCCCAGCCAAATGTCCTCCAGCTCAGGACAACGAGGAAAGTGTCCTCCACATGCAGACGACCAAGCCATGTGTCACAACTATCAAGCCACGTCTCCTCTGTCACAACTATCAAGCCATGTGTCTTCTGTCATGATTACCAAGCCAAGTGTCCTCACTGCCATGACAACCAAGTCCAAGCCACATGTCCTCACTGCCATGACAACCAAGCCACGTGTCCTCACTGCCATGACAACCAAGCCACGTGCCCTCACTGCCATGACAACCAAGCCACGTGCCCTCACTGCCATGACAACCAAGCCACATGTCCTCACTGCCATGACAACCAAGCCACGTGTCCTCACTGCCACAGCAACCAAGCCGTGTGTCCTCACTGCCACGACAACCAAGCCGTGTGTCCTCACTGCCACGACAACCAAGCCGTGTGTCCTCACTGCCATGACAACCAAGCCACGTGTCCTCACTGCCACGACAACCAAGCCACGTGTCCTCACTGCCACGACAACCAAGTCATGTGTCCTCACTGCCACGACAACCAAGCCACGTGTCCTCACTGCCACGACAACCAAGTCATGTGTCCTCACTGCCACGACAACCAAGCCACGTGTCCTCACTGCCACGACAACCAAGTCATGTGTCCTCACTGCCACGACAACCAAGCCAAGTGTTTTCCATGCTCTAACCATACCACATCTGCTGACCTCTTTCCCATGCCATCTCCAGGCCGGGGCCATGGGCTTACTGGTGTTGAACCTTCCAACATGGGTGTGCCGGTGCTCTCCGCAGGAGAGACTCGTCATATCAAAGTGTTGCATTTTCTCCACTTTATGTCATTTCATCACCTTGGAGATTTCAGGGCCTTTTTCTTTTTCCTTTTTTTTTTTTTTCCTTCTTTTTTGGTCGGACATGTCTATCAGTGTTACCGTTCAATACGCTGGCCCATGTACATGAAGGTAATGACAGCAACAAGATTTGAAATCTGATAAAGATTTTCACTCGTGTTGGTAAGAAAAAAAACAACAGACTAAACGAACAGACTAAATAAACGAGAAAGAAAAAAAAAAGTAAATAAATAAGGCCATCATCGTGAACATAGCAAGTCCAGTGTCAAAAATAGCAGACCTTTTTTTTTTTACTAACAAAAATATATCTCTTGTATCAAATATCAAAATAACCATCTCTGGGTGAATATTAATTCATTTAAAAGTTTTGAAAAAAAAAAAGAAGAAAATTGAAAAAAAAAAGCTTTAAATAAAACCACTTGATAAATGATGAATGGAACATCATGTCCCTGAATCCGGCTGGTATCTGTCATTTCATTTCTGAAGTGATCATTATTACTTAATGACTTATCACTTATCAGTGATCCCTAAAAGCCTGGCCCAGCAGCTCCAACTTTCCAAGTTGATTTTGTGTGTGTGTGTGTGTGTGTGTGTGTGTGTGTGTGTGTGTAAGTGTGTGTGTGTGTCTTTTTCAAACTGTTGCCTCTTCATTAAGTGTTTCATCTTTACTCAGGCACTTTCATATTTAATTCATGTTCAAAGGAAAAAAAAATCTGTCGGAAGTGACAATTATAAGAAAAAAAAATAGAATGTAAGGTAATAGACATTAAAACCATGATTCCATAGGCACAAAGAGTCAGTCTGGTGTTTTGTACCTTCTTGCAAAATTCATGATCACAGTGATAGTACACAGAATAAGTATGCATCACGGAGCCCTCCAATACTGTAAGTCTGTGTAATAGAAGTGTGCGTGCCTATGCACCCATACACAAGTCCATAAGAATCTATGGGTATTTCTTCTTGCCACTCACTGTCACTGTGTACATTCCTCCTCGTCAGGTTGTACACATGTGTCCTGCTCTGCTTTACAAACTTATGTGCTGATTTAACACAGCTCACAAACATTGCATTCACCTGTGAATACAGATCATAGAAAACTGTCACAGGAACACTCTTTGGAGAGTTAATTCCTACACACTACTACACACAGACAAAAAAAAAAAAGGACTCTTTCCAAAGCTGCTAGAACTGGAGACAACATTTTTAGGTGAGAACATTCGAAAATTACCAATCCTAATCATCAGATCAATCTAAAACACTTTTTGGAAAAAAAAAAAAAAAAAAAAAAAAAAAGAAAAAAGAAAAGAAAAGAAAAAAGTAGAAATTCCCCAAGACAAGCAACATCCCAAAAACGTTCCATATGTTAAGGCTTGGCCAGTGTGGAAGAAGACGACAGGACAAACGACTGTGACACCTGTGAATCAATCCTCCCGCTGACCACAGCAACAACAAAACCAGGTCACAGTACCACCAGTCCCAACATGCTCATCCCCACAAACACAACGCATACGGTTCATAGTTGATATTTCACATCCTCTACATGTGTGTGTGTGTGTGTGCTATAAATAGTATCATCCAGTGTCTCCTTTCTTTCCTGTCTACAACTTTCCTTTCTTGGGAAAGAACAACAGTGACTGTCCCCCCCCCCCCCCCCGATTTGTGTCCCAAGTCCTGTGCTAATTTGTCAACATGGGAGAGTTATTCTCTTTTTTTTTTTCCTTTAGGCTATGGACATAATTGCTGGCTACTTCCATACATTCTGGCTGGACAGATTAGCAACATGGCGTGGAGCAGGGAGATAGATACATTTACAATCAAACTTGTCACACATCAGCTTCCCTTCTGCAAGACCACGTCATCCCATCTTATCTCGAGCACAAATAAATAATTCACTGGCATACATATATTCACTTCTTGTGTACTACTCCCCCCCCTCCCCCCCCCCAAAAAAAAAAAAAAAAAAAAAATCTATGAATTCAAAATGTCAATCACACACACACACACAAAAAGGAAAAATTATCGTTTAAAATCATTTTCTTACAAAGCTGACCTGAACAGATAAAATACACAAAAAGAATGAGAAAGGGAGACTACTGGGCGAGACAAGCCTTGTAAAGCCTACTGGCAACTGAATGAAAGAAGGTTTCGGCAAAATCACACACTGACAGAATGGCGCTTAACCCTTCAGGGTCTCTCCCACTTCCAGAGCACGCAGACCTGTCTTCATAAATATCGTCATGGCACAACGCACATACACCAGCTGGCTCTCTCTACAGAAAACATCGCTGTCCATAATTCTCTTCGAACCAACCTCCTGGTTCAATATTCTTCAATACTGCATTAATAACACAACTCTCATGGCTCAACAAACATCTGTACACAGTAAACTGGCTCTGGGACAGCAAAGCTCAATAAGCCCAACACTCATACACATCCTCAGCGATTTCTTCTCACCTGGCAGGTGACACGACCATTCCATTAAGTTGGTGTTCCACAGCCTTCTCTTATCAGCTAAGGTCCAGTCCTCGGTTCCCATGCCGCAGCATCATGGCTACACGTGTAAACACTGACATGCAGGAAGTTTAACGCGCGTATCAAGCAACGACAAGCGGCGTTCCTTACAAAGGTTCTCTCAGCCAATTAAAACTACCGGTGGACAGTTCCCAGAATGAAAAAAGAAAAAAAAAAAAAAGTGGCACCAATCTTCAAGCTTGCGGTACAATCAAGCTGAACAGGATGATTGTCACATTCCCTCCCAGGGTAAAGAGCTGTCAATGTATGATCATTGCCGACGCAACGCATGGTGAACGAGCAGGTGCCCGGCTGGTTGCTGGTGACGGACCAACAGCCAGAGGTCACGGAGGCCTCCCCGCACGGCTGTTGTGAGCCCCTGGATCAGCAGTCCACTGAGCTACCTTCCACCTGGTGGGTAGTGGGGTGGGGTAGTGGGGTGGGAGGGCGGGGCGTGGGAGGAACAGTGCAGTGTGGTTTCAGCGGGTGTGAAGACCAAGCACTGACCGGCAGGGTTGTGGTGTAAACCTGAAGTCAGCCCCGACAGAAACAGGCCCCTCAGGACAGCGCAGGAGGGGAATCGTGCTTCACCCGCCTTCCCTCACAGACAATGCCAGTCCATGGGCCTGCACTGGCCAGCTGTTGTGTGGCACCGCAGCTTTTGTTCACTAGGTCTGGCAATACCCGACAAACACTTGGCGTTCTCAGTGTGTGACTGTATCTGACAGACTGACAGAACACTGGGCGTTCTGTGTGTGTGACAATATCTGACCGAACACACGACATTCTCAGTGTGTGACAATATCTGAAAGACTGAAAGAAACACTTCACGTTCTCTGTGTCTTCGGCAATATCTGACAAGCTGACAGAAACACTTCACCCTGTTCCTGCAAGAACCAAACATCCCATTCGTTCTGAGAGTTAAACAAGTCAGTTCCCTTGTCATACGACGTTTGGGAGTCGATTTTCAGGTTACCACCAACACAGGTCTGCATTTAACAAAGTGACATTTCAATTTTTGCCACATATGATAGGGGATTTTTTGTTGTTGTTTTTTTCCCACCAGATGTACAGGTGACATGACTGTTGAGTCACAAGTTGTGGCACAGTGAGGAAAAAAGAACATTCCCCATGGACAGGTCTGGCTTTCCAAAGTTCACACATCCTCCCCAACCGCACCCATGGCCCCAACCCCTTACCCTTAGCAGCGCACCTTTAGTCCATCCACCAGCACCCCGACTTCAACGCATAGCAAGTAGCACCCAGAATTTTGCTTCTGCCCGCAAACACCTCGCCTTCCACCCATGTTCACCGATGACTCAATTTTCCAGATTTCCCCAACATTCGCTGCAATGTATTTATACATACGAACAAGCAAGCCGCCCTTTAAACAACGTCGGAATCCACATCATTCACGCCTTAAAGTCACTGACAAAGGAAATGCGATAAGGTTTCCATTTCACCTGCCTTGGACCCAATGCACAAGATACAAAACCTATCAATGAATAAACAAAGAAATACAAAACAAAAATTTCAAATCATCAACCTTAAAAAAAAAGAAGAAGAGACCATTATCTGATCCTTCTCTCACCAAGCAAGTGCACATACAGACATACCCACAGCACTTACAGACACAGGATACAGATAATCTGAGATACACGAGCATATCCTCTCTCTCCGTCTGTCTGTCTCTCTCTCTCTCTCTCTCTCTCAGACATAAATAATCAGGATCATCAAGCTGAAAAATCATGCCATTATGCGAACTTTCCAAGAACACAAATACGCTATTTTCACAAACAAAGTAACATAAATCTTTTGAAGTCAACCCTTACTGTTCAACAGGATTGTCAAATAACTATAAATTTTGCTTCTGTATAAGCGTGCCCTGTGTGAACTTAAGTGCATGCACATTCACACACATCCGCACACACACACATGAAACCACGAGTTTGCATGCACCAGAGTCCCTTGGTATACATGCAGCTGGGTACATTTCACCTGAACCTGAAGTCTTCTCTTCAGTTTAGCCTCTAGAAGCAGTCAATCCATTTGTCATTCACATACTTTATGTCATGAGTTTGGGGGGTAAACCAGAACTGCTCTCTCTCTCTCTCTCCTTTATTTTTTCTCACCCATTGGAAACAAGTTAACAAATATCTCTCTTTCATTTAACGGACCTGTCTCTGACAATTGTGTTCCAATTTCCCGACCAGCACTGCAGGTGTGTGTAACTCTCAGGCCTGGTTGACGCCAGGATACACTATGAAAGGAAGCAGGGAACAACCATGCCGCACTGCGGTCACAGACCAAAGGAGGAGATCCACAGCATCATCTTCATCAGCCTCACTGATCACCATCAAAAGACAACAGACAAAAGCACGTCACCTATAGTCTCTGACTCTGCTGCCATTCATGCCCTGCGTTTGTAGTGACCCTGGTTTCAATGTGCTCTCCACATGATGCCTGGATTCATTTGGTGTCCGGGCAAGTCGATGGGGACTGCTGTTTCGACAGATCTGGTGGCGCCCTGCAGTGATGGATACTCATTCATGTTGGTTCCGTGACACCCCACTGTCCTCCATAGAGGGCTAGCAGGCAGGTCACAACAGACACCCGTGACAACCTCACAACCTTCCAAGCTACACACTAGCACTGCAGTGTTTCTTCTGGTGCCTTGCCTGATGACAGCCATGTATCAGTAGCTCTGTGGCGCACCGAGGCTGAGCCTGCCGCAGAATAAACCTGTGTGTGTGTGTGTGTGTGGTGTGTGCGTGTGTGTGTGTGTGTGTGTGTGTGTGTGTTTGTGTGTGTGTGTGTGTGTGTGTGTGTGTGTGTGGTGTGTGTGTGGCGCGCGCGTGCGTGTGCGTGTGTGTGTGTGTGTGTATAGTGTGTGTTTGTGAGTCTATGTGTGTATGTGTGTGTGCGTTGTGTGTGTTGCATGTGTGTGTGTATGTGGATGTGTGTGCGAGTGTGAGTTCAGAACGGCAGTAGCTGGGAAAGACAAAGTGAGTGATGCGAGAGAAGAATCACTTGAGAGGCAGGTGGGGGTGGGGTGGGGAGAGGAGGGGAGAGGAGGGGGGTGGGAGAGAGGAGGAGGGGGTGGGAGAGAGAGGAGGGGGTGGGAGAGAGAGGAGGGGGTGGGAGGAGCAGCACACATGGTAATCAATCTAATCTCAGAATGGAATCAGAAGCAAACAGCTATAGCGATACTCTTGTCAGCATTTCAAGCGTTCACGCCTCTTCCTAGTTCTTATTGCTAACACACTCAGAACTCTGTGTCGACCCAGTTATCCAGACCTGCTTGGTTCATCTTTCACTCCCAGACCTGTCCTGCACTTCCCACCAACTCTTCATCCACACAGCATTGGTAGTTTTGAGTTTCAGCACGTTCACATTTTCTCCTGGCCTGTCGTGCACTTCCGACCAACTTTTCATCCACACAGCACTGGTATTTTAGTTCTAGCATGTTCACATTTTCAATACAGGCCTGTTCTGGTTGTACACATCCACACACCAATACAGCGAAACACTTGCAACACCTGGACGGCACATAACATTACACACTGTTTTGACACAGAATGTTTCGTACATGAGATTTTTGTCATGCAAACATATACACCGTGGCAGAAAGATCGAGTGTGCGCACAAATGTGCAACACACAGTGACGACACATTGGGACTAGACTCACTTCTGAATGGTGATCCCATGCTTCATCATGGTAAATATGATGTTCTTCACACACATACACTAACATAGATGCACACACACACACACACAATGAGCCTGAATCATGAAGTGTGCATACACTCACATATGACCACCCAGTTCACACCTCCGAACACAACACCTCTGCACGTACCCTCTCTCTCGTTGCTGCTGACTTAAATTTGTTCATATATACATACACGCAGTGGCAGAAAATACACGCTCGACAGAAAGTGAAAATAGTGGCAGCACACACACACACACACACACACACACACACACACACACACACACACACACACACTGCCCTTGACCAAACATGTGTTCCCCAGTCCCACCCCAGTCAAGCCATCAGCTGCAAAGGATACACTCATCCTATAACTCAGAACTTAAACAGGACAAAATCGAGTTGAACACGCAAGTCAAATTCAATCCAGACCGCTGAAGAATTTAAAAATTTTTTTTAAAAACATACGCATACTGGACACACGATACTACAATCTCTTAAAATGCTTCAGAACACACAAGTCAAATTCAATCCAGACCGTTGGAATTTAAAATTTAAAATTTTTTTTTTAAAACCTCCACATGCTGGACACACTATACTGCAATCTCCTAAAATGCTTCAGAACACACAAGTCAAATTCAATCCTGATCGCTTGAATTTAAGAAAAACAATTAAAAAAACACCACATACTGGACACGCTATACTCCAATCTCCTAAAATACTTCAATGGGACAGAGTCTCCACTGGAAGGCCCGTCTCAAAGTGGGACATTCAGGTAAATGGGAAGGTCTTTAGATCTAAGAGTGACTTGATTATCTCACTATGGGATCGTGTCTCCAGACAAACCTCTTTAGTAACGATTCCCAGGAGGAACGATTTAACGGGCATTTTTTGTAAACCACCCCCTCCCCCTCTCCACTCCTTTCGAAACAACGTGTTACAGTGACATACTTGACAAGCAAGATCAATTCCATTCCAGTGACCATAACGCCAACACCAAAAAGCGTTTTTCTAAAATCTAATACATGTTTGTCATAAGACATTAAAAAGCAGACAGACATTTAAAAACAGACAGCAAAAACAGACAAATAAAAATCCTTCATCAGCCATTCACTGGCCAGGGTTCTGAAAATTCTGTAGATTTTATGGCACATCACCTCCCCCCCCCCCCCCCCCCCCCCTTCTTTTTTTTTTTTTAAATTCTAAAAACACTTGTACAGCTCGCTCACGATACCAACTGAAGAGATTCATGTGCATCTTATTATGCAGCGGAAACGAGATTTCTATTCTGAAGTGTCTACTCAGAGACTGATGGATGACTAAATCAACGACGGACCGTTTCTGGCCCACACAATGTCTGCAACACGTCGAGACACACAAACAGGCACACACGTGCACACTTAATCCACTCAAGGGCCAATGACACCCAGCGCGCTCTCCATGTTCCAAGCTTTGCAAGCACCAACGAAGGGCAGCCTGACCCAGGACTATAATCTGTTTGTTTGTTTTTTGTGCTTTTGTTTTCTTTTAGTTTATCTCTGCCTCCAGTTCCTCCAAATTTCTAACGGCCAAAGCTGCCTCCATTCCAAACCGCTCGTGGAGTTGAAAGACTGTTGGGACAGGTTTCAGTTGTTGGTTTTTTTGTTGTTGTTTGTTTGTTCGTTTTTTGAGGTGCCTGATAGTGACAAATTAAATTCAAACACCCGAAAATTTTACTGGAAAGGAGGCGAGAGAGGGGTAACGAGTGGCAGGGCTGTTGGACCATCAACAAAACTTAACCGGGGGGGGGGGGGGGGGGGGGGGGGGGGGGTCAAGTATCTGACCTTTAACTACAATACACTGCCGACGTTACTTCTTTTTTGTGTGTGTGCACCAGTATGACGATTCTTCCATTCACTGCAGAACTCTTTTATTCTTTTTTTTTTTTTGTCTTCCAGAAAGTGCTGACAGCAGGCAGCTACACCACATCTCCTAAGAAGAAAGCACACACACACACACACACACACACACACACACACACATACACACACACACACACACACACACACACACACACACACACAAACTAAAGCTACCAAATCAACCCAGACAGATATTCCACAACCAGAATCTCTCTGTAGCAGCCCGTCTCTTCTTCCACCGAGTTGGCCTCGCCTGTGATGTTTCCCTGCCTTGGTATCTCTCTTCTTCGACATTTCCCCGCACTGACCTATCCCTTCTGTGACATTTCCCCGCACTGACCTATCCCTTCTGTCACATTTCCCTGCACTGACCTATCCCTTCTGTGACATTTCCCTGCACTGACCTATCCCTTCTGTGACATTTCCCCACACTGACCTATCCCTTCGTGACTTCCGCACGACACTTATCCTTCTGGCATTCCTGACTGACTATCTCTTGAATGTTGAGATATCCCTGTATTGGCCTGCCTTCTTTGTTGTTTGTTGTTGTTGTTGTTGTTGTTGTTGTTGTTGTCGTTGCTGCTGCTGACATTTTTCTACTTTCACTTTTTCCTTCATGACCCTGCCTCTTCTCTTTATTTTCCCGGCAACAGCCTACCTCTTTGACCATGCCCCACATTTAATCTACTTCTCCAAGGTTTGCCCACACTGGCCGTCCTCTTCTCTGGCAATTAATTCCCTGCGGTGGTCAGTCTCTTCACCGACGCTTACCCACATCCTACCACTGGCCCAAGAGAATCCCCGTCAATGGTAGAGGTCTTTACAACTGTCAACCACACATCTTCTGGGCAGTTAAGGCAGAAAGACTGACCAAAGTCGGAGACCTATCTAACTGCCAGGAAGACAACTTTGGGGCAGACAGACAGGAACTAAACAAATGCCCGCTCCTCAATGCTTCTGTAGAAAGCAAGGTAAATGTTTAAAAAAAAAAAAAAAGTAAATAAAAGAAGGGGCAACTCAACACAAAATAATACCTCCTGCACTTTCTTAAGACTAAAGAGAGACCGAAAGAAAATGACAGCATCTAGGTGATGTAGGCACACACGTGCAAGCTCACACACTCACACACACACACACACACACACACACACACGCACACACGCACACACGCGCACACACACACACACACATCACTCACACACACATACACACACACACGCACACACACACACATTGGTGGCACTGTCCAGTCACTAGAAGTTATCGGAGGAGGACGGGGAGGGGAAGGTGAAGGGCTTGATCAGGTAGAGCTTCTCTGTGTCCTGCTTGAAGATGGGGTGCTTCTTGTAGTGGTCGATCAGCTCCTCCAGGCTGCTGAAGCGCTGCTGCCCGATCTCGTACACCCCGTCCGACACCTTCACCCTAAAGTGTTTGTTGCGGTTTGTCGCTTTTAACACTACCGTATAATGGCCAACCTGCACGCACCACACAGAACACAAGAATGAATCACTGAATGAAAATATACACACATGGCTCTATTAATGGCCAACCTGCACCACACAGAACACAAGAATGAATCACTGAATGAAAAAATACACACACGACTCGTAAAATAAACGAAGTGTAAAGAAATCAAGTCAACATTTGTTTAAACAGGCAGATAGCATCTTTAAAACTTATTTCTAAAAAAAAAATAATTAATAAATGCTGAATGACGAACAGTGAACCTGCGCAAAACAGTGTTTCACAACGTGTAGAAATAATGGTATAGTAGTACCTTTGGAAACTAAAAAACAGGAAATAATCGCAAACAGGGTTAGAAAATGTCATTACACTGCTTTCCAGAGATCTCATCTTGGACTGAAAATCAGCTTGGGGGGGGGGGGGGGGGGGGGGGGGGGGGGGGAGGGGGCGAGGATCAGGGGGGGGAGGGGAGCTATGTGGTTTTAATAAAATTTCATTAACTCCTGTCACTTTAAGTTAAAAAAAATTATTCAGAATTATTTTTGCCACCAGCTGCAAAACTGTCAGTCACAGAGTCCTTAACGCACGTAAACACTCTCTTGGTGAAGGCACTTTGGCCTTGGCCCTTTGCATCAGATGGCGCTTCTAGAACTTTGAGAGTATGCTCTCTTTGAAAAGTTTCCCTCTCAACTCGGACTGAGTGTCCCTGGTAGCATCACAAACAAAACCTTTAGCATCGCCACATTCCTGTTGTTGGATGGAAAGGGGAGGACATGGGTGTATTACTTGACCTAACACTGACCTAGCCCTTATTTGGTGTTATTTGTGCATAATTTAAGGAGACAAATGATTGTTCCTTCTTCGCTTTCATTGGATCTTGAATGTCCTTTGTCTTGGCTGAAGAAGACCAAAGAGGTCAAAGTGCGTCACGTTTGGTCTTGTAATTTGTTTGTCTCTTTTGTTTGGTGGAACAGCAACATTTCTTTCAAGGTTTTTTTTTTTTTAAATATATTTTGACAAATTTTGTCCTTTGCATGTATCACCAACACTGATCAAGTTATTTCGGGAGAATCCACACACACACACACACACACACACACACACACACACACACACACACACATATATGAGTAATCCTTCAAAACTTGCCTGAAAGAATTTTCTTTGCTGGAAAAACAAGTCTATCTATCCAAACTAAATTCATAGTTAAAAAAATTCAGCTGCTTAAGACAAGACCAAAGGCGGGAAGTGCTTTCTCTAACAACCAGGACATAAAACTTCAGCAATGGCAACTTTTGGGAAATCTTCATACTCTTTGACAGGTTGTAGTTGAGATGTATCCCTTTCAAAAAACATTAAGGGGTGGCTATTTGTTGAAGAAGAAAAGTGTGAGAAGCGCTTTATCCCCAGACCTTGTTCCTGCAAGGTGATGTTGGATTGTGTGCCACGTGAGATTCAGCACAGAGTTCATGCTGTATCACCGACTGGAGAACAGGCAAAGGGCCCTGCTCTCGAAACTTTCCTCACTAAAGTTTCTTCACTTAGAGCAGGAGATTTCTGAACTGGAGAGGGTTAACGCTTTCAGAGCATGATGAGAATCACTGCTACGTCACAACCGTTTTGACACCCAAGCACTAATTGTGAAAAAATACACTGAAAAGTGACAAACAAATCACACAACACAACACACACACACACACACACACACACACACACACACACACACACAAATGCACGTGCGTATGCACACTGCTTTTCACATTAATTATGAATTCACAACACCACACTGGTATAATTTTCTGCAAAATGGGGGACAAAATAACCAAAAATAAATATTGACTTAATTGGGAACACAGGATCTGTTTACCAGTACAGGGTTCATACTAAAAAAAAAAAAGCCACAAAATTTACACCGTTTTTTTTTTAACTTTCAAGGCCCAATTGGACTGAATTTCCTCATTCAATATATAATTGAAGACTGCTTATAATTTATTTCTCAATGCAAAAGCAACCACTATTTACCCATACCTTTTCTCTTGATCAGTACCAGCCTTTATCATTAAAAGCATAATTCACTCTTAATGCTACTGTCTTCAGTTGAATTTTGTCAGTATTTGTACACAGTTATGCCCCAGTTGTTAGTTTTGAATACAACTGTTTCACTTGCACTAGTTGCAGTAATCACAAATCTTTTTTTTCTTTCTTTTTTGAGGGGAAAAAAATTTTACCACCCCAACTCAGGGCACATCAAGTTTTCCAAACCTGTCCATACCTTTAACGACTGCTCACACCTTGCTGTACTAATCTTGATTGGTATTTTGCCTGTCCAGATGATGAAATACCAACAACATTTACCCAGCCACCGCTTTGTAATTTTTGGCAGACGAAATGTTGACGATGAGAATATGGATCGTTGTGCTTCAGCCCTGATGTGGCCCTTTGCGGTCGGCTGGGCTATAAGCAACATTATCTTATCTCGTTGTGCTTATATCAGACCTGTTTACCCCAAATTCGTATACCTGTAATATCTCACACAAAAACCTGTAATTTGAAAAAAACAAAACAAAAAAAACGTATTCTTCACAATCGCAACACTTTCGCAACTTTTGAAGATTTGGAAGAGCGCAAGACCGCTTGGCGCGTAAGACCGCTTCGTCGCCATCTTTGACAAGGTAAAAGACACAAGGCATGCTGGGAAATGTCTTCTTACTGCTTTTGACTGAAACAGTAGCAGACAAAACTTTGCATTTAACAATATTCTTTAAGTTTTTTCCCCATAATTTTTGGGGGAGCCCTAATTCCCGTAAATTTGATTTTTTTTCCCATAAAAATTACGGCAAAATTGTAAGGGTAAACAGGTCTGTTAAATACAAACAGCAGCACATGGACTTTCATGACCACTGTCAACAGCCAATGGCTTTGTCGCGTTTGCCGTACATTGGTTTTAAAATTATGTTTGTCTTATCACCGGGTACACATGTCTGCACCCAACTCCTTCAAAGTGAGTTAGTCAACAAATGACAGATAAAATGTTGCTCAATGAAAACCAATTGTTACATATTAACTATAGTACTAACAACACACAAGTCCAACAAACATGAATCAGACATCATAAGAGAAGTGAAAGTCTGAGAGCTGTTTCTCTATTCTCACAAAGTAACATCAGAGATCTATGAGAACCAAATGTGGTACTTTTCAAATATCATTCACCTGTCCACCATCTCCCTTTCACTTCTAACCCACTTGGGTAAGGGTGACACCAAATACCTGAGTTGAGAAAGGGTTGAACATTAAGATGCAGCGTTCTTCATGTTAAAAGAATACCATTTGCAATCCAGACTTTTTTTTATAATTCAAGCAATTTTAAATCTGGCAAAAACAAAACAAAAACACTTACAGTGACAGAGGACCTGTGAGCATTTAGCACGCAGGCCTTCCATCAAGAAAAAGCTAAAATCGTTGAAATTCTGTGGAAGGCACATGGAGGAGGGGACCAGCACTAGCAGGAATGGTACCCCTTCCCTGGAAAAAAAGCTGAATTTTGCTTTGAAGATGGCGCTGTCTGACCCAGATCTGAGCTCTATGTGTGATGCACTGTCCACTCTTCGATCAAACCAGAACTACCGAGTATTTTGTTCATGCTCGTCAAACTCCTTCCCCGCTGCAGCGTCTCGCCAATGCATGGCTTCTGAGAATGAGGCTGTTTTGCTTCCAACCTGGTAGGCAAGATGGCCAATGCCAGCTCGGTGAAGAGGTTTACAAGTGATTTTGTGATGTCAGTATCATCTCCTACCCACGGCAGACCAAAAACACAACCAGCACTCCAAGGATTTCTACGGCCTGTTTTTTTTTCTTCTCCCCATATATCTTTTTCTAATTTTTCTTTATTTATGTATTCTGTTTCTTCCAGATTCTAATTTTTACATTTCACAGAAATCCACAAATTCAAGGAGAAGTCAAAGCCCTGAACATGACCATTGACAATATAACAGTTAGCCAAGGCCTGGCTAATCAATAATCACATCACAAACCCAGTCTGCACCAACTATGTGAGCATAAAATCCATTGGTCTATACAAAATTTGTGTTTGAAATCCATTCAAAGAACTTTTGAAATCTATTCAAAGAACACTTGAAATCCATTCAAAGAACTGAAATCCATTTTTTTTTAAAAACTCCTGCAATCCATTCAAACTACTCTTGAAATCTCCTCACAGAACTTCCTGAATAATCCATTCAAAGAACTCTTGAAATCCATTCAAGAATTCCTGAAATATATTCAAAGAACTAAAATCCATTCAAAGAACGCCTTAAATCCATTCAAAGAACTGTTGAAATCCATTCAAAGAACTCCTGAAATCCATTCAGAGAACTCTTAAAATCCATTCAGAGAACTGAAGAAATCCATTCAAAGAACTGTTGAAATCCATTCAAAGAACTCATGGGGATCAGTATCAATGTTTGGATCCATTTATATAAATTATAGATCATCTGATTGTCAGTGACACCTGAAGGTGAATGACCACACTGGTCAGTCATGAACATAAATCAACCAAACACAAACACCTGCACATCAGCCCTCAGCCACCACTGCTGGTACACTGTACTGAACGCCACATACACTGAGTAGAGACAGTCCTACATCCACACTGCTGGTACACTATACTGAACGCCAATACACTGAGAAAGACAGTCCTACATCCACTTCTGCTGGTACACTGTACTGAACCCACATACACTGAGTAGAGACAGTCCTACATCCACTACTGCTGGTACACTATACTGAACGCCAATACACTGAGTACAGACAGTCCTACATCCACTACGCTGGTACACTATACTGAACCCACATACACTGAGCTAGAGACAGTCCTACATCCACTACTGCTGGTACACTATACTGAACGCCAATACACTGAGTACAGACAGTCCTACATCCACTACTGCTGGTACACTATACTGAACGCCACATACACTGAGCAAGACAGTCCTACATCCACTACTGCTGGTACACTATACTGAACGCCACATACACTGAGTACAGACAGTCCTACATCCACTACTGCTGGTACACTATACTGAACGCCACATACACTGAGTACAGACAGTCTACATCCACTACTGCTGTACACTAGAACGACATACATGAGTAAGACACCTACATCCACTACGTGGAACTAACTGAACCACATACACTGAGAAGAGACAGTCCTACATCCACTACTGCTGGTACACTATACTGAACGCCACATACACTGAGTAGAGACAGTCCTACATCCACTACTGCTGGTACACTATACTTAACGCCACATACACTGAGTAGAGACAGTCCTACATCCACTACTGCTGGTACACTATACTGAACGCCACATACACTGAGTACAGACAGTCCTACATCCACTACTGCTGGTACACTATAGATACTGAACGCCACATACACTGAGCAGAGACAGTCCTACATCCACTACTGCTGGTACACTATACTGAACGCCACATACACTGAGTACAGACAGTCCTACATCCACTACTGCTGGTACACTATACTGAACGCCACATACACTGAGCAGAGACAGTCCTACATCCACTACTGCTGGTACACTATACTGAACGCCACATACACTGAGCAGAGATGGTCTGCATAGAGGTAACGAGACAGAACAAAAAACCTGACATCGGCACATGTTGAAGTTGTCACAATCACAAGTAACTTTAGTAAGCTAACGGACACAGCGTAAGTCTTACGTTTGAAATGAAATTTTCAACTGAACACAGCGGTAAACCAGACAAAGCTTGCACAAAATTTGACACAGAATGGGATATGACATACAAGAAGTCAACTGAAGCATAACCAGCTTATCGAGTTCTAACCAAGACTGATTACAAACTCTGAAGTCTGCCAATCATGCAGGCCTACAAGGTCTTCTATCATACCATTTTATGACCTTGATCTCTGACCCATGACATTAAAAAAAACAGCACTGTCGACCTTGATCTTTGACCCATGACATTAAAAAAACAGCACTGTCTACTTAATGAGGATGGGTAGGGACATAGCAGCAGTGCCACCATTTGGCCCCACTTAGTTTCTGAACTGCTGATACCAAAAAAATAAAATAAAATAAAATTTTTAAAAGACCACCGGGCCAAAGTTTAAGTTTGCCATGAACACACATGTATGTACACATAAAAAGACAAAGGAAAAATTGATCACAGCGACGACTCACACCGTTTAAACAAGTTTTAAACAGAAATTGGCACCCCCCCAAAAAAAAACACGTAAAAAATCACGGCACCTTCAGGCTTCACACGGCCACTACTCCCCTTCCCCCTACACGGACAAACCCTCCATCATCACTCACCGTTGATTCACTGTCCCGGATGAGAAAGTCACCATTGTCCGCGTGACGCATCAGAATCTCCTCGCACTGCTGCCGCGTGATCTTCCCATAGTACCAATCCTTGTCGGCCAGAGGGCCCGAGACGTGGAACTGCCGCCGGCCCACCACACCGGGCAGGGAGGAGTTGGAGATGGAGGAGATGGATTGGGAGTGGGGGGTGGAGGAGGAGGTGGTGCTGGTGGTGCGGTCGCTCTCCTGGTCCGGGGCCACCGGGGTCACGTAGTTCTTGGGCACCAGCCCGATCTCCCCGCGGCTGTTGCGCGCCTGCCACCACTCGGTGTCCTCGTCCACCATGCGGATCACCTCCAGCTTCTCCCCCTTCTCGAAGGACAGCTCCCCACCGCTGGTGTTGCCGGAGAAGGTGTACAGCGCCAGCACGTGGTCCGGACCGTCCGGGAGCGAGCCCCCCGCGCTGCTGTCCGCCCCCGCTGCCGGGCTGTACAAGGCGTTGTCGGGCTCCCCGGCCACCACCACGCCCACCGCGTCCTCCTCCACGTAGTTGGAGGGGAACCAGCCGCACGTGCCCTCCTCCGCTGTCCCTTCCACCACCGTCGCTGGACTTCTCCATCACCAGGATCCTCTCCCCTTTCACCAGGGACAGCTCGTCCGAGCGCTGCGCCGTGTAGTTGAACTTGACGACGGCCGGCAGGAAGTGGGTCAGCTGGCTGGTGGTGACCGGCATGTTGTCCAGGTCGTTCCTCCGCCGCTGCTGCGTGTTGCCGTTGAGAGAGGGCGAGTGGCAGGAGGGGGGCGTGTGCTGCTGCTGTTTGCTGTCCGCCGTCTTCCGCTTGGGGCCCTTCCGCAGCAGGGAGGAGAAGATGGACTTGGGGGGCTTCACCATCTTCACGTAGTTGGAGGGGACGTAACCCTGTCACAAACAGTCCAGCACGCCAGTGTCATGTAGCACAGCTTCACCGCATGAATGAGAGCATCACAGTCCGATCTTTCAGCAGATACAATCAGCTGCATAACAACGTGGTACCACGAGTACTGCATACAGAATCTTTCGAATCTCTCTGACGACATAGTGCACCTGAACTTTGTAACCATTTATATGCAAACACAGTTTGAGAGCTGGAAATTATCACGAAAAAGGCAAGTCAACCATTTTTCACATTTTTTGTTTTCTACATGCCTGACATTTTTAGTTCAAGTTCTCAAAGCCTGTTGATCAGTGAAACCCCATCCGTTCCAATACATACATTTTCACTCAAAATTTTGTTTCAATACATTTTTTCCATAAAAATTTATTCTTTACAACAAAGACTTCACGAAGTTGTTCACACATGCGTCTTCTTCGATCAGAAAATAACCATGCTCTAAACCTGCGCTTCTCTTAGTGTATGAAGACACACGGTACTTTGCCCAACACAATCTGATGAGCCGGTGGACGTGCACAACGCACGGAACTTGCCTGTCTGTTGTCGGCGTTCTTGACGCGCCACCAGTCCTTGCTGTTGTCCAGGAGGATGAGCCGCTCCGCCTTCTTGATGGACAGCTCCTGGCCGTTCTCGGCGGTGTAGTCATACTTGGCGATCACCGCAGTGTCCTCCCCTTCTGCCATGGCAGCCACCCTCCCGCCTCCTGCATCAGAAGAACCATAACTCTGAACTCGCACTCATAAGGCCTTTACGACTCTTTCACTGCTGGGGAAAGCATTGTTTCCCTTTTTCATTTTTCCAACATTTAAAGATCTTCTCCCTCATGTAGTCCTTCGTAGTCGGCTGGGTTATAAACAACACGAACTGAATTCTCACTCTGATGTTTCATTAATAACAATGCATTGATGATAAAATCTTCTCTGGTGCTCCCATCCTCTTACGCAAAAACTCACGCAGACGCACGGGTGCCAATACACCGACAGGCACAGGCATTTCCACAGTGTCTCACAAACACACACACAACACACACACACACTACTCAGAAAGAGCAGCGCATGGTGTGGGTGGGGCAATCAGAGGCCCAACACACAGACACAATGGAGACTTGTCAGTGTGGGGGAAGTACACACCTCACCAGCAGTGTAGCATGACACAGGCCATCCAGCCAGCCCTTCACCACACACACACACACACACACAACACACACTGCCTTCACCTGTGAAACACCTCACCTCCTCTCACCAGCAGTGTAACATGACACAGGTCAACAAGCCAGTCTTTCACCTGCACACACACACACACACACACACACACATACACACACACACACATACACACACACACACACACACACACACACACTGCCCACACCTGTGACACACCGCACCAGCAGTGTAACATGACACAGGTCAACAAGCCAGTCTTTCACCTGCACGCACACTGCCTACACCTGTGACACACCTCCCGGCACCTGCCACACTTCAAACCTCTTGGACCCTGCCTGCAACAGACAACTCCCCCATCCCCTCCCCTCCTCCTCCCCCCACCTCACTACACTACCACTCTCTGCCTGGCCTCTTGGTACCTGTATATTTCTGCCCTCAACCCCCTGTGTGCCAGTTCTTCAGGGGCATGTCTTTGAAGCTCCTCTAAAACTTCCATGGGCAAGTCGTCTAAGCTGATTATGGTCAATTCTGTGAATCAAAAAAACAGGAAATGTTTGTCTTACCATTCTGTTCTCCGGTTTCTCCTCCAGTGCTTCCCGCACTTCAAACTCCCCATGGACAAAGCCGTTACAGTCACTTTTCAATGTCATTTTCATCCTACATCAGACTCCACGCAGTCTGACCGATCAATCTTTCAAGGCATTTCCCTGATATGTTTCCTTTTCAGGATTATGAAATTCAAAATGCCTGGAACACAAAGCACAACACACACAATCTTAAACCTATCACAAGCAAGCAGCCGCTCGCACACAAAGAATCAAATAAAACGATTCCAGTCTGTGCGCCATTCGAGAACAGAAAGGAGGAAGCGTACAGGGCTGGGGAGTACGCAAATCTGGCCAGCAGGTAAGCGGAGGACGCACCCCCCCCTCCCCCCCCACCCCCCGCTCCCTCATGCCAAAGGCCTCCATGCAGAGCTCAAAACCAGGAGGTTGGTGGACTCACCTGCCCACAATCTTGTGAAACAGCAATAGTGGGCTGGTCAGAAAAACACCTGTACAGCCATGAAGGCGCTGGCAGAAACATCTCTACAGCCCTGAAGGCGCTGGCAGAAACATCTCTACAGCCCTGAAGGCGCTGGCAGAAACATCTGTACATCCCTAAAGGCACTGTCAGAAACATCTGTACAGCCCTGAAGGCACTGGCAAAACATCTCTACAGCCCTGAAGGCACTGCCAGAAACATCTCTACAGCCCTGAAGGTGCTGGCAGAAACATCTTTACAGCCCTGAAGGCACTGGCAGAAACATCTATACATCACTGAAGGCACTGCCAGAAACCTCTCTACAGCCCTGAAGGCACTGCCAGAAACATCTCTACATCCCTGAAGGCACTGCCAGAAACATCTGTACATCCCTGAAGGCACTGCCAGAAACATCTGTACAGCCCTGAAGGCACTGCCAGAAACATCTCTACATCCCTGTAGGCACTGCCAGAAACATCTGTACAGCCCTGAAGGCACTGCCAGAAACATCTGTACATCCCTGAAGGCACTGACAGAAACATGGGTACATCCCTGAAGGCACTGCCAGAAACATCTCTACAGCCCTGAAGGCACTGGCAGAAACATCTTTACAGCCCTGAAGGCACTGGCAGAAACATCTCTACAGCCCTGAATGCACTGGCAGAAACATCTCTACACAGCCCTGAATGCACTGGCAGAAACATCTCTACAGCCCTGAAGGCACTGGCAGAAACATCTCTACAGCCCTGAAGGCACTGGCAGAAACATCTCTACAGCCCTGAAGGCACTGGCAGAAACATCTCTACATCCCTGAATGCACTGGCAGAAACATCTCTACAGCCCTGAAGGCACTGGCAGAAACATCTTTACAGCCCTGAAGGCACTGGCAGAAACATCTATACATCCTAAACAAATTGGCAGAAACATCTCTACAGCCCTGAAGGCACTGGCAGAAACATCTCTACAGCCCTGAAGGCACTGGCAGAAACATCTCTACAGCCCTGAAGGCACTGCCAGAAACATCTCTACATCCCTGAAGGCACTGCCAGAAACATCTGTACATCCCTGAAGGCACTGCCAGAAACATCTCTACAGCCCTGAAGGCACTGCCAGAAACATCTGTACATCCCTGTAGGCACTGCCAGAAACATCTGTACATCCCTGAAGGCACTGCCAGAAACATCTCTACATCCCTGAAGGCACTGCCAGAAACATCTCTACAGTCCTGAAGGCACTGCCAGAAACATCTGTACATCCCTGAAGGCACTGCCAGAAACATCTGTACAGCCCTGAAGGCACTGGCAGAAACATCTCTACAGCCCTGAAGGCACTGGCAGAAACATCTCTACAGCCCTGAAGGCACTGCCAGAAACATCTCTACATCCCTGAAGGCACTGCCAGAAACATCTGTACATCCCTGAAGGCACTGCCAGAAACATCTCTACAGCCCTGAAGGCACTGCCAGAAACATCTGTACATCCCTGTAGGCACTGCCAGAAACATCTGTACATCCCTGAAGGCACTGCCAGAAACATCTGTACATCCCTGAAGGCACTGCCAGAAACATCTCTACAGTCCTGAAGGCACTGCCAGAAACATCTGTACATCCCTGAAGGCACTGCCAGAAACATCTGTACATCCCTGAAGGCACTGCCAGAAACATCTGTACATCCCTGAAGGCACTGCCAGAAACATTTGTACATCCCTGAAGGCACTGCCAGAAACATCTGTACATCCCTGAAGGCACTGCCAGAAACATCTGTACATCCCTGAAGGCACTGCCAGAAACATCTGTACATCCTGAAGGCACTGGCAGAAACATCTGTACATCCCTGAAGGCACTGCCAGAAACATCTGTACATCCCTGAAGGTGCTGGCAGAAACATCTATACAACCAGAAGGAATTGGCAGAAACATCTATACACCCTGTAGGAGCTGGCAGAAACATCTGTACACCCTGAATGAATTGGCAGAAACATCTCTACAGCCCTGAAGGCACTGGCAGAAACATCTATACACCCTATAGGAACTGGCAGAAGCATCTATACACCCTGAGACAATCGGCAGAAACACTATACACCCTGAGGCAATTGGCAGAAACATGTGTACACCCTGAATGAATTGGCAGTATAAACATATGATCTCTACAGCCCAGAATGCACTGGCAGAAACATCTCTACAGCCCTGAAGGCACTAGCAGAAACATCTATACACCCTGTAGGAACTGGCAGAAACATCTATACACCCTGAGGCAATTGGCAGAAACATCTGTACACCCTGAATGAATTGGCAGAAACATCTGTACACCCTGAATGAATTGGCAGAAACATCTCTGCAGCCCTGAAGGCACTGGCAGAAACATATCTACACCCTGTAGGAACTGGCAGAAACATCTATACACCCTGAGGCAATCGGCAGAAACATCTCTACACCCTGAGGCAATTGGCAGAAACATCTGTACACCCTGAATGAATTGGCAGAAACATTTCTACAGCGCTGAATGCACTGGCAGAAATATCTCTACAGCCCTGAAGGCACTGGCAGAAACATTTCTACAGCCCTGAAGGCACTGGCAGAAACATTTCTACAGCACTGAATGCACTGGCAGAAACATCTCTACAGCCCTGAATGCACTGGCAGAAACATTTCTACAGCCCTAAGGCACTGGCAGAACATCTGTACATCCTTGAAGGCATTGGCAGAAACATCTGTACAACCCTGAAGGCATTGGCAGAAACATCTGTACATCCCTGAAGACATTGGCAGAAACATCTGTACATCCCTGAAGACATTGGCAGAAACATCTGTACAGCCCTGAAGGCATTGGCAGAAACATCTGTACAGCCCTAAAGGCCATCGGCAGAAACATCCCTGAAGGCACTAGCAGGTCCCAACACTGCTGACACGCTCAGCCTGTCAGCAGTGTTATGACCTAACCTCTCCTGTGTGGTTGGGGAGGGGTGGTGGGGTGGAGGGTCTTCACTGAAGCAGTGTCTAGCCAGTCCTGAAGTTTCTTCCTACCAGTGAGATCTAATAATCAAGTAAGTACAACACACAGCGAACCATCCTAACCCACAGACTCTGGCAAACAAACCACCCGCTTTCTTTCACGTTCAGGATCTCACTCCTTTCTTGCCTGTCTTTCATCATTTCCCTCGTTAGTTACTTGCTTGACAGTTTCATGATTTGAAGGTTTTTGCCAAGAAAAAAAAAAGTTGGATGCAGTAAACCCCAAATTCCAAGGAATTTTAACAAACTTTAAATTAAAAGAAAAAATTTCATCAGTAAAATCAAATTCTGTTTTTTTTCGGTTTTTTTTTTCCAAAGTAACAGCAGAAGTTGCTTACCAACAATTCTTTAAAGCTTCTTTAAAATTCCCATTGATAACGTCCATCCATGACCATTTTAATTCATACTATGATGAAATTGTAAAGTCAAATTTTTTTAAGTTTGAAAAACATTCCTTTTTTTTTCCTTTAAATAATTCAAGTAACTAATCTGAACTATATTCATTTGCAAGAAATTTTTTTGGAAAAAAAAGAGAGAGGGAGAGAGAGACATACAGACAGAAAGACACTGAGAGAGAGAGAGAGAGAGAGAGAGAGGGAGAGAGAGAGAGAGAGAGAGAGAGAGAGAGAGAGAGAAGAGAGAGAGGAGCTCCAAGGGGTAAAAGGCTGAGGGGAAAAAGAGAAACTAGCAAACATCTTACACACAACTTCACATTTTCATCTTTATACTCCCCTGCTGCTCCCTATACATCCCTACCCCCACCCCCACCCCACCTCTCCCAGCCACCCCTAGCCCTACTTACCCCACCTTCATCCTTCCAACCTCTATCCCACTCCCCCCTTACCTACCTGGCTGGGCCAGGGGCTGATTTGAATTTGCCCCAGTTAGTAGTCCTCCTGCATCTTTTCTCTCTCTCTCTCTCTCTCCCCCCCTCTCTCTCAAAGTCTGGTGAAACCCCTGCAAGCTTTCTGGCCAAGTAATCACCAATTCCCAGAGCCTTCAAACTGAGAGCAGGATGGGAGGAGTGGAGGGAGGAGCAGCAGCAAGAGGGGGGGGGGGGGGGGGGGGGGGGGGGGGGACGAAAAAGGAAAAGAGGAGCAAAACTCTGGCGACTGAATGAACAGCATGGAGTCAGGTATTTGAGTTGCAAGGTGTATTCAGCTTGGTGTCTTTAAGGCCCCCCCCCCCCCCCCCCCCCTTGAAATGGAGAGTTGACTGTGTGTGTGGTGT
>CM031623.1:33156374-33166374 GCA_018398815.1 Conus ventricosus
GTGTGTGTGTGTGTGTGTGTGTCTGGGTGTGTCCGTGTGGGTGCATGCATGTGTGTGTGCATGGCATGCATATGTGTATGTGTGTGAATGTCAGTGTGTGTGTGTGGGTGTGCGGGTGGGTGGGGCGTGGGGGGTTACATTTCAGTTCTTCCACTCCATCTACCCTCCTTTTCTGCACCACCCCCCCCTCCCCCCTGCCCATCTATCCTCATCCCACCCTTCCCCCCCCCTCCCCTCCCCACCTTTCTGTCAGGTGACTGCAGGAATGGAAGAAGCCACTGGGCAGTTTCCTTCAGGTGGGTGTGAAGACAACGTATGCTGCATGAGAGGGACAGTGCTTCTCCAATCACTAATCCTCACCCTCTTCTTTCTGTCTGAATGGGTTGACTCCAACAAGACTGTATGTGTGTGTGTGTGTGTGTGTGTGTGTGTGTGTGTGTGTGTGTGTGTGTGTGTGTGTGTGTGTGTATGACAGTGTGTGTGTGTGCGTGTGTGTGAGAGAGAGAGATAAGATAAGATAATGTTGCTTATAGCCCAGCCGACCGCAAAGGGCCACATCAGGGCGAGAGAGAGAGAGAGAGTAGAGAGAGAGAGAAGAGAGAGAGAGAGAGAGAGAGAGAGAGAAATGTGGTGTGGTGTGTGTGTGTGTGTGTGTGTGTGTGTGTGTGTGTGTATGTGTGTGCGCGCGTGCGTGTGTGTGTGTGTGTGTGTGTGTGTGTGTGTGTGTTGTGTGTGTGTGTGTGTGTGTGTGTGTGTGACTGTGTGTACACTGTGTATGTGTGTGTACGAGTGCACATTCAAGCATGCATGCATGCATGCGTGCGAGTGTTGTGTGTGTTGTGTGTGTGTGGTGTGTGTGTGTGTGTGTGTGTGTGTGTGTGTGTGTATGCATGCATACGTTTTTCTAAGCATGCCAATGTACATGTATACATCATGCTTGCGTTCATGTTGTGCGTGCAAGAGTGCATTTGCATGTAGATGTGTCAAAGGGGATTCAAAAAAAAAAGAAGCTACAAAGCATGGCGTGTGTGCGTGCATGCGCGAGTGTGTGCATGCGAATGTATGTTTGCGCACACCGGCATGCACGTGTGTGAGTGTCCATGTGTGCGCATGCGACTGTATTCACATGCATGTACTGAAGTTCACTTGCACTCATGCAAGCATACGTAACAATGCATGCACATATATGCAAGCACTCAAACCACCATGCACACGAAACAGAAATGCATGAATACACCTAGTGTGTGTGTGCTTCTGGCCATACATGTAGGCCATTTTCACACGGAAACCCCCCCAGATTCAACCAAGCATTCTTAGCAATGCTAACGACAGTGACAATTTCACCATCATCATGTAAAATGTCAAAATGTTAAGCATAACTTAAATCTAACTTAAGTGATTTGCCGCTGGCAGTTTTCCTCCACAAACGATGATCATCTCCCAGAAGGAATGGTCTAGTGTGTGGAACTGTTGTGCTTCTGACTGGTTGTTCACAGAACGGTTCCACCCATCACAATGGCAGGGGCTTCCCTGGGGCCAGACACAGCCTGCTGTGGACAACACACAAGGAACCCTGACCTGGACAATGACTGTTTCTATAAACAGAAAGACAGGCCAGAGAGCATGCAACTCCTTCTGCCTCACAACCGTCCTTTGCTCTCTACCTCACACTGTCCTTTGCTCTCTACCTCAACACTGTCCTTTGCTCTCTACCTCACACTGTCCTTTGCTCTCTACCTCACACTGTCCTTTGCTCTCTACCTCACACCGTCCTTTGCTCTCTACCTCACACCGTCCTTTGCTCTCCTACCTCACACTGTCCTTTGCTCTCTACCTCACACCGTCCTTTGCTCTCTACCTCACACCGTCCTTTGCTCTCTACCTCACACCGTCCTTTGCTCTCACCTCACACCGTCCTTTGCTCTCTACCTCACACTGTCCTTTGCTCTCTACCTCACACCGTCCTTTGCTCTCTACCTCACACCGTCCTTTGCTCTCTACCTCACACCGTCCCTTTGCCCTCTACCTCACACTGTCCTTTGCCCTCTACCTCACACTGTCCTTTGCCCTCTACCTCACACTGTCCTTTGCCCTCTACCTCACACTGTCCTTTGCCCTCTACCTCACACTGTCCTTTGCTCTCAGATGTCAAATGTTAAGGAGCCCTTTGTTAACTTCAGATCGCACCAAATCTTACACGTCCTTGAGTGTCAATCATCTACAAAGAACCCTTCGTTAAATTCACATCACACCACATCTTACAAGTCCTTGGATGTCGGACATCCTACTAAACCTGATTTTTGTTTTCTTTTGATCGAAACCACAAAATGTCCTGTCTCCCAATGTTAATGTTCAACAGATCCCTCCTTGGGCTCCATTTGATGACCTTTCCACGCAGTTCAATTACCACTGGCTCAACAGTTCATGAGTCAACCTGACAACAGACTGACAGACAAACCATCAGATGCTGTTGAAAGCATTAAATTCCACGGCGTTTATCACATGAACTAACTCTACTCACTTGTCACAATGGTCACCTAGACTCTGACCCCCCCCCCCCCCCCCCCCCATAAACGGCAAGCAGTATGGCTAGACTGAGCTACAAGTGGAAGACTAGGGGATGATTCACGTGTTGGCAGAAATCAATGGGACCTTTCTTTGTTGTCCATGTCATGGGTGTCTCCTTGGCAGCTTCCAAGAGGCTGGAGGAAACTGCCTGCATGTTTACATGTAACCACACACACACACACACACACACACACGCTCACCACACACACACACTCCCACTCAATCACGTCCACTGAGCGAAATGTATTGCGCAGCCTAAAAATGTTGCAAACTGTGTGTTAAGAGTGCATGTTTGCATGTGTTCGTAAAACATATTCACATAACTGTGTGATATTATGTGATATAGAGAGACACACACACACACACACACACACACACACACACACACACACACACACACACACACCTCCCCGTTTCATAGTATCACAATCACATAGAAACACACACAACACACACACACACACACACACATTTCTCTCTCTCTCTCCCCCTCTTGATCACAAAGCAAGATGCACACAAGCATGGACAGTGAATGTTGATTTGTACACAAACACAAACGTCTCGGGGCCTTAAAAAAATGCGCAAGTGATTACACATGTACACCTTCACATGACACACACTCACTCACATTCTTCAAGTACAAAGTTTCTCCCCACAAAACCCTCCTCTTGCAACGTCCCAACTCTATTTCTGACATATTGTCACTGCTGACATAGACGTCAAGCACACACTGTGTCGTTTTCTATGTCAGCAATCAACCCAGTTTGCTCTATTTCTGACATAGTGTCACTGCTGACATAGACGTCAAGCACACACTGTGGTGGTTTTCTATGTCAGCAATCAACCCAGTCTGCTCTATTTTGTACAGACTTTGATGCTGTCAGTCTAAACATGACCTACTTCATCATCATCACCACTACAACCACGCTGCTCAACAACAATCCTCCAACCCTTCTCCTTTCTCCCCTTCTGTGTGTATAACCACAATTCATCCTGCAACCACTATCGTCAAATTGTTGCCCAAAGTGACAGTAGTCTATCATTTTCCAAAATTTTCATCACCATCATTACCATTATTATTGCTATCGCTATTATTATTACGATCAAAACAATTATTTCCACTCTCACTGTCTCCTTCCCAATGGCTTGTTTTCATTCAACATCCACCGCACACCCAATCAGAGAAGATGTATGATTGATTGTTCTTCGTTTTCATTGTCCTGAATGTTGTTTACCTTGCCTGAAGAAGGCCACACAGGTCAAAATGCTTTCTGTTTTGTCTTGTCATTTGTTTGACCCTTTTGTTCAGCACAAAATCCAGTTCACTGTGTTTTCCACACGTATTTTCCCTGGACGATATCTAAGTCACTGAATCACCTCATTCATTCTGTCTGAGACATAATGCTGATATGAATTACAAGTTCGGCAATGACCAACTCATTGTGTAACAGACATATCATGGATGTTGTCCACATCAGCAAATGATGCACTTCCTTCTGTTTTATGTATCTATGCAATATTGATGCTGTCCTGTCAGAAAATGTCGTAATTCGCTTTGCTTTAGACAAACTGCAGATTTTGTCAAAGTTAAAAACTGACCCTGTTTTCATTTCTTAACAGAATGAACCAATGACAGTAACAGTGCATTACAATAAATTCATGAACTCTATTCTCCACTTCATTTGTGACAAAAACATAATATTCCTCAACACACATGCACGCACACATGCATGCACACATGTATGCATGCACGCATGCATGCATGCGCACACATGCATGCACACATGTATGCATGCACGCATGCATGCATGCATGCATGCGCGCACACACACACACACACACACACACACACACTCACACACACACACAGATGCATACACACATATGCACATATATTCCAGTAAACACCAAAACATATACACACGCATGTATGTGTGCATGCACACACACAAACACACACAACAACAACAACAACAACAACATTAGAGAAATAAATATGAACTATTTTCCAAAAGTTAAAAAAATCCTCTAACCTTGTATTCGTAGAACAGGAGACCACAAGAAGAACAAGTGACGACGATTAGACATCACTATTTTGATTCAACAATCACCACCGTGACGACGATTAGACATCACTATTTTGATTCAACAATCACCACCGTGACGACGATTACACATCACTATTTTGATCAACAATCACCACCGTTTGAAAAGTATCAGCAACTCTTAACAAAAATAACAAAAAAATTCAAATTAACAAATTGAAACTATGTCACTGGACTGAACTCAAACCAAAATCTGATATGACGGCCTCTCAGGAATCATGCTTAACTGACACACACTCATGCACCGAGTGCAGATGATTTCAAGATTGGCAACTGTCCAAAACAGCAAATCCTAACATCACATGAAGCAGTCTCATAAGTCAAGCATTGTACTGCAGTCTCAGGAGTCAAAGAATTATTAGCAAACTATCTAAAAATAATTTTTTTTTTAAAAAGGAAGAGATAAAGCACAGATGATGTGAAAAGAGTCCATCTGATAATGATCGAGAGTCCATCTGAAGAATAACACTCTGACTATAAATTTTGCTCAAACATGAACCACAGACAATCTGAAAAATGAAACTATGCTGTAACAAGAAAAAGAAAAAATGAAAAAGATGAAAGAAGAAAAGAAAAAGGACTACTGATCAATCTCAAGAATCAAACCTTTGTTGATACTCATCTAAGAACTGGACACAAGTTCATAAATGAAGAAGATGAAAACCCAACACACGATTGCTAAAGTCAGCGTTGACAGACGTCCTCAACCTCAACAACAATGCAACGAATGAAGCACCGTTGATACATACTGCTGAACCATCTAGAAATGTTCAGAAAGCCTCCAACAATACCAGCACAGTTCCAATCCCCACTGGAAACAGTCTCAAGTCCTATCTACCGTCCTGCTGACCAAGCGGCCACATCAAGACCTGACCACTGGCACCCTGACCACGACTTGCTTCCAAGCCAAGGACAGCTCCTGCAGGGACCAGAAACAATGTCCAGAACTTACAACAAAAACTCCAAACACAGACGTCAACAGACCTGAAACACAATCAACAGTCGTGGCCAACGCTGACAGCGGAAGAGAGGGCAGGGCCCCCCAAACCCTGTCCCGTTTCCCACACGAGGGGCCCCGCATCAGCAGCATTTCCTTCATTTCCTTCATGATTCACTGGCCGCCCCGCTGTTCCAACACAACTCCCCGCTATTGTTTGTTGTCAGACCAAGACACAAAGCACTTCAGCCTCTTCAGCCAACATGGCAACCACTTGATCGCCCTGTGGCCGCTCCATTGACTCCATTCTGACTAAGCTTTCTGCTATTCCCTAGTCATATCTGGATTCTGTCCTGAGTAGGTTTCCCCCCACCCATCCCCCCCCCCCCCCCCCCCCCCCCACCTCCCCTGCTCTCTTGTCTTCATCTAATTCATTTCTCTTCTACCCGTAGGATGGACATATCCCTGCTCCCCATCCCCCTCCAACCGCACGCACACGCACGCCACGCACGCATGCACGCACGCACACACACACACACACACTCTCATCTCGGTTAGTTGTTTATCCTGTTGACGCTGATTTTAACCGACAACCGACGCTGTTTTTAAAACCGATAACAATGACAATCAAAGACGGTGAGAATGACGTTAGAAACCAAAACAAGAAAATAAAACCACACACTAGAAACTTAAACAAGACAACAACAACAAAAATTTAGAACCTAACCAAGACCAGTAAAATCCAGACCAAGCACCGGCAATCTTGCGTTCCCATTCAACTCTTCGACAGTTCAAGCATTCTGGCACTCAGTGTCAAACAGCACTGCATCTAAATGGTTTGCCTATCGCATAATAATTCAGAATTAAAACATGCATCATTGTATCACAACATATGTGCCCGTCTTCAGATCGTTAATTTGTGAAGACACCTGCAGATATTGACTGCAGAAACTATTAACGATTGCTGCATCAGTAACAAGGGAAAATTAGTGAGAATGTGGTATTGAATATAAGACACTGAACAACAAGGCAGCAAAGTGACAAGAGTGAAAGGAATCCTTCCACCAGGATAAAACAATGCAGTATACAATGAGCAACACTTGGCATGTTCAGCCTATACTGTTAGAACTGTACAAACACTAACATTTAAACTAAAAAGAAACAGTAATGTTCAACCTGAATGCAAACAACTTGAAGTTCAATGCTCCAGAGCACCGAGTTCTTCTATTTTTTTCAGACCTGAACCCCCTGGAGACAGCCCCCCCCCCCCCCCCCCCCCCTTTAACTGACTATTCCCCCCTCCTCCCTCCCCACTATGCCTATAATTTTTTCCAAGACACTGTTGGAAATTAAGATCTTTCCTGACAACCCTTCCTCATTTCGTCAAGAATTTTTCTACTGGGGAGGGGGGGGGGGGGGGGGGGGGGGGGGGGGGGGGGGGGGGGGGGGAAGGGAATCTACACTTTAATACCACATTGGGGGGGGAAAAAAACCTTTTGAATTTCCTCACTCTATTTACGTTAAAAAAAAAAGCCCAGGGTTGTGGATTTCTGGAAAGCATTTACGTTAATTTTTTTTCTCTTTTTCAACAACATAAGTACATTCTAAAACAATGTTTTAATTTTTTTTAAAGGGGGGAAATCTGAAAGCTCAGAAAACCCTTACCAACTGCCTTACTTTTTAACTGAAGGCTTCCCACTTCACATGGTCACCCCACCCCCAACCCCTCCCACGTACATAGCTTAAGTTTAAAATAAAAAAATTCATCACCAACAAATAAACACCCCCCTCCCAAAAATGAAAACAAAAAAAACAAAAAAAGTTAGTTTTTTTTTTCAAATGAAAGAAAGAAGCTGTAACCACCTGTTATCAGCGGATATCAGCCGTGTGGCAGGAGATAGGCTACCTCTGCAAAGAGGATGTAATGTAAGTTGTAACACCCCAGCCCAACAGAGAGGCCGCAGCAATCAGGTCTTATCTAATCCTGCATGCAAACCCTGGTGGGGGGGGGGGGGGGGGGGGGGAGGGGGAAGAACTGCCCCACCCCCTCACCCACACACCCCTCCCCACACCCCGCCTCCCACACTGAAACTGAAACATCCTTCTCAGCTCCATTCCATACAGGTGTGGAGGTTTCCAACACACACACAAAAAACTTAGCTTGGGGGGAGAGGGGGGAGGGGGGGGGAAGAGGGGATAGTGTAGTGGGGAGGAGGAGGGGGACCTCCAGGTTATCTTCCCCACTTCCTGAGATCACTCATGTACTTGCCCCTCACCACCACCTCCCCCCTCCACCCCCCCCCCCCCCCCCCCCTCCCTCCCAACCCACACTTTCTCCTAACCATCAACCTTCATACCTATGGTACAAACTGTGAGGCACTTTCTTCTCCTGTCTTTTAGTTTCACTGCACTGTCCTGTCAAAAGTACATGTATACAAGCAGTACTTTCTCATGAATCACAATACACTGAACGTGCAGCACACACACACACGCACGCACGCACGCACGCACGCACGCACGCACGCACGCACGCACGCACGCACACACACACACACACACACACACACAAGCACCCACACACTCACTCGGAAGCATAAACGCACACATACACACACACACACACACACACACACACATACACACACACAAAGCACACACACCTCACTCACAAGCATAAACGCACACATACGCACACAAACTTTTAAACAGTTTTGCTCAAATAAGGAACACTGTATTGTGGTCATCAAAAAGCAATTCAAAATTGTTGAGCACATTAAGGTCTTCTCGAAGTGTTTAAGACCAAATGCAAAAAGTCATGGGTCAGCATGGGAGAAGAAAGTATCACGCATTATCCATTCGTTTAATATTACTGATGAATGAGGCATGACTCTAACACTACAAATATGTACATGCACATGTATTAAAAAATCCAAGCACACTCTCACACACACACACATGCATGCGTGCGCGCATGCATACATACACACGCACACACATGTGCACGCACATGCACACTACACATTCATACACACACATCTATCTATCCAGGGTCTGTGTGTGTGTGTGTGTGTGTGTGTGTGTGTGTGTGTGTTCAGAGCTAACCAACCCAAGATACCATGCCTGACTGAACACTAGTAAAACACCAACAGCTTTCCCACGCACATTAATTAAATCCCCACTCCACCTTTTAAAAGAGAAGGCTGCTGTCATGGGCCAATCGACACAAACCAATGACCGTCAATGTGCCTGCGATGGATTAAAAGACAATCCACACAAACACAATGACAATCTGCAGGAATCTCTCACGCTGTCAAGACTGATCACATCTGCTCAAAACGTGCACACAAAAATGAAATCATGCATACAAACATGAAAAAGATACACCCAAGGAGCGGCTGGGACGAAGAGAAGTACTCACATTGCTCACTATGTGTATATCAAAATGAAATCACATACACAAACATGCAATGCTCCCCCCCCCCCCCCCCCCCCCACCCACACACACACACACACACAGAGTGACAACTTGCTGCTGGTCTGTTCCCACCTACCAGCCAGGGTCAAACAGTGGAGGTGAGGGGGGCACACCTGGTTGCTGCTCATCATCCTCACCTGCCCCGCACAGACCCCGCAAGGGTTCCCTAACCTGTGCAATCCACTCGAAAAGGCTTACTACTACTACCTCTGTTCTTTTCATTGGTGTTTCTGCTCCTTACTGCTACCTCTGTTCTTTTCACTGGTGTTTCTGCTCCTTACTACTACCACCTCTGTTCTTTTCACTGGTGTTTCCACTCCTTACTACCACCTCTGTTCTTTTCACTGGTGTTTCTGCTCCTTACTACTACCTCTGTTCTTTTCACTGGTGTTTCCACTCCTTACTACTACCTCTGTTCTTTTCACTGGTGTTTCTGCTCCTTACTACTACCTCTGTTCTTTTCACTGGTGTTTCCACTCCTTACTACCACCTCTGTTCTTTTCACTGGGTTTCCGCTCCTTACTACTACCACCTCTGTTCTTTTCACTGGTGTTTCTGCTCCTTACTACTACCACCTCTGTTCTTTTCACTGGTGTTTCCGCTCCTTACTACTACCACCTCTGTTTCTTTTCACTGGTGTTTCTGCTCCTTACTGCTACCTCTGTTCTTTTCACTGATGCTGTAGCAAAGGAATACAAGACGACCCACACACGTTTTTTCGCGCTTTAAGTCATGTTCAATCCGTAAAATTTCGTGTTGACGATGCTCTCTCCACCAATCCATCGGTTGGGGAACGATGTAAGCAAGCTCAATCTCCAAAGAGCTGAACAGAAAATTTACATGAGTGATTATTTTGTCATTGTGAACTAAATACCAAAACTGAAGAAATAAAAAATTTACAAGAAAAAAAAAAGG
>CM031623.1:33171374-33203874 GCA_018398815.1 Conus ventricosus
AATACCTATGTACCAGCCAATTGTAAAATAGCCACGAAAATGGTAAAACCTTAACTCTGCACTCAGTACACGGGCAAATATCGTTGACTGAATTCCCATTCCACGCTTCCTCAAAACCACAACGCCAAGAACACATTCAATTAATTCCAACAGTTCACACCAAAGAACAGTGAGACTTCATCATGACAAAGCTGAAATGGCCGATCTCAATTTCCTGTGGATTTGTTTGTTTTCTGCATCTTACTTCTCGGCTGATTCTGTTGTCCAAGCAGCTCCAAAGGTCGGCAGTGGCTTCCTTTTCTGTGTCACTAGCACACAACTTTTGCATCTGGGCAGCTGTAGCATGACTACATTTACAGATTTAGAAAACCGTCAATGAGAGGAGTGGTGGGGATGGGGAGAGAAAACAGAAAATAACAATTATGCGTGCAACAATTCTGGCTACGTCCATGCGCACTATTCAAACTCCGGTTCTGGTCCACAAATCATGTAAACTACAACAGGTGGTCTCTTGACTGTTCTTTCTATCTTTTCATCATCATTAGTCTGCCGTGAACATTCCCACTCTCACCGCAATTTTCCTCGAATACTTTCCACTACTACTGGAGCTTTGCTTTCTAATTTCTTCTTATATCACAATCCATGATTCACTGGCCATGTAAAAAAAATCACACAATATTTTTACTTTTGATGAGAATGGAACTCCATAACCTGATCTTCACTGATCATTCAGGCAACATCCACTTTCCGTTGCTCCCATCATGCACTGCACTCATGGAGAGTTCAGTTTTGACTTCCTCCTGACGGTGACTCTGCATCAAAGTCAGCATCAGGTAGCTGACGAGGACAATCACTGCAGGGGTGTGGAGACGCCCTCGTGAGGTGGACCTCACAAAAGGACAAAAGGAACAGGGGGAAAAAATGTTATGACTCACACCAACATCTACACGTGTAGCGAGACCATACCCTACTATAGGACTACCTACCTACAGAGTGGGCAAGTGTAATATGGCCATACCCTACTATAGGACTACCTACCTACAGAGCTGGGCAAGTGTAATATGGCCATACCCTACTATAGGACTACCTACCTACAGAGCTGGGCAAGTGTAACACGGCCATGCCCTACTATAGGACTACCAACCTACAGAGCTGGGCAAGTGTAACACGGCCATGCCCTACTATAGGACTACCTACCTACAGAGCTGGACAATTGTAACACGGCCATGCCCTACTATAGGACTACCAACCTACAGAGCTGGGCAAGTGTAACACGGCCATGCCCTACTATAGGACTACCTACCTACAGAGCTGGGCAAGTGTAACACGGCCATGCCCTACTATAGGACTACCTACCCACAGAGCTGGGCAAGTGTAACACGGCCATGCCCTACTATAGGACTACCTCCCTACAGAGCTGGGCAAGTGTAACACGGCCATGCCCTACTATAGGACTACCTACCTACAGAGCTGGGCAAGTGTAACACGGCCATGCCCTACTATAGGACTACCTACCTACAGAGCTGGGCAAGTGTAACACGGCCATGCGCTACTATAGGACTACCAACCTACAGAGCTGGGCAACTTGTGTAATATGGCCATTCTCTACTATAGGACTACCTACCTATTTGCCTACCTATTTGCCACCAGTGGTCAGGGTGCAAGCGCCTTGTTGCCAAAGTAATCAAAAAACATGACTTCCCAGAGAATCATGGCAGCATCTGGCTTTGCAGCCAAAGTACCTGACTTCCATGTCACACCTGTGGAACACCTGTACAGGCTTCAGGGCTGTGAAGTGCACTGGACTATGGCCAAACTAAATGGGGCGTGTGGAAGAAGGTGGGAGGGAGGCCACGGGGTCAACTACACCATCCACAGTGGCCAAGCGGTGGAGTCAAAGGCAGCAGTTGTGAAGTACTGGGTTTCAAACCCATGGCCACTTTGCCAGCTAGTTCTGCCCACGAATGTCACAGAAGTTGGAGAATCAGAGCTGGTGACTGACTGGCAGCAGCAAAAATGTCAATAACAACCCTTCACCCCCACCTTACCCCCTCCCTGAGCCCCCCCCCCCCCCCCCCCCCCCCCCCCCCCCCCCACTTGCTTACCACCTTACCCACATCCTGCCTCCTCCCTCCGAAACCATTCCCTGGGGGTTTTGTACAGGTCACACAGTACTGTCATTAAATTGCAATGTATGCATGTACATGGGAGCAAGCAGGAGAAACAGGCCATGAAAGGACTGAAAACAATACTGGTACTGGTAGCATCATACAATCATCATAATCAACAATTACAAATATATACTAACCACCCTCAGTAATTTTCATCGACACCAAATCTACTATTCAGGGAGGGTTGTTTTTTTTTTACTAAAAAATCAATTACATAGGCATAGAATCTGTCGGTGTGTGTGCATGTGCACGTGCGTATGTGTGCGTGTGTGTATACATGTGTGAGTAAGAAAGAGAGGGCGAGAAAGGGGGGAGAAGAACCAGAGACAGACAGAGTGTGTACAGATATATATGTGTGTGTGTGTGTGTGTGTGTGTGTGTGTGTGGTGTGTGTGTGTGTGTGTGTGTGTGTGTGTGTGTGTGTGTGTGTGTGCATGAGTGTGCATGTGCATGTAAGTGTGTGCATGTGTACATACACTTACATGGATGCATACATGTCCACGTGTACGTCACTCTGTCTGCAAGTTATACACAAGCATGCGCTCACAAACGCAAAATCCAAAGAGCGATCAATAAAAGCCAAGTACTGGTGTAATACTGTACCGAATGAAAGTCAAGGTTCACTGCACTAAACACATCGATGGCCCACATTAGCAGGGACACCATCACTCTTCTCACTAGTAGTTTCAAGTCTGTATGCAAAGAAGAAGAAAAAAAAAAACCGTCTGAAATCTGATGTAACCCAGCGATAATGCCATGGTGCTGCTGATGCCTACAGCAGCACAGACACTTCATGACAGAAACTAGGACCAGCGCCTCACGTGGATTGGATGCACAACACGTGAGAAGTGGAACAGGAAGGGATGAAGGGCCGGGTCAGGGCGGGGACAAAATGATCAAAATACACATGTATGTATATTTCTGAACAGACAGGCTTCACAGAGTTTCACTTCAGTATTCCACCATAAATCAGGTTTTGATGACTTCACAAAATCCTCGATTTTGACCCTACCATAGTTGTTTTTTGTTTGGGTTTGTTTATCTGTTTGTTTTATGTCAAAAGGCTTTTTCTGTTAAAAAAAAAAAAAAAAAAAAAAAAAAAGCACAACGAATGTCATGAAAAATACTTTGGGTTCTGTTTAAACTGTGTAAATTGTATCATGTTCTTCTAGTCATTACAAATGGAGGTGGACACAATTTACTTTTAATTTGAGGCTGATCACAAATTTATAGTTCATGAAGAACAGTAATCATCTCTGATTAAAATCAAATAATTTATTAATTGATCAGTAGCTTAAATATACGGATAGAAAGAAGGTGCTGTTTATAGTACAAATAAAAGAAAAAAAAAGCAAGTGTGACATGTTTTCTTACAAAGTCCACCTTCCGAGTCGGGGTTCACATTCCTTCCATGTGATGATTTCTTCACAGCTCACAAGTAGACTGATATTTATCCTATATTTTCACATTGAATTTTTTTGCTTTTTCCTCAATCCAAATTTAAAGCGCATGAAAATGAAACATTTAACAGACAAACAGAACTGATGGTCTCCAAAATCCAAGGAAACTGAAATGAATATCAGAAACATCATTCATAAACTAATTTAGCAATATGCATGTGATGTTTTAAACACACCTTCCCTACTCCTTCACCTGACAATCCATCAATTATGTTCCACAGGCAAATACAGCATACTTCAGGGCTTACACAGAGGCATTTAGCACACACCACACACACAAAACAGGAAATTCTATGGAGTGCTGGAAGTATGTCCCTGTTCACTGGTGGTGGGGGATGCGGTGGGAAGGAAATTGTTTTCAAAATGGTGCAGTCTGATGTTACTCTGAGCACCGAGTGCTGCAAACGTGCATTGTCCACATCTCAGTCAAAACACTTAACCCTAACCACTTGTTCATCTCTGTCACTTTTGTCCTGTTGTGCTGACGCAGCAGGTCAGTCAGACTCACAGCGTGACATTACCCGCCCTTCAACCTGGCAGCTTGCTACCTGCTCTCCTGAGGAGTTTACAAGAGGTTTCATGACATCAGAGTCGTCTGCAAGCAAAGCAAAAACGCACCAGCATTCTGCAGATTCCATTCAACACTTTTTTTTTTCCTGCTCCTGGTGTGTGTGTGTGTGTGTGTGTGTGTGTGTGTGTGTGTGTGTATGTGTGTGTGTGTGTGTGTGTGTCTGTGTGTGCGCGCGTGTGCGTACATGCATGCGTGTGTGCGCGTGCATGCGTGCGTGCATGCATGTGCGCGTGCATGTGCGCACATGAGTACATGTGTGCATGTGTGCAATATGTGTAAACATCTCACTTGCACACACACGACACACACCACACACACACATATCACACTTAAATTTAATTAACTTATAAATACAGAAAACAGAAAGAAAGCAAGAAAGAGAGAAAGAATGAAAAGAAAAGAACATTTGTGTCTGTCTGTATATTTCACCTGGTAATGAAAGAACAATATCCTTTATCGTGAACACAGACCCTGTAAATCTGTCCATCTCATTTCTTGCTGCCCAGAACCAAGCCCACCACAGTAGTGCACATGACATATCCAGTCTGCTCTGACTGCAGTCCAGCACTCTTGAAGTTGAAGCATCAACATGCTTCTTGTAGTGCATGCGTTTGAAAAGCGCCGTTAGAACCACTATTGGCATAGTTCAGCTCTTTCAACAAAGTGAATAAGTAACAACGTGCCATTTCCGGCTTGTTTGCTTTCCAAAATCAAGTTGAAAATCTCTGACAAACTGCTCATATTTTCAGTCCACTCAAATCTCTAACAATTGACAATCATGCCTTCCTCAAACATCTCGCGCGTTGATTTACGATTCAAGCATGCAGCACATTGCATTTCCCCCTTCAAAACTAGAAGCCTCTGCATTACCTACAATCAGAAAAATGGCTGACTAAATCACCTTCACCTAAATACTTGCACGCCACTGAAATATTCTGATTAAATTAAATGCACACAAAAGCGCTGCAAATATACCATAACGATTGCCGACAGCATTGCGTTGAACGCAGAATCATTTCAACCTGGACTTTTTTCAAAGATGGATATGGTGCAAGATTCTAGGTGATTACGTGTTTTGTATTTTCTGTTGTTTGGTACTTTTTTTTTTAGGACTTTTTACCCCCTCAGAATCGATGCTCACTTTTCCCGATTCTGAAAATCAGGTGATTTTCAACCTGGTCATCTACGCATCCAAGAAAAGTTCTCCATCCTGATTATATACTGAGCTTGGTATAAATTTACATGTTTGACAGCAACTTAATATCATGTCCTGCTAAGAGCTGCTTTCATAATTCATCCACCCAAAATGATTTGAAAGTACATCATCTGAGCTAAAGATTTCTAGTACAATTATTTTAGCGCACAGTTTTCTGTCAAAATGAAAATCCAATGGCATATGATATCAAGCTCATATGGAAAAAACTGTCGCGAGCCTCAGTGCCAAGATAAGATCAGTCATTTGTCTCTCACTAGATCTTGTGAGGCATCACACATCAAAACAATTATGCCTACAGGTACATACCACCAGTTTATTGTGATGTGAATAATCAGCTTTTAGTTGACTTAGATAGTGTCTTTTGTTTTACTGCAAATGCGAGCTGGTTTCATGCTACATTCATTGTACAGTGCGATTGTAAGTGAGAAGAAATGCAACCAAAGCCATAAAAAGAAGACTGACACTAGTGACAGTGTCACAAACCAGTCAATAGAGCTTGAACAAGGAATTTCTTGAGCAAATCAACCATTACAGTTTGAAAGTATGATGATAAAAATACACACACACACACACACACACACACACACACACGCGCACGCGCGCGCGCTAAGATCACTCATTCACTGACACACCACATGATAAATACCCAAATGCAATGACAATTGTAATATTGTCATACTTCCTGTTTTAAACACACACACACACGCACATGGAATCTCTCTCTCTCTCTCTCTCTCTTGCACACGCACACACACACAAACACACACACACACACCACACACACACACACACACAATGTCTACACACACACATTGTTCACTAAGTGGACAATCAAATCAAATCCTCGGTGCTTACTGTCAGTGACTGGTTAAGATTGCACAACATACTCAATGACCTTTATGCAGGTTTTTTTAGTTTGTTTTTTGTTGTTACTTATTTTTTTTGTTAATGTTTTTGTCCTTTGTCACTATAAATTGTCAGTTAAATTGTCAGGGGGCACATCCCATGTGTTTAAAACCAAAAAAAAAATCTGATGATCTGTATCATCATCAGGAAACTGTATAAGGTGATATCCACATTTGTCCATAGGTGAAAATAAATATCTCTTGTCTGAACGAAGCTTTGCAGTAGCACTAATAGTAAGATTCTGAAAGTTCCTTTCCGTCAATTGAGCATCTTCATCATTCCGATGTTTATGATTTTAAAGGTCAACAATGCATAAAATTTATTGTTGACAACAGTGAATAGATTAATTACCGACTAGAAAAAAAAAAAAGGCCTAAGCTCGAGCCACTGAACAGAAAAATACACAACTGAACAGAAAAATACACAATCAGCCTCGCACAAATGTTGTCAATTGGAAACAAGGACCATCCTACGTTGCTTCTAATGGGAGTAAAACGTCATACTTACAGATACAGGAAATTTCTGCAGCTGTCGTTGCTAGAAAGATTTAGACATCGAACAGCGAGTGATTCACCGACTCACTCCATCGAGTCACTGCAACTGTGCAAGATGAAAATCCAAGATCCACTGACCAGTTCCGTGTTTCAGCTGGAATGGAGGTTTTAAAAACCATGAAACAAGTGACCGTTCGAATAAAAACGAACAGAAATGTATTATCAATATTCCATGTACAGCTTCCAGGAATTTCAAGTGTATGTAAACATGCAAAAGACTACAAAATTTGCTGACTTTGAAGTATCGTTTTCCATCATAGAAGCCGCCATTTTGTCATCAAAATAGTGCGAATCAGAGACATTATGGATTTATGCGCGTAGTTTTCTTTTTGACCATCCGAAACTGTTTCAATATTACTTATATTTTGAAAAACTGCTGTAATTAAATAACAGAAAACAACTCCAACATTGAAAAACAAAAGCAAAAAGGTCACTATACAAAGTAACTGACTGTTCAGTCCTCATATTATCCGACCACAAACTTTGAACTATATTTCATCAACATTATGACAAGCACTTGCTTCATTATCCACCGATCAAAGGAGAGATAATCCTCTCCAAGTCAACTCAAGGGAGGAAACTATTCTCTGTTATCTCTGTGTGTGTGTGTGTGTGTGTGTGTGTGCGTGTGTGTGTGTGTTGGTCTTCATCTTAATATCGCTTTTTCTGTTTTAATCTTGTTGCAAATTCTGCCTGTGATCGCCCCACTTTGAAAACAATGTTGATTTAAACTGACTGTTACGTTTCATTCTTTTGTATTTCGCTTCATGCTATTGTTTTTACCTGTGTGTATGTGATTGTAATTTAGCATTTCTCCTTTCTTAGCTTTGTTTCCATTCCAGAGTCATTTTGCGCACAGTTCCATGAGACAAGTAACTGTCATTAAGTCGTGTTTTCGTGGATTTCATTATCGTAAACGTTATTTGTCGTGTCTGAAGAGGACCAAACAGGTCGAAATACATATTGTTTGTTTTGTCATTTGTTTATTCTTTCGTTTGGCTGAACAGTAATTCTGTTCTTAATCCTAATATCGTCTCTCTGACACTGACACTACATACACAATATATATATATATATATATATATATATATATATATATATATATATATATATATATATATATATAAAGAAGAAATAAAACAGGAACCCACTGTAGATTTTGGAGTTTTATTAGTCCAATATTTCGGTTTAAAAACCTTTCTCAGGGACTGCACTGTGATGTGCCAATGAAGGTTATGCCTGGCATAAATGGAAATCGTTGTTAGTGAACACACACAAAATAAAAACCTGAAAGCCCCCCCAAAAACACGTGCAGCCAACCCGCACGTGCAAACAACCGCAAACGGGAGCCCACACGCTATATAACATCGGCGGTGGGCAAACCAAAAACATCCTGATGACAGCGCAACACGCTCGAAACAAATTTGTAGAGTTTTAACCTTGAGTTTTAACCTTCCTTTTTAATATCATTAACAAATGTTGCTCCCCAAGGGGTCGAGCACTTTTAAAGTCATTTTAGGCTTTTTGGTTATATATATATAATATACCAGTTTTAAAACAAGTTTAAAATGGAAAAAGTAAAATCGACAAAATTGTTTCGAGCGGGATGCTTCTCCCAGGATGTACAATCAGGGCCGCCACCAGTATTATATAGTGTAGAGAACAGGAAAACCTTCTTTCTGGGCCACCTTCGCCCTCAACCAGTTTTCGGGCGAAAGTGGCCCAGAATAAAGGTTTTTCTGTTCTCTGCCAAGTAAGACTTCAATACCCAAAAAAATAACGATTATCTACAAACAAACATACTGTGCAGGGTTATCCGTTTTCAATACTAATTTACTAAACTTTTAGATTTTAATTTTTGCTTAATCCTGTGTTTTTCCTGGTCATTTCAATAACATCATTTTCGCGCAAACATTCTTCAAATGAGTCTCTGTCTTTCATGTGAAATAACACTACAGTCTTTAACTGTTCTCTAAAGTCTTTTAAAAAACTGAGTTATATTTTTGGCATAAAAAGCCACACACTTATCCTGGATGTCTTCCACTGAAAGCTAGTTTCGACAAAGTGTTTCTTCTTTTTTAACTATGTCTCTTTCTGCCGAACAGTCATCTATAATAAATAGTGTCTGCGTTCCTTCAAACAGTCTATAAAACTGTTCTAAACACTCACTCAGTTTATTGCTGGGATCAACTAAATATATGTCATCATCTGTCCATATAAACCTTCTATCATGATATGCTTTGTTCCATTTAAGTGTTGGACAGAAAACCACAATATGATTAAAATTATAACGATAAACTGTTTGTAACAGGTCGAGGATAAATATTGTTTTTTCCACAACCAGTCTGCCCACAAATCAATGAGCAATGAGGAGTTTTTGTCATAAAGTTTAACTGCTCCATAGTTTTATAACAGAGTTTAATCTAATCCAGTTATTATTTTTATCATACTCTCCGTCAAAACTTGTTCAGTATAATAAAACCCTACGAGGCCTAAATGTGTAAGATTAATCCAATTCAGTTCTGTAAGATTGTTTCTATTTAAGTCAACAGTGATTTTGTTGCTTGTTGTTATGATCTTAATATCCTCACCATTGTGAAGAACGACGACAACAACGTTAAGGCGTTTAACGTCTAAGTTTTGCCAGCTAATATTAATTCCTTTTATAAGGTCATCACTAACGCCCACAACCCCATCCCTCTCCACATCTTTAAAGACAGAAATTTCAAATATCATTGTGAACGTGTCTCCTAATTTTCTGCTTGGAAAGAACTGTAATTTTGTAGAAGCTTTTTTTACAACTGTTTCTTTTCTGTGGAGGATGTACTGCTTTTTTCCTACGGGGGTTATTTCAATTTCTTTCCGACACCAAAAAAAAAAAAAAAAAAAACCCGGGGGTAATAATTTTTTTTGGGAAAAATTTTTTAAAAAAACCCTTTGGGCCCCGGGGTTTTTTTAAAGTTTTAAATTGTTCATTTCTTCAGTATTTCAAAAGGTCACAATTTTAGACTGACAAAATTTATTTCAAAAGAACTTCATTTAAATTAAAAACCCAAAAAAATTTAAAATTTTGAAAACAGTAGTTTAAAACCAAGAAAGGGGGTGATATAAAATAAAAAAAAAAAAAGCAATTGCATGTTTTTTTACAAATCCACCTCCCTCGGGGTTCCATTCCTTCCAAAAGGATGATTTTTTTCACACCACAAAAACGAAATTTTCCATATTTAATTAATTTTTTTCTTTTTTCCTAAAAATTGCCAAAATCAAAAAAAGACCAAAACGGGTCTAAAAATCCAAGGAACGAATTTATATAAAAACATCCCTTAAAACTATTTGCAAATGCTGTTTTTTAAAACAACACCTTCCCACTCCTTCACCTGACCAATCCAAACAAAATTTTTTCCACAGGAAAATACAGAAAAAAGGGGCCCCAAAACATTTGCACCACACACACCGGGAAATTTTGGGGGTGGGGTAGGGTTGTTATGGGGGTGGGGGGGGGGGCGGTGGGGGGGGGGAAATGTTTTCAAATGGTGCAGTCTGAGTACCTTGGCCCCAGTGTGCAAAGTGCATTGGGTCCCATCTCAGCAAAAAAAAACCAACCCTTTTCACCTTATTTTTCCTTTTCGCGGCAGGGGGATAAAAGGGGAAATTCCCCCCCCTTCAATTTTCCCCTGTTTGAAGACAAATTTCAGAACCAGACCTGAAAAAGAAAAACCCCCCAACTTCTGCAACCAAATTCAACTTTTTTTTTTTTTCCTGCTCCGGGGATGGTTTTTTTGGTTTGGTTTTAAATGTTTTTGGGGGTTAGTGTTGCGTTTGGGGCGCCGGGTTGCTAATGCATGGGGTTTTCCCCCCGGGTGATGCAGTGGGGTGCAATTTCCCGCAAGGTTTTCATTCCTGTTGAAAATTTTAAAACTCACTTGCAACAAACGAAAACAAACACCCACCCCAACATACCCCTTTTTTTAATTAACTTTAAAAAACCCCCAAAAAACAAAAGAAAGCAAAAAAAAAAAATGGAAAAAACATTTTCCAAATTTTTTCACCTGGGAAAAAAATTCCCTTTATTGAACACAAAACCTGAAATTTCCTTCCTTTTTGGCCCCCAAACCAACCCCCCACGTTGCCAGACATTCCAGCTGTTTGATGAGTCCAGATCTTGAAGTTGAAATAAATCCTTTTTGTTTTGCTTTTAAAAAACCCAAGAACCACTATTCATATTCATTCTTCAAAAAAGTGAAATTAAACAACTGCCCATTTTCCGGCCCCCGTTTTTTTCCCAAAATAATTAAAATTGACAAACCTTTAAAAACAGTCCACCAAATTTTAAAAATTTCCCCAATCCCCCCCAAAATTTGGGGTTTATTTACTTCAAGATCAGAAAAATTTTTTTCCCCCTTCAAAATGAATCTGCTTTAATACAATAAAAAAATGGAAAAAATCCCTCACCAAAAGCCGCCCACCCCAAATTTTGATTAAAAAAGCAACAAAACCCTCAAAAATTTAACCTTTAAGTTTGGGGACGCATTTTTGCAATGAGAATATTAAAATGGACTTTTTTAAAAGATGGATATTGGTGAAAGTTTTAGGGATTTACGGTTTTGATTTTCTGTTTTGGTACTTTTTTTTTTTAACAACCCCCCCAAACACCTTTTTTTCCCGGGCCGCGGTTTTTTAAAACCTTCACACAAAACCAAGAAAACCCAAAATCCATAAACATTTAAAAATTTTCCCTTTTTACAGCAACAAAAAAAGCCTTAAATTCTTTCTTCATCCCCCAAAAATTTTTGAAAGACCCACACAAAACAACAAAACACATTTTCCCAAAATAAAACCAAGCTAAACAAAGTCATAAGGAAAAAAAATGTGCAGCCCTCAAGTTGTTTGTTCCACTGCTTGTGGGACCCCCCCCAAAAAAAACCCCCCCGAAACCCCCCTTTTTTTGGGGGGAAAACACTTTTGGACAGAAGTTTTTTGTTTTTAAAAAGGGGGCCACACTTGACCCTTGAAAGGGAAGGGGCCCCAAAACCCCATAAAAGAAGTTGAAAATGGGAAGTGTAAAACCCAATGGTTGGGGGGTTTTTGGCAAATCAACCCCTTTTAAAAAGATTGAAAAAAAATAACCCCCACCCCCCCCCCACCCCCCCCCCGGAGGTTGTTATTTGACCCCCCCGTAAAAACCCGGGGAAAAATTGTAATAGCACCCTTTTTTAAAACCCCCCGCCTGGAACCCCCCCTTTCTCTTTGAACCCCCCAAAAAAAAACCACCCACCCCCCCAAACCCCAAAACAAATTCCCCATTTTTCCGTGGACCCCCCCCCCCAAACTGGTAAAATTGCAAAACAACTCCAATACCAAAAAGCGGGTTTTTTTAGTTTGTTTTTGTTGTTACTTATTTTTTTTTTTAAATGTTTTTGTCCTTTGCACTATAAATTGTAATTAAAATTTGTCAGGGGGGCACACCCCTTTTTTTAAAAACCCCAAAAAAAAAAAATCTGTTACGTTCTCATCAGGAAACTGTATAAGGGATATCCACATTTGTCCAAGGGTGAAAATAAATAACGTCGAACGAAGCTTTGCAGTAGCACTAATAGAAAGATTCTGAAAGTTCCTTCCCGTCTTTGACATTTCCTTTCCCCATTTTATTTTTTAAAAAAAGGTCAACAATGCAAAATTTTTTGTTGACAACAGTGAATAATTAATTCCGACTGAAAAAAAAAAAAGGCCAAAAGCCGACCCCATGAAACAAAAAATACCAACTAAACAAAAAAAACACAATCGCCCGCACAAAGTTGTCAATTTTGAAAAAAGGGCCCAAACCTCGTTGCTTAAAATTGGGAAAACGTCCATACTTACGAACAGGAAATTTCTGCAGCGTCGTTGCAGAAAGATTTGACTCAACAGCGGTGATTCACCGACTCACTCCTCAAAACCCTGCAATTTTGGAAGAGAAAACCAAAGATCCACTGACCTTCCGGTTTCAGCGGGAAGGAGGTTTAAAAACCAGAAAAAGTGACCGTTCGAATAAAAACGAAAAAAAAATTTAAAATTTATCAAATTCCATGACAGTTCAGGAATTTCAAGTGTATGTAAACAGCAAAAGACTACAAAATTTCTGATTTTGAAGTACGTTTTTCCACAAAAGCCGCCCTTTTTGCCAAAATAGTGCAAAATAGGCCCTTTGGATTTACGCGTAGTTTTCTTTTTGACCATCCGAAACGTTTCAATAAAACTTATATTTTGAAAAACGCTGAAAATTAAATAACAGAAAACAACTCCAACAAAAAAAAACAAAAGAAAAAAAGGGCACTAAAAAAGTAACTGACTGTTCATCCTCAAAAACCCGCCACAAACTTTGAAACTTATTTCATCAACAATGACAAGCCTTGTTTCTTTCCCCCCGAAAAAGGGGAAGAGATAATCCTCTCCAAGTCAACTCAGGGGGAAACATTCTCTTTTTTCTCTGGGGGGGTGTGTGTTGGGGTGGGGTGTGTGCGTGTGTGTGTGTGTTTCTTCATCTTTTTAAACGCTTTTTCTTTTTAAAAACTTGTTGCAAATTCCTGCCGTGACCCCCCCCACTTTGAAAACAATTTTTATTTAAAACGACTTTTACGTTTAAAATTTTTTTGTTTTTCGCTTCACTATTGTTTTTTACCTGTTGTATTTTTTTGTAATTTAGCATTTCCCCCCTTTCTTAGTTTTGTTTCCTTCCAAGTTTTTTTGCGCACTTTTCCTAAAAACAAGAAACCCATTAAGTGGGTTTTTTTTCGGGGGATTTCTTTATCGAAAACTTTATTTGTGTGTCGAAGAGGACCAAACAGGTCAAAATACTATTGTTTGTTTTGTCATTTGTTTTTTTTTCTTTTGGGGCTAACATATTCTTTTCTAACCCCCAAATTTCGTCTCCGACCTGACACTACATACACAATATATAAATAAATATATATATTAAAAATATTTTTTAAAAAAAAAAATAAATTTAAAAATTTTAAAAGAAAAAAAAAACAGGAACCCATGTAGATTTTGGAGTTTTAATTTCCCCAAAATTTGGTTTAAAAACCTTTTTCTCAGGGGACTCACTGGGATGTGCCAAGAAGGTTATCCGGGCTTTAAATGGAAATCTTGAAAACACAAAAAAAACAAAAAAAAAAAAAAACCCCAAACCCCCCAAAAAACGTGCAGCCAAACCCCGCCGTGCAAACAACCGAAAAAACCGGGAGCCACACGCTAATAACATCGGCGGGGGGCAAACCAAAAACCCCCTAAAAGAAGCGCAACACGCTCGAAAAAAAATTTTGTAGAGTTTTAACCTTGATTTTAACTTCCTTTTTAATATCATTAACAATTTTTGCTCCCCAAGGGGTCGAGCCTTTTTTTAAAGTCTTTTTAGGCTTTTTTTGGTTTTTTTAAATAAAACCATTTAAAACAAGGTTTTAAAAATGTAAAAATAAAATCGCAAAATTGTTTCGAGCGGGTGTCTCCCGGGATGTACAAAAAAGGGCACCCCACCAGATTAATAGGTAGAAAACAGGAAAACCTCTTTCGGGGCCACCTTCCCCCTCAACCAGTTTTGGGCAAAATGGCCCGAAAAAAGGTTTTTTTCTGTTCTCTGCCAAAAAGATTTCACCCCCAAAAAAAAACGAACTACAAACAAAACTGTGCGGTTTTATCCTTTTCAAATACTAATTACAAAACTTTTTAATTTAAATTTTTGTTTTAACCTGTTTTTTCCGGTATTTTAAAATAACATCATTTTCGCGCAAACTCTTCAAATAGTCTCTGTTTTTCATTGAAATAACACTACTTCTTTAACTGTTCCAAGTCTTTAAAAAATGATTTAATTTTTTTGGCATAAAAGCCCACACTTATCCTCATTCTTCCCTAAAGCTAGTTTCGACAAAGGGTTTTTCTTTTTTTTTACCATTCCCCTTTCTGCCGAACGTCATCTAAAAAAAAAATAGGTCTGCTTCCTTCAAACGCTATAAAATGTTTAAAACACCACTCAGTTTATTGGGGGGATCAACTAAATTTTTTCATCATCTGTCCATATAAACCTTCTATGAAAAATTTTTTTGTTCCTTTTAAGTTTTGGGACAAAAAACCACAATATGTTTAAAATATAACAAAAAACCCGTTTTTTTAACGGGTCGAAAAAAATTTTTTTTCCACAAACCATCTGCCCAAAATCAATGAGCAAAGGATTTTTGTCTAAATTTTAACTGCCCATAAGTTTTATAACAAGTTTTAATCAAACCGTTATTATTTTTATCAACTCTCCGTCAAAATTTGTTCATATAAAAAAACCCTACAGGCCTAAATGTGTAAATTAACCCAATTAAATTTTCTGTAAGATTGTTTCTTTTTAAATTACAGGATTTTTGTTGCTTGTTTTATGATCTTAATATCCTCACCATTGTGAAAACACGACAACAAGTTAAAGGTTTTTTTTACGTCTAATTTTGCCAGCTAAATAAATTCCTTTTTATAAGGCATCACAAACGCCCACCCCCCCCATCCCTTCCACATCTTTAAAGACAAAATTTTTTCAATACTGTAAATTCTCCTAATTTTCCCTTTTGGAAAAACTTTTATTTTGTAGAATTTTTTTTTCAACTGTTTCTTTTCTGTGGAGGATGACGCTTTTTTTCCAACGGCATTATTTAAATTTTCTTTCCGACTATTTCGCCGGCTTTAAGACTACTTAAAAGGCCAGAGTTGAATGCTTTTCGAAATTTTTTTGACGGCTAAAATATTTTAAAGGGGTTATGAATTCAATTTTAAATTCCCATTCTAATATGGTTCTAATGCCATTTGAGGTCGGGTTTTTCGAACATTTTAAAATTCAACGGCCAACATTATTTGCCTTGATTGCGCAGCTTTCTAGTTTAGAAATTTTTTTTGCTGTCGCCAACCTTTTGCTTTATAATCACCACTTTAGTGTACTCAAAACCTAAAAACGCCTCCCAGTTCGTTCAAAGCCGAAACGTCTGAAAGGCTTTTAATTCAAAAGTTATACACCCACAGGGCTAATTTAACTCCGGGGTTCTTCCCCACGCGACTTTTTTTTAGAACAACTTATTTTTTTTTATTTCAAAAACAATGGTTGGGTTATCACATTTCAAAACTTTCCCCCCCCTTGCTTTGTTTTTATATTAAATACCCAAAACCCCCCACAAACTAATTTTTTTTTAAACGAAATTAGGGAATTGATAATTTCAAAAATCCCATGCAGTTTTCCCCCGACGGAAAGCCTTAAAACGTTGAGGGCCTTCATCAAAATTTTCACAGTGACACATCCAAATAACAAGAGAATGAATTTAATCCCAAATCGAGCGGGGGACTTTTCCCCCAAAACGATTTCATCTGGCGGAAACACTAAAACATGAGTGGGTAAGAATGCTATTGTAAAGCCTAGCTTTTTTAGCTGCCTTTATAAAAATCGTATTTTTGCTTCTTCAGGTTTGAATGTTAAAAATTTTTTAGATTTCGAAGTTTAAAGAGTAAGCCTAAGTTCTATTCTTCTTAGTAGCAAAAACCCGAAATAACCCAAATCGGGTTTGTTAAACTGTTTAACGTTTTGTTCCCTTTTAAATTTTTGAAATCTTATTATTCCCCTTGGCTTCTTATATAAACCCCAAATCCCCTTTGAAAAATTTTTTCATGGGCGCGACCTTTTTTGGCCCCGCAATTGTTATAAAAGCATGTTCTAAAAAGAAGGGGGGGTCTGGTTGTTATTGTTACAAACTTTTTAAACAAAAAAAATGAGGAAAATAAAATATACAAAGCAAAAATTTGTTGGGCCGCACACAACTTAAAAAAAAAAAACTGACACCCTGGGCATTTTGTACCCAACTGACACCTTTTAAAGAAAAGGGGATACCCTTTAACAATTCTTAACCCCCCCCTTTTTTAAAAAAAGACACATCGCAAAAGTGGGGGTTTAAAGTCATCCGATGTTTTTTTACCAAAAAACCGAAAACTTTGTTTTTTTGTGCATCAATGGGGGGGGGAGTGTGTAGCGATCATTTAAACATCCAAAACCTTTGGTTAGGTCAGTGTACAGATTTCATTTTTTAAAAACCCTTCAGACGATTTTACTGAACTGCAACCCCCTTACCAAATACAAAACCTTTAATCCTTTTAGAACAAAAAACATAAGGCTTTTGAAAAAACTGTAAGAATTCAATTTTAACATAAAGACAGTTTTAAAAAAAGTTGACCGCAATCAGGGCTTTGGCACCCCTTTTTTTTTGGGGCGTGCCAAAAATAAACTATGACTGGAACCCCTTACACATCTTTTCTTCGGGACAGCTTTTACCCGGTCCAAGCAAGACATAAAACGCATGGACAAATTTATCTAGACCTTTAAGGGCCAACTAAGCAGGAAAAAGAACGAAAAAGACCTGCGCACTTACGTTGGGTTTGCTGGCCCCACAAGCACGACAAAGATCGAACATAACAATCCTTCACGGCTTTGCCCAAACAAAAAAAAAAAACTTACAAATTTAGGGACCCTTAATTCTCTGTTGATTTCCCTTAAAGTATTCAAAGGTACCAACATTTTTACAATACCAAAACGAAAAACTTTCTGTTTTGGGCACTGTTTATACTGCTGCCTTCTGCCCTCAGACTCCAATGGGTACAAAAAAACTAAAAAAAAGAAATTCAAATAGCAGGAAAAGAACAAATTGGAAAAACACATAAATTCTGACCTATATTGCCCAAGCATAAAAAACGCCCAAATTAACATCCAACCCCAAAAGCCCAAAACCCCCAAAACCCTTGAAGATCAGCAAACCCTCGCGGACTCTTTTCGCGATGCCCTTTGAAAAAAAAAGACAGCGTTTGTTCTGGAAAAAAACGGGCCCTAGGATTACTTGGTTTTATTTAAAACAAAAAAATTAACCCAAACATTAAGAAACTAATGCCAAAATTCCGGCCATAAAAAGCCAACACTTTTGCTTGCAGTAACAAAAGCCAGCTGACAATACCCCCAAATTCCGGTAAACTCCACGGCTTTACTAGCTAATTTTTTTAAAAAACTTGCAAGAGATAAAGCTGTTTTTTTTTACCCATGATTTTCAGGCGGAGGCGATGGGGGCGGGGGGCACTGAACTTTGCCCCCACCACCCCCCTGTAAAAGCCCACCAGGTACTTTTTGCAAATCCTAACATTATAACCTCTAAGTGACGCCTTGCTCTCTAAACAGCGTTTTTTTTTCGTTTTGCTAGGTTGTGTTTTCATTAAAATTTTTGGGTAGTTTTTCTTATTCATTCATTTGAGTTCAAAATTTGGTCTGGGTTTTAGTAGTTAGCATTTCTAGTCTTGCTGACTTTCTTTTTCAAGAACTTTTAGTTTTGGGTTATTCTTTTTTTAAATCAGGCCCACGGGGAGTCGTCCCCTAACGGTTTTTTTTTTTTCTCTTTTTTGCCTTCTTAGTTCCCCCAGTTTTGCAAATTGTTTGTTTTTTTCGCCTTTGATGGTTTTTAAAGACGATCAAGGCAATATTCTCCCCATGGAGGGGGGGTGAGTCGTTTTTTAAGCCCTTTAATGCTGTTTCTCTGAAAACTGGATTCTGCTTCTAAATTTTTTATTAATTACCTGCTGATTGATTTAATTCTTTAAGTTCTGTTTTGCATTTTGGTTTCTGTTGGGATTCTTGCAGTGTTTTTTAAGTTTAGAAACTCCTCCCCCTTAATTTGGCCTAAAAGGCCAAAGGCGATTTTTTTTATCTTTCCCACGGGGTCTATTTCTAATTGAACCCACCTAAAAACTTTATGGGTCTTTTTTTTGTTTAAGTGAACAAGTTTTCCTTGGTCGTCCTCACAAAAAAATGGTCATCTTTTTTCTCAAAATCCTTAGGGGCTTAAATTCGGGGGGTTTTTGGCCTAAACTTTGGTAAATGATCGACCTTAACTTTCGTTAATTTATACCGACTTGTGGTAATGTAAAATCCCGATTTTTTTTGCTAATTTCATTTATGCAAAGAGCCCCAGCGATGCCGCTCCCAAGGGGAATCACTAGTCGTCTCCAGACAAAAACATATAACTTTTATTTCAATGCCGCCAGTTTCTTTAAAATTAAATTTTTTTTTTTTGTTTTATAAAAAAATGTTACAGCAATGGCTCGTTCTTGACCCGCATAGAAGACGAAAAAACCCTTTTCGGGGAAGGAAATAAACGGGGTATACTGTTTCCAAAAATTTCCCTTACTATTATGCGATCAAATCTTACTGAAAAAATTTTCCGACCCCGGGGGCAGAGAAGTGATTTTGCCAGGCTCGCGCTTTCCCCACTTTTAAAAAAAGCTCGATTTAACAACAGACAAAACAGCATTGTCCAGAATTTGGGGGGGGCAAAATTTTTAAGAAAATTTTTATAAAACTTGAGGGCAAGAAAAATTTTCTTTACACAATGCAGACAATTTTTTTAAACCCATTTGATCTATGGCCAACCGGGAATAAAAAGGGTGATCTTGCTTTCAAGGAACGAAAATGAAAAAAGCAAAAAAACATAGAAAAGGGGGCTGAAGAACAAAGCGCAAAAAGTTGTAGCCCCTAAATTTGCGTATGGGAAAACGCTTTTTTTCCCTTCCCTTAAATTTTAGTTGTTAAAAGCGCGCGCCAAACTTTAAGGGCATTAAAAGACAGACTGCATTGAACTAAATTTTAACGAAAACAAAAGGTTATCAATCAACAACACCGAACAATGACACATTTCGACTCTCGTTAGAGTTTGGGGCGTGTTAGCAACCCTAATTTAGCAAGGCTGATTGAGACAATTCATCAAAAATTTCAAAATATTACAAAGAGTGATTCATCAACAACAAACCCCGAACAGGGGAGACACAATGAATTTTTAGTTTTAGTGTCGCGCAAAATCGCTTAAAGGTATTTTATTGCTGTTGAAAAATGAAAAAAACCCTTCAAAAGAGAAGTGAAAAGTTTTTTAATCCAAAAAACAAAGGCAATGACATTGTGGAGTCCTAACCAAATCTACGCACGGGCTTAGACCTTATCATCATTTTGACAAAAAAAAAGAAAATTGTTTGGGGGTGGGGGGGGGGTAAAATCTAACAGCAGACCTTGTGTCTAAAGATTTTCTCTTCACAAGTTGGCTTGATGATTATTTTAAAAACGAAATCGGTTTTTGGATGACCAAAAATCAACAAGATAATCATTGCATGGAACGGGAAAAACTGTGAGAGAAAAAAAACCCAATTCCCATTGAAAAAGAAAAAGAAGCCGAAATTTTCGCTTTTAATTTTACTTTGTTTTTAATATATGAAGCGCAGGGGTAATATTGAAAAACAGAAATTTTTAAAAAAATTTTAAACTAAATATTTTTTATTTTTAAAAAGCAAGTCTGTTTAATTTATCCAAATGTGCCTACAGGGCCGCCAAAAGAAGAGAAGTAGAAACCCCAAATAAAAAACCTTTTTGAATTTTAAAAAACATTACGCAAATCAGCAAGTACTAGAGCAAGACCTTTCCAAATACAGCAAAACCCCAAAAAAAGGGATTTGCTGCCTTTAAAGCTGTTACAATGTTAATAGGGGGCAAGACTATAAGTGCATCCGCAGAACGGTGTTTTCTCTTAGCAACGGGCATAGGCCCCCCCCCCCGCGCTTTACCCAAGAGGTTTTTTCTTTAGCCTTTCTGTGTTCAATACTTAGGTTCTGCTACAAAAAATAAAAACAAAACCCAAAAACACAGCTATGGTTAACCAAAAAACAGCAAACTTAGTTCGTTAAAATGACAAAAATAAAGCACTAGCTGACTCAAACTCACGGATGAAGAATTTTAACGTTTAAAGGCCATTTTTTAGACTAAAAAGACAAAAATTTTATCTTCAAAGAAAGGCGGGACAAGTTTTCTCAAACCCCAACCCCGAGCAGATTAAAAAGGAACTTAAAAAAAAAAAACGAACATTAAACTCTTTCTAAACAGCTCACATTAAAAAAAACACCCAAAAGGTGTTTTACTTTTTTTTATGATCCCAAACGCAAAAAGACCGCGAATTTATTCTGATTAAGCCGTTTTATTTTTTTTTTTAAATTTAAAAAAAAAGTTGGCTTGAAAAGAAAGACCTGGCAAGATATAGAAGGACAAGCGAATTTTTTTTAAGGAATGCTCGAGGAGAGCGTTTATCAAGAGCATGAAAGTATTGATTTAGAAGTCATTTACCCAACAAACGTACAGCAAGTGTTGTTTATTATTTTTTCAATTTTTCCCAAGTAAATAACAAAAACCCGCCCGTTAAAGAATTTAGCTGTTTTAAACGATATTAAACAAAAAATGAAGAAAATCGAAAATCTGGGTCTCGACTAAACAACAGACTATTCTTTCCTCTAAGACTTAACACCCGGGGGGCAGACGAATGCTTGCCGTTTTTACGCTGCCCTGAAAAAAAGCCAAAAAAAGAGGCTTGGTTGGTCAAGGGCGAAGTTTTAGAGATCGATTGAAACAGGCTAATATGCACCGATTTTAGGGAAGGCTTACATTCCGTACCCCGGGGGGGTTTTTTAAAAAAGGGGCAGTTTTTAAAAATAAAAATTCAGCACAAATGTTTTTATGTGGTGTTTTTTTGCAAGGCTGCTCATGTCCCCGAAACCAAGAGAGTGGGAACCTCAAAACGGGAAAACGCCAAAGACTTAAATTCAAGAATATCCTTTTTTTGTTTGTGTAGACCAAATTGATCAGTTTTTTAAGAACAAAACAAACCCCAAAAAGTTTAAAGATACACATGGGAGGGAAACAAAATTTTTGCCAAATTAAAGTGTCCAAGAACAGTCCAACAATAGGGGGAAAAACCGCCAAAAGTCATGTGGACTTTCCTAAAGTTTTGCCACAGGCTGCCCCTTACACATTGATACAACAATGGAGACTAATGCAACATCTTCAAAAGATCATGGCAAAAACCCAAAATTCTTTAGAAAAGTTTTAAAAAGATGCCCTCTGTTTAAGCGCGAGCGAACATAAAAAACATTGTAAAATCTGAACGTAAACAGAAATAATTACCCCCCCCCCACCGGATCTAAAGTTAGTTTTTTAAAGAACGGAAACGGCGCAAAAATTCTCCAAAAGTTGTTTACGCAGACTTCGAGTCGCTTTTTGTTCCTTATGAAGGGGCCCGCGCCACAAAAAACCCAAAAAAAAAAATCTTAAGAGTAATCATCAAAATTTTTCATTTGTTTTATTGTTGTCAGGTCGGGGGCGCCCATTCAAAGCCCGAAATAAATAAAGGGTAAAGCTCAGAATCTCTTAGAACGTGCGCAATGCTAATACGTTTTAAAAATCGAATTTTCTGAAATCATAATGCGCCCGAAGCCCAACAACAGTATGACCCCCCACCATTTTGGATTTGCGGTTTAAGGCCTCTCATCGACGCAGGGAAACCGACAGTAGAGCCCCGATCACCAATTAAGGGAAAGCAGAGAGGGGCGCATAACAAAAGCAAATTTTAAATAAAGTTTGAACCAAACATGGAAACTGCCCGTATTCTTTCATAAATTCGAGGTTAGACTCTCACCTTATAATGAAAGCATAAACGATGCCAAAAGGGGGTCAGCATCGCACAGTCTCAGAAAAGTCATGTGTTTCACTTTTTAAAAAACATGTCTTTTTTTTGACTCATGCCACAGGGGCTCATTAAGGGGACTGGCTAACCTTTAAAACCTGCCCAAAAACGAAAAATATTTTACTAACCTTGTTAAAAGGGGCGTTTCCCTAGGTCTGAACAGTTGGGAAAGGTTTTATGAAGATACACTTCCACCAAAAAAAGGCGCGTTTCTTTTTTAGCTTAGGAAAGGCATCAGCGACACCCATTTCCAGCAGCCAAAATGCTTGGAAAGTTAGATTGTAAAAAGATGGAGACTTAAAAGACCCCCAAATTGAAGGAGTGTATGTTTGGGCGGACGCTTTTAAAATTATAGAAAACCGCATGAAACATTACAGTTTTTTCCTGCGCATTATAATTTTTGCACCCGGGTTTAGCTGGACGCTTTCTTAAAGTTTCTGGGGTACGATTGATTTAATTTCAATTTACCAAGATTCAATGATTTAAAACGGATTGGTGGGGGGGAATTAGATTTGGGGCGCATCATTTGTAAAAAAACAACAAAAACTTGGCGACTATGTCCAAGTAAAAGGTCTAACATCTCAGTAAGATGCAAACAACTGTGGATGGGTTGGGGCAATCGCTTCCTTTGAACCCCGATGTACACAGGCGGGACCAAAAATAATCAAAAGGGATTAAAGTGGTTGAACGTTTAACGCCTATCAGCGCGCGGCTTCTCAGAAGTTGACTTAGAAATCCCTGAAACCCATACCTGCAAATGACTACCCATTTGCACAGAAATCTAAAGATGGATCCAAAGAGCCGCCAAACTGTCCAAAATTCGCGGCAAAAAAAATTAGCTTCAAACGACTTCACCATTTTTTTTAAGACAGGTTTAAAGTTAACAGGTTCATCGTTAAAAAGCTTTTTATCAAGAACAGTTCAAGAAACCAAAAATATGAAAAACATGACTCAAACTAAATCCACAGATGCTTTAGAAAAAGACTTTTTTAAGCGTGAAAACCTGTTTTGGAAAGACTATGGAGAATTCCCCCCACAAGCGTAAATGTCGATTTGGGCACCAGAGAGAACGAACAATTAACGATTCAAACCAATTTTCAGGACTTTTAAGATTTCAGATCAGCTTTTTGGCATAATGAGAAAAAAAAAAAAAGTCAAATTTTGACAAACCGATTATTGGGGGTTTTTTTTTTTAGAATTACAAAACCCTTTGATGTAGAGTTTTTTTTTTGACTATTTAAAAACCCTCGTATCCTGGGAGTCCAGAGTACTTTAAAAGATACAGACGTTTTGTTATAGTATCCCACTGAAGACCTATAAAGAATGGAAAAACCCAAGTGGGGCTAAAGGGCGCGGGGGGTTTTGGGATGATACACCATTTCCTAAAGACTTTGCCTTTGCTTCAATTACTAACAAGAAGGTTTTAGGAAAGATGAAGGAGAATTTATCTGGAAAGGTGATCAAGGAGATGTGGGGTTAAGTCGAAAATGTCGTTTTTTTAGCCAAAAAATCATTTTAAAAAAGCAAAAAAAATCTCGCACGTTTTGGGGATCAAACATACACATGACAACTACAAAGAAACTTTTTTGGCAATAAGACTTTCCACTGACAACGAAAACCGCGATCTAAATCTACAGAGTCAACAAATGTTGTAAAAAGACCTTAGATAGAACAAACACAAACGGGGTTTTTTAATCCAGAGTTTCAAGCCATCGGGGCATGGAAACCGCAAAAAACCAGGGGGTTTTAATTTTTCATCAACTTTTTTATAAAAACAATCATAGCCCCACCAAATTATTTTAAAACTTTTTCTCGTTTCTTGACGATTCGAATTTTTTTATTTTTCAAGATATTCTTTTTTCCCAATTTGGGGGTTTGGATTGTAGGGACTGGATGATTTGCATGCATTGATTAAACCCGAAAAAATTTTCCCTTTAAAACAACACGCCGAAATATTTCCCCATCATTTTTTAAGGTCTCTTCCTTTTCCATTCTTGTTTCGTTTTGCGCTTTTTTCTGGGTTCCTTTTAAACCAAAAAATTTTACGTAAATTTAATTAAAGCGGAACTGTGCCCCGGGGATTATCTGCAGTTCTTTTTTCACAAAAAATCTTTGAGGGGCTGTTTTTTGTTGTGTCAGTTTCTCGTAAATAAAAAAACGGGGGGATTCTCTTTACAATTTCTTTTAAATTTTATAGGGTCAAAAACTCCAAATTGATCGGGTTTTCCCTGATCGAGTGTCCCCTTTTTGCTTCCCCCGGGAAAAAAAGGTACCTTACTTTCAAACCAAAGGTAATAGTTTGCTGGGTGACGGAGTCTTCAGCAACATTTTTTGTTTTTTCTTTGATGCTTTTACTGGGTTTTAAAACCCTTTAAATTTTTTCATTTTTTCTTTTCGCGCAAAACTGAGGGCATCTTCAACCCCTTCTGTGTTTCAAATTGTCAACCAGCTCTCGGTAGGAGGAGAAAAATCTTCGCTAACTGTTTGTTTAAAATTTTTCAACTAAAACTTGATCTGTGAAATCCCAATGCCCCTTTTTATAGTAAATCTGTGTTTTAACAATAATTTATTTTACTTGGCCTTTAAAATTTTTTCCCATCATCAAATTTAAAAAAAAGCGGGGAAAGTTAACGGGGTTTGTTTATATATCACTGTAGGCAACAGCAACAGCAAAGCACTCTTTGTGTTAATGGTTCCCATCTTTTATCTTGAAGCTATGTCAATGACTGGGAGGGGGTACTTAACTTTTTTGTCTAATCGTACAAGGTAAAAATAGAAGATCCATTGAGGGGGTCGTTGGTATTGATTCACAAAGGTGGTCTCTGTATTGTTGGGTTCATAAATAAAAATTTCCAAATCCTTGTTTTGATAAAACCTTCCTTTTTCTGTTTGTTCACTGACTCCCGCTCTTGGCTTAGTTTTTAATTGCCGTGATTCCCTTCCAATATCCTTTTGGTGAAAAATAGTTTTGTTCTTTTTATTCAGCCCCTATTAGCGCAAACAAAATACACAACGTCATCCAAAAACAATAAAACCATTTTTGCATCTTTTGTTTTTTTGAGGGTGAAAAAAATCGCTAATTTTGGTGGGGGTAAAGCTCGATTGGTTTTTCCTGTTACAAAAATATTGTTTTATTGCTTGATAAATCTTAAATGTGTAAGCTGCATGCCCCCCGTTTTTTCAGTGTGTTTTTAAAAAAAAAACTGCTCAATTCTCTTTTTCATACGATTTTTGCTGCATAGTTGCTCCACACTTGTTAGCTTTTTCTCTGCCCTTTATCTCGCAGTTTTTTCAAAGCTATTACTTCCACTAAAAGCCCGGGCTTAACCCCAAACGCCGCCATCACATTACGATGAAGCCATTTTTATAATGATTTTTTTTTACAAAATTTTTATTGTCCGAATTATTCCTTGCTTTAAATAGAAAATCTTTCGGGCAAAGAACGCAATGAAGCTTAGCTTTGCTGAATCCTCAAAACTGTTTTCCAAGACTGCTGGGTTTAAATTTTTACAAGCTTTTACCAAGCTTTAGATCCACACTTAGACCTCCAAAAAAAACAGCAGAAAGGTAACAAGGTTGGTAACATTTTTTCGGGGCTCATTTTTTTAAAAATAAAATAATTATAATTTTAAAAAAAACTAACAAGATCTACTCAAAACTACAAGGCGGCCAACCCTTCCAACTTTTGAAGACCAATTGTGGCCAAGTTTAAAGCCCCAAAAAGGAAAAGGTTGATTTTTTGGGAGCGGTGGAAAAACAAAACAGTTTCCCCGGAAAGAATTCAGCTTGAACAACAACAGACGCCGCAAAAACAATTTAAAAAATACAAAACAGGAAGAAGCGCACGGGGTCTAAATGGTGAAAAGTGTGGGGGGGAAACGGGGCTTTTTTGTACCAAAACTATCAGTAATTTGTCCCCTGTTCGAACAAGTTTTACTAATTTTTTAAAGCAAGATCGGTTTAACAAAGTCATTAGAGTCTCTTGATTGAATTTTTTTTACAATTTGGAAAATTTTACGCCATTTTTCGGGGTTAAAACTTTTAATCATATAGATTTTTTTTCCCCTTTAAAAAAGAACGAGCTGGAAAAACATCGAACCAGAAAACACGAAAGGGGGAAAAGAAACCCAAACCCGAAAATCAGCAGAAAAGCTGAAACAGGGGGGGGGTTAAAAATCCGGGGGGTTTAAGCAGGAAAAAAATTGCAAGGGGGAACAGACAAAAAAAATTAAGTACAGAAATGACTCATCATGAAAAAAATAAACCGCCAGCCCCGAACAAGTTTGATTCAAAGCCCCCCAAAAAACCCAAGGAAAAAAAGGGCACCAAACTTTTGGGAAAATTGAAATTAAAACTGTTGCCATTTTTTGGGGCCATTGCTGCTGTTGGGGGCGTTTTTGCGGCTATAAAATATAACACAATTGCAACAAAAAAAAAGCAACCAAAAAAAAAACGAACCCAAATACAAGAAAACAACAGCACGCCAAAACCGCCAAAAACCAAAGCAAATTTTGATCCATTTATAATGCAATAATATTTTAAATTTTTTTAAAAATAAATCATGGGGATTATAAAAAGGAAGTCAAAAAAAAAGCCTGGAGTCATAAAGACTTTTCCCTAGACCAGAATTGAAAACAATGCGGTTCTTCGGAGTAAAACCTCCTTAAGATCTAGGGGCCATCTCGCGCAGAGAAGAGGGGCAAAATTTTTTAGTGATGACGCTTTTTTTAGGCGTTGTGTACTATTAGACATCGTGTTTAAAACAAAAAAAATTGTATTTTTTTTAAAAAATTTTTAAGATAACTTGAAAAAGAACTGGCTGTACTTAGAGGTGACTTAGTTAATCTTTGGTAACTTGGGTAAGAACTAATTAAAAACTTAATCAAAAACTTTTTAAAAACTTGAAGAAAATAAAATTAAAATCTTAATTAAAATTCTTAATTAAAACTTTATAATTTTTAAATAAAAACTTAGAAGTAAATTTATGTGGGCATGCCCGGGGGGGGGGGTGGGTGGGGGGGGGTGGGGTGGGATGTAATTGCGCGCAAAAACCCCAATCAACTAGGCAAGGATATATATGATCCGACCCAGTTTGCCGTGTGCTTTGCAGGGGCGCTGCGCTTTGTAGGTCAAGGATCAATATGATCATTGACCTAGTTTGGCCCCGCGCTTGTAGGTCAAATGATCATATATGATCACTTGACATTTGCCACTGTGCTTTTGTAGGTCAAATGATCATAATACACTTGACCCATTTGCCACTGTGCTTTGAGGTCAAGTGATCATATATATCACTTGCCTGTTTTCCACTGTGCTTTGTAGGTCAATGATCATATTTGATCACTTGACCTATTTGCCCCTGTGCTTGAGGTCAACGATCATATATGATCACTGAACTAGTTGCCACTGTGCTTTTAGGTCAAGCGATCATATTGACACTTGACCTAGTTTGCACTGTGCTTTTAGGTCAAGCGTAATGATCACTTGACCGTTTCCACTGGCTTTTTAGGCAAGCGATCATATAACACTTGCCCCAGTTTTTCCACGGCTTTTTGGGGGAAAACGTCAAATTGTCACTTTACCTAGTTTCCACTGTGCTTTTTAGGGCAACGATCAAATGATCATTGCCCCATTTTGCCCCCGTCTTTGTAGGGCAACGATCAAAAATGACATTACCCAGTTTGCCACTGTGCTTTGTAGTCAAACGAATAAAGATCACTGACCTAGTTTTCCACTGTGCTTTGAGGGCAAAACGATCATAAAGATCACTACCTAGTTTGCCACTGTGCTTTGAGGTCAAGCGTCAAAAATGATCAAGAACAGAAAACCTTATTCTGGGCCACTTTTCGCCCGAAACGTTAGGGCGAAAATGCCCAGAATGAAGGTTTTCCGTTTCCTTGTTGTTGGGTGGGTGACCCCTCCGGGTGGGACGTGGGCCTGTAGAATTTTTTTTTTTTGGGGCGCGTTAGGGGGGACGGCCCCAAAGGGAAAGGTCATTGACAAAGATTTCCATTTAGCTGCAATTGAAAACCAATTTCTACTTTAGAGTTCAGGGATGCTAAATGGGGTTTACATAATATCAGCCACTTTTCTGTAGTACATAAGTTGCATTTTTTAGAAATGTTGTTGTATGGTGTTGCTCTTTTATAATTTTCCATGATATGTTGTAATCTATTTTCTTATCTTTAAGCTTCAAAAATCTACAGGCCACGGAGAGTGTTATGCATGCTTTCGCAGGTCCGCCTGAATGTAGTATGAACGTAAAATGATGTGACGAGTAACACAGGCCTATATGATAATGACAGAGCGCTGATATAAACTTTTAGCAAACATGACCAAACATGCAAATTGTCGAGAAGAATTTGACGAATATTCTCACTGAAAATACGTATATCTGGAAGGAAGTGATTCTGAACAGAGAATGCAACATTGTGTATTGTTCACCACATATCGCCTACATTCTGGTTGAATGTAGAGGCGAGTTCGTTCGGAAGGAAGTGATTCTGAACAGAGAATGCAACATTGTGTATTGTTCACCACATATCGCCTACATTCTGGTTGAATGTAGAGGCGAGTTCGTTCGTTTTCATTCTGAAAAGCAATGCAGAGTATTGGCTCAGTTGAAGAGTTCCATCGTGAAAGATTGAAAATATCCAGCTTGTGTTTAAATATTGTCAGTATCTTACCGTGAATGGTCTTCAATATACGTTTGTTTGTTGTGTGTGTATGTGTGTGTGTGTGTGTGTGTGTGTGTGTGTGTGTGTGTGTGTGTGTGTGTGTGTGTGGTGTGTGTGTTGTTGTTGTTGTTGTTGTTGTTTGTTCTTGTTGTTGTTGTTGTTGTTGTTGCATTCTTGCGTGTTGGATGTTTTCACAAATTGTAGCCTTCTTCCCGTTTCGACAGAAAGAATAACTTAATCTGTTCTTTTCTTTCTGGCCAAAATATAAATAAACACACAGAGAACAAAGTGTCGCCTACAGTAACGCAGATGTTATGTACAACAAAAATCCGGCTCTTTACACCCAGTCCTATCTTTTAAAAGGTGAAGAAGCTCCGTGGTGCATTCTGTGTCATGCATCACTCATAGTGAAAGATGTTCTTTTAGAGTGTTGGAACTTGCATTTATTACATCTCTCTCTCTCTCTCTCTCCTCTCTCTCTCTCTCCTCTCTCTCTCTCTCTCTCTCTCTCTCTCTCTTCAACCTATCCCCTACACCCACCTACGCCTCTCCTTCCCGCACCGTCCAATTTCATCATTCCTTTTTGTTTCAAGTATATACATCTCCCATTCTTTCCCCTTCTGTTTTACTTTCTTCCCTTCCTCCACCTTCCCAGCCCTACCCCCAACTCTCCTCCTTGTCACCTCTTCCACAATAGCCCCCCCCCCCCCCTCCCTTCCCTCCCCCTCCCCCTCCTAGCCTGTTTCTCTCTCTCTCCCCTCTCCCTCCCTCTCTCTCTCCCTCCCTCTCTCTCTCTCTCTCTCTCTCTCTCTCCCCTCGACGGCTAAAAATTACAGCTGTTTCTTCTTCTTCTTCCTAAAATACTGGTTCACTCAAAAACGAGTAGGTCACCAGCGCGCATGTTAAAAAGTAAAATAAAATAACATAAAATAATGCGACTCAGACTGTTGGCCCCTGGAGCAAATTTGGCAACAAGGGTCGCACTCGATATTCAAGAAGTTAAAAGCAATGGCCAAATTCAGGCCCAGTTAACAGTAAAATATTGGGGAAGTAAAAAATAGAAAAACATCAATATGCAGATCTCAAAACTGTTGTATCAATTTGTTTTTTAAAAGAGATTGCATTTGTGGCAATCTTGATGGCACCCGGTAGTGAGTTCCACAGCCGTACAGAACTGGGATAAAAAGAATGTAAGTGGCTGTCAATATTTGATGCAGGTATGGTATAACACTGACCGCCACTCCTGGTGCTACTTTTATTCAATACTAGTTGTTCCATTGGAATATCAATTACTTTAGCTCTGCCTTTGAAAAGGTGTTAAGTTTAATAAAAGCTCTTCTCTCTTCTAAGGGTTTCCATTCTAATTTCCTCATGTTCTTCTAGTATTCCCCTTTTCTCTGATGTGGTTCCCTGTTACGAACCGTGCTGCTCTCTTCTGAATCTTTTCAAGGTTATCAATGTCCTTTAGATGGTAAGGATCCCAAACTGAGCAACCATATTCCAGTACTGGTCTAACCAGTGTTTTGTAGCAGTCGTCTTTAACCTTTTGGGGCAGTCATTGATATTCCTGTGTAAGAAAGCTAAGATGTTATTTGCTTTCTTACATACTAAATTGTAATGTTCTTTCCATTTGAGACGACTACTATAATCACGCCTAAATATTTTGCAGCATTAGTTTCTTTAAGAATAGTATTATGGATAGAATAATCTGATCTAATTGGTGAGCGTTTGTTACATAACGCAACACTTGGCACTTTTGAGGATGAAATTCCATTTTCCAAGTTCTTTCCCACTCTTGTAAAGCGTTTAGATCTTCTTGTAGAATGCGTGTATCATTCTTGCTTCTGATTGTTCTATATACAAACTGTCATCTGCAAAAAGCCTTATAGTTTCCAGAGAGAGATTTCTACTTATGTCATTTATATAATTAAGAAAACAAGGCCCAGAACATTCCCTGTGGTACACCCGACAAGACTGGTTTACAATGGGATGACGACCCTTCCACAACAACTTTCTGCGTTCTCCCAACGAGGAATGATCTAGCCCATTTTAGCAAAGAACCGCCAATGCCAATGTGTTCTAATTTTAAGCAGCAGGCCCTCATGGTCAACCTTATCTCCGTCCGTGCCCCTTATCCTCATTCATGCACACACACACCACACACACACACACACACACTCCACCTTCCCAGCCCTACCCCCAACTCTCCTCCTTGTCACATATGTTTGCAGATCAACTGTGACTGACCAGGTTCTCACACACCCCTCCCCCTTCCCCCCCCTCCCCCCCACCCCCCAACCCCCCCCCCCCCCCCCCCCCCCCCCCCCCCCCCCCCGACTGTTTCCGTTTTTCGCTTCACCGCTCGGGGCAAGGAGAGCAAACTACTCTTGGGTCAGACCTTAGCTGACCGCTATAGGCGACCCGTTCCCCCCTGTTCTCCTCCCCTTCCTTTTCACATGCATTTTGAACTCCCTCAGTCCATACGTCCATAATTCGCCAATGAACCTGAACTCCAGCAGTTCGCTGTGCAGTAGGTGTGGTTGAGCAGCATTATGCATCACTTGATGTTGGTGACATTACATGTTTATTTTGACATTTGGACCTAGTATTCTATGCTACACCCACATTCCCCCCTTTCTCCATCTTCCCTCTCCTCCCCCTCTACCCCTCCCCCGCCCCCTCCCTCTCCCGTCCGTGCCCCTTATCTCATTCATGCACCACACACACACACACAACACACACCAACGCACACACACACACACACACCACGCGTGCGCATGCACGCACGCACGCATACACACACACAACACCACACACCAACACACACACACACACACAGCTGCACGCAGCATGTGCGCACGCGCGCGCACGCACACGCACACACACACACACACACACACACCACTCACACGCACACACACCACAAAACACACGCGCGCGCGCGCGCACGCAACACACACACACACACACACACACACACACACACACACACACACACAGCTCACTTCCTACCCTTCTCTCTTTCACCTTCTTTCCTCCTCTGTGTCTCCCACCCCCACCCCTCATCTCTCCTGCCACCCCCTTTCCCCCTTCCTGCCCTCTGATTTTGAATTGTACTCATCACCCGTTCTTTTTCTGACATTGTCATTCTCATGCTGACTGAGAATGATTTTGTGCAGTTTTGTTCACTGCTTGAAATCTCTGAAGAAGACGTATTTGATGTTTTAAACTTTCAGAATCCAGATATGGGAAATATAGACACGCTCCATACGGAATTGGAAATGAGAATACAGTGATGATTTCTCGATGTGTTTGTTAAGGAACTCTTAAGAGTTGCAAGAGACTAAGAGAAAGGAGCTTGTGC
>CM031623.1:33208874-33228874 GCA_018398815.1 Conus ventricosus
TCCAGACTAGAGTATGCAGCAACAGTATGGGAGCCATATTACTAACGGGACATCGAGAAGTTGGAGAGGGTACAGAGACAGGCAGCACGCTTCATCACAAAGGATTATAGGTCCAGGGAATCAGGTTTGTAAGCCGAATGCAGCGGGATTTGAATCTCCCCCACTGGCTGATCGTCGCAGACAGGCACGACTAGGCTTGATGTTCAAGACAGCGGGAAATCTCATCCCCGCCATTCCTCTCCCCCCCCCCCCCCAAACAAAAAACAACAACAAAAATTCCTGACCCCTGTGAGTGCTGGCCGCAGACGGACACAACCCCTCAAGTATGAGGACTTCGAAGTCTCCAATATCATCGAACACCGCGTGGTCAGAAACACTCGCAGCTTCCAGCTACCTGTCAGTAATACAAAACAGTGCACTCATTCCTTCTTCGTAAGGACAGTGATGGACTGGAATCATCTAGAGGAGCATATCGTCAGTGCAGGCTCTGCCAGTGCACTTCCATCAGCGCTTGGCAAATCAGCATCGCCTGCAAACTAACCATCTTGACAGTAGTAGAGTTTTTAGTCAGTTTTTTTTTTAACTTGTAGATAACTGTTAGGATAAAGTGGTGGCCTTTTAACGTTTTGGCGCTCTCCCTGTTCTGTCGTGTTTATAGCTGCTGACTGGCTCCTTTGACGTAGTTATCCAGATCCAGATCCAGATGCTGAGACTGTGTGTCCCAGCACATCAGTTTTGCAGCAGCGTTTGTCGGTGAGGCCTTAAATCTCGGTGTTGTTATTGTTAGTATGTTGACTGTTTCTGAAGTTGATGTGAAGATGATCAACATTGAAGGTTGATGTGTTCAGAGAAAGTGGTGCGTCGTCCATACTAGAGTCAGTACATGTCCGGGGATGTAGAGCCCACAGATGGTTTTGTGTCAACGACTGATTTGATATGTTGCACTTAAAGTCAGTGGACAGTTGTTTTTTTTTTCTTCATATGATTTTTTAAAATTGCATTTTGTTTCATTGTATTGTATTTGATTTTTACATTTTAAATCCACGTATTTGTTCACAGATTTTTACAGCCTGGTGTTTGTTTCTAGATTGTCACCCCTTAGCCCCCTCCCCTTGTTGTTGTTGTTGTTGTTGCTGTTGTTGTTGTCATATTTCTTTCTGTCTTTTTTTGATCATATTTTCTTTACATTTTCATTGACCTGCTTGATTTAGAGATAAACTCTCACTTTCCACTCTCGAGCCATTGAGATTTCTAGACTGTTCTGTCATGGGCGTCTGTTTGAATCTGCAGTGTGTATTTATGATAATCGGTGCGACCCCCCCCCCCCTCTGTGTGTGTGTGTGTGTGTGTGTGTGTGTGTGTGTGAGTGTGTGTGTATATATATGTGTGTGTGTGTGTGTGTGTGTGTGTGTGTGTGTGTCTTACATCGCTTTTCTGCCTTTTTTTTTCCCTATCAGATGAACTGCCACTCCCAGAACTTCGTAGGTCATTGGAAAGAGTTTTGTAGTTTCCAAATGAATAACAATTTAGTGATTACACAACTTTCTTTGTTATTCATTTATTGATGATTTATTCATTTATTTATCTAATTATTTGCTGTTTCGCTTTCTGAGCCCCACGCCGCTCATTCGGTCCACAACATATACGTTAATGTCATCCCGAGGTAACGGCGAGAAATATGCAAGGGAAGTAATCTAGGCTACCCTACAGCGCTTGTTCAGCAAGAGTTACCTCATCCATTTTGCGCACGGAGCTATGATGTAAGTCTGTGCATTTTGCGCCCAATTTGAGGGACAAGTGATCGTTCTTCGTTTTCATTGTCTTGAATGTTGTTTGTCTTGCCTGACGCAGACCAAAGAGGTCGAAACGCGTCGTATTTCGCTTGCAATTTGATTGTTTCTTTCTTGGGCGGCATATTTTTGTTGTTTTGTTTCAAACATGGAGATAAACAAAAACAAGTAGCGTAACTCTTGCTCGCGTGATGAAATAAATGCATGCCGATAACTCCAAATGAATGTTGCTTACGACACCGAATAGCCTAGCAGACATGACCACACAGAACAAACAACCCCCCCCCCCCCCCCCCTGCACACAAAACAAAACAAAAAATTCCAACCTTGCCAATATACCCTGTACTTGTCATATCTACAAAGCAACAACAATTGAAGAAATGAACAAGCACAAATTAAGATTTATTAAAGACTGGCACAGTCTTTTATTTCATCATGAGTTGTAGTCCGACAATAACACTGATGAATAGTAACAAATACAGGTAACCTTGTTTTGACTGGTATGAAAGGAAAATAATCTTAAATGAGGCAGGGAACAGTGAGAAGTTAATAACAAACCAGTAGAGTAACCAGGAGCAAGAGTTACCCAACCTTTTTTTAAATATTTTTATTTATTGCTTTCTGTTCCCTGCCTCATTTAAGATTTCATTACATGGAGGTGTTAAATTACGCTTATTGCCTTAGTGTGTCTGATGTCAGGTGTGTGTGTGTGTGTGTGTGTGTGTTTGTGTGTGTGTAAGTGCACATGTTTATGTCCCCTTCTTCTTCCTAAAATACTGGTTCACTCAAAAACGAGTAGGTCACCAGCGCGCATGTTAAAAAGTAAAATAAAATAACATAAAACATAAAACAGTGCGACTCAAGACTGTTGGCCCCTGGAGCTAATTTGGCAACAAGGGTCGCACTCGATATTCAAGAAGTTAAAAGCAATGGCCAAATTCAGGCCCAGGTAAAAGTAAAATAACTGGGGAAGTAAAAATAGAAAATCGTCAATATGCAGATCTCAAAACTGTCGAATCAATTTGTCCCCTAAATGAGATTGCATTTGTGGCAATCTTGATGGCACCCGGCAGTGAGTTCCACAGCCGTACAGAACTGGGATAAAAAGAATGTCAAGTGGCTGTCAATATTTGATGCAGGTATGGTATAACATTGACCGCCACTCCTGGTGCTATGTGTGTACATGTGTGTGTTTGTAACCATTTGCATGTTTGTGCATGCATGCACATGCTTGCATGTGTGTGTGTATGTGTGTGTCTGTGCATCTGTGTGTGAGAGACTGTGTGTGTGTGCGTGGATGTGTGTGCATTCACATGCATGCACAGACACAGACAAAGCACACACACAAACACAAGCAGTTTCAGTTTCATCATGGGGGTGTCACTGCGTGCAGACTAGTCCATATACGCTACACCATATCTGTTAAGTTTTGAGATCACACTGCACATGATTTAGCTTTAGCAGATGGATAAATGAACTGATAACTCAGATGAAAGAATTTAAGAAGAGGGTCTCATGGCTATGACTTAGCAGATGTCTGACCTATGCATTATCCCAATACGCTGGTCAGACCTTGAGTCTCTACCTACCATTGTCTGTGCCATTATCATCATTGTATGTGATGAGAGTACATGTTTGTGTATGTGTGTGCATGGGTGGTTGGGCAGGCCCGTGTGTGTGTGTGTGTGTGTGTGTGTGTTGTGTGTGTGTGTGTGTGGTGTGTGTGTGTTGGGGTGTGGGTGTGTGTGTGTGTGTGTGTGTGTGTGTGTGTGTGTGTATGCATGTGTGTGAACTGTGGGCTTGAGTGAACATGCCCTGCATGCATGTATATGCGCATGTCTGTATGCATATATATATATATATATATATATATATATATATATATAATATATATATATATATATATATATACACAACAAACTAATAAATTCCAAGGATAAGTACCGCACCGTTCCAGCAACTTACAGAGCAGCTAGGTGTTGCAATGACTGCAAGAAATATTGAATTATAAACAAAGCTTGCTCTTAGTCTTAGATTGAAGAAATAGGGGGAGATACGCTTTCATATCTGCAGTGGTAGATGATTCTGCCTAACTAACAGTATGTGCTTGATGGGTGAATGGGGAAAAATAAAATAAATGCTTCTCAAAATGAGCCTTCAGCAAGCTTATATTCTCCAAGGGGGAGACATCCTCCAATAGAGAGGGAAACTCACTAACATATAACTCCTGGTCATATACCGATATTTCGAAACTTCTCATTTTGAGAAGCATTTATTTTATTTTTCCCCATTCACCCACTCAAGCACATACTGTTAGTTAGGCAGAATCATCTACCACTGCAGATATGAATGCGTATCTCCCCTATTTCTTCAATCTAAGACATAAGAGCAAGCTTTGTTTATAATTCAATATTTCTTGCAGTCATTGCAACACCTAGCTGCTCTGTAAGTTGCTGGAACGGTGCGGTACTTATCCTTGGAATTTATTAGTTTGTTGTATTTTAGTCCCTTGCGGATTCATTCCAAGAACTGGCCCTCAGCACTTGTGTCTTAGAGGATATCTTTTTATATTTTCTACTTTTCACAAGAAAATGTAGCTTGTTTTGCTCTTTCATGATTTTCTTTTGCTTCTTAGATGGCACCTTTGGTTGGTTTTTTGAAACTCAACAAACATACTACGGTATTGCACACCAACCTTTTCTGGGATTGCATTCTTCTTAAAACTGAAAAGGCAGAGGAGTCAAATTACCACTTTCCGCGTCACTGAGGAGAAACCACCAAGTTTCGAAATATCGGTATATGACCAGGAGTTATATGTTAGTGAGTTTCCCTCCCTATTGGAGGATGTCTCCCCCTTGGAGAATATAAGCTTGCTGAAGGCTCATTTTGAGAAGCATTTATTTTATTTTTCCCCATTCACCCACTCAAGCACATACTGTTAGTTAGGCAGAATCATCTACCACTGCAGATATGAAAGTGTATCTCCCCTATTTCTTCAATCTAAGACATAAGAGCAAGCTTTGTTTATAATTCAATATATATATATATGTATGTGGTCACACAGGCATCTGTGTGTGTGTGTTGCTCTATGTGAGAGAGAGAGAGAGAAAAGTGTGTGTGTGTGCGCACATGCATGTGTGTGCTGCTTGTGGTGTTGTGTGTGTGTTGTGCGTTGTTGTGCGTGCGCGTGCGTAAGTGCTTGTCTCTGTGAGTGTGTGCTATATTTGTGTGCACATGTGTTTGTGTGTGTACGAGTGAGTGCGCGTTCATGCGTGTGTGTGTGTGTGTGCGCGAGCACTTGCAGCATGTGTGTGTGTGCGAACATGTGTGTGTGAAAACGAACATTGAAGAAATGACATAGTAATCATATATCAGTTACAACAACAGGTTAAAATATGAGTGTGTGTGTGCGTGCGTGCGTGTGTGTAAAAAACAAAAACAATCCCCTGCCTCTCCATTATAATGCACAACCCCACACTGCTCGTGTGGCTTTGTGACCACACACCACAATTAGGATTTTTGTCTGATCACCAAGCGTTTTGAGGTCTAGCATAAGTTTGAGCCAGCATTTGATATTAAGCCGATAATCGATCAAAAGACACCCCCCCCCCTCCCCCCCCCAATCATTTCCCTATTTTTCCACCAATGACATCCTTCAATGACATCCTTCACAATCTTCAAATACATAACTTGCGCCTTAACTGACGTCAAGTATCAGTCCTTCTCACTCACCCCTGACCCTATCTTTACACCAGGTGGTTTCCCCCTAAACAGTCCCACTCCTTTCACTTCGATCTTCTGCTTGGAACCACCTGGCATGTGTCTTGATGGGCATCTGAAAGAAAAGAAGGTAAATCAACTTTCACACACAATACACATTCTCAAAACAATCTAATTGTGCCTGTCTATAAATATCGGACTCCTTAAGCAAGGCCTTTGCACATTGATTTTTGGTGTGCTGCCTGTCCAGCCAATAACCACCACTACTGATTCTCTCCCCTTCAAACGAGAATGGTGCAGACAGGAAGTCACAAACTATATGCTGATAACTCTCGCACTTTCCCTCTGTCTCACACATCTCTTGTGAGCATGCAGAAACACAACTGAAATTGAAGTGAATATATGAAAATTTATTGCATAAAGTTCTTCCACAACTTCTTCATTTATCTTAGATGTGTCAACTGCACATTTGGAGCTAAGTCTATATGTCTATATATATTGTTAAAAAAAAGAAGACAAAAACTACATACCAACTGTATTTCCATGAGCACGATTCACTGCATGTTTGGCAAACTTCATCAAGTAACCTTCTTCCTAAACCCTCCCTCCCCCCTGACAAGGAGTAGGAAAATGGAACCAAAAAAAACCCAACAACATGTACAAGAATAACCACATGCAAAACCACCACCTGTTCATTCTGTTCTGCCATCCTTCCCAAGACAAGAATGAACACATAAACCATTTGATCATGCATGTTTAAATACTGACTGTAAACATTTTGGACATTGCCAGTTTTGGAAAATCAAAATAGGCAAGTTAAAATTTCAACAACAAAAAAAAGGGCTAGTTTTACATTTCCAAAGTTAGGTGTGTCAGTTTGGGACATTTCAAACGGGCAGTCCATGTCAGAAAAAACCTATATATTTACAGGTGTTAAATTTCCAAAATCACATCAAATAGGAAGAAAACATACACACTGAACACCACTGGTTTTTTTCCCCTCCCACATAAAATTTGTAACATTTGGCTTAGGAAATGCACTGGCATTTAAAGCAGCGACTTTTGGTTTCGTTTTGAAAGGAAAAATAAGACAAAACAAAAGACAACTGTTGATCGCTGTTCCACAATGGCAAATGTGATGAAGGGAAATGCATGTGGCATACATTTCTTTGGTGTTCACTATATTATGATTGTGAAACTATTGATGAGGATGACGATGATGAAGATGATGCTACAGCTTTCCATTCCGGTCTGAGACTGCCCGACAGGACTGTGCTCTAAGCTTGCTTTCACAATATATCCCAGCATTTACCAGGCCCAAGCAATGCAGACACCTGCAGTGTTGGTCAGAAAATCTGAGCAACAATCTCTACGATGCACCATTAAGTGGATGAGCCTCGATTTTGTGGACCCAGTCTTTCCTGCTGAGGCCATAGCGAACTCAGCTCTGGGTAGGAGCCAGTCTGGGCAGAAAAATCCTGCGAATAAATAGCTCTGATGGGAATTGAACCCACGACCCTCCAGGTGGGAGTCTGTGATGCTAACCACTTCACTGATAACTGAACACTTGCTGATTTTCAACAGTAAAAATTCACCCACCACGTTTGAGGAACTTTTGCTGCATTCCTAAAGTAGTCCAGATCCCGCCTTCCTTCCCCCCCTCCCCCATCACCACCACACACACGCAGAGTCCACATCCAGACTCCCACTATTGTAGTCTCGGCACTGGCATTCCACAACGAGCAATCAATATCAGGTTTTAGGAGGAAACCCGACGAAAGAGACGCTCCACTGTTGCTGAGCCTTCAGTAGTATTCAGAGACGCCCACTTTGATCCAGGGTACGCCAGGCACCATCTACACTTAGCAGCCCCGTAGTGATGGTGACAACTGCTTAGTCATGGATCCAAAACACCACTCCCCCCCCCCCCCCCCACTCTCTCTCCCCTGACCTCCTAAAGGTGTCAAGTATGTTGTTTCCACCAAAATATTATAGAACACATTGCTATTTATTGAGAAAAAGCGGATAAAGAGTGTGTGATGAAAATGAAACCAACAAATAAACACAAGTATGCAGTTTAGCAAGCATCACTAACGAAAGTGGAAAAGCTTAGAAATCAATTCACATACTTCGGACCTATCTTTGTTCTCCCCTGTCTGAATTGAAATCCTTCACAAAGATAAAATGCTGACTGCACACGAACAAAAACACTAGCACAAGCACACATACCAGTTAGTCTAAATCCAACAAATATGCAGGTGCACTAATCATAATAAACGCATTCACAGTCTTTGTATATGTACACACAAGCACCCACAGCTAATGCGCTGACATGTCTGTTTTCAGCCCTGAATGCTCGGTCTGGAACCAACAGCAGATCAGATACCACCAAGTTCCGTCGTTTCCTGCAGCACTGTCAAGTCACAACAGATCTCTCTGCCTGAAATAGGAGCCCCCCCCCCCCCCGAGATGTCTTTTGTGGTCAACAGGACTAAAAACCACATCACCCTTTGAGCGGAGTTGAGGCTACTCTCATCATATTACCAGACTGAAACGCCACCTTCAAAAAAAAAAAAAATTCAGTAAAGCATAACTCTTCATTACCCAGACTTAATTTGCATACAAAACACAGCAGAGGTGATTCCGTGATCTGAGTTTACCATACACCATTGTGTTATGTCATCTGGAAGTTTCTGGCCAAATGCTCCACAGAGTGTGACGTTTGAGGCCTTTTGAACTTCCGGCGTCCGGCCTGTCTGAGTGACACGCACTGTTTGCCACACTGTGAGTCTGGACTGCAGACGGAATGGAACGTCCAGCTGTGTTCCTTTTCCACTGAATTTAACATTATCATCAGATGCCATGCCTTTAGTGTCAACCTTGTCCAGCTGTTTGAACGCTTGATCAAGCAAGCTACTTCTTTCGAATCAATATGCAATGCGCATCAATTTTGCTTCTAATTTCAATTTCATTTTGATAACAACACACTATATGGTTCTCCAGATTCTTTGAGTGTACATTCGATGGGACAGTAATCTCCTGGCCAAATTCTTGGACAGCTGGACACTTTTGACCATTTCTGAAGTATGAGTCAGACCAGGATCTCTCCGTTCAAAATAAGATCTGCTGCTTCTGGAATGGATGGCCAAAACAGGCCCCCTCCGTGACCACTTCCATCCATGGTTATCATGACATACCATTCATTTTCCATTGAGTTAAACCTGGAGTATACGAACGTCAAGTTGAAACAGCTTGCTTCTTGTGGCCTTCAAGCTCACTACAAAAGATGAGCGAAACAAGGCAGTATGTCCAACCTTTTGGAGCTGATGCTGACACTACTGAAAGACAGCAAAACCTTCATCATTGATTCAGAGACTACACAACAAACTGTCACACACCTGGAAGACTGCAGCCGACGAGTTCAGCCTTTGCTCCAGAGCATATGAAGTGTGACATGAACCCCCCAACCCCCCTCCCACCCCGCGCCCACCTCATCCTTGTTCGCCGGCAAACCAAAAGCTCCAACAAAATCAACAGCTATACAAGCAAGCTAGCAGAGAAAGCCACATCACAAATAACTGAAAGGAAGGGGAGAAAACAACCATCACAGGCTGACACCAGAACCTTCAGATCACACCCACAAGCTCAACATGCACCGTGAACACGCCATGAAACAGCTGGAGCAAACAGAAAGAGAAGAAAACAACAACTGAGTTCATTCCACTATGCCAGATGCTTTATGCGGACTGCTAAGAAGCGATTGCAAGGATGCACAGTTCAACACCACACAAACGATCTCATGTTCACCTATTCCAAAACACTGACTGGTGTAAAGTAACTCGAGAAATTAACACAGCAGAAAAAAAAAATGGATGCTCAATCGACACAGAGAAGGCTGAGGTCTATCTTTTATCCCTGATCCAAATATTGCAGTCAGTTTCTTGTTTTCTTTCTTTTGCCCTCCATTTACTGGCAATGCACATTCAACTTTCAGTGAAATCAGTCAAGGTTCTCCAGGACCGAACCAAACCCATTACACCATCATACAGTCCAGCATCCTTTGACTCCACATAGAGGCAGTTGTTATTTTCTTTACAAATTGGCAACAACAACAAAAAAAAGTGCTTCGGACCAATCCATACATTGGCTAACCTAAATTTTAGCTTATCTGTTAAACGGAAAACTGTACTCGACTGGACCATAGACCAAGCTGGTCTGAGTTATAAAGTCATTGATCTTTTTATTTGATCAGCCCTGATCAATCGTCAAAGCCAGCATCATCAGCCTTCTCAGGCGGCCCTAGTTCAAAACACGTTGCCTGGCCTCCATCTTGTTTCTTTTCTCCAAGAACAGTTCCACAACTCTCATACAGATCTCCATGTGTGACCATCACTTCGGCCAGAGTCCGCAAAGCTAACAGAATGTTCCCTTCACGATCCACTAGTGAACGACTCAACCGCTAGTTTAGAACTGACATGTCCCGCACGTGTAGAATGTTCCTTTCACAATCCACTAGTGAACGACTCAACCGCTAGTTTAGGACTGAACTTGTCCCGCGCGTGTGTTTGCTGTCATACACGCAACAACAGATGTGTGTGCATACTTACATGCATAGACATAATGGTGATATTTCACACGGTTTGGGACAAATTGCTCAGTGATATACTCCAGAAGAAATCTGCAATGAGTTGGGAACAAATATGGTCGCTTTCCTTTACGAAGCAGCAGACAGATCAGGAAGCATCCAAGAGCTGAGTTTTCAAGCAACAGAGCAAGCAAATCAGTGAAGCAAACTTCACATTTACAGTCATGTTCCATGCAAAGGGTGACTGAAAAATAAAGGAATAGGGGGTGGAGAAATCTCAAAACAGCAATTTGCAAGAGACAGAAACTGTACAGACAGTAGCTTTTTATGAGCAACACCCTGAAATCTTGCTTTCAATAGAACTTGTCCTGAGTGTGTCTTAATTAAACTACTTTTCAAATTCCTTTGATACAAGTTTTATGTTTTGTTAAAAATAACAGAAATGTGATGGATCAGAAGCCACAAATACATGACAGCTACATTTAGTGATCATTATCACATGAACTGGCAGTACCATATACTTGAGACAGAGAGAGAGAGAGAGAGAGAGAGAGACAGAGGGGTGCCACCTACACAGAAAGAGCAGACAATTTATATACAGCTGTCTCATTCAAATTGTCTCCCTTGCTTTGATTTCACAAGTCCATCTTGTTTACAATTAGATTTGGCTGAGGCCAATGCGGTGGTATGTTTACACAACAGAAATGTTTCTCTTGTAATTGCTGCATGAGCGAAATGTTCAAGTAAGCTTGCGTTTGAATAAATATGCAGGCATACTTTGTATACCAAATCTGCATACAAAAAGTAAGTGAATGTGTAAGTGTGTGTATGTTCATGCATGTGTGTATGTGAGCTTGTGTGTTTATGTGTGTGTGTGTGTGTGTGTGTGTGTGTGTGTGTGTGTGTGTGTGTGTGTGTGTGTGTGTACATGCATACAAATGTGCCTGTGAATGTAAGACGTTTGGCGTGCATGGAAATTCAAATTTCAGGACATTTTGTTTGTACATATGTGCAATGCTTATTCAAAAACACATCTCGCAAGCACACAGTCCCACACACAAGCGCAAAAACAAATGCATGCTTACATACACGTTGACATTATAAATATGTGTGATCAAATCTATATACATGAAAGAAAAAGAAAACACAAAAACTTCAAAACCCATTTCCATTTGAACACTATCTGAACATATAAATGGGGGAAAATATTCGTCTGTCTGCATAACCACAACCTAAAATTTTTCCCAATGATTGCTGCGTAATCACTTGAATTAACAATTATGAAATATTTGAAAACTATAAAAGAAAAAAGTTCAGGTATATGTCATAATGAATAATAAATTCTAAACAAAAATCTCTCAGAAAAAACAATAATTATGTCTTTACCTGCAAAACAACATAAGGGGTGAAAAAAAAATTCAATACTTTCAATTGCAATCACCTGAACTTGCAAATTAATCATCAAGGACTGGGTATATCAAAATCATTATCGTTTTGTGAAAAAAATAACAAAACAAAACAAACAAAAACAACTGTGGTATATGCACAAGACAATTGCTTAATGATTGCTTTATCTTTTCAATACAATATCTTACAATTAGTACCACTGTCATCTCATTTGCATCCCCCTCCTCTCTGTTGGTGTTGAAGAAAGCTATCCAGATCAATAATCCATGCATTGGATTTCCACAGGTTTGTGGACATCCAAGTCAGTCCATGGATAACACATGTTATTGTAAATCAAATGCCTGGGACATGCACAAAATCATACATGGACAGTGAGTGGACTGAGAAAAAACCATGAGGAGTCATTTGATATTTTGGCAAGACGTGATTGCAAGACAACCAGAGGAAGCCGAACAACAACAACACAAAAAAATGTTTTTTGATTCGTTTCTTCCTATTTAGACACAAAGACAAGGTGCATTTTCGCTTCATTTCTTCCTATTCAGACAAAGACAAGATGAGCAGAAGTTGCTTTTTTTCAGACACACAGTTCATGTTTCCTGACAAAGAACATAATTTTGCCCAGTGTGGTAAATAAAGAAACCACAACATGGACAGGCATTAGATTTTCTTTTGCACATCAAAGTGAACAACAGCAAGTTTGATTTAGGTGATCTCAGTATCAATCAACACATGGTGTGGTCATGCCTACCAGTAAGTGATCAGCCCCTTCCCCTCTCCGTGCCTGTACAAACCACACAGTACTATACCAGGGAGGGTATAACTAGCTGATGATGCTTGGCTCATTTCTCAGATACTCCCTAATCCCAATTCAGTGGACACACTGAAGATACTCCATAATCCTAACTCAACGAAGACACACTGAAAAATAAGACTCACATTACCGCAAGACCTACAATTTTGGCTGTATTTTAAAAAATCAAACAGACTTGCATAAAATAATAAAAGCATACAATCTGAAAATGATTTAAAAGATCATTGTATTAACTGTCAAAATTTCCACACACATTTTTCCAGTCCAATGTCACTGTAGCCTACAAAAAGAAATTGAGTGAAAGGTACTAGGTTGTTTCTGCTATTCATCAGCAAGTGCAGGTGGAAGAACTAGATTTTGTTTCTACAAAGTAATGTCGCCTTTGTCGTATCAAACATGTTCAATGCAGGATCCTTCACTTTTCACAGAACTGGTTGCCTCTGGGCACGAAAACTGCTCTCCTTCTGCCCTCTTGCTGAGGGAAACAGCACCTTGCGATCTGTCTGGAAACAACACGCTCTGAGCCTAAACTTCATTAGTCTGGGTTTGTTGGAAACATTCGCCTACAGTAAAACTGGTCAAACTGACAGGCTGTGCAGGTTCTATTGAAGTGAAACTCGCAAGTGCAGCAAGAAAGAAAATACATTCTCTGCCAAAGTTACGATTCCGACACGTCACAGTTTGTGGGCTGGGTGTCGACGTTTCAATTTCAGCATGATGCCTCTGAGTGGAAGTCTTCTGTTCTGTGTGAAAATACCACAATAGATATGACAGAAATTCATGAGCTCTTGTAAACATGAGCGACAGAACAATGCCCATCGTTAAGCCATGTACATGGTGGTGAGCCATGGGGCAAGACACGCAGTTTACCTCCACATCCACCTGCAATGTCACCAGCTTGGCCTTCCTGCTGTCGGCGCTCATGGCTGCACAACATCGACACCAATCAATCATCAAAATCAGACCTGGCGGCAGCAAGCAAGGCCGACTGTACAGCATGTTTTGTTGTGAATGGCCGTTGATGGAGCGCCACTAACTGTATGTTTGAAAAGAACTGGCGATTTGTTGAGGCCACTGTAAGACAGTCTTAGGCAGAAAATCCACCCGACACTAACAGCTGAAGACTGTGCACACACCACGCTGTCTGTTTCTGATGTTTCACCCACTAGTCCTTCGACACTGCTCCTCGTACAGCAGAAAAATATTGGAAGATAGGTAACACAGTTCCAGACTAACAAGCTGACCAAATGTACATCTCTTAAAACCGCCTGCCTCACAGTTATACAGAATGAGTATGTAATGTCAACACTATTCTTTGAAAAGAATGCATCATCAAATTCTTACACTGCAAAGGACTGAAGGTAATGATTGTCATATGCTTGTTTGGGAACTAGAGTAATTTTGGTTACGAGTAACTTGTTCTAGTGGAAAAAGTCTTTATGTTTACATGATGATTTTCAAGGGAATTTGAAGGAAAGAACTGATCATAGCACAGAAATAATAAAAATGGTAAACTCCACCACGGCCACACACTGATCTTTTGGCTATCTTGGTCACCAAGATGTACAGGGCACTGGATGTTTAATATCTATGACCTTTCCACTCTGGTTACAAGCAGCTTTCTGATTGGTCACAACGGGCAGAGAACACTCAGTTTAGCCAATCAAATCTCTGCAAAACTCTGACATTTCTGTATGCAATGAATCATATTAACCAATTCAGCAATACTGAAGCAAAACTTGTCTACCGCTGTAATACTGTTGACAAATTTGTCTGTAAATATTTGCTCTGCATGCACAAAATACGACAGCTATCTCTGATTGAAGTATTCAAGCAAATAATGAACACATTCAAAATTGAGGTGGAGTAATTCTTGATACTCTCAATCAGAAACAATTGCAGCATTAACAGGACCTAAATCATTAAAATCAGAACATTGATTTACTTGTTTCTGAACCTCTTTTCATTCCCATCCCACCTGAATAACAAAATTAAGAACAAAAAAGACCCTAAACAATAGTTGAAGTGTGCAACTTCGAGGACGTTCGTTTTTACTCTGATAAATTTTCACTCAATCAGCAAATACCTCTGGCATTTACCAAGCATGAAGAGGAAAATACACAGATTTAAAACCAGTTACATGATGATTCCATGTGGAGTATTTGGAGCTTATAGCAGCACAGAAAATGAAATGATGATCGAACTGTTGAAATGTAGGAAAATGTCATAAACTATACACACTGCAACAAGTTCCCAGGATCTCCTTCACAGTGGAGGCTGTGGTGTTCCATGCAAGGGACACACTGATACCTATTCATCAGCCAGACATGCAATGCACTGTGATTCACAATTACTTCCCTTGTACCATACAGAAAAACACCCACACCAAGCCTGCGAGAAGCTCTTGGCAACTAAAGCTCCAAACCGCTCGTTGATGGTAATCCAAAACCAGTGACCAACAGATTCTCCCCCTTCACGTGCAAGGGGAGGTCACTCGTAGCCTATTCTCCTTCCTCATAAACGAAGGAACAGATGGCTACACACACACTACAACCCTGAGCACAGTAGAACTTCACACACTTACCACCTTGTGTTATGTTCTTCAACACACTTTAGCGACAGAAATCGCGGGATTCTATCCTGGTTTTTCTTCTTTAGCTAATGACATCTTCTTTATCCATAAAACTTGATTTTGGATTCTAAATCATTGAAAGTAGTGCCAAGTGATAGTATTCCTGCCTGATGTTCCTATGGACTTGGTTCAATTTTTGTACTCCCAGTTCTTATAGAACAGGGAGTACTTTACAATGGGAACGAAGAAATGCTGTCTGTGGGTCTGTCTGTCTGTGTAAATGTCCATGGTCAAAATGGGTTCCACTTGCTCCAGACAAAACATTTGGCCAATCTTTCTGAAAATTTGTACGTATGTTCATTATGGGTCACGGATGATGCCTGATGTTCTCTTTTACCAGAATAGCCGTTACTAATGACTATAACGGCCCAAAACAGTTTTTCTTCTTTATGGAATATCTCAAAGTACTTGGCTGATTTATAAGCGGTTTGGATGATCTTGTGACAAATCAGAGCCTCTTTCCACATGTAAGTGATGTAATGGAGAATGAAGATCTCTACGAAGAAGTGAAGCTCCAACAGCACAAGCACAGTCACACCTGCTTGAAGCAACACGGTAAAGAGAAAGAGTGTACATTTTCATTTGACAAATATCTATGAAAGTACTGTATTTGACGGATCTAAAATAACTTTAGATCTAATAACTGACTGGTAGATCATGGGTATTTTCACAGCAAACATACTCTTGACATGTACACGTGTATTCAAGATAAACTGGGAGTACGTTTACATGCTTTGCATCTTGTTCATTCCCTGCTTTGTCTGACACTCTGGTTCAGTGCTGTGCATTTTCTCTCCGAGGCTTCCGGAATTTCTGTCCTGCTGAGTAACCTCCCTTCAATCAGTAAAAAAAACTGTACATACTCTCTTCGGCATTTTGAGCAGCTCTTGGGACTCAAGTGTACATGAGACTGACGTGTGTGGAGTTCTGACTGAAACACACGAATCAGAGGAACTGGAGATGTTTACATCTGATGATGGTGTGTGTGGCAGTCACCACCGGGCAAATGGCGTGGTATGCAGTGACACTGTTACCAGTTCGCAGGAATATAGTTTGGGAATCAAACAGAATGCAAACCCTCAAAGCAGACCAGACAAAGCTTTTGTTCCAGACTTTAGGGAAATGGAGTTGTGATTAATGGAAAGATTCACGTGAAGACAAGGCCTTAAAGACATTAACTGTTGTTCTCCTCCCCCCCCCCCCCCCCCCCCCCCCCCCCTGAGTAACCGCGGCCAAAGCTTTTCACAAATCCTACACACAATACAAACATGCTGATGATATCTGTCTCGATTTATTTATGCTCCATGCCCCCAAAGAATAAAAAAAAAACCCAACACATTCTTCTGGGGGAACACTGGGACCCCACTCAGCCAGCAGACGTTGAGTCTGGTGTGAGAAACACACCCAAAAGGGGAAAAAAAAAAAAAAAAAAAAGAAAGGTGCTGTCTCCCATCGGCTGAAACGTGGAGGAAAGTCTATCAGCTCTGATTGGGTTCTTCTTCCCCTTCCTGCCCCCCTCCTCCTCCTCCTCGTCCTCCGGGTTAAACTCGTTGGAGAACGTGATGGGCACCTTCTCACGCTTGAACAGCAGTTCTCGTTTCCACGGCGGCATGCTCTCCAGCTCGGCAGGATCTATGCTGAGGGCGGCAGGCACGATGTCCCCTTTGGGCTTGGGCATAGGGGTCGGGGCGTCGCCTTTGGGGGCCAGGGGTGGGGCCTTCCTGTCAGGGGTGCTCATGAAGGCCTGGGCCGCTTGGTCCTGACCACAGCAAAACAGCACACAGTGGTCAGTCTGTGATAGGTCAGTCTGTGGTAGGTCAGGTAGGTCAGACTGTGGTAGGTCAGACTGTGGTAGGTCAGACTGTGGTAGGTCAGACTGTGGTAGGTCAGCTTGGTCAGACTGTGGTAGGTCAGACTGTGGTAGGTCAGACTGTGGTAGGTCAGCTTGGTCAGACTGTGGTAGGTCAGACTGTGGTAGGTCAGACTGTGGTAGGTCAGCTTGGTCAGACTGTGGTAGGTCAGCTTGGTCAGACTGTGGTAAGTCAGCTTGGTCAGACTGTGAGAGGTCAGATTGTGGTAGGTCAGACAGTGGTAAGTCAGCTTGGTCAGAATGTGAGAGGTCAGCTTGGTCAGACTGTGGTAGGTCAGCTTGGTCAGACTGTGGTAAGTCAGGTTGGTCAGACTGTGAGAGGTCAGCTTGGTCAGACTGTGAGAGGTCAGCTTGGTCAGACTGTGGAAGGTCAGCTTGGTCAGACTGTGAGAAGTCAGCTTGGTCAGACTGTCATGGGTCAGCTTGGTCAGACTGTGTGAGGTCAGCTTGGTCAGACTGTGAGAGTCAGCTTGGTCAGACTGTGGAAGGTCAGCTTGGTCAGACTGTGAGAGGTCAGCTTGGTCAGACTGTGGTGGGTCAGCTTGGTCAGACTGGTGGGTCAGCTTGTGATAAGTCAGACTGTGGTAGGTCAGACTGTGGTAGGTCAGACTGGGTAAGTCAGCTTGGTTAGACTGTGGTAGGTCAGACCGTGGTGGGTCAGCTTGGTCACATTATGACAGATCAGACTGACAGGTCAGCTCGGTCAGACTATAACGATTAATCTTCATCATCTTGTTGACTTATGATGCCGACCTGCCTGTTGCTGAAGACACAGAACATGGTTCACTGACACAGAACATGGTTCACTGACACAGAACATGGTTCACTGACACACAACATGGTTCACTGACACACAACATGGTTCACTGACACACAGCATGGTTTACTGACACAGAACAGTACACAACATGGTTCACTGACACAGAACATGGTTCACTGACACAGAACATGGTTCACTGACACACAATATGGTTCACTGACACACAGCATGGTTCACTGACACACAATATGGTTCACTGACACACAGCATGGTTCACTGACACACAAAATGGTTCACTGACACAGAACATGGTTCACTGACAGAACAGTACACAACGGTGCTCATCAAAACAAGAATCATCAGGTGTATCACCTGGATTCAAGGACACGAGAACGTAAGAACGCCAACCAGGCAGGATGTTAACAACATGTGGTCACCTGTCTACTTTTCTACTTTTTTTTTGTTTGTTTTTTTTTTTGTTTTTTTTTACAACAGTTGTGCCCATAATGACAAAAGTGATTAAAAAAAAAAACCCACAAGACAAAAAAGCTCACATGAAATTCAGGTCTTAAATCTTTACTTCCATTCATAACAATAACCTTGACACAACTGTTTAATCTAAACTAGCGTCACCATAATTCTTTAGGTCAGTGACAGCAAGATCTCAAGGTTATTGTTGTGAATGGAAGTAAAGATCTCCCTCTCAGCTGTACAGTATACCCTGTGAGAAGATCATTCATTCAGCTAGAAAGGCGCTTGGGAGATCAAGGACCTCCGTCAACATCGAAAGGATTCTGGAACCCCCCTTTGATCCTCCCACCTCACACCTAAAACATGAAGGGTTTGTCCTGAGACACAGCCCTGATGTGGCCCTTTGCGGTCGGCTGGGCTATAAGCAACATTATCTTATCTTGTCTTGTCCTGGGACCATGTTTGCGCTTTCCACCACTTCTTGTTGAAACTGGTTCCACACTAACTGCGTTATCATGCTGACTGAACCTGCCGTGGCTTAAGGCTGTGTCAGACCAACTGAAATAGGCCAGAACACCAAGGTGACATTAAAATGTTGTTATGCTCTTGCATAGCTATGCGGGGATTGTCTTCAGTTGTGACATGCTCCTAGCTTAACACCATCAGTCTCCAAAATCCCCCAAAGTCGGAGTGTGGCTGCCCACGTGGCGGGTAATCAAAAACGGTCATACGCGTCATGTTCTCATCCCTAGCTGATGCATTTGTACCACAGTGTTCAAGTACTTCGGCTGTTTGGATGATCCCTGGAGTCTTTTAGCCAGGGTATGACAACAACAACAACAACAACTATAACATACTGAATGAATTCTTGATCTGCCCTTTAAACCTGTGTCCACACCAAAGTGGAACTTGTCACTATTTCGGCCACATCTTTTATCTTCCTGTCGAGGTTTGCTGAAAGCAGGTATATAATTTATTTCTGAGTGATATTGCTCACAGACAGACAAACGATCCAGAATATATATACTGACTTCCATAAAAAACGCGAAAAATTGAAAGGCTATTTTTCGGGTGAAAAGGGGTGAATATACAATATTGAACCATTGTGGCAAGTTGTTTGGGTCCAAGACTCACGTGCAGTGAAAAAATTGTGTGAGCAACACATCATTCCCGGCATTGGAGGGTCAACAAAAATGGCAAACGGGTTGCTGCATGTGAGGCACGTGCACACCATGCAGAGCAAAGTTAACCAGCGACAAGTACGCAGGCATGCAGCCTTTATAAAGCCGCGCTACAAGGTTCAGAAAACAACTTGCCGTCTGAGCGCTACAGAGATGCCAAGACTACGAGCAGAGGAACGCAATCGTGCCCTAGGCCATCTGGAGGCTGGTGTGGATGCCAGGCAGGTCGCCAACATCTTTAACGTCCACATCTCAACCATCTATCGTCTGCAGCACCGCATGCGAGTCACTGGTACCACTGATGATCGTCCCCGGCCAGGCCGTCCTCGGGTCACCACACCAAGAGAGGATCGCCATTTTGTTCGAACCCATCTGCGGGACAGGCGGCAAACAGCCGCTAACACTGCTCGACAGGTGCCTGGGAATCTCCAGCAACGAATCAGCCTCAACACTGTGCGGCGGCATCTTCAGGAGAACGGGCTGGCATGTAGGCGTCCTCACAGAGGTCCGGTACTGACACCAAGACACCGGCAGGACAGGCTGCAGTGGGCACAAGCCTGAATCAACTGGCGCAGGCAGCAGTGGGGACGCATACTGTTCTCAGATGAGAGCCGTTTTTGTATTGACACAGCTGATGGTCGTGTCAGAATATGGCGTCGACCTGGTGAACGCTATGCTGACTCCTGTGTGGTAGAGCGGAACCCCTGGGGAGGCCCGAACGTTATGATATGGGGTGCAATTGGCATTAACCACGCCATAGGACCAGTCAT
>CM031623.1:33243874-33248874 GCA_018398815.1 Conus ventricosus
TGTCTGTCTCTGTCTCTCCGTCAGTCTGTCTCTCTCTTTGTCCGTCTGTCTCTCCGTTTGTCTGTCTGCCATTCTGTCTGTATGTTCTGTCTGTCTGTCTGTCTGACTCACTCACTCACTCACTCACTCACATCCTCTCTCTCACTCTCTCTCTCTCTCTCTCTCTCTCTCCCCCCCCCCCCCACCCCCCCATACCGAACTAGTCTGTGTTCAGGGAGGAGAGGCTTGTGTCTTCGTGTATACACGCCTCGATCGTTATCCCCAGGTATTTTAATTGGATGTGCTTCTCCTCCCTAATTTGAGAGAGAGAGAGAGAGAGAGAGAGAGAGAGAGAGAGAGAGAGAGAGAGAGAGAGAGAGAGGAAAAGAGATAGAAGAGAGGGGGAGAGACAGAGGCAGAGAGAGAGAGAGAGAGAGAGAGAGAGAGAGAGAGAGAGAGAGGAGAGAGAGGAGAGAGAGGGTCGAGGGACAGGTTGATGAAGGAAAGAATGAATGAATGGATGGATGGATGGATGGATGGATGGCTGGGGGTGGAAGGCAGAGAGAGAGAGAGAGAGAGGGGGGGGGGAGGAGTGGAGAGAGTGGGAGGAAGGGGAGATGGGGCGGAGAAACAGGAAGCGTACTGAGGGAGGGAAAGGGAGGAGAGAGGAAGGGGGAGAGGGAGGAAGGAAAGGAGGAAGAAAGGGAGAGAGGGAAGGAGTGAGTGAGTGAGTGAGGGAGAGAGTGAGGGAAAAAGGGAGAGAGGGAGCAAGGGGGGAGGGAGGAAGTGAGGGAGGGAGGAAGGCTATCGTAAGACACTTTTTTTTTCTTTGTCTTAGAATCTGCTTGCTGAAACTTTTTTTTTTCAGCCGCTGTTTCCCTTCCCCCGTCCCTCCCTCCCTGCCTCATCCTCCCATTCACATACTGCCCCCCCCTCTCTCTTTCTTTTCTCTCTCTCTCTCTCTCTCTCTCTCTCTCTTTTCTCTCTCTCTCTCTCTCTCTCTCTCTCTCTCTCTCTGTTGTAAATTATCGATCACGTTAAAAACCACACAAGCTTTTCGCTATGCCAAACACCAACTCCACAAGCGCCAGAAACGTTGCGACGATAACGTCCATGGAAACATTCTACTGGTTTTTCAAACCTTTGTGTTCGTTTCAGATTTAGCCTACAAAAGACTACCCCCCCCCCCCTCCCGCACCCCAACCATCCCTATCACTCAAACTGCTACAAACTACATAAAAATCAGACATCTTAGCCTGGTGTCCTTCACACTGTCATTTCAAAGGGAAAAAACAAACAGAATTACTGGGCCGCTGAACAAAGGAAACAAACACATTACAAAACAGAAACTACGTGTTTCGACCTACTGGGTTTTCTTCAGGCTGGACAAAATTGACATTCAAGGCGAGGAAAGCGAAGGAGGAAAAGACAGTCCCTTGTGTCTTCGATCTGGGTGCCAAATTTGGGTCTTGGGTGAACGACTCAAATTATGGAATGGAACTGGGGAGAAGATACTACTGCTACTACTACTACTATACCACCACCACCACCGCCGCCACAACCACTACTACTGCTACTACTACTACTATACCACCACCACCACCACCACCGCCACAACCACTACTACTGCTACTACTACTACTATACCACCACCACCACCACCACCACCACCACCACCGCCACAACCACTACTACTGCTACTACTACTACTATACCACCACCACCACCGCCGCCACAACCACTACTACTGCTACTACTACCAATACTACCATTACTATAACTATAACAACAATAACAACAACAACTACTACTACTGCTGCTACTACTACCAATACTACCACTACTATAACTACTGCCACTACAACACCTACTATCCACTACTGCTGCTACTACTACCAATACTACCACTACTATAACTACAACAACAATTACTACTACTACTACTACTGCTGCTGCTGCTGCTGCTACTACTACTGCTACTACTATACTACTACTACTACCACTACCACCACTACTATTAACAATACCAATGATAGTAGCGATGATCAAAATGACTAAAAATAACGGAATGAAACTGAGGTTGAAGGGGAGAAAGTACAGATAATAGTAATGATCATGGTGATGATGATGATGATGATGACGATGACGATGATGACGACGACGACGACGACGACGATGACGATGACGACGATGATGATTATACGACGGACGACGACGCGACGACACGACGACGATGATGATGAATAAGATGATGATGACGATGATGACGGTGATGATGATGATGATGATGACGAAGACGATGATAATGATGATGACGACGATAATGATGATGATGATGATGATGATGACGACGATTTTGATGATGATGATGATGATGATGATGATGATGATGATGATGATGATGATGATGATGATGATGGCATCATAACCAAACAACAACAACAAGAAGGATAACAACAACAATAATGATAATCACAGAAGAGGAAAAACAAGACGAAGAGGAGGACTGAGATGAACCGTTACGATAATGATCGTGGGTGAAGACTGAAACACAATGGATGACATTCCCGTGTCCACTCACCGACGTCGTCAGGGATCTCTATCTCCATCTTGGACAGCGCAGCCACCAACTGGCTCTCTGCACACACAGCAATTATTCCAGACAATGTTTTACTGGGTACACCTCTAGCAGGTCAGCTGCAACATGAACAGTTTCAAAAAGGATTTACAGGGGATACGCCGGTTAACAGGGACAAATACGAAATGACAAAAACAAAACAACGACACGTTTCGACCTCTTAGGTCTTCTTCAGGCGAGATACATACAGCATCCAGAACAATGAACACGAAGAACGAGCACTAAGTGACCTAAGAGGTCGAAACGCGTCGTGTTTCATCTGATGAGTTGTTTGTCCCTGTGGTCTGGCGGATTCATTATACCTAATTCTTTAATTTCCGCCCGCAGTCAGCTCACTCTGAAACATAGCGCGCGCACAATATTCATACACAGGGCGAGAGATATGACAGGAGAGAGAGAGAGAGAGAGAGAGAGAGAGAGAGAGAGAGAGAGAGAGAGAGAGAGAGAGAGAGAGAGAGGAGAGGGAGAGGGGAGAGAACGAACGAACGAACGAACGAATCTTTTTTAATGAGGGAAAAAGCGGAATAAGCACAACATGGCTTTTTTACATCCGGCCCTCCAATGAAGGGAAATATATAGAAATGCAATAACAACATCAGCAAAACTAATCTAGAATAGAAGTAAACATACATAAACGCTATATATAGAAAGAAGAAACGGTTAACCACAAAAGAACAGAAACAAACAATGCCTGGAAGAGAGAGAGAGAGAGAGAGAGAGAAGAGAGGAGAGGGAGAGAGAGAGAGAGAGAGAGAGAGAAAAGGGGATGAGAGGGAGAGAGAGAGAGAGAGAGAGAGAGAGAGAGAGACAGACAGACAGACAGACAGAAGAGAGAAACAGGTGGGGTGGGAGGGGAGGGTCATCATATATAGTTCATGAAAAAATGGTTATTGGAAGAGATAAATATATAAAAGAAACATTATCACAACAATAAAATTATAACACATTTCTGGAGAAATAAAAAATCATGAACAGGCACCCCATCCTGTAGGCAAAGACAAAAATTCACACATGACAAGCAGCACCTTTGGAACACTAGATGAGAGAGACCAGTACAGAGAGAGAGAGAAAGAGAGAGAGGAGAGAGAGAGAGAGGAGAGAGAGAGAGAGAGAGAGAGAGAGAGAGGGGAGAGAGACAGAGAGAGAGAGACAGAGAGAGAGAGAGACAGAGAGAAGAGAGAGAGGGAGAGAGAGAGAGGGGGGAGGGAGAGAAAAGAGAGAGAGGGGGGGGGGGGGGTTAAGAGCATGAATTGGAAAATTCAGTCATTATTGGGTATGAAGTGCCCTTTTAAAGCTGTATATGCTGGCATAAAACATCAAGAGAGGGTGAAATGCATTTTCCACAAGAAGCCGCCGGAGTAGTGAAGACTGGTTTTAAACATATCTATTCTTGGGCGGGGTATTACAATTTTATGAAAATGGCGATTTTCATTAAATCTAAATTTCTCTGTAATTGAAGTGGGAGCACGACCCGAAAGAATCTTAAACATGAAAAAAGCTTTATTGAATTTAAGCTTCAAGTTTAATGGTAAAATATCCAGATCTGAAATAGTCAGAGTATGATAACGTAACCGATTTTAACAAAACTAATTTCAGGAACGTCTATAAAGACTAAACAAAGGTTTGAGTATATGATTACTAGCTGAATCCCAAATTGTTGATGCATAATTTATATGGGATTCAATATAAGCGTGAAAAAATATTTTATGTGAATGGCAGTCTAGGAAATGCTTTATCTTGGACAGCTGGTATATCTTTTTCGAAACTGTCTTGCATAAAGATCGTACATGTTCAGACCATGACAGATTGTTGTCTATAACTACTCCTAAGACTTTATGACAGACTGTTTCTTCGATAGTTATACCATTAAATAGAAAGGGGTGCGCTCGTATAAGAAAAGTTTTGAACGTTTTGTCTTGTGGTTATGATCATATGTTTGGTTTTGACAGGGTTTAGACAAAATATGGTTTAATTCAGACCATTCGGTTAGCTGGTTAATACTCTGCTGTAATAACATAGATACATTTTTCTGCTTTGCGATCACACGCATGAACAGTAGTGTCATCGGCGAACATATCACAAAGCGCTGGGAGAAACGGGGGAGATCATTAATATATATTGAGAAAAGTATGGGTCCTAGGACGGAGCCTTGAGGAACACCATGTTTGAGAGGCAAAATAGAAGATTGGCGTTCATGAATTGAGACAATTTGTTTTCTGTCGCTTAAAAACGAAGAGATGAGTTCTAGAGCATTACTAGATAAACGGTACAATTTTAACTTTTTAGAAGCAGTGTGTGGTCAATTACATCAAAAGCTTTGCAAAAGTCAATAAAAAGGACACCAGTCACCTTGTTTTCATTGATATTTGTGAGCCATTTGTCT
>CM031623.1:33256374-33265606 GCA_018398815.1 Conus ventricosus
AACAACAACAAATCTACTTCCACTACTACTATTACTACTTATGGTAATGATAATACTAATAATAATAACGATGATGATGATAATGACAATAATAATAATAATAACAACCATGATAATTATGATAATAACAATAACGACAACAACAATGATGATGATGATGATGATAATAATAGTAATAGTGAGGCACCTGACCTTCATTTCCAGGCGAATACATTCACTCACACGCCAGCATTCAAGTTACAGGTCCTCCGAATGAGATTTATAGACCGAAGTTCCGCGTGCCAACGCCACACATGATAATAACAACATCTTGAGCACACATACACTCCCATCACGCAACTTTCAGAAGAGAATGCCAGTTCAGCCGATGGCACGGATGACACGTACGCACACACCGTGCATCCTCAGTGAAAAAAAAGAAAAAGAAAAAAAGAAAAGAAATCGAAGGAATGAGAGAAAAATTGAGGTGAAGGGTATCCCGACTGAGTGATAGGGAAAAGGAATTATCATCTCTAGCAGGCAGCTCTATAGCTGGATCTATATACCCAGGTAGGCGGCCCCTTGTGTACACGACAGCGTGGACTGTGCAGCGCTAGGAATTTGTTCTCTTTGCCGAGGAAAGGCGCTATATGAGTAGGCCTACTTTCAATACTCTGATAAATAATGTCTGTATCACAAGGTACGATTATGACATTAAAAACCACACGCACGTACACACACACACACACACACACACACACACACACACACACACACTCACTCACATTTGCGCGCGGGCGCGCGTACACACGCACGCACACACAAACACACACACACACACATCTACCCACTCATCCCCCCCCCCCCCCCCCCCCCCCACAGACACATAGAGCAACAGCACGCACGCGCGCATGAATCCACGCACGCACACACACACACACACACACGCGCGCGCGCGCGCGCGCGCACGCACGCACGCACGCACACACACACACACATACACAAGCAGTCAAGTGACTGATATACATCCACCCACATCCTCCACTATAACAAAGACACCCAACCAGCCACCCGATCACCCGGTCCCACCCCCACCACCACTCCACACCGCTCCCCAGACAGCAGCCTGGGCACAATAGAGCCCCAGACCCAGAACGACCTCTGTGTCCAAACAGGGCTCTCACCTCTCTCAACTCTTCTTCCTTCCCATCGGAGCGAGCATCAAGGTGAAACACAGGGCTCTCACCTCTCTCAACTCGTCTTCCTTCCAATCGGAGCGAGCATCAAGGTGAAACACAGGGCTCTCACCTCTCTCAACTCGTCTTCCTTCCCATCGGAGCGAGCATCAAGGTGAAACACAGGGCTCTCACCTCTCTCAACTCGTCTTCCTTCCCATCGGAGCGAGCATCAAGGTGAAACACAGGGCTCTCACCTCTCTCAACTCTTCTTCCTTCCCATCGGAGCGAGCATCAAGGTGAAACACAGGGCTCTCACCTCTCTCAACTCTTCTTCCTTCCCATTGGAGCGAGCATCAAGGTGAGCCAGCCAGCCGCCTGTCGGTCGACCACCGAAGTGCAACACCCCAGCAGGACTATCATAGTTACTGTCGATGCAGACGCTGGTCGTAAAGTTGGGTCTGTTAACTGGCAGGTGGGCAGGGGGGCGAAGCGCTGGTGGCATCATGGCTGTGAAGAGATAGGCATTAGCACCATCCTGGCTATTTTGCCACCGGACACCTTCAACGAGTATATCAGCCCCCACCCACCCCCACCCCACCCGCCCGCTACCCACCCTCCCCTTCCCACCGATTCTTCACTTCTACACCCCCCCCCCCCCCCCCCCCCCCCCCCCCCCAGCTGACAAGAGAGTGAAGCACCGTTTACCGCTGGTGGTACCAACATTGGTAAGGAGCGGCGGTTATCCATGAGAGATTGACTGGCATGGTGGGCCTGCTAGGCAGTTTCCTTACAGTCAATGTAGGAATCGGGTCTGATAATAGACAGGGATGGCAGGAATTTCTTGAAGCAGAGCCGGGAGAATAAAAAAAAAGGAGAAAAAAAAAAGCATGAGACTTTCACAAAGAAAGTAAAGAGACTAAACGCGCGCTTGCGTGCATGACACAGAGAGTGGGAGAGAGAGGGAGAAAGAGAGGGAGGTGTGGAGAGAAAGGTGGTGTGTGTGTGTGTGTGTGTATGTGTGTGTGTGTGTTCGTGCGTGCGTGCGTGCGTGTGTGCGCGCGCGCGCGCGTGTGTGTGTGTGTGTGTGTGTGTGTAATTTTGTCAGTGCATGTGCATGTACATGTGTCCGGCAAGGTTTGAGCACGAGATTTTGTACAGCAGTATAACAGACATCTCAATTCCAGTACCAAACTATTTTACACACACACACACACACACACACACACACACACACACACACACACACACACACGCACGCACACGCACACACACACACACACACACACACACGCACACACACAGAGCAACACCATGCTGCCGATCTTAGTATCACACTAACCCTTACCACCCTTCTCCCCTGCCCCCCAGCCCCCACTCCAGCAGGTAGCTTGCAGGCAGGCACACAGACATACAGCAGACACGTGGAGAGAAGATAGATGCGATAGAGCGCTTTACCTAGCAGCTGCAGCAGCGGCAGCAGCAGCACGCCATGGAATGCGGGAGACGGGCAGACCGGGAGGCACGTACACTCAAGTCTTCTTCTCAGGCAAGGTGTGTACATTACACTGAGGGCAGCACACCGCAATACCAGGCCGCACAGACCCAGTTGGGTGTGGACTTTCTCTCTCTCTCTCTCTAACCACATAACTTCGTTTTCCATTCCCGTATTTCGTGGACTATCATTCATGTCTCAAAGGTCTGTGGCCCCCCCCCCCCCCCCTCGCCCCTACGCTAACAGCAACACTATATCCTTACAGCAGTGCCAACCAGAGCATTGTGGATTTACTTTTGCCACTTTTGTTGATTAATGACAGATACGTGAATTGGAATGAATGCACTGAGTACGGAATCTACCGCAAAGAAAGGATTTTCAACGAAAATAGGATTAAAGAAAAAAGAACCCCCCCCCCCCCCCCCCCCACACACACACACACAATGGTGCGTCCTCGCCCTCCTAATGAATGAATGTATACCATGACATCGTCTGTAGGCGCGTTCAGTGAGAACCGGCGCATCGTGTCTCTGTCCGCACTATTATCCCTGGTCACTATGTGAGAGAAAGCGCACGAGTAAGCCGCCGGCATACCGGTCAAGTACAATACACAGCAGCTTCCCGAGAGTGGGAGTTTGGCGGAAGGGCGCGCGCTAGCTGGAACTGGCTGTGTGACGGACAACACGCGCCATGCGCGCGACTGTGGGAAAGAATGAGTGGACTGCATCCCGGCAAGGGAGTGTGCATTGATGTTAACTTAGGGTCAGCTGTTAGCATAAGGGATCCACAGAGGTCATTGTCGGCACCACAACGGAAACCGTCTGTCGTGACCGGCACAGCGTGAAGGACACGTGACAAGCAGTGTGGACCTTCTCCTGTACCGGCACCTCCCCCCCCCCCCCCCCCCCCCCCCCCCCCTCCCCTCCCTGATGGGAAGAGCCGCGGTTAGGAACACAACAGCAGCCGTGTGTTTTCTGGGAAGCTTACGAACATGCGGGCTGGGCGCACGTCCAAAACGATCGTTGGGGAAGACGGGAGTAGGGGAGTGGGGGATGGGGGGTGGGAGAGGAAATCGTGTAGCTGTGTCAGTTCGCAGAGAGAGAGAGAGAGAGAACATCATATTCAGCGCCACTTTCCTCTATACTTCCCTTGCCGTCAGATCTACCCGTGGCGGGTTGTTCTAGAATGTTCCATAAACACCTCCGCTGCCCCAAACCTTGCAGCCAGGTCTGCCAAAAGCGGATTGTTTTCTAGAGATGTCAGTACCACTCCCTTCCAATGGAACTCTCGATAACGCGTGCGGGTTACTCTAGAATGTTCATTACATCATGCCACGCCCCTACCCTCAGGTGAGAATGTTCCAGAATGTTCCTAAACTGCTATAATTCTCCTGCCCTCTCCTTTTACATGTGCTTATGGTGGATTGTTCTGGAATGTTCCTAACATCCTATAATTCCCCTGCGCTCTCCGTTTACATGTGCCTATGGTGGATTGTTCTAGAATGTTCCTAAAAATCACCGCGCTCCCTAAAGTCTCTTCCTGGGTTCTGATCGTGTCGGGTTGTTGTACAGTGTTCCTGAAATTCCTCCGTTTCCATCACCTCACCATCATATCTGCCCATCATTTCCCCCCGTCTTCTTCTTGTTTTTAAAAATCAAGTGATCAGAGTTTGCAAGTGCGCTATAAGAGGACAGAGCACAGGTTTCAACACAAGTGACATATTTGTCAGTCAGACACACAATCGGTAGGCACTGTCAACTGGCAAAAAGAAAGACAGAATAATAATAATAATAATATAAATAATAATAATAATTAATAATAATGATAATAATAATAATAATAATAGTAATGATAATAACAATAACAATAATGATACTACATACTACTAATGATGATGATGATGGTGATAACAACAATAATGACAATGATAATAATAACAACAAAAACAATAACAATAATAATAATGACAATGACAACAACAAGAACAATAATCATAATGAAAAAAAAATCGCAAATGTCAAAGAACCCCAGTGACCATGATGTCTGTAATCTCCAACAAATCATGCAAAAACTTGTAGTGGTGGTAATGAGTTGTTTTTTGGTGTGTTTTTTTTTTCCCCACTACAACGCTACGTCTGCCTGTGATGAACTGCTCTGCGGTGGTCCCAGGACCCCTCCGTTCCCTGCCCCTTTCCTCACAATGCCCGCGCAGGGTTGCTCTACAATGCTCCTAACATCAACCTGCTGACCCCTCCCCTGACCCCCCCCCCCCCCCTCCCCATTCCCTCACCCCTTCCTCTCTACATCAGATCAAAGACTGTACGCCCTACGTAGGGCGAACTATCTTTGATCAGATCCTTATGATGAGTTGTTTGTATCATTCATACCATGGTGTCTTCTTCCTTTGGCGCGAGTCATCAGAAGGCTTTGCGGAGGCAGGCCAGATGAAAGGGTCGGTACCAACCTAAAGTGGACCAGGACGAGATTGCCTCAGGACCAGAATCAGTCCCACCATTTCTGTGTTTTGTTGTCCTGTGTCCTGTTTTGTCATTTCTGTGTTTTGTTGTCCTGTGTCCTGTTTTGCCATTTCTGTGTTTTGTTGTCCTGTGTCCTGTTTTGTCATTTCTGTGTTTTGTTGTCCTGTGTCCTGTTTTGTCATTTCTGTGTTTTGTTGTCCTGTGTCCTGTTTTGTCATTTCTGTGTTTTGTTGTCCTGTGTCCTGTTTTGTCATTTCTGTGTTTTGTTGTCCTGTGCCCTGTGTCCTGTTTTGTCATTTCTGTGTTTTGTTGTCCTGTGTCCTGTTTTGTCATTTCTGTGTTTTGTTGTCCTGTGCCCTGTGTCCTGTTTTGTCATTTCTGTGTTTTGTTGTCCTGTGTCCTGTTTTGTCATTTCTGTGTTTTGTTGTCCTGTGTCCTGTTTTGTCATTTCTGTGTTTTGTTGTCCTGTGTCCTGTTTTGTCATTTCTGTGTTTTGTTGTCCTGTGTCCTGTTTTGTCATTTCTGTGTTTTGTTGCAGGACTTTTCATTATAACCTACAGTGGCATGTCAAACACCAATCATTTTCCATGCTGTACTTCATATGCATGACATAGGAATGTTCGTATAAATAAGGACTGTTCTAGCAACCAAGTGTCAGTTTTTCCACATCCGCATACAAAGTAGATATTTTCGTATAACCAACGACTTTTCCGCAACCCAACAGGTCTTTTCATTACAACCTACAACCTGAGAGGACTTTTCGACCAACTCAGCACGATTTTTTCACACAACCTTGAAGCCCTTGTGTTAAAAACCTGTCAGGTGTTGTACGGAATTTCCGTCCGTGGAGAGAAAATGGAGGACAAAGCCCAGTCGATCAGACCAGGTTTCAATACGTTCCTTTTCCCCCCTTTTATTAAAAATGTTAAAATGTTGTTATGCTCTGCATAGTTATGCGGGGACTGTCTTCAGTCGTGACAAGCTCCTAGCGTAACATTATCAGTCTCCAAAATCCTCGAAGTCGGAGTAAGGCTGCCCATGTGGCGGGGTAATCGAAAACAGTCACACACGTAATGTTCTCATCCCGGCTGATGCATTTTTGTACACAGTGTTCAAGTACTTCGGCTGTTCGGACGATCCCTGGAGTGTTTAGCCAGGGTACGACAACAACAACAACAACAACAACAACACAACAACACCCACCGTCGCAATTGTTTTTTTTGAAAAGGCCTCAGACTTGTGACCAAGCAAACAAAATCACAAGGCACCATAGACCCTCCTTACAAGTGGCATGAACGTGGTCTCTTTAACTCAATGACGCTTTCAGAGCGACAACAGACAGGTGGGTCGTACAGCACTCCTCTCTGAGCTCTGTCATACACCTTCTGGCCATCGTTTCCTACATTAGCGCACGACCTTTCGGGGTCCACTTCAAGGTCTGCATAGCACACTGTGCCACCTCTTTGACAGAGAGTCCGTGTGTTACTCGCAGACTTTCTTCTTCCTGGCGGTCTCTGATTCCCAGTTCCAAGATGGCGTCACCGTTTTTGCGGAAGTAATCCTCAAAAAGTGTGAGCGAAGTAAGTCAACAAGGCACACCAAAACAAAGCGCTCTCTCTCTCTCTTCTCTCTCTCTCTCTGTCTCTGTGTGTGTGTGTTGTGTGTGTGTGTGTGTGTGTGTGTGTGTGTGTGTGTGAATGTGTGTATGTGTGTGGTTGTGTGTGTCTGTGTGTGCGTGTGTGTGCGTGCGTGCGTGCATGTGCGCTAAAATCATTACGTTGGTTGTTACTTCCCTCCCAAAGAATTCAATGTTTTTGTTCCAAGAGTTCCCCTGGATTCAGTGCGTTATAAACATCGGAAATCCTTGCACTTCTTTAGAACACATATAGCACAACCTTGGAAGTAGAACTGTGGCAGACATTGAGAGTACCTTACAACATGGCTCTGGATCAGATTTGGCAAGAGTTTCTTTGCCTTTCCAACCTCGCAGAGCTGGACAAGATGATGTGTTTTAAGACGCTTGTGAATTAGGGAGCGCCTGTTATCAATTATGAACATGAACCCAGGGACCTACACAGGGATCAGGCAGGCAGGTCAGGAGGGAGCACAGGAGGGAAGACAGGGGGGAAGACAGGAGGGAAGACAGGGGGGAAGACAGGAGTTAACACAGGAGGGAAGACAGGAGGGAAGACAGGAGGGAAGACAGGGGGAAGACAGGGGGGAAGACAGGAGGAAGACAGGAGGGAAGACAGGAGGGAAGACAGGAGGGAAGACAGGAGGGAAGACAGGAGGGAAGACAGGAGGGAAGACAGGAGGGAAGACGGGAGGGAAGACGGGAGGGAAGACGGGAGGGAAGACGGGAGGGAAGACAGGGGGGAAGACAGGGGGGAAGACGGGAGGGAAGACGGGAGGGAAGACGGGAGGGAAGACGGGAGGGAAGACGGGAGGGAAGACAGGGGGGAAGACAGGAGGGAAGACAGGGGGGAAGACAGGAGGGAAGACGGGAGGGAAGACAGGAGGGAAGACAGGAGGAAGACAGGAGGAAGACAGGAGGGAAGACAGGGGGGAAGACAGGAGGAAGACAGGAGGGAATACAGGGGGAAGACAGGAGGGAAGACGGGAGGGAAGACAGGAGGGAAGACGGGAGGGAAGACAGGAGGGAATACAGGGGGAAGACAGGAGGAAAGACAGGAGGGAAGACAGGAGGGAAGACAGGAGGGAAGACAGGAGGGAAGACAGGAGGGAAGACAGGAGGAAAGACAGGAGGGAAGACAGGAGGAAGACGGGAGGGAAGACAGGAGGGAAGACAGGAGGGAAGACAGGAGGGAAGACAGGAGGGAAGACGGGAGGGAAGACAGGAGGGAAGACAGGGGGGAAGACAGGAGGGAAGACGGGGGAAGACATGAGGAAGACAGGAGGAAGACAGGGGGAAGACAGGGGGAAGACAGGAGGGAAGACAGGAGGGAAGACAGGAGGGAAGACAGGGGGGAAGACAGGATGGAAGACAGGGGGGAAGACAGGAGGGAAGACGGGAAGCAAAGATGGAAGCGAGGGAAGACAGGAGGAAGACGGGAGGGAAGACAGGAGGGAAGACAGGAGGGAAGACAGGGGGGAAGACAGGGGGAAGACAGGAGGGAAGACAGGGAGAAGGGGAAGACAGGAGGGAAGACAGGAGGGAAGACAGGGGAAGACAGGAGGGAAGACAGGAGGGAAGACAGGGGGGAAGACAGGGGGAAGACAGGAGGGAAGACAGGAGGGAAGACAGGAGGGAAGACAGGGGGGAAGACAGGAGGGAAGACAGGAGGGAATATGGGAAGCGAAGATGGAAGCGAGGGAAGACGGGAGGGAAGACAGAAGGGAAGACAGGAGGGAAGACAGGGGGGAAGACAGGAGGGAAGACGGGAAGCAAAGATGGAAGCGAGGGAAGACAGGAGGGAAGACAGGAGGGAAGACGGGAAGCGAAGATGGAAGCGAGGGAAGGTGGGCGGGAAGACAGGAGGGAAGACAGGAGGGAAGACAGGAGGGAAGACAGGAGTTAACACAGGAGGGAAGATATGAGGGAAGACAGGAGGAAGACAGCAGGGAAGATGGAAGGGAAGACAAGGGAGGACAGGAGGGAAGACAGGAGGGAAGACAGGAGGAAGACAGAAGGGAAGACAGGAGGGAAGACAGGAGTTAACACAGGAGGGAAGACAGGAGGGAAAACAGGAGAGAAGGCAGGAGGAAGACAGGAGGGAAAACAGGAGGGAAGACAGGAGGGAAGATAGGAGAGAAGACGGGAGGAAGACATGAGGGAAGACAGGAGGGAAGACAGGAGGGAAGACAGGAGGGAAAACAGGAGGGAAGACAGGAGGGAAAACAGGAGGGAAGACAGGAGGGAAAACAGGAGGGAAGACGGGAGGGAAGACGGGAGGGAAGACTGGAGGGAAGACGGGAGGGAAGACGGGTTACAAATTGTATCTTAAAGAAGATGGGAATTCTTACCATGATCTGTGTACATTTTGTGAATCCGAAACCGATTCAGTTCAACACTACTTGTGGCAGTGCCAGTTTGCGAAACATTTTGGGGGGAACTAGAAAAACATTAAAGAAGATGTGAAACATTG
>CM031623.1:33278206-33293206 GCA_018398815.1 Conus ventricosus
TGGCAGGAAGGATTGGGAAACACACAGACGAATAACAACTCTTTCAGATCCCGTCCAAACCTAAGGAATTCCTCCCAAACTACGGTCGGGTGTCGTATAGAGAATCGGTTTCTGGCCGGCTGCAACACCGCCATTCGATTTTACCCATTCTTACCTTTTAAAGAGTGAAGAAGCTCCGTGGTGCATTCCGATGTCATGCGCCACTCACAATGAAACATGTTCTTTTAGATTTGGGACTTGCACGGTGGGAGACACAAAACATTTTACAGCGGAGTCCATGAGATCCTGTCAGGAATGTCCCGCCTGATGTGATCCTTTTGAGTTTTTGAGAGAGATTTAACAGTTTTTCATCTATTTTAAAAGATTTAACGGAAAAGAAAGATTTTTAACTACGAAGTTTTCTGAGTGCGGTTTCTCTAGAAGAGTTATTGAAAGAGATTGTGAACAGGTTATTTTTTTAATGACAGGGAGTTGAGTTTTAACGTGTGACAGCCCTGAGTGGCCCTTTGCGGTCGGGCTGGGCTATAAGCTACAGTATCTTATCTATATCTTACACACACACACACAATATTCCCTCCCGGAAGAAAGGACAAAACAAAGTACACGGCAAAACACGACGCGGTTTCGACCGCTTTGGGGCGGCGGCTAACAATATTCCCATGTGGATGAGATTTGTTTTTTTCATATAAGAAAACACACACCACAGTCATTCTTTCTAGTTCCTAGGCCGGAAAAACAATCGTAACGACATTTTTTTTTCCGCCGTGAAGTGGACCCATAATTACGACTTTTTTTTGTTTGGGGGTGGGGGGCACCTAGCATGCCTGACTAGGGCAGAAGGTTGGGGGGGGGGGGGGGAGGGGGGGGGGGGGGGGGGGGAGTGGATGGGAGGCTGGGGTGTTGGGGTTTGGAGGGCTGGGGTGGTGACAGAAGAAAAAACCAACTTCAAAGCGGAAGAAGAGGTGAAGGAAGAAGACGACGGTGACGCGGCGATGGCTACACGATGATGACGTCGACGAAGAAGGAAGAAAGAAGAAGAGAAGACGACACGGGCTGGGTGAACACTTCACACTTCCAACCAACAAAACACTACCGGTGACGTACACAAGACTGATGGAATGCGATTGCCAGGAATAGCTTTCGGCGTCCCCGTTGTCTGAGATGTTACGCCGTGCGCGCGCACACACACACAGACAGACAGACAGCAGAGAGGAGAGAGAGAGAGAGAGAGAGAGAGAGAGAGAGAGAGAGAGAGAGAGAGAGAGAGAGAGAGAGAGACAGACAGACAGACAGACACAATTGAGAGAGAGAGAGAGAGAGAGAGAGAGAGAGAGAAGAGATGAAGAAGAAAAAGAAGAAGAAGAAGAAGAAGAATAAGAAGATGGGAGAGAGAGAGAAGACAGGAGAAAGAGAGATAAAGAGAGAGAAAGAAAAGGAGAGAGAGACAGACAGGAAGAGAGGAGAGTGAAGAGGAGAGAGAGAGAGAGAGAGAGCGAGAGAGAGAGAGAGAGGAGAGAGAGAGAGAGAGAGAGAAGACAAGACAAGACAAAATTCATTATTTACGAGGATAATAATAAGCACTGATGTGCTTTTTTACATCCCGTCCTCGCCTGTGGAGGGTCAACATATAAAATAAAAGGTAACAAAGGAAGCATGCCAAAATGACTAGAACTACAATACAATTACAGCATAAAAATATAAAAAGGGAAAAAAGAGAGTGAGAGAGAGAGAGAGAGAGAAGAGAGAGAGAGAGAGAGAGTGAGAGAAGAGAGAGAGAGACGCAGGACGAGGGACGTGCGGGTAAGCTGGCAAGAGAGAGAGGGGGAGGGGGGGGTGGGGGAGAGAGAGAGAGAGAGAGAGGGGGAGGAGAGAGAGAGAGAGGGGGGGGGGGAGAAAGAGGCTAGAGATGGGTGCGATACGAGAACATGTTTAGAACAATTTTGACAATCAAAAATTCCAAAGAGATACAAAACAATCATCTGAAACACCGGAGGGGGGGGGATAGAAATAAAGGCACAAAGGAGTGGGCAATGCATAATGCTAGCCCCGGTCGCCACTGAGAGAGAGAGAGAAAGGCGTGAGAGAGTGAGAAGAAAGACAGAGAGACAGAATAGAAACAGAGAGCGAGAGAGAGAGCAGAGGAGAGGAGAGGAGAGAGGAGAGAGCGAGAGAGGAGAGAGAAGAGAGAGGACCGACAAACAGAACAACCCACACAGACACAACGGGAACCCAGTCTCCCGTTAACAACCCCACACCCCAAATATTCCAACTTCCCTACAGCTCTGACCCAGAGGCGGGCATAACTATCTTTGCTCAGACTACCGACCACCATCAACCGGCTTTCATCACCATCTCTCCAAGCACAACCCAGCGAGCCACCCCCCATAAGCGAACGAGGGGGAAGGAGGGGCCAGAGCGGAGGCCAGCGGCGGGGGAGGGGGGGAGCGAAGGAGGGCGGTGTGTGTGTTGGGGGGGGGGGAGGGGGAGGAAGGGGGGAGAAAGAGGTGGGGGGGGGAACTGACCAGCCACGATACAGACAGACACAAGACAGACAGATAGACTCACCTCTCACCACCAGCAGTGTAAAACGACAACGAACACCCCGAGCAACACACACACACACTAGCACTGGAAACCGACAAACCCCGGCCCGCCAGAAAAGCAACCAAACCCACAAGCCGCCGCCTCAGACAACCAAATCCCCCCCCTAGTCTTCAGGCCTGAACACCCACACCACACCACCACCAACTACAGATACCTCCTATCCTCCTTCTTGCTCCAAGGACTGTCCCTCTTTGGGTCGGATTCAAAGGATAGTTCGCCCTACGGTAGGCTACAGCAGTCTTTGGTCTGGATCTCCCCAACACACACACACACACAGACACTCGCTCACACACGTCACACAGCACTGTCCGAGAAAGTTTCACACACCGGGATGAACAGTCCCAAGCGGAAGAAATACTAGAAAGGGCGAGTAATGGGGGATGGATGGTGGATTTCTCACTCTCGGCTCCGGGCGACAGGACGAAGGAAGGAGATGAACAAAAGTTCGACTTCAAGGTTTCCAGCCTTGGGAGGCTTGGTCGCTTCCCTTCTCCTGTTGTAGGGAAGAGGCGTCCCTCTTCCACACCTCCGCTCCGCTTCAGCTCCCTTCCTAGTAGAGGAGTGTGTGGAGAGGAGAGAGAGAGAGAGAGAGAGATAAGAAGAGGAGAGAGAGAGAGGGTGAGTGCCATGCATATTCCTGCTCAGTGCCCCGTGCCCCCGCCCCCCATGCCCGTGGCCGCCCCCCCTCCTGGCCCAGTGGCCCCCCCCGCCCGCCCCCCCCCCTCCCACCCCCCCCGCCGCCGCCCCCCCTCCCCGCCGCCCCAGTGCCCCCCCCTCTGCCACCATCTGCCGCCCCCCCCTCGCCGCCCGTCCCCCCCTCCACCTCTCACCTCCTACCCTGCAGGCTTTGGCACCGGCCTGCGGCCTTCCGGGCGCGCTGGTTTGGGAACTTGCGCTGTAAGCTAGTAGGAAAGGTGAGCGCTGCGCGTTGATTGGATAGGGAGGAAAGAGGTCCATGATGCGGGGCAAGAAGGGGGGATGGGGTGGGGGAGATTGAAAAGGTTCCGTGGGGGATGATTCAGTCGGGGATGGGGAGGAAAGCATGAAGGTCAGGAAGGAAAGGGTAGGAAAACTCCTGAGAAAGGGATGACTTGGTGCCGTGCCGTGTAGAGAGAAAAGGTTTTAGCACACCAGAAACACCCAGACACACCACAACACAAGCACATAACACGCCACATCATGCACAAAACGCTCCCAACCACCCCACGCAAACACAGGCAACATAATACAAACTGTTGTTCCATTGGCACTATTTACATATGAAAGAACAAACAGCCACCTTTTTTCCTCCTTTGACAGACAGCGATTGTGGCTAATCCTCATGGACTCACTGACCACATGCCTGGATGAATGGAAGAAATGGGGAGTAATGCCGTTAAGACTTATGGACTACACAATTTTTTTGCAGACATCAACTTGCCAATGTTTCAGACTACGCTACAGCTGCCCCAGTAGCTGTACAACAAGAACATCACACCCCACTCTGCTACTTAACCACTACTTACTGCTGACCTCTACACCACCGCGTCCATTCCCCCCCCCACCGCCCCCCCTCCTTTTCTGTACTCAGTCCCCTCTGGCTGAGCTAGACAATTGCCATTATTTCGTACCCGGAAATACCAATGCCAATCACTACTGATCACTGGGTATTAAGGTTTTTATACCCGGTTTTAGTTAAACATACCAACCCCCCACATCGATTCCCACATAAAATCATGTCAGGGTAGTAATGGTAAAGATGCATCAATTCTGGGGATCGGGGCAGAACAGAGGTGGGCCTTGGGGTGGGATTTAGGCCGGTTCTGGGGTTGGATTTAAGGGGGCCGGTCTGTGGGGTGGATTTTAAGGTAGGCCGGGTCTTTGGGGGTGGATTTAGGGTTAGTTAGGAAGGCTGGGGTCTTGGGGTGGATATAATCCGGGTCTGTGGGGGCTGGGGTGATTAAGGCCTAAGGTGCCGGGTCTGGGGTGGATTTTTAGAGGCCGGGTCTGGTGGATCTCCGATAGGCTAAGAGGCCGGGTCTCCTGGGGTGGATTTAGGCCGGGTCTGGGACGGATTCAGGCTGAGTCTGGGGTGGATTAGGCTGGGTCTGGGGCGATTTAGGGCCGGGTCTGGGGTGGATTTAGGCCGGGTCTGGGACGGAATCAGGCCGTGTCTGGGGAGGAATTTTTAGGCCGTCTTGGGCGGATTTTAGGACGGCCGGGTTCCTGGGGTGGATTTAGGCCGGTGGTCTGGGGTGGATTTAGGCCGGTCTGGGGTGGGATTAAAGGGTGAGCTTTTGCTGGATATAGGCCGGGTCCTGATTGGAGGTCAGATCTGAGTGTAGGGTCAAGGACGGAGCAGGGCTGGCTTGAAGGCCGATTCGGAGGTCGGATTAAAGCTGATCTGCACGCTGAAACCGGCCGGATCTTATCTGTATCAAACCGAGTGTTTTTTTTTTTTTTTTATCCCGGACCGATCCAGGTCTAGGTTTGAATTAAGACCAATTTTTGGCATGCTACATTTGCCGGTTCTAGGTTGAAGACCATAGTCTGGGTTGGATTTAAATTCCGAGTCAGAGCTTTCGAATTTGACCGTCTGGGGTTAATTTTAACCACGCCTGTCTGGTTCGATAAGACCGGGACTGGATTGGATTAAGTCCAGGTTCATTGCTGGAACCGATCACAGGTCAGGGTTTTGGTTGAGGCACCGGATCGATTTGATTAACATCAAGGGGGGTCCCCCCTCAGTAGGTTCGGGTTAAATATAAATCATGCGATCAGGGTAGGCTAAGAGCAAAGAACTTGATTCCGGATCGTTGACGTCCATTCCTTTCTGAAAAAAGCAAAACCCACAAGCCTCAAGTTAATTCTATTTGAATTTTCTACAAGCAGAGGTGCGGGGCGGTGGGTGCGTGGGCCGTTTGGTTTGCGGAGAGGGATTTTTTCCCCTCAGAGTTAACATTCGTACTTCTGACTCCATTCCCGAAAATGCCCTTCGAATGAGACTAAAAAGCGAACGCAATGCAGAACATCTTGCACACCACTGAAAATGCCATCACCGATCAACCAACCCGTTCGGAGAGAAGGCCACTTTTTCTTCTCGCCGTTTTGGTAATCAACTCCCTGGCGGAGAAAGTAGTGAAAAAAGAGGGACATGGGGCTTGGACTAGGCCACACCAACTGAGGAAGCCCATCGACCACATGACCGAACATGCTCTGCGCTGGAACCCTCAGGTACCAAGATGAAAGGGGAAGACTTATAATACAAATGATGGGGAGACTTGGATGCAGAGAGGAAGAAGAGGAGAGCGGAAAGACACCTGAGAGAAACTGAAAGGGTTGCGAAAGAGGGCAAGCCCACAGGGAACGGCGCGCTGGCGGATTGTTGCTTATGGCCATTGCTCCTGTTGTAGTAGCCGAAGGCTTTGAAACGATGACCGATGGATGACCACGTTATACACTCTACAGGCACCCGAAAGACCGAGAATGAACGACAAACCGAGTGACCTGATAGTCCGAACTGGATTGAACACGGGAAGCGACCAGAATTGTAGCCGCCTAGCAGGCAGCTCATCTTCTCTTTCCGTCCAGCTCTACCCGGGTAGGCACCCCGTTTGTATAAAACGAGAGCGTGTATTGTAAAGCTGCTTAATCTTGGTCTCTAACCCGAGGATAGGAGGGGCCGCTATATAAGTACGTTAGATTAATAATAATAAAAATAATAATAATAATAACAAATAATAATATTAATAATCTTAATATTAAAATAAATAAATAATAATAATAACTTGAGGACTCTAAATCTGAAGGGTTGTTGTTTATTAGTTTTGGACTAATGCAATTACACGACGATATACTTGATCACCACCTGATCTGTTCGGAGGTATAAACCTTTGCTTATCAACTATAATGTACCAACAAACTTGTTATCTGAACAACATACCAATCTGAGTCCACCTCTCGCACCACCCCCCCCCCCCTCTCGCACCCCCACCCCCCCCCCCCCCCCCCCCCCCCCGCCCTCCCACCCACTACTGATTTTTAAAAACTACGAAACGACTTGCTTACGGCCAAATGCAAACAACACAAAAACAAGGCAACAAACTAACCCGCCAAAACACAAACACCGGCACACAAAGCAACGAATGCAAGCATATTCCGTCCTTCACCCCCGACAGGGAAACCGTTCAGAAAAGCAGCACAAATATATTTCAATCACAACTCCCCCACTCTGATGGGATGACATCGATTCTACTTCTAACGTAAACTCTCATCCAATACGTTGTGATCTTTGTTTTTCCCCCTAAAAAATTCTAAAAAACCAAAATTCTCTTTTTTCTAACAACCCCCCCCCCCCCCCCCCCCCCCCCCCCACCACCTCTTCATCTTTTGTCTTATGATCATATGGTATGGTTTTGTCCACACACCAAAGACCACACCTTCACAGATTGGGTTGACCTGTCCTGGCGAAAAAAAAAAATCAAAAAAAAAGAATCAAAAACAAACAACTAATAGGATCGGAGGATTCCTGCTGTGTGAACAATGGACACTGGGATCGTTTCAGCAGAAGGGTCCGCGCGTCTCCCCCCCCCCCCCGCCCCCCCGACGTTGCCGCCCCCCCCCCCCCCCCCCCCCCCCCCCCCCCCCCCCCCCCCCCCCCCCCCCCCCCCCCCCGCCCTCCCCCCCCCCCCCCCCCCCCCCCCCCCCCCCCCCCCCCCTCGTCCCCCCCCCCCCCCCCCCCCCCCCCCCCCCCCCCCCCCCCCCCCCCCCCCCTCCGTCCCCCCCCCCCCCCCCCCCCCCCCCCCCCCCCGCCTTGCAATCTAACTAGTACTCACAGCCGCCGTAGCAGTCTATTTTGTGGGCCTGCCTGGTTTCCTATGTGATGTTTGACAACATAGTCCTTATGTGATGTTGACAAGGACCATTTGACGCCATTTATTATTTTCGCGATTTCGGGCTACGCTAAATGGGCTCGATCGTTCCCCCCCTCCCCACTCCTACTCCCCTCCCCCCCCCCGCCACCCCCCACCGTTTCCGCAGGCAATGCGCTTCTAGACTCTCCCCTACAGCCCCTGCCCCCACACAAATCGCTTCCCCTCCCTAACTCCAACCCCTCCCCCCCCCCCCCCCCTGCACACACCTCTCCCTCTTCACAACTACCTTTCCCCCCATAAACACGTCTACATATCGCTTATTCCTATGAAATTATCCCCTGGAAAGTGCAGAGAGGAGGAGAGAGAGAGGGACGGATAACGTGAGAGCGAGATGGCGCGCGCGTGAGTGTAACTTAGACGATAGATGAATTAGAGAATCAAAGCATCAAGGAACAAACAGATCAATTCGCACTCCCCACCCCTCACCATGGAGGGCAAAAAAAAAAAAAACCACCAACCGACACACAAACCAGCAGGACAGTGAAGAGAGCACAGACCACCGCCGCCTGGATCGGCACCGAAATAGAACGGGGTTCCCATCTTTCCACCAGGTTTCCAACGGCTAAAATTCCGTTCTCTACGGTTTCTTTCTTTTTTTCCCTCTCTCTCTCTCTCTCTCTCTCTCGGCCGGGGGGGTATGAGTTGTCGTTTTCACGACAGGACACGTCTTTTTGTTGCTCGAAAACAACGTCGATTTGGTAGTTTTTACTGATCGTCCTATGCTTTGATGTTTGGCATCAAGTTGTACGAAGTACCATGCCTTCAGCTGCGTTAGCTTTTAGAGCAGTCTGCGGCTGTTTCTGCCCGGTATTTCAAGCTTTTATGTTAAGGCGAGCAAGGCAGAAGAGAGCACTGTACATCGCCATGTTGACGGTGACACGAAGAGCAGACGGTGTTATGCTGGGTTTGCTCCTCACGTACTTGTACTGGGGGAGCTTACTTCTTCGCTGCGGGGACGTGGAAAGTAATCCGGACCTAACCCCTCTCAGAGCAAGGACAGCATGAGGCAGTCTCGACTGGTTAGTACACGGTCAACCAGTAGCAGAGTCAGCTTGGACAGAACGGACAACCCTTCAGGTGGCACTTCCAGTGAAGCAGCAAGCCAGCCTACCCTCTCTGACATTGTTGGCATGCTCAACTCCTTGGGCTTGAAGCTAGACACCAAGATTGGAGAGGTCAAAGAAGAAATCCGCATCCTGCACGAGGACTACGTGGCCATGAAGGATGAGCTGAGGGGGCTGAGGGAGGAGGTCGTCACGCTCCGTGAAGAGAACGTGGATCTGCAGAGGAGGAACGACGATCTCAGCCGGAGGGTTGCTGACCTGGAGACGAAGACGGACGACCTTGAGGGACGGTCCAAACGGAATAACCTTATTTTCTACGGCTTACCGAGGAGTGAGAACGAGACACCGGCCGAGTGTGAAGGTAGGGTAAACGATCTTCTCACTGACAAACTTGGACTGTCACATGATGTGGAATTTGACAGGGTTCACCGAATAAGTTCTAAGTCTGACTCCCTGTGATTGCCAGATGTGTATTTTATAAACAGAAGGTAGAGGTGCTAAAGGCAAAGGGCAAGCTCAGGGGAAGTCAGGTTTTCATTGGTGAAGACTTTTCTACCCGTGTAAGAGAAGTCAGGAAAAGGTTGATTCCACACTTAAAGAAAGCTCGCAATGAAGGAAAACGAGCTACAATGGTTTTCAACCACCTCCTGATAGACGGTAAGAAATATTCTGTCGATTCTAGTGACAGGCTGGTGGAAATGAAATAGGACAGTGGCCGGCCCGAAGACATTGTGTGTGTGTTTTTCAACAGAGGGAACAAACCTTCATGGTGCACCGGTTTTGCTGTCACCCGGTAACGGGTATGACACAGAGCTGGCACGTGCTGATCGTGGAACGGTTGACCTGGTTTGTTGCGCTAGCGATTCAACCACCAAACCTGAACATGTGTGTGTAAACAGTGAGCGTGTGTTGGTTGAATCCGTATCTGTGTATGACGCGCGTCATAACGGCACGTGAAATTTGCTTCTCCCGGGTTTGCTGACAGTGGCAGTTCAGATTGTTTCTTTGTAAATAAACATTCTAAATCTTTTTCTTTTCTCCATTGGAATGTGAATGGTTTATTGTCTAAATTGCATGATAAGAATTTGTCTCTTTTGTTTGTTCTTTTGACTTCATATGTTTTGATGAAACATTCCTGGAAGACTTTCATTCATCTGTGTTTGTAGGTTATAAATCGTATTGCAAACCTGCCATTAAACTTACAGCTCGTGGAAGGCGTTCTGGTGGTCTGGTATGTCTTGTTAAACACGAGCTCTGCTCGTTCATTAAGCTATTAGATATTAAATCTGATAACTGTGTTGCTTTTGTCATTGATAAATCTCTGTTTTGCGCAAATAAAGATATCCTTTACATATGTGCTTACGTACCACCGATTGATTCACCGTATTATACACATTCTGATATTGAAAATGGAATAGGTATGCTTGAAGAATTTGTGAGTGATTGTATACTTGCTCTTGATGATGTTTATGTTTTATTAAGTGGTGATTTGAACAGTAGAACTTCAAACTTTTCACATGATTTAGAAGATGATGGTTTACCTATTGATGATCAGTATGTAAGTACTCCTTTATGTACAAACCGAAATTCTGAAGATAATGTATTGAATAACTATGGTAAAATGTTAATCGATATGTGCACCGCTTTGAATTTGTGTATCATGATGGTATGTGTCAGGGCGAACTAAATGGTCGCTACACATATATTTCTGAGAGAGGTAATAGTGTAATTGATTATTTTTTAATGTCACGAGATATGTTTTTGAGTTTCTCGAATGATTGTACATTACAAGTGCTAGAGAGAATCGAGTCAGACCATATGCCTTTGTTGATGAACCTCAGTGTCCCAAATGACTGCATGAATAACACAGAAAGAAATGTTTCTAACCTTTTCATTGAAAAGTATGTTTGGAATGAGACGTATACTAATGTATTTAGTGATATAGTTTGCTCCCCTGAGATTCAACAGAGAGTTGAAATGGCGATCAGTGTAATTGATGTGGATATAAATGAAGCTCTATGTATATTTAACAGTTGCTTGAAAGAAGCAGCTGAGTGCATGAAAAAACAGAGCAAGGTAAATGTAAAACATAGTTATGATGATGACTGGTATGATGTGGAGTGTAAGTTTGGTAAGAGAAAGGCCCGTAATTTGTTAAATAGATACCGTCGTACTTTATTGCCACCAGATCATGTTTCTTATAGTAATGCCAGACGTGACTATAAACAGCTTCTGAAAACAAAACATAAAACAGTTTAATCGAGCTATGTTAGAAAAACTGGTATCCTCTGTAAATAACCAGAAGGAATTCTGGAATTCAATGCGGAGAATTCACAACAAAAGTAAACAACCTTCTAATAATATTAGTTTAGAAAACTGGTTTCAGCACTTTCAGAAAATTGCTTGAAAAAGAAGTAGATATTTGTAATATTATGGTCGATGAAGGTGGTAGTGATGACAATGGTAACAACGATACCAATGATAACAATATTACCAGTGATGATACATTAAATCGTCCAATTTCAAGAGATGAGATTCTGCTGGCTCTAAAGAAATTAAAGAATCGTAAAGCTAGCGGCCCTGATGGAATCATTGGTGAGATGTTAAAAAATGCATGTAAATCTGATTTGTTGTTAGATTTTGTCACAAAATTTTTTAATGCTTTGTTTGACAGAGGTGTGTTTCCTGAACTGTGGACTGAATCTATTGTTCTCCCTTTATACAAGAAAGGTGATGTTGATAATCCAAGCAATTACAGAGGCATTTCTTTGTGTAACATTTGTAGTAAACTATACAGTGCTGTTATCAACAGAAGGTTACAGGACTGGGTAGAAGAAAAGAACCTCACTGGTGAATTTCAAGCTGGATTTAAGCGGAACTATTCTACAATAGATCATATGTTTACTTTGATGGCATTTGTGCAAAAACAATTTTGTTTGAATCGCAAATTATATGTTGCTTTTATTGATTTCGAAAAAGCTTTGATTCTGTTAATAGAAGTATTTTGTGGCATATTTTGTTTAAAAATGGAATCAGAGGGAAATTATATCGAAGTGTCATGAGCATGTATGACTCCGTCAAAGCTAGAGTGAGAAGCGGTGGGTCTTTGACTGATTGCATAAACTGCACGACTGGTGTTAAGCAAGGTGATGTGTGCAGTCCTATATTGTTTTCCTTATTTATTAATGAACTGACATTAGAAGTTACCAATTCTGGACGACATGGAGCAAAGTTTATAAATGATTTTTTGGAAATTTTCATTCTTTTGTTAGCAGACGATGTTGTGTTAATGTCTGAAACAGTAATTGGTTTACAAACCCAGCTGAACAGTTTAGAAAGGGCTTCTTCGCATTGCAGCTAAAAATAAACATGACGAAAAGTAATAATTGTGTTTAGAAAGGGCGGTTATCTTGCCGCCAGAGAAAGGTGGACATATAATGGAGTCGAAATGCCCGTAGTGAATGCTTATAAATATCTTGGTATTTATTTTTCTACGCGCTTAAGCTTTACCTTTGCTTGTAAAGATCTTGCAAGTAGAGCTAAATATGCTTTATTGTGTATTTTGAGGAAATTGGCACAGTTAGATAACGAATCTTTATCTTTGTTGTTGAAATTATTTGATATTCAAATTCAGCCAATGTTACAATATGGTGCTGAGCTATGGGGCTTTGATTCTGCTGCTATGCATATTGAGAAAATTCATTTGTACGCTCTGAAGAAATTTCTTGGTGTTTCGATGAGAACACCAAATGATTTGGTATATGGAGAGACTAATCGATATCCTATCTATTTGATATTCAGTGGTTAAATGTATTCGTTACTGGTTAAGGATAACGCAAATGGAAACACACAGATTGCCTTATAAGGCCTATACGATGCTCGTGGATTTAGATGCAAGGGGTAAGAAAAATTGGGTCTCGAATGTAAGGCTAAAGTTGTATGCATATGGATTTGGTTTTGTATGGGAAAATCAGGGTGTTGGCGATATAAATGCTTTTATTCGTGTTTTTCAGCAAACAGTGATGATTGTAGTTGGCAGAGGTGGAACTCTCATGTTGAAGACAGCAATAGATTTGATATTTATAGAATGCTAAATCCTATGCATTGTGTTCCGAGGTATTTGTCAATGGTTATTGACAGACATTTGAAATGTATCATAACCAAGTTCAGATTTGGTATATCGGATATCTATGCACATTCACAGCGTTACAGACATTTTAAAACGATCGTGTTACTGTTTGTCCATTATGTCAGGAATCTCAAGAAACTGAAGTTCATTTTGTTCTTTCATGTCCTGAACTAAGTGATCTTAGACAACAGTGTATTCAACCTAAATACTATAGACATCCTTCACTATTCAGATTAATTTTGTTAATGTCATCGACAAATGATAGGATAGTGAAGCAGCTTGCTGTGTATTTTTACAAAGGGTTTAAACGAAGAAATTTTGTATTACTTTAGTTTGTACTCTTGATTAGAAATGGATTATGCAAAGTTCTTTTATATGTATCCCCCTTCTAAGGGGCTATGGCCTTTACGAATAAACATCTACATCTACATCTCTCTCTCTCTCTCTCTCTCTCTCTCTCTCTTGCCTCATTTTGTTGAACGGTTCCGGAATCCGGATCCGAACCCGAACCAACATTTCACGCGATGTCATGGCTTGCCATCTGTCCCCCAAGACTCCGTGCGATTGACAAGGATTTTCTAGCTTTTCGCTTAACGCATGCTGTATTCACCTTCGATCCGGATTCGTATAATAAAAACTACAAAGGTTACCAGTTACTCCTGAAGCGCCATTCACCATTTCATCCTGTTTCTTTAATACAGGTTCAGGACAATGTGTGTGTGTGTGTGTGTGTGTGTGTGCGTGCGTGCGTGCGTGCGTGCGAGCGTGCGTGCGTGCGTGCGTGCGTGCGTGTGTGTGCGTGTTGTGTGTGTGGTGTGTGTGTGTGTGTGTGTGTGTGGTGTGTGTGTGATCTTGCTGGACGGATCTGGAGTCCACCCTCCAATCCGGATCCGGACCACAATTTCATGTGTTAGTCCTTGCGCCATATGGCGCCTTTGCAACCAACAACAACACAAAAAAAAAATTTAAGAAAAAAGGAAGGGAAAAAAAAGAAAAAAGAAAAAAAAGGAAAAAACAAAACAAAACAAAAAACCGAAAGAAAAGTCCTGTAGCATCTGCGTATTCTCACTGACTGACAGACAAAACAAACTGACAGACGCAGGTACAACGTAACATTTTTTTTTCCGGCGGAGGTAGAAACATGCGTTTTGCTGTCAGCACTTCACAGGAGGAGCTGAAGAAAAACCGACAAAAACAATGAAGGGCAAAAAAAAAATAAAAGGTTGAGAGAGAGAGAGAGAGAGAGAGAGAGAGAGAGAGAGAGAGAGAGGGGGGGGAGTGAGACAGACAGACAGAGACAGACAGACGGACGGCCGGACAGAGAGAGAGAGAGAGAGAGAGAGAGAGAGAGAGAGAGAGAAGAGAGAGAGAGAAAGAGAGAGAGAGAGAGAGAGAAAGAGAAAGAGAGAGAGACAGAGACACAGAGAGACATAGGGAGAGACATGCAGACGGACAGAGAGAGAGAGAGAGAGAGAGAGAGAGAGAGAGAGAGGAGAGAGAGAGAGAGAGAGAAAGACAGAGACAGAGACTGAGAGACAGAGAGTCAGGAAAGGAAGGGAATGCATAAGAGTGAAAATAACTACCCCTCCTCTCTCCCCTAACTCACCTCCCCCCCCCCCCACCCCCCAACCCCACCCCCAGCCAAAAGAACATTTAAAAGGAAACCTCAAAAGCTTTGTACTGGATGAAAGAGTTGTGGGCCTTGACACAACCCTCTCCTGGCCAAGACGGAGCATCAAACAGGTTCTCTCACCAAAGCATCGGCGCCATCGCCATCAGTCTTCCTCTCTTTCCCTTTTTTCTTTCTTTCTTCAATCTGATTTTCCTTCTCGTTTTTCTATTTTTTTTTCCCTCCTTCGCCCCCTTCTTCTTTCTTTTTCTCTCTTTTCCTGTTTGTTTGTTCGTTTGTTTGTTGTTTCTGTCATGAACGGCACTGTCCAATCTTTCTGACGAGTCACTCCAGCCGTAAGCGATCGCATTATTTTCTGATGCCTCGTGCCCCGTTATTATGGTTCCCTGTTTATGTCAAAAGAGTTAGCGGTTTTCTCCCCCCCCCCCCCCCCCCCCCCCACCCCTCTTTTTTTTTTCTTTTCTTTCTATCCCGTTTCTTTCCAACCCCCACCCCACCCCCACTCCCCTTTCTCCTTCCGACTAATCCCCACGAGGATTTCAAATAATGAGGATCATTCCGCTTTCACATTTCTGACTTAACTAAACGAAAGCTGATTGTCGAAATCCAACTCTCTCTCTCTTCTCTCTCTCTCTTCTCTCTCTCTCAAAACACACACAC
>CM031623.1:33300705-33303205 GCA_018398815.1 Conus ventricosus
CTTTTGTCTTTTTTTCTTTCTTTTTTTTTCCACCTTTTTTTTTCCTTTTATCAACTATTCATCTCCATTGCATCCAGCTAAGCGACTGGCTGAGTTCTGTCAACTGTACAGCGATTGGTGCCCGCATGGTGCGGCTTTTGTGCCAATGGTAAAGGGGGGCAGTCGGGGAACAGAAGAGGAGGCAACCCACCTTGGTAGATGTTGCTGAACTTGGTGTTGGTGGGCTTCAAGCGGACGCCGATTGGGGACTGGCTCCGCTGGGCGTGCTGCTGCTGCGTCTGCTGCAGGTCTGTGCCCCCCAATCGACACGAACAAGAAAAAGAATGACATGACAAAGTATACACACACACACACACACAAACGCACGCACGCACGCACGCACACACACACACACACACACACACACACACAGCTTGTGTGTATGTCAAGTCAAGTCAAGTCATGAGGGCAGGATGTAAAAGAAAAGATGGAAAGCTTATTCATTCTTTAACTCTCAATAAGGATAATTTTGACTTGACACAGACACCAGGAAAAAAAAAATTAAACACCGGAAATAAATGTAAGTAATGTGAACTCATGTCATCATTTGGTTGCTATTACCATTATTATTATTATCATTAGTATTATTACTATTACTATTATTATTATTATTATTAGCTGTTTTATTTTCGTTCTTGGGTTGTTGTTTTTTTAATTTGATTTTTTTTTTGCTGGTGCAGGCCTGTACTCACCAATGAACAGAAAAATATATGACATAACAAACTATTTACCACAACTAATCACAACAAAAAACAACAACAACAATAACAACAAAGACCTCTAAAATAAGTATAAGTAAGGTGAAGTCATTATTTTCTTCATCTGATTACTATTATCATTATCATTATATTACCTGTATTATTCTCGATCTTGGTTGTTAGTTTTTTCTTATTTGCTTTGTTTTTCTTTGTTTGTTTATTTGTTTGTTTTTTTGTGGGAAAACCTTTGATCTGAAGTCTTCGATACAACTGAAGGCTCACTATACTTCACAACCTTAAATGAATGAAGGCTTTGAAAGAGAAGTTGTCTTGCCTTCTTTGCAGACCACTGACGCTGCAGTAAGGCCTGGCAAGCTACAGAACAATCGGATGAAACACTGACGCTGCAGTAAGGCCTGGCAAGCTACAGAACAATCGGATGAAACACTGACGCTGCAGTAAGGCCTGGCAAGCTACAGAACAATCGGATGAAACACTGACGCTGCAGTAAGGCCTGGCAAGCTACAGAACAATCGGATGAAACACTGACGCTGCAATATGGCCTGGCAAGCTACAGAACAATCGGATGAAACACTGACGATCAAGAAGAAGAAGAAGCACAAGTTAGAAGACGAAGAAAGAGAAGTAGGAAGACGAGGAAAGAGAAGTAGGAAGACGAGGAAAGAGAAGTAGGAAGACGAGGAAGAAACAGGAGGAGGAGATGAACTATGGAAGAAACAGGAGGAGGAGATGAACTATAGGAAGAAACAGGAGGAGGAGATGAACTATGGAAGAAACAGGAGGAGGTGATGAACTATGGAAGAAACAGGAGGTGGTGATGAACTAGAGGAAGAAACAGGAGGAGGTGATGAACTATGGAAGAAACAGGAGGTGGTGATGAACTAGAGGAAGAAACAGGAGATGAACTAGAGGAAGAAACAGGAGGAGGTGATGAACTAGAGGAAGAAACAGGAGATGAACTAGAGGAAGAAACAGGAGGAGGTGATGAACTAGAGGAAGAAACAGGAGGTGGTGAACTAGAGGAAGAAACAGGAGATGAACTAGAGGAAGAAACAGGAAAAGTGATGAACTAGAGGAAGAAACAGGAGGTGATGATGAACTAGAGGAAGAAACAGGAGGTGGTGATGAACTAGAGGAAGAAACAGGAGGTGGTGATGAACTAGAGGAAGAAACAGGAGGTGGTGATGAACTAGAGGAAGAAACAGGAGGAGATGAACTAGAGGAAGAAACAGGAGGAGATGAACTAGAGGAAGAAACAGGAGGTGGTGATGAACTAGAGGAAGAAACAGGAGGAGGTGATGAACTAGAGGAAGAAACAGGAGGTGATGAACTAGAGGAAGAAACAGGAGGAGGAGATGAACTAGAGGAAGAAACAGGAGGAGATGAACTAGAGGAAGAAACAGGAGGTGGTGATGAACTAGAGGAAGAAACAGGAGGAGGTGATGAACTAGAGGAAGAAACAGGAGGTGATGAACTAGAGGAAGAAACAGGAGGTGATAAACTAGAGGAAGAAACAGGAGGTGATGATGAACTAGAGGAAGAAACAGGAGGTGATGATGAACTAGAGGAAGAAACAGGAGGTGATGAACTAGAGGAAGAAACAGGAGGGGGAGATGAACTAGAGGAAGAAACAGGAGGTGGTGATGAACTAGAGGAAGAAACAGGAGGAGGAGATGAACTAGAGGAAGAAACAGGAGGAGGAAATGAACTAGAGGAAGAAACAGGAGGTGATGAACTAGAGG
>CM031623.1:33305705-33328205 GCA_018398815.1 Conus ventricosus
AGCATACACAGAATTAAAAAAAATGCACAGACAGACAACAGACAACAGATCAACAGAAACACGAAAAACCAAAAAGACAGACACACTCCGTCTCTGCATGTCTGTCTGTCTCTTTCTTTCTCCTCTTTGTCTGTCTGTCTCTCTCTTTCTCCCTCTCTTTGTCTGTCTGTCCTCTCTCTCTCTCTCTTCATCTCTCTGTCTTTCTCTCTCTCTGTCTCCTTGTCTGTCTGTCTGTCTGTCTGTCTATCTCTCTCTCTCTCTTTTCTCGCTCTGTGTCTCTTTGTCCGTCTTCTCTCTCTCTCTCTCTCTCTCTCTCTCTCTCTCTCTCTCTCTCTCTCTCCCCTCTCTCTCTTCCTCACTCTCTCCCCCTCTCTCTGTCTTTCTCTCTCTCTCTCTGTCTCTTTGTCTGTCTCTCTCTGTCTCTCTCTCCCTCCCTTTCTCTCCCCTCCCCCCCCCCCTCTGTCTCTCTCCCTCTCTCTCTCTGTGTAAACACCCCCCTCCTTTCCCTAACCCCACCAAACCCACCGTTATTCTCTGGCTGCTCCGTCCTCCTCAACTTGGCCTGGCTCAGCTCCGCCATGACGGCCGCACGCCCCCCGTTGTTGTTGTTGTTGTTGTTGTTGTTGCTGGTGGTGTTGTTGGGGTGGTGGTGCTGCTGCTGCGCTCCCCTCACCCCTGGGGTGGCCCCCTTGCCGACTCTCGCTCCGCGACTGATGCTCTCCCTTGGACCCCGGGATCCCCGGTGGCGCAGGCGGAGGGGGCACGACCCCGGCAGCAGTTCGAGCGGAGGAGGAGGAGGAGGAGGAGGAGGAGGAGGCCGCCACCACGCCGAACTCGTTGGGTGGGGGTGGGGGCAGGGGCGGGGAGGGGGAGCGGGTCTCTTGGGTGGCGGCCAGATACCTGTCGTGCAGGGGTAAGGGAGGGGGAGGGGCGGGGGAAGGAGGGGGGCGGGGGCGGAGGGGAAGTAGACGACGACGACGACGAGGACGGCGCCGGTGGCTGGGCAGGAAACGACGACGTCGCCGCCGCCGACGACGACGACGAGGACGAGGACGAGGCCACGGGCTGGAAGGCGCTGGTGGAGGAGCCAGGGCTGCGGCTACGGCCTGGCGAGGCGGACGACCCTCGCCTGGAGGCCGGGGGCGAGGGGTGGGGCTTGGTGACGATGTGGTGGTGGGTGTGCACGTGCCGGGGCGACCCCACCACCATCACCGCCCCTCCTCCTCCTCCGGGCAGCGGCGCCACGCCCCCTGGCGGCGGGGCCTGAGCCGCCCGTTGAGGGCCTCCTCCGTACATCTGAGCAGGAGCAGGCGGGGGCGGAGGTGGAAGGGGAGGCTGCACGGCTTGGGAATGTCCCGGGGAGGGCGGGTACGCGAAGCCCCCGGGCACGGCCTGGGAGGGCGACCAGGGTGGCCCGTGCGAGGCCGAGTCATAAGGGTAAGCCTGGGCCACCACCCCCCACCCAGCGTTCTGACCCCCACCCCCACCCCACCCATGCCGTTCACACTCCCTGGGAGGAGGAGGACGTGGAGGGGGTCTTGCTGTCCATTCTGCGGCAGTCGGTGTAGGGCTGGAAGCCGCCCCCCCGGCCGGCGGGATCCCCGTACGTCGGATACCCCGCATCCCGGCGGGGTAGCCCTCGGACACCGCTCGGCCCTTGCCGCCGCCGCCGCGGGGCTGCCGTTGGTGTTGGCCGCGGCGGCGGCACTGGCCAGCTGTCGCTGCTGCAGCACTTTGGCGTCGAGGCCGGCGGCGTAGGAGAACGGTCTGCTGCTGCTGCTGCTGCTGATGTTGCTGCTGTTGTCCGCGCCGCCGCGGCCGGCGTGGGCGGGGTGGTAGTGGTGAGGGTGGTGGTGGTGATGGTGATGATGATGCGGGCTGTTGCTCTCGAACACTTCGTTCAGCTCGCCGCACTGGTCCAGCGAAGAGCAGGAGTCCTGACAACACAACAAAATGACACATGTACATGCAGCTCTTTCCATATCGCTAACATTGCTGGAATGATCACAGATACTTTTCATCTGTACAGTCCTAACGACCACACAGGGGCTTTTTCATAACTGGGTGGGGGTGGGGGGTGGGGGTGGGGGGGGGGGGGGAGGTCACATCCCGCTGAAACGGGAACATCCAGAAAAGACTACACCCTGAAAGTGAAACAGTTCAATCACGTGGCAGTTAATTAAACGACCAACATCCTTAATTAAGCAGGAAAGTTCGGGTTGGTCTATGAGCGACACCCAGCCCGCTTGATTTTTCACTCTCAGATTACATACAAACAGTGTATTGCCCACAAAAAAACAAAAACAAAAAAAATTTAATGTTACCCCCCCCCCCCCCCCCCCCTAAAAAGGGAGAAAAAAAAGTCATGCGTTTACGCAAACCGACACAGCAGAAGCGACAGCTAACGTTTACCTTGAAGACTGTGTAGAATGTTCACTACCTAGCCTCCATGTTACAGCAGAACGCTGGCATGTCTTCAGTAGTGACCAGAAAAAAAAAGTGTAAAAGTGTCTCCAGAACAAAAAGACATGAGAATGATCCATACAGGCCACAAGACGACAGTCAAGAAAGACACCTCCCACCCCACACCCACCCCATTAAAAAAATAAAATAAAATAAAATAGAAAGGAAAAGAAAAAAAAAACAGGGACAGAATGAAAGAGTCACAGAAAAGGGGAAGACAACTGCAGAGAACTTCCGGCAGGGGAAGCTATTCTTACTGAAAAGATCTCCGGCATCCCCAAAGGGGACGTGGCCATGACAGCAATGTCCTTGTTACTATTTACAGACAACGGTTAACCCGTGCCTGATGCAGCAGTGTTCTTGTTGTAAGTGATAAACCAACGGTATTTGCAGAAACAGTGCGCTTGTTACAACAACAACAAAAAAAAGAAATCGCCACTTGAGGTTGTAATAGCAGTGTTCGAGTGTCCATGTGAATAACCCCCACAAACAAGACCACCGGTACTGATACTGACAGCACCCTGCGGGTGGCATACTAGTCACACTGGGCGGCGAGAAAGTCATGTCACCGTAAATAACTGCCACAAACAAGACCACTGGTGCTACGGTACTGATACTGACAGCCCCCTGCGGGTGGCATACTAGTCACAATGAGCGGCGAGAAAGTCATGTCACCGTAAATAACTGCCACAAACAAGACCACTGGTGCTACGGTACTGATACTGACAGTTTCCTCCGGGTGGCTACTAGTCACAATGGCGGCGGAAAGTCATGTCACCGTAAATAACTGCCACAAACAAGACCACTGGTGCTACGGTACTGATACTGACAGTTTCCTCCGGGTGGCGTACTAGTCACAATGAGCGGCGAGAAAGTCATGTCACCGTAAATAACTGCCACAAACAAGACCACTGGTGCTACGGTACTGATACTGACAGCCCCCTGCGGGTGGCGTACTAGTCACACTGGGCGGCGGGAAAGTCATGTCGCTGGAAGACATGTAGGATAAGACAAGAGAGAGAGAGAGAGAGAGAGAGAGAGAGAGAGAGAGAGAGGAGAGAGAGAAGACAGACAGACAGTCAGACAGACAGTCAGACAGACAGTCAGACAGACTGAAAGCGGGAAAAGGGTGGATGTAACGGAGGGATCATCATTTGTAGTAGCTTTAATAACAGTAATGATAATAATAATAGCAACAATAATAATGATAATAATTATAACAGAGCATTATATACGGTAGCTATAATGATAACAATAATCACAGAGAGAGACACGCAGAGAGAGAGATATATACAAACAGACAGACAGACAACAAAAACAGAAACAAAGCGCAAAAATTCCCTGTAGTAGTTTAAAAATGACAACAATAACAACAACAAGAAGAAAAAGAACAACAATAATAACAGTAATAATAAAAACAATAATAATAATAATAATGATGATGATGATGTTGATGATGATAATGATAATAATAAGAGTAATAATAATGATGATGATGATGATGAATGAATGATGATGATGATGACAATAATGATAATAATCATAGCAACAACAACAAATAACAATAATCATAATAATAATAATGATAATAATAACAACACAAAAATAATACTAACAACACTATCACTAGCAGCAGCCCACGCACAGCATCAACAGGTGGCAGGCAGGCAGTACAATTTCAGTGTAGCAACCAACAGCCCTCCAGGCCCTGAGAGAGAGAGAGGCGTGTGACCTGGCACTCCGTACCCTACATACCTTGCTGGAGACGGAGGATTTCCGGCTGGACGACAGCTGCGTGTCCGGGCTGCGCTCTGGCACTTGGGGAGGTACCCGCTTCACACACACCCCGCCACCCTGAACAAAGCACACACACACCCTCACTGTACTGTGTTCAGGTTGGAAGGTGGGGGGAGGGGAGGAGAGAGAGAGAGAGAGAGAGAGAGAGAGAGAGAGAGAGAGAGAGAGAGAGAGAGAGAACGAGACAGAGACAGTGTGTGTATGCATGCGCGCGCGCGTGTGTGTGAGTATGTATGTATGTATGTGTGTGTGTGTGTGTGTGTGTGTGTGTGTGTGTGTGTGTGTGTGTGTGTGTGTGTGTGTGTGTGAGTGAGAGTTATGTGTATGTGAGAGAGAGAGTGAATGAGTGTGTATGTAAGAGAGTGAGAGAGGAGAGAGAGAGAGAGAGAGAGAGAGAGAGAGAGAGAGAGAGAGAGAGAGAGAGAGAGAGAGAGAGGTTGGAATGCGTGACAAAAGTAATAACTGCACAGAGAGAGAAGAGAGAGAGAGAGAGAGAGAGAGAGAGAGAGAGAGAGAGTGTGTGTGTGTGTGTGTGTGAGAGAGAGAGAGAGAGAGAGAGAGAGAGAGAGAGAGAGAGAGAGAGAGAGAGAGAGAGAAAGAGAGAACGAGAGTGAGAAAGAGAGAGAGAGAGAACGAGAGAGAGAAAGAGAGAGAGAAAGAGAAAGGAGAGAGAGAAAGAGAGAGAGAGAGAGAGAGAGAGAGAGAGAGAGAGAGAGAGAGAGGGAGGAGAGAGAGGAGAGAGAGAACGAGGAGAGAGAGAGGGGGGGAGGGGCTGCAATGCGTGACAAAAAGCAATAACTGCCTACACTTACTTCTATTAATCATCTAAAACTTTTCACTTCCTGACAGTGTGCCAAAACAGCCATGAAATGAACGCTACGGTGTGTATTAATTGCTCTCTGTCACATCACACCAGCATGGTCTGTACACGTGTCATCAACACCAAGTGCTGCTGTCTGTCCCATCGACATCGCCACAAATAAACGTCACCATTCATCATCAAGAGGGAACTTCACTTAATTTTGAAAACTTACTGCTAAAGCTCCACCCCACCCCACCCCCACCCTCCACCCCCAAACAACAACAACAACAACAAAAGGTTGACAAACGACTCACAAGACAAAACCGACGCGTTTCGACCTCTTGGATCTTCTTCAGGCAAGATACTAATACTGCCCATCTGAAGTAATCCAGCTGTCTAACACAGTAGAAAATGCTCATCTGCAGGATCCTGAAGTCTAACTGGCACACAGTAGAAAATGCTCATCTGCAGGATCCTGAAGTCTTAACTGGCACACAGTAGAAAATGCCCATCTGCAGGATCCTGAAGTCTAACTGGTACATAGTAGAAAATGCCCATCTGCAGGATCCTGAAGTCTAACTGGCACACAGTAGAAAATGCCCATCTGCAGGATCCTGAAGTCTAACTGGCACACAGTAGAAAATGCCCATCTGCAGGATCCTGAAGTCTAACTGGCACACAGTAGAAAATGCCCATCTGCAGGATCCTGAAGTCTAACTGGCACACAGTAGAAAATGCCCATCTGCAGGATCCTGAAGTCTAACTGGCACATAGTAGAAAATGCCCATCTGCAGGATCCTGAAGTCTAACTGGTACATAGTAGAAAATGCCCATCTGCAGGATCCTGAAGTCTTAACTGGCACACAGTAGAAAATGCCCATCTGCAGGATCCTGAAGTCTTAACTGGCACACAGTAGAAAATGCTCATCTGCATGATCCTGAAGTCTTAACTGGCACACAGTAGAAAATGCTCATCTGCATGATCCTGAAGTCTTAACTGGCACACAGTAGAAAATGCTCATCTGCATGATCCTGAAGTCTTAACTGGCACACAGTAGAAAATGCTCATCTGCATGATCCTGAAGTCTAACTGGTACATAGAAGAAAATGCTCATCTGCAGGATCTTGGTAGAAAACACACACCTGATCTAACTTTAATTCTGGCTTAGTGAATACCGCTTCGCTAGAAGATTTCCGAGAGATGCGATGAGACTACACTAGATTCGTCCAAAGAATGCCTTCGCACGAATCTCTTGTCCTCTACAAGCAAAGTCCATTGGCTTGCCCGGGGGAAAAAACCCATAGAGACATACAAGTCCAAAACCACCTTAGAGGGCGCAGCTGAGGGGATGGACAGTCTCGAAAGCTGACCCAGGAACTCCTAGGCGGGCGAGCACTGGACTGGCGGCTATAGCTCTATCTTGTTGCGCATGACTGTGGAGCTGCCGCCACGACCCCAGAGAACTAATAAATACCAATCCTGACTCAAAACCGCTCTCAACCAGTTCGAGCGGTTTTGAGTCAGGAATTGGTATTTATTAGTTCTCTCCTAGTAAACCCTACAAACAAACATACAGGCAACTCACACACGCACGCACACACAGACACACCACACACACACACACACACACACACACACACACACACACACACACACAACACTCTTTCTCTTTCTCTCTCTCTCTCAATTAAATGACATAAAATCCGCACACTTCTTCTGACTAATTTCTAACTACAAACTTTGTACAGACAGGCAGACACGGGGCTAAAACCTGATCACTTAATTTACGGCTCGCGGCAGTTTGCAACTAGAGCGCCTAGCCTGCGCTGTGTAAACGAAGCACACTCGGCTGGGTTGCACCACATTGCATCAGAAATTCGAGATTGCCACGTCGACACACCGAATCGAGGCTGTCGCGTGACACGACCGGGTTTGCCATTGTTGCTCGGACTATTGAACAAGAAGGCTGTGTTTTGACTGCGCTCTGTTGTGGCCACTGTGTTTTAATTGTGTTATTTTAAAATGGCTAAAACGTTACTGAAGAACAGGTTTGTGCTATTTGTGTCCATAAGTTTTACTTTAACTGCATGTTAGAGTATTTGTTGAAAGAATTAGGCGAAGCATGTTGTGAAACCGGAGAGATTGTTTTTCTAGAAAACGAAAAAAGTAAACTAACTGCTTTGGAAATGAACGACTATCTTAAAGGTTTGTTGGTTCAAGGAAATGAAACAAGATGTAGCCAGTTTTAATACGTGTTTGGCTATCGATGAGATGGGGCCTTATCTAAAAAATGGCGCTGCATTGTTGAAAGTCGGCCGAAGCAAAACAAACCATCACGCGTTGATTGTTGGGAGCTGGCTTGGGACAGCTAAAGCCATGTTTAAAAAACATGGCGTTCATTTCTTAAGGCGGAGGTAAACACGGCTGATTCGTATGCTAAAAACTTATATTTGAAACATTTTTGCTGTTCCTCCCAAGTAAAAATGTTCTCAGTTTGTATTAGACTTGATTGATTGTTAACTACAGATTCAGTGTTTATGTGGCAAGCTAATCTGTGTATTAAGATGTGTATACTTTTCTAATTCTAACCAGTTCATCTGCCTTTTAAGTGTGCCCTTATGCAACTGAATGGCGATTTTCGAATGTTCTGGCAAACAAACTAGATAGGGTTAGGCAGACCTTAGTACATCTACCAGTATGGAGAGGAGTAGTGTGTGGCTAGCACTATCTTCATATAAATGCTTTAAATATACAATGCTGGATGTACTACTACTAGCGATTAGAGCTGCCATAAAAGCTTGGCTACAGCAATTACTGCTGTAACTCTGCTAAAGCTAGTTGCAAGCCCGGTTGAGAAAAGAGGGGCACAGCAAACTAGGTCAAGCGATCAGAGAACTAACGCTCTACCCTAGAGCGGTCAAAGGTCACAGTAGCAAGCCGTTTCCAGCGCTCTACCCTAGAGCGGTCAAAGGTCACAGTAGCAAGCCGTTTCCAGCGCTCTACCCTAGAGCGGTCAAAGGTCGCAGTAGCAAGCCGTTTTCCAGCGCTCCACCCTAGAGCGGTCAAAGGTCACAGTGGCAAGCCGTTTTCTTCAGCGCTCTACCCTAGAGCAGTCAAAGGTCACAGTGGCAAGCCGTTTCTTCAACGCTCCACCCTAGAGCGGTTAAAGGTTACAGTGGCAAGCCGTTTTTCAACGCCCCCACCCTAAAAGGGTTAAAAGGGTTACAGTGGCAAGCCGTTTTTTTCAGCGCTCACCCAGAGCGGTCAAAGGTTATCGCGCGAGATCAGCTTTTTTTGTGCTTGTCGCTTTGCTGTCTAGCTCGCGCTTCAACCCTGCTTCTACCCCCTGTACAAACTTTTAGGCCCTTTTTACTTTATACGTCTTTTTTATTCAATCAGGCTTTTTTTAAAATTTGCATTTGGGGGGCTGCTTTGAACTTGCAACAAAAAACCAACATCACAAAAACGAAAGCCTGTCTTGCACCAAGTGGTTTACCATGAAAAAAATAAAGCCTGTGTACACCACACACACTCCCCCCCCCAAGTCCCCCCCAAGTTCTTAATTATTTTTAATTAATCCCCCAAAGTTTTTAAATTAATTTTTAATTAAGTTATTCAAGTTCTTAATAAGTTCTTGTTTAAAATTTTTTAATTAATTCTTGATTAAGTCACCTCAAGATATAACTAAGCACCCTTTTAAAAGACAACCAAGTTTGTATTCAAGTTATCTATAATTATCAAAAAAAATACAATTTTTGTTTTTATCTTAAATAGAAAATTTCAAATATAGTCACACCCCCCTCAAAAAACGCGTCACGTTGGGGATGTTTTGTTCAGGTTCTCTGCATGACTTAAGGAACTTCACCCAAAGCAACCGATTGTTTACTTTTCTGGTCTAGGGAAAATGTCTTTTATAGACCCCATGTCTTTTTTTATTGACTTTTTCTTTTTAATACGCCATTTTTTTTTATAAAAAATTTAAAATTAAGCTTAAAAAATATTATTCCATTAAAAAGGGTAAAAATGATGCTTTTTTTATGGCGGTTTTTTGGGTGCGGGTGCCCTTTTTCTGCATTAGTGCTCAATTTTTTGATTCTTTGTTTCTGTTGCCTTTGTATATATTTTATAGCCGAAATAACTCCCCCCAAACCAGCAAGGGCGCCAAAAAGGGAAACCCTTTTAAGTTCAATATTCCATGAAGATTTTGGGGGCCCTTGTATCGATGGAGTTTTTTAGTGGATTGAATCAACTTTTCGGGCTTTGGGCGGTTATTTTTCATGAGGTAATTCGAAAACATTAATTTTTTTGTCTTTCCACTTGCTAATTTTTTTCCTGCTTCAACGCCGGATTTTTAAGGGCCCTCCCCCTGATTCAGCGTTTTTGTGATTTTCTGGTTGGTTTACTTTTCCACCTGATTCATTTTTCGGTTCTGCTGATTTTCCAGATCGTTTTTTTTGAAGGGGAAAAAAATTCTATATGTTTTAAAATTATTAATCCTGATTAATGGCGATAAAAAGTTCCAAATCTTAGTTAAATCCCCCCTAAACTCTAATGATTTTTTAAAACGGATCTTGCTTTAAAATCATACGAAGTTTTTTAAATCAATGGGAGCAAATCTACTGATAGTTAGTGAAAAAACTAAGAACCGTTTGCCCAACGTTTTTTTTCCTTTTCTCCCCCCCAACTCCCCTATCCCCTGTTATGATATTTTAAATTCTTTAAACATCTTTTTGAATCTGTTCTATGCTGAATTCAGTTTGGGGAATTTTTTTTTTTTTTCCCCCACATGTGCAAAAAATACACCCTCCCCTTTTTTTGGGCATAATAGCTTGATCATAAACTTGGTCATTCTAAGTCAGGGGGTTTTTAGGGCCGTTTACTGGTAGATCATCGCTTTTCATGTTTTTTTTTAAAATTTAAAATTTTTTTTTTTATAAAAATGGCACTAAAAAAAACTGTTGCTAACCCGTTCCTTTTGCTGTTATTGGGGGCAAATGTAGATACTCAATGCTGGAAAAAAATTTGTTAAAAAAAAAACCCGGAAATTTCGGGGCAAACTAGACTTTGGGGATTCAGCAAAGTGATTTATCATTGCGCTTGGTTGCCCAAAAGTTTTTTTTTAGTAAAGCAAGGAAATAATTCCGAAGTAAAATATGAAAAAAAAAAATACTTTATAAAAAGGCTTCACTCGTAATGATGATGGGTGGGTTTGGGTGAATGCGCTTGTTTTTTAGGGAAGTAATTTCGCATTTAGTAAATAGGGGATGACGGCGAGAGAAAAGACTAAACAAAGCTATGGAGGAACTACATTTAAAAAGCGCCTATGAAAAGCAAGACTTGACAGTAATTTTGTAAAGACACAGAAAAAACGGGGGCATGCGCTTACAATTTAAAGGATGTTGATAAAGCAATAAAAAATATTACAAAAAGGGCAAACCGGTCAGACATTCCCTCACCAAAATTCAGTGATTTTTATCAACCATCAAAAAAACAAAAGATGCAAAAATGCGTTTTTTTGCCTTTGGATATGTCGTGTATTTGGTTGCGCATAATTTTGGGAATAAAAAATGAACAAAATCTATTATTCCCCCAAAAGGGATTTGGGAAAGGGTTCACAGCAAAACAAAAGAAAACAAGCGGGGGGAGTCAGTGAACAAACAGCAAGGAAGGGGTTACTAAACAAGCAATCTGGAAATTTATTACCTCCCCCTTCAATACAAGACACACTTTGAAATACAATAAAAACCACCCATCAAATGGATCTTCTATTTTTACCTCTGAGGATTAACGAAAAAGATTTAAGTACGCACTACAGTTTTGACATGGCTTCAAATACAAAGATCGGACCTTAAACAAAAAAGAGTGCTTTGCTGTTGCTGTTCTAAAAAACTAATTACCAGCGACCCCCGTAACTTACCTGCAATTCAAGTTGATGAGGAAAAGAATTTAAAAAGGCCAAGTGAATAAATTATTTTTAAAACACAGAGTTACCTTAGAAGGGCTTCCGGGATTCCAGATCACGGGCTTTATTGAAAAACTTTAAAAAACATTAGCGAAAGACTTTTCTCCTCCCAGTATCAAAAGGGGTTATTGACATTCTCGAACACAGAATGGGTTAAAGACTCCCCCTCAGTTTGCGAAATGAATAATGAAAAATTTGGGGAAAAACCCAGTCAAGCAACAAAAGAAAAACAATAAAAGTTGCGGGAGAGTTTCTTTTCGGCAAACTATTACCATTTGGTTTGAAATAAGGTCCTTTATTTACCGGGAACGGGGGGACACTCCTTGGGGCAACCGATCCATTTTGGGGTTTTGATCCTAGGAAATAAAAAGAATTAAAAAATGAATCCCCGTTTTTTATTTACAGAAACTGAAAAACCAAAACCCAGCTCCCAAAATTTTTTGTGAAAAGAACTGCAGAAAATTCCCCCAACACAGTTCCGTTTTAAATTTTAATTTACGGCCCCTCAGTCCCCAATTGCAATGAAAACTCTGGATTAAAAAAACACCCGTTTTGTGTTTTTTCTACTAATGACTTCTTTGTTACAACTTGTTTTTATCCTGTAGATTAGTCGCGTTTTACTTGTCAGGAAAAGTTTTTCCCAAACAATGCTTCTTTTAGTTTATGTGATATGTTTGACTGCAAAACGCTGCGAGATATTCCTTTGCTTTTTAATGTTTTTCCCTGGCTCAAATACGTCTTTTTTGACCTTAAAACCAACAAAACCCTTGATACCTTTCCCAAAAATTTCACCCTTTTCATTTTTCCCTAAACCTTCTTGTTAGTAATTAATGTAAAAGGCAATCTTAGGGTAATGGGACGTTCATCCCACCCTGCATGCTCTTTAGCTATTCTAATTCCAGTCTTTATAATGTCTTCAGTAGGATTTCTATAAAAAATTCTTATCTTGGGTAAAGTCTCTGGACTCAGGATCAGGGTTTAAAATGTCATAAAAAAAATTCTAACTTAAAAGTTTTTGATAATTCTAAAACGGTAAAACCAAAAAAAACGGGTTTGTTAATTTTGACTTTTTTTTTTTTTCTCATTATCCCAAAAACGATCATGAAATCTTTAAAGCCTGATAATTAGGTTTTGAATCGCTTAATTCTTGTTCTTTTTGGTATAATCTGACATTTTTAGCTTGTGGGGATTCTCCATAGTCTTTCCAAAACGGGTTTTTTTCATCAGCTTGAAAAAGTCTTTTTCAAAGCATCTGTGGTTTTAGTTCTAGATATGTTCTTCATGATGTATGGTTTTTCATGAACTGTTCTTGATCAAAAGCAATTATACGTAAATTGTCAATTTAAAACCCATGTCTTAAAAAATTGCAGAAGTCGTAATGACAGACAAAATTTTTTTTTGCTCGAAATTAGGCACAATTTGGGGCGGCTCTTTTTGGATCCATCTTTAGACTTTTGCTGCTAAGGGTAGTCATTATGCGGTCATGGAGTTATGGATATTCAATCAACTTAGAATGAAACCAGGGTTTTGATAGGCGTTAAATTGCCCAACCACTTTAATGCCTTTTGAATTTTTTGGGATCGCGCCTGTGTACATTTTAAAGTTGCTAAGGGAAGTGTTGCGCCATTCCCCACCCAAACAGATTGTTTCACTAAATCATGAGATAGTTACCCCTTTTACTTGGATCATGCCCCCCCAAAAGTATTTTTTTTTGTTTTTCAGAATGTGCGACGCCATACTAATTCTCCACGAAATCCGTTTTCAATCACGAATCATTGAAAATCGACAATAAATAAATCGTATTCCTGTAAACTTTAAGAAAGCGTCCCAACTCATCCGGGGCAGAAAGTAATGCGCGGATCCAGGCTATAATGTTTCATGCAGGTTTTCTATATTTTCAAAGACGCCCGCCAACAAACAAACATCACCCCCAAAGTATAAATCATGATAGCCTCCCATCGTTTAAAATTTAACTTCTCCACGCATCGGGAGCTGCTGGTAATCAGAATCACTGATGTCCTTTCCCCTAAACTAGAAAAGAACGCGCCTTTAGGAGGAGGTGTCTTCATCAAACCTTTCCCAAACTTTTCGTACTCAAAAGGGTAAAACCCCCTTTTAAAAAGTTTTGGTAAAAATATTCTTCCGTTTTTTGGGGCAGGCTTTAAGGACAGCCAGTGACCTAATGAACCCAATTGTGTTCTAAGATAAAAAGACTTTTTTAGAAAAAGCACATGTTTTTTCTGATGAGTCAATCATGACACCTGAAGGCATCGCCCATGCTTTCATTATAAGATGAGAGTCTAACCTCGCAAGTTATAAAGAAAAGGGGCGTTCCCATTCTTAGGACAAACTTTGTTAAAAGATTGCATTACTGTCCTGCTCCTCTAAACTTTCCGTTTAATGTGATCAGGTCTCTTACTGTTGGTTTTCTCTGCGTTGTGAGAACCAAAACCACAAATCCAAACATGGGGGGCTGCGGCATACGTTCTTGGTCTTCACGTCTATGATTTCAGAAAAATTCAATTATTAGAACGTCATTTACGACTTTCTCATGCTTCTAAAAGTTTTCTGGGGCATTTGGCCCTCTAAAAATTCGGGGCTGAATGAGCGCCATCGACCTACAAAAGAGGAAAGAACAATCTGATGATTATCATTAAGACTGTTTTTCGAATTTTTTTGGGGCCGGGCCCCCTCAAAAGGGAACAATAGCCTCAAATTGCGAAAAAAATATGGGAATTTTGCACCCTTTCCATTTTTTAAAAAAATTTAGTTTTGGGGGGCGAAATTTATTCTGTTTTCAGTCAAGGGGCCAATACAATTTTTTTGGTTCGCTTGGGGCTTAACGATGGCTTTCTTGTTAAACTTTTCTACAAATTTTTTTGTGCCCTTTTTTAAAGTAGCTGCATTATTTACTCATTTTTCTATCAATTTAGCGGTACCCCCGCTGGTGAAAACATCGTAGAAATTCAACAGATTTTGTTGGTTCGCCAACGTTGGACTGTTCTTGGACATTTTAAATGGGCTGTAATTTTTGTTTCCTCATCCATTGTAACTTTAAACGTTTTTGGGGTTTGGTTTTTTCTTAAAACGATCAATGGAATCCACGCAAACAGGAAAGGATTTCCCCACAAAAGTTAAGTCATTGATTAGGACGATATTAACCCCTTGCGTTTTTGGGGATAAATGCCCCTTGCGAGAACACACCACATGAACATTTTTGTCTGTATTCTTTTTTTAAAAGCTTTTTTTGAAAAAACCTCGAGGTAGTAAGTAAACCCGCCACAATCGGTGCATTTTAACTGTTTTAATTGATCTTAGGACTTGCCCCCCTCTGACCCAACCGGGGCCCCCTTTTGGCTTCTTTAGCGGGAGCGTCAAATGTGCAAGCATTCTCTGCCCAAAAGGGGGTTAATCATTGAAAAGAATGTCTGTTTTTTGTCGGGCCCAGATTCTAGATTTTCTTCATTTATTTTTACTAGTCAATTAAAACAGTAAAATTACTTTAACTGGCGGGCTTTGTAGTTTTCTTGGAATTGAGAATAGCATGAAAAGCTTGCCCCTACGTTTGCTGGTTAGACTTCTAAAACAATTCATTCAGTGCTTTGATAAAAACCCCTCTCTCGAGATTCTTCAAACAATTCGTCTTGTCCCTTATATTTTTATCCATTTGAGTTTCTTTTTTAAAAAAATTTTTTTAAAATTAAAAAAAAACAATCAAACCCTTAAACCCTTTTTTTTTTGGCCAAAAAAATATAAACCCCTTTCAGTTAATACTTTTAAAAAATTTTGTTCGTTTTTCTTTTTTAAGCATTCCTTTTTTTTGTTTGGGGCTGCGTTAAAAAATTTCTCGTTTCTTTGAAGATCCTTTTTTTTTTGCCTCGGCCCGTAAAAAAAATTTCTCCTTTTTGAGTCAAAACCTTTTTTTTTCTTTAAACAAAATTTGCCTTTTTTTAAACCCCTTTTCTTTTTTATTTTAATTTTTTAGGCCCCCACGCTTAAAAGGCCAGGTAAACAAAACCCCAGAGGGAAAGTTGACCATTTCCCGTTGCTGAGTAGTTTTTTTTGGGGCCTTTTATAGTGATTCCCCAGTATTAACTAGGTAACCATTAAAAACAGCAGAAAACCTTTGTTTGTTTTGTGTATTTTGAAAAGGGCCCTCTATTTTTTTTTCTTTTTGTAATGTTTGTTACTGAAGGGTTTTTATGCTAGGGTTTCTACTATCTTTTCTTGCTTCCGGGGGTGAGGGCCATTTGGATAAACCCCCAACAGACATGCTTTTAAAAATGAAAAAAAAATTTTGTTACACTCTTCTAATTTTTTTCTTAATCAGCTGTGCATCAAAAATTTAAAAACAAAAGTACTTTTAAACGGTTTTCAGCTTCTTTTTTTTTTTCAATTTTAAGTTTACGTCTTTAAAAGTTTTCCCCCCATTCCCCTCAATTTATTAACCCCTGTTGACCTTAGGGCAATCCATAAACCGTATTTTGATGTTTTAAATAACATCAACCTAACACGTGAAAAGGTGAGATCTTTAGACACAAGGTCTGCTGTTAACTTTACCCCCCCCACCCCCAAAAAAAAAAATTTCTTATTTCGCAAATAGATAAGGCCCAAGTCCGCTAGCTAATTGGTTAGGACTGCCCTCAAAGTCATTGTATTTCGTTATTTTTGATTAAAAAACTTTTTATTGCTCTTCGAATGGTTCTTCATCTTCACAAGAATAAAATACCTTTAACGATTTTACTGCGACACTAAGATTAAATTCCATATAGGCTGCCCTCTTTTAGGATAGTTGAAAGGACGCACGTTTTTTAATATATTACTAATTGTGCTCATATTGGGGTCTCAGCCCTTTCTAAAATTTGAGTTTTAACAAGTCAAACTCTAACGAGATGTCAGAAATGCGTACTTTGTTCGGTGTCTGTTGATCTGATAAAAACCCTTTTTATTCATTAAAAATTAGTTCGATGACAACTGCTTTTAATGCCCGGGTTTTGGCGCAGCCTTTTAACAAACCCAAAAACTGGGGGAAAGGAAAAGCGATTTCCATAATAACTTTTCAGCTAAACCTTTTTGTGTTTTAGCCCTGAGGCAGTTCGGCGCCCATTCTAAGTTTTAGGGCTTTTTAGCCCTTCCCTTTAAACCAAGATCTTCCTTTTATTCGCGGTTAGCCTAGATCAGAATAGGGTTTAAAAAAAAAAGTCTCTTTTTTAAAGAAAAACTTTTTGCCCCTCAAGTTTTACAGAAATTTTTTAAAAGATTGCCCCTCCCAAATTTGGACAAGTTTTGGTTTGGGCTGTTGTTGAAACGAGTTCATTTTAAAATAGCCGTGCAGAGCTGGCACAATCAAATCATCCCTCCTAGGTCGAAATCTAACAGTAAGAATTTGATCTGCATCAATAGTAGATGGATTTTTGAACAGTAAAATTTCCCTTTATTTCCCTTCACCCCCGGGTTCTTTCAGCTTTTTTAACGGGTCAAGAAACGGCCATATGCTTGTTGTGACATTTTTTTGAAGCAAAATAAAATTAAATTTTTTAAAAAATGGCAGGGAAATTTAAAAGGGAAAAAGATTATGATGTTTTTGATCCCGGAGACGCCGACATGGATGAAAAAGGGCTCCTTTGACAAGCACCTCAAAAGTTCAAAGCGGCGTGAATTAACGCAAGTACGGGCGAAGCTTTTTTCAAAAGTTTGGCCAAGAACCCCCCAATTTATAGACCCAAATGATTTTGAATTAGAAGATGGTCATTTGTCTGTGAAAAAAAGCCCCAAGGACAACTTTTTCGGCTTACAACTAAAAAAAAACCCTAAAGTTTTTGCGTGGGCTTAGAAATGAATCCTGCGGGTACAAATGCCTTGGGATTTTAACCAAAATTAGTAGGGGTGCGTTGCTAAAATTTAAAAAACACTACAAACTCCCGGGGAGATAACCAATGAAAAACATGGGAAATTAAAAATTAAATCAATCGGCAGCGAATTTAAAAAATGCAAAAGAAGCAGAAACAGTTTTTCAGAAGAAACAGCTTAAAGGCATAACGATCACCGCTACCCATGCGGAACTAACGGCCCTTGATCATGCTTTTAGAAGCATCAGAGGGAATTAACAAAAAATTTAGCAAATAGGTGAATAGATGGCATATAAAAAAGAAAAAAAAAACTGTTGGGGATGACGCCCCTTAGGGCCTGATTTAAAGAAAAATAGCCCAAAAACTAAAAGTCTTGGAAGAAAGTCAAAGACTAAGTGCGACACTAACCGAGACCTTACGAATCAAGTGAATGAATAAGAGAAACTATCGAAAAAATTTATAGAAAACCAAAAGCTAGCAAACGAAAAAAACGCTGTTTAAGAGCAGGCGTCCATTACAAACGTTTTTTAAAAGCCTTTGGATTTTCAATGCACATATGTTGGGGTATTAAGGGGGCGGTGGAGGGCAAAGTTAGTGCCCCCGCCGCCATCGCCCCCATCTCCGCCTGATAAAAAATTGGGGAAAAAAACAGCTTGATCTTTGGTTTTTTTAAAAAAATTTGCTGGTAAAGCCGGGGACGCTTTACCCGGGAAAATTGGGGGGATTGTCAGTGGGTTTTGTTACGCAAGCAAAATAGTGGGTTTTTGGCCCAGCCTTATGGACATTAGTTCTGTAAAAGTTGGTTACTATTTTGTAAGAAAAACAAGTAACCCATCCGTTAATCCAGAACAAGCGCTGTCTTTTCATTTCTGGTCATCGCGAAAGATTTCCCCGAGCTTTGCTGATCCTTCAAAACTTTTGGGGTTTGGCTTTGGGGGGATTGGGTGACTTAAACTTGGGGGTTCTTTATTTTTTGTAATATTACGGCTCGAATTTTTGTGTTTTTTCCCCAAACCTTTTGTTCATTGCCGCTATAAAATTTCATTATTATGTTTATTATTGTCCCCATCAGAGTCTGAGGTCAGAAGGCACATGTATAAACCATGCCAACAGCAAAGTCTACTTTCGTCTTGCGATTGTAAAACGTTGGTACCTTTGAATACTTAAGGGAAATCAAAATGAGAATTAATGGCTCCTCTAAATTTGCTAAGTATTTTTTTTGGGGGTCAAAGCCCGTAAAGGTCTTTTTTTCTCGTCTTTCGTGCTTGCGCCCAGCAAACCCAAATAAGTGCGAATAGAGTCGTTATTGTTCTTTCCCGCCCTATTAGGCCCTTAGAAGTGCTAAGATAAAGTTGTCCAGCTGTTTTAGCTCTTTCTGTAGGGCCCGGGCTCAACGTTTTTGCCCAAAAAAAGAAAGTTTGAAGGAGGATGCCCTCATAGTTTTTTACTTTCTGTGGTGCCCCAAAATAAAAATCGCCAGGCCCTGATTATGATCCAATTTTTTCTAAAGCCCCGTCTTGATGTTAAAATTGAATTCGTTTCAATCCCTTTTAAAAAAACCTTCATTCTTTTTTGTTGCTGAAAGGATTAAACGGTTTGTATTTGGTAAAGGAGCTTTCAGCCCCCCCCCCCCCCCCCCCCCCCCCCCCCCCCCCCCCCCCCCCCCCCCCCCCCCCCCCCCCCCCCCCCCCAGCAAAAGTTTAAGGTTTGATAAAACTGACATACCCAAAACCCCCTTTTTGGTTTTGGGGCAAATTTAAAATATCGCTTAAAGGGGAAATCACCTTTTATGGAAAAAGGGAAAATCTGGGTCAAAAATGTCGGTATCAGTTCTATTTTTTTAAATGGGGGGAGAAAAATTTTTTCTTAATTGAAACCCCTTTTTTTTTTTGAAAAAGTTGTAACATTCAAAAGACCCCCCCTTCGTTTTTTTAAAAAACGCTTTTTAAATTTGGGGCCAAAAACCCCGAAAAAATTTCAAAACAGTTTTAATATAAGCGGCCCCGGGTTTTGGGTTTTAAAATTTTACAAAACACCCAAAGTTCGGGTTTTTAAAAACATGCTTTTTATAAAAGGCAATATAATTTGCCTCCAAAAATAAAAATAAAAAACAAAGTTAAAATTAACAAAAGAGAAAGGTTCTATTGAAAAAGGGGGACAAAGTTTGGGAGTAACAATTTTTAATTTTTTATTAACCCCCCTTTATAAAAGGCCCTGATCTTGCTTACTTCAACTTACATTTTATCTAACATGTAAAAATTTAGTGAAGGAAGTTTTAAATTTTAAAAAGGCCTAGCTTTTAAAATTTACTTTCCTAAACTTTAAAAAAGGTTCAGGGGCCCTTTTAAATAAAAATTTAGGGGGAATTTGTTTTAAAAATTTTTACCCCACTTTTTTTGGAAAAAAATAAAGACTAAAAATAATGTGGGGCCCCAAAAGAAAAAGTTCATTAGGGAAAGTGATATTTGATTTAAAACCTTCAATTTCGGTTTAAAGAATTGGGGGGGTTTTTATTTTTATAAAAAATTGAAAAAAAGGGGGAAAAAAATTTTTAAATGAAACCGCACTTGGGTTTTGGGGAAATAAAAATTAAAATACCCCCCTTACTAAAATTTTTGTGGGCAAAAAGAACAAAAATTTCTTTTTTTGGGCCGAAAAAAATTTAGAAAAAAAGGCCTTTCAGAAGTTTTCCGGACTTTGGGAAAGAGTTTAAATAAAACCGTTGGGGGAAAAAAAGTAAATTTTACGAAAAAGGGTTTTTAAAAAAAGTTTTAAAAAACATTTTCCCCCAATAAAAGGGAAAAGTTCCAAGTATTTTTTTTAAAAAAATTTAAAAATGTTCGATGACCCTTTTTTAAGGAATTCAATTTTGGGCAAAAATTTTGAATCTTTTAAAACTTTTCATTTTTTTGGCGGGAAAAAAGGGTTTTAAAAAGCAACAAAAACTTGTTTAATGAAAATCTTTCAGATAATTGGAAAATTAAATTTTGGCCTAGGGAAAAAGAAAATTTTACGGAGAGATTAAAAATTTTAAAATTAGATAACTGTTAAAAAGCTTTTTAAATTTTGCAAAAATCAGAAAATTTGTGGGGAGGGGTTGGGAAAAAAAAATATTTATCCTAAAAAAAAATGTTTACAAACAGTTTTTATCGTTCAATAATTTTAATCATATTGTGGTTTTCTGTCCAACACTTAAATGGAACAAAGCATATCATGATAGAAGGTTTATATGGACAGATGATGACATATATTTAGTTAATCCTAGCAATAAACTGAGTGAGTGTTTAGAACAGTTTTATAGACTGTTTGAAGGAACGCAGACACTATTTATTATAGATGACTGTTCAGCAGAAAGAGACATAGTTAAAAAGAGAAACACTTTGTCGAAACTAGCTTTCAGCGGAAGACATGCTGGGATAAGTGTGTGGATTTTATGCCAAAAATATAACTCGGTTTTAAAAGACTTTAGAGAACAGTTAAAGACTGTAGTGTTATTTCACATGAAAGACAGAGACTCATTTGAAGAATGTTTGCGCGAAAATGATGTTATTGAAAATGATCAGGAAAAACATAGGATTAAGCAAAAATTAAAATCTGAAAAGTTTAGTAAATTAGTATTGAAAACGGATAACCCTGCACAGTATGTTTGTTTGTAGATAATCGTTATTTTTTGGTTATTGAAGTCTTACTTGTCAGAGAACAGGGAAAGGCGGCTTTTAGGCCACTTTCGCCCAAAAACTTGGTGGAGGAGCAAGTGAGCCAGGATTGGTAAAATGCTGTTCTCTACCCCTGAGCGCCCCAAAGGTTCTCCACTCCCGGGGACCGACCTACAGTTGTGGGACGATCAGGATGAGGCGAGAGCGGAACGATGTGCATGCTATACGTTTCCATTCATCAACGTCTCTGGCCATTTTGTTTGTTTGTTTTTAGGACTCGTGACTCGTGTAAACTGCCGTTGACACGCCGTCATCGCTGCTACCAAAATATACACTTTTTAAAAGTAATCATTATGACTTTACCGAGTAACGTGGACAAACGAAACACATGACAAAACACGACGCGTTTCGACCTCGTAGGTCTTCTTCAGGCAAGGTAAACAAAACACTCAGGACAACGAAAATGAAGAACCAGCAATCTTTGTCGAATTCGGCGTAAGCTGGACCATTGTCGACTGGTTTGGCCACGTTGTTCGGTGGAGTCATAATTATCACTTTTAAAATGTGTTTAGATCTCCACCTGCAGTCGCCTCACTTTGCGACAAAAAAACCCATATACTTTGCAATGCTACTTGTAGTTCTGACTCGTGACTTCAACCTTCCATCTTAAGTATTCATTAACATAAAAAAGAAAAAAATCGTTTCCAGCGAGCGGTTATGACATTGACAAGATCCCCTTTTCTTCTGTTTGAAGTGTTGACGCTGCCCTGGGAGGTTTCGCTTTGCACACGACCTCTGAGAGACGGGAGGCGACGGGCAGACAGCCACAGGAATCCTTCTCGGAAGGAAACGAGCCTCTGAAGTTCTTCCCCGCAGAAACCTGGACAATAGAGCTTGGGGAATCACCTGCCTTTTTTTTTTAACCCTGTGTCTTGAAGCAACTTCAGTCTAATCCTAACATGAACAAAGGACACGCGCTTCCAAGACTGCCGAGGTCCCCCACGGTCGAACAGATCGTGAATCTGCCTGATCGTGAATCTGCCTGATCGTGAATCTGCCCGATCGTGAATCTGCCTGATCGTGAATCTGCCTGATCGTGAATCTGCCCCATGAGTCAGTTAATCACAAAAACAAACTAATTTCTACCTGGGAAAGTAACAGTGCAGATGGACTGTACGACTAGCTTCTTATCTGTATTTTCAAATCCATAGAAAACGCGAAATGTCAATGTGTCTATTATATGACGAGAGATTTTTCACACTCTATGACAATGTATTGATTCAAAGACTGTTTATAATTTTGACTTCACATCGTTGATGTTCAGCAGAATGAAGGACTCTTGCTGAACAGTCGTGGAGACCAAGACGCTGGAAAAAAGATGGATGCATCTTTGGATTCGGATTTGCACCAACGTTTAATGGATTCGGCCTTGCTCCCCGACCTATCTGTCCACTAAATTTCTGGTAAAATCAGCCCTGTAGGATGTGTGTCTGTGTGTGTGTGTGTGTGTGTGTGTGTGTGTGTGTGTGTGTGTGTGTGTGTGTGTGTGCGTGCGTGCGTGCGTGCGTGCTTGCTTGCGTGCGTGCGTGCGTGCGTGCGTGCGTGCGTGCGTGCGTGGGCGTCGTGTGTGTGTGTGTGTGTGTGTGTGTGTGTGTGTGTGTGACTCTGTGTGTGTGTGTGTGTGTGTGTGTGTGGTGACTCTGTGTGTGTGTGTGTGTGTGTGTGTGTGTGTGTGTGTGTGTGTGTGTGTGTGTGTGTGTGCGACTCTGTGTGTGTGTGTGTGTGTGTGTGTGTGTGTGTGTGTGTGTGTGTGTGTGTGTGTGTGTGTGGCGTGTGAATGTGCATGTATGTGTTTGTGTTTGTGAGTGTGCGTGCGTGTGCTGACCAACAACTCGGGTGAGGACACACCCTCCCAGGCGAGAGTGAGAAACAACAGCAAGGCGGAACGTTTAACGTTACTTCGTGGAAGG
>CM031623.1:33338205-33340705 GCA_018398815.1 Conus ventricosus
CTCAGCAAAACCGTTCCATCTAACGCTGCTCCCCAAACCGTTCGCCACAAGCGATTTTTGTTGTTGTTGTCATATGGGGGTGAGAACAAAACCTTTTCACAAAATGGTCACGAATGGACCACAATCAGTTAGCAAGAGTCGACAGCAGATAACAGGCATCGTAGTAGAGATCCGTAGCCACACCACAGACCATGTACTGTGTGTTCACTACTTACACTTCATTAACGCTGCAGGAGACACTCGGGGACGCCGCACGTGTCTGTTAGTGAACTAACCAGTGTGAAGAAGCCGATGTCATAGGGAGGCGGAACGAAGCACAACAGGAAAGCAGGAGAGCGCACACACGTAATTCACTTCGCTGAACACTTTGGGGAAGACGGCTCTGACAACATAAACACGTGCATGCGGCGGGCACACGCCTGTCTTTTCCTACGCGGACCTGTGTGCACACAAGGCACAAAAGAATCCGCGGCGCACGCATAATCGCATGCCCGCAGATGGGCTCTCTCTCTCTCTCTCTCTCTCTCTCTCTCTTCTCTCTCTTCTCTGTCTGTCTCTCTCCCTCCCTCTCTCTCTCTCTCTCTCTCTCTCTCTCTCTCTCTCTCTCTCTCATTTATATACATACCTGAAAGTTCACTGAGTATTGGCTGTGGCCTTCAATCTGATTAATCACTTCTCTGTGTGTGTGTGGTGTGTGTGTGTGTGTGTGTGTGTGTGTGTGTGTGTGTGTGTGTGTGTGTCTGTCTGTCTGTCTGTCTGTCTGTCTGTCCGCCGTAAAACAGCCCTCATCAGATGATGACCCAACTTGTCCCAGCCGGATTCTCTGGATCCCTATCTCACATTTCAGGAAACATCACGTGACCGAGACCTCGGGTTTTCTTTCTCTCCTCGAAATCTGACGACAACATTCGATTGTACCGCCCGACCAGAGGAGCGTTCCCATTGGTGACAACGTTCGCTAACGATTGTCAAGAGCAACGTCAATCCCAAACAGTGAAGATGAACAGTTAACACCGACCAGAGAAACGTTCCAATTGGTGACAACGTTCGCTAACGATTGTCAAGAGCAACGTCAATCCCAAACAGTGAAGATGAACAGTTAACACCGACCAGAGAAACGTTCCAATTGGTGACAACGTTCGCTAACGATTGTCAAGAGCAACGTCAATCCCAAACAGTGAAGATGAACAGTTAACACCGACCAGAGAAACGTTCCAATTGGTGACAACGTTCGCTAACGATTGTCAAGAGCAACGTCAATCCCAAACAGTGAAGATGAACAGTTAACACCGACCAGAGAAACGTTCCAATTGGTGACAACGTTCGCTAACGATTGTCAAGAGCAACGTCAATCCCAAACAGTGAAGATGAACAGTTAACACCGACCAGAGAAACGTTCCAATTGGTGACAACGTTCGCTAACGATTGTCAAGAGCAACGTCAATCCCAAACAGTGAAGATGAAAACTTAACACTGGAGACAAGGACACAAATAGCGGCATCTTGGGGTGTTAGAATTTTCTGAAATCTTCGGGAAACGTCTACAAACAACAACAACAACAACAACAACAACAACAACAACAACAACAACGTTTGAGCGATGCTTTCGATAGTTTATTTCAAACTACAGTCCAATTCAACGGAAACGGACATTACAAACTCTATATTCACGTCCCTGAGAGAGAGAGAGAGAGAGAGAGAGAGAGAGAGAGAGAGACCCACAAACCTGAAACAGCATTTTTTTTCACTCGCATCCTCACATCTATACCCTCTGAGTCAAGACGTTCACAACCCTGCGGGCAAACTCCTAGTTTACAAGCCCCCCTTTCAGTCGAAGGCATTGACTTGTCCTCTCACAGACAGAAAAGTTTCTCTTTGCACGAGCGCGGATCAACGAGGTTTTGGGAACAGGGGAGAGTGGGGTGGGGGGTGTGGGGGGCTTCTAAACTAGGACACTGCCGCAGCCGATCGCAGAGACCGTATCAGGGCCCTTGAAACACGACAGTAAAGAAAAGGTTTGCAGACCATGCTAACGCTCAACAAATCTTTTATCTACAAAAAAAAGGGGGGGGGGGGGGGGGGGGGGGGAGAAAGAAAAGAAGGAAGAATGAAGAGAAAGAAACAAAGGAAGAAAAAAAAAAGTGATCAGTGTTGTACTGTTGACCAACATTGCCACTAACGGACCTGAACTGAATAATCAATCAATCAATCAATCAATCACCCAATCAAAAATTACAGTTAAGAAGAAGAAGAAGAAACAACAACAACAACAACAACACAACAAACAACAAGAACAAGAAGAAGAACAAGAAGAAGAGAAGAAGAACAACAACAACAACAACAACAACAACAAGAAGAAGAAGAACAACAACAACAACAATAACTAGAAGAAGAAGAAGAAGAAGAAGAAGAAGAAGAAGAAGAAGAAGAAGAGGAGGAGGAGGAGAGGAGGAGGAGGAGGAGGAGCAGAAGAAGAAGAAGAAAGAAGAAGTAGAAGAAGA
>CM031623.1:33345705-33348205 GCA_018398815.1 Conus ventricosus
AGAGTCGCACACTTCAAAAACTGACATCAATTATGCACGGTTATCAAGTGAACATCTTTCGCGTAGGAAGCGACAGCGTGTGGGCGAGAGTGAAAATGTGAAGCAGTTGCATTTACATCGCCAGACACGTTTCTAGGGATATCTGTCAACTTTTAAAACCTTGAAAATTAACATACCATAAAAGCTCTCAAGTAAATCTGTATGGAATCGGTAAGAACATGAAAGTGAATGTCAGTCAAACCCAAACTGAGCTGGTGTGACGGTTCAAGAGGGGACACCAGCAGTTGTCGGAACAAACACTTGCAGGCTCACTGGAAACAAACTTAACAGAAAAAAAAAAGTTCCGCCCAATGAAACAAACTACAAGTAGAAAAAAAACACGACGCGTTTCAACCTCTTTGGTCATTTTCATGCAAGACAAACAACATTCAAGACAACGAAAAACGAAAAATGAACAGCCACTTATCGGTTAAAAATTGGCCGCAAAATGAATGCGGAATGCGCCATTTTGACCCCAGTTACAGGAGATAAGTGACTTTTTTTTTTTTTTTTTTTTTTGGGGGGGGGGGGGGGGGGGGTCGTTTTTCATTGTCTTCAATGTTTTCTTGCCTGACGAAGACCAAAGAGGTTGAAACGCGTTTTTTGTTGTTGTTGTTGTTGTTGTTGTTGTTGTTGTTTGTTTGTTTTTCTTTCTTTTTTACTTGTAACAGTCATCTCCCTTTGAAAGAAGCTGACTGGAGTTCAACCCATCTCCTCTGCCAGTAAACAGCTCTGTGACATCACCGTGCTCTCAATACTCACTCCTACAAACCACGGTTCTTGTTTTGTTGTTTCTCGCGTGGGACCTGTTCGATTCAACATTTTGAGGGACAGGCCTACTTGGATGAAACTGGTGCGAGTGTGGGACAGTGGTTAAAAACCAAAGTTCGATCCAGAAACTGCAAGTTGAGGATTCCAACGATTTCCGCAACCATGATGCCAGGACAGGCACAATTTCACACTTACCGTTGAACAGCTTTTTGCTAGACCCATGATGCGCTGGTCTTCATTTTATTCGTGCGGTTGAATGACTCCGTTTTTATGATGCTTGTCGCGGACTATTTTTGACGCGTATGTATACGGAATGTTTTGTGCGTTTGTTTGTTTGTTTTTCCGTCAGCCCTATAGAGAGGAGGCGGCCATGATGTGAACAACATGGCGGTGGAGATGACAATGTTGAATGGTGGGCGGGTGAAATCGTTCGAGTGAACGGCGTTGCCCAAATCTACAGCGCTGTGTTGACGTCACAGGGTCATGTGACTGATAGGATTCATTCTATTGTCGGAAATGCCTTGCTCACAATGGGATTGTTATTACTGTCAGTGTCACTGTACGTGTGACGTGTCTGGGTCAACAGCATGATGACACATCATGTACCTATATGATCATTTCTTGTGGGAAACCGCTTAAAACAGATTTGTTTACACCAACACCAACAGGATTTACAAACTGAAAACGTTTATAGGCATTCTCACAACCTAAACGGTATTTACCCGATTGATGACGTCATGAATCTAACTGTGCCCTCTGTGATCGTATTCTCTATACTGTTAAACAGACACAGGAGACCCTATGACTGTGCCCTCTGTAATCGTATTCTCTATACTGTTAAACAGACACAGGAGACCTTATAACTGTGCCCTCTGTAATCGTATTCTCTATACTGTTAAACAGACACAGGAGACCCTATGACTGTGCCCTCTGTAATCGTATTCTCTATACTGTTAAACAGACACAGGAGACCTTATAACTGTGCCCTCTGTAATCGTATTCTCTATACTGTTAAACAGACACAGGAGACCTTATAACTGTGCCCTCTGTGATCGCATTCTCTATACTGTTAGACACAGGAGACCTTATAACTGTGCCTTCTGTGATCGCATTCTCTATACTGTTAAACAGACACAGTAGACCTTATAACTGTGCCCTCTGTGATCGCATTCTCTATACTGTTAAACAGACACAGGAGACCTTATAACTGTGCCCTCTGTGATCGCATTCTCTATACTGTTAGACACAGGAGACCTTATAACTGTGCCTTCTGTGATCGCATTCTCTATACTGTTAAACAGACACAGGAGACCTTATAACTGTGCCCTCTGTGATCGCATTCTCTATTCTGTTAAACAGACACAGGAGACCTTATAACTGTGCCCTCTGTGATCGCATTCTCTATACTGTTAAACAGACACAGGACACTTTATAACTGTGCCCTCTGTGATCGCATTCTCTATACTGTTGAACAGACACAGGAGACCTAACTGTGCCCTCTGTGATCGCATTCTCTATACTGTTAAACAGACACAGGAGACCTTATAACTGTGCCCTCTGTGATCGTATTCTCTATACTGTTAAACAGACACAGGAGACCTTATAACTGTGCCCTCTGTAATCGTATTCTCTATACTGTTAAACAGACACAGGAGACCTTATAACTGTGCCCTCTGTGATCGTATTCTCT
>CM031623.1:33363205-33365705 GCA_018398815.1 Conus ventricosus
CCCTCTCCACAGTCAAGGACACCCTCTCCCACAGTCAAGGACACCCTCTCCCACAGTCAAGGGCACCCTCACCTCCCACTGCTCTCAGACCGCCGCCTCTCCCACAGTCAAGGACACCCTCTCCCACAGTCAAGGACACCCTCTCCCACAGTCAAGGACACCCTCTCCCACAGTCAAGGACACCCTCTCCCACAGTCAAGGGCACCCTCTCCCACAGTCAAGGGCACCCTCACCTCCCACTGCTCTCAGACCGCCGCCTCTCCCACAGTCAAGGACACCCTCTCCCACAGTCAAGGACACCCTCACCTCCCAGTGCTCTCAGACCGCCGCCTCTCCCACAGTCAAGGACACCCTCTCCCACAGTCAAGGACACCCTCTCCCACAGTCAAGGGCACCCTCTCCCACAGTCAAGGGCACCCTCTCCCACAGTCAAGGGCACCCTCTCCCACAGTCAAGGGCACCCTCACCTCCCACTGCTCTCAGACCGCCGCCTCTCCCAAGATGGACAGTCCTCTCCCCCTCTGCCTGCCATCCTGCCGGCGTCACATTGTGCCGGCCATTAGTAGGGCCACCCGCTGTCGCCAAAAGTGGAGAGAGAGGGGCGGAGAGAGAAAGAGACAGGGGAGAGAGAGGGAGGGGAGCGAGAGAGAGAAAGAGACAGGGGAGAGAGAGGGGGGGAGCGAGAGAGAGAAAGAGACAGGGGAGAGAGAGGGAGGGGGAGCGAGAGAGAGAAAGAGACAGGGGAGAGAGAGGGAGGGGGAGCGAGAGAGAGAAAGAGACAGGGGAGAGAGAGGGAGGGGGAGCGAGAGAGAGAAAGAGACAGGGGAGAGAGAGGAAGGGGGAGTGAGAGAGAGAGAGAGAGACAGGGAGGGAGAGGAAGAGAGAGAGAAAGACAGAGAGAGACAGACAAACACAGAAAGACAGGCAGAGAGAAAGAGAGAGAGAGAGAGAGAGAGAGAGAGAGAGAGAGAGAGAGACAGAGTGAGAGAGAGAGAGGGAGTGAACACACAACACACCACACACACACACACACACACACACACACATACACACACACACACACACACACGCACACACACATACAGACACACACACACACACACACACACACACACACACACACACACACACACACACACACACACAGAGGGAGAGAGAGAGAGAGAGAGTGTGTCAGAAAAAAAAAAGAATAAAGAGAGATCAGTTTCGAGACACAAACCCTTCATAACGTTCATGGTTTCACACGCAACTGATGGGTGCATTTTGTTCTTTCAATCGTTTATGGATTATCCAGTTCATTGCAGCCCTGTCACCCACTGTCGCGGAAGTAGTATTGGATTTGAGCCACTGTCCCCCGCGGGTGAAACGAACGGTATTTCATTCTGCCTGTTCTACTTTTCTGCTGCTGCTGCTCCTTCTTTCCCTTCCTCCTCTCCTCCTCCTCCTCCTCCTCCTCCTCTACTACTACTACGACTACGACTGCGACTACGACTGCTGCTGCTGCTACTACTGCTAGTACTGTCTCATCTCTCTTCTCCCTGAAGTCCGTGGGCGCTGATTTCCGTGCCATAGCTGGTTGATGTTTCATCCAGTCGTTCAACAAGCTGGGCGAGTTCCTGTTCACCTCCTGCTGGGCCGTCGATGTCCTCTGCCGGTCCAAGGTTTGTGGTGGTTCTTACTCCAGCGCTGACTGTGCGCCGACATGATCTTCGATGGCATCACTCAGGGTGCGCCTCAGGGATGTGTTGAAAAGAGTGTGGGAGACAGAGGGCTGCCCCGGCGAACTCCAACTGAAGGATGGAACCCTTCCCCCCCAACAGCACCCTGTGTGAGCGCCGCATTGACCAGCCTTTGCAGTACAGGGTTGTGTTGATGAAACTTCCGCCCGATGGCGAGTGGTTTCACTGTCACCATCCATAGTGCCTGCTGTCAGACTGTGAAATCAAAATGAAATTTAACTACAACTGCCACTACAGTTACTGTTTCAACTACAGCTGTTGCATCAGCCCGTTACCGGCCCCTCCTCCTACTGACCGACACCAACCTGACCCACCCAGCTTTCAAACCACTCCAACAGTTCACATACGGGTACCCGGCAATACCCATACAGAGTTCGAATCGACCAGTTTTCAGAGTTCCAGCATTCTCTTAAAAATCGATTATCCAAATTTTAATGCTAACATTTCACCATAGACACGCGGGTCTGTTTCAAGGACAGTGGTGGCTGGGGGGGGGGGGGGGGGGGGGGGGGGGGGGGGGGAGGGGAGGGGAGGGGAAGAGGAGGGTGGTAGTTCTGTCAGCCTCAGTACCTTTGAGAGGACCAACGGCGCTCTGATCTGTCCCCCCCTCCACGTCATCCCATCCTCAGGATCAACCGAAGGCCGCCTCCTCAAGGCCGCTCTCCCGGTCGGCCCGCTTGTCACTTCAGTCGTCAGGGGAACTCATTCCCACACCTTACTATTCTGTTTATCCCTCCGTGCTGGTCCGACAGATTCTTCTC
>CM031623.1:33388205-33403205 GCA_018398815.1 Conus ventricosus
GAGGCAAACACACTGTAAACATTGTATCTGTACGTGTGTGCACACACCCACCACATCAATCATGACATGGGTGTGTTTCTGGACGGTGAGGCAAACACACCTGTATACATTGTAGTCTGGTACCGTGTGTGCCACACCCACCACATCATATACATGGTGTGTTCTGGGACGGTGAGGCCAAACACACTGTATACATGAGTCGTACCGTGTGTGCACACACCACACCCGTCAACCATGACATGGGTGTAGTTTGGGACGTGAGACACACACACATGTATCATTGTAGTCTGTACCGTGTGTGCACACACCACCACGATCAATCATGACATGGGTGTGTTTCTCGGGACGGTGAGACAGAACTACTGTATACATTGTAGCTACCGTGTGTGCACACACCCACCACCGCAACCATGACATGGGTGTTTTCTGGACTGGTGTGACAAACACACTGTATACATTGTAGTCTGTAACACGTGTTGCACACACCCACCACCTCATCATGACATGGGTGTGTTTCTGGACGGTGAGGCAAACACACATGTATACATTGTAGTCTGTACCGTGTGTGCACACACCACCACCATCATCATGACATGGTGGTTTTGGGACGGTGGCAAAACCTGTTACAATTGGTCTGTACCGTGTGTGCACACACCACCACATCAATATGCATGGTGTGTTTTGGGACGGTGAGGACAAACACACTGTATACATTGTAGTCTGTACCGTGTGTGCACACACCCACCACCATCAATCATGACATGGGTGTGTTTTCTGGGACGGTGAGGCAAACACTGTATACTGTAGTCTGTAAGTGTGTGCACACACCCACCACCATCAATCATGACTGGGTTGTTTCTGGGCGGTGAGGCAAACACCTGTATACATTGTATGTCGTACGTGTTGACCACACCCACATCACTAATCTGACTGGGGTGTTATCAGTGACGTGTGATGCAAAACCGTTGTACACATTGTAGTCTGTCACGGTGTGTACAGCACGGACCCACAACATGACATGGGTGTAGTTTGGGACGGGTGAACACAACGATACATAGTCTGTACGTGGTGTCACAACAAACCACCATCAATCATGACATGGGTGTGTTCGTGGGACGTGACAAACACACTGTATACATTGTAGTTGACGTGTGAGCACAACACCACACACAGTCACATGACATGGGTGTGTTTCTGGGACTGAGGCAAATCACGCTGTTACATTTGTGGTACCGTGTGTCACACACCCACCACCATAATCATGACATGGGTGCATCATATCGGGAACGGTGGTACTGGACAGAAACATGTATCTGTACCGTGTGTGTCACACACCACCACCATCAATCGACATGGTGTGTTTCTGGGACGGTGAGACAAACACACTGTATACATTGTAGTCTGTACCGTGTGTGCAACACCCACCACCATCAATCTGACATGGGTGTGTTTCTGGGACGGTGAGACAAAACACCTGTATACATGTAGTCTGTACCGTGTGTGCAACACCCACCCACCATCAATCATGACATGGGTGTGTTTCTGGGACGGTGGAGCAAACACACTGTATACATTGTAGTCTGTACCTGTGTGCACACACCACAACCACATGCTGTGACTGGGTGGTTCTGGGACGGTAGGCAAACACGCTGTATACATTGTAGTCTGTACCGTGTGTCACACCCACCACCATCTTTATGACTGGTTGGACACGCGACATGAGCTACCGTGTAACATCTACTTACCGTGTGTGACACACCCACACCATCAATCATGACAGGGTGTGCTTTCTGGGACGGATTGTAGCATACCTGCACTGTAACCATTGAGCTTACCGTGTGTGTACAACCCACCACCACAAATGACATGGTGTTTTTCTGGGACGTGTGGGCAACACCTGATACATTGTAGTCTGTACCGTGTGTGTCACGGACGACCACCATCAATCATGACATGGTGTTTTCGGACGGTGGCAAACACGCGTATACTTGTAGTCTGTACCGTGTGTTACAGACCCACAACAATCATGACAGATGTGTGTGTTTCTGGGACGGGAGGCAAACACCCTGTATCAATTGATAGTCTGTACGTGTGTGACACAGCCACCACCTCAACATAGACATGGGTGTGTTTGGGACGGGAGACCAACACACTGATACATTGTAGTCTGTACCGTGTGCACACACCCACCCCATATCATGACATGGTGGATTCGGACGTCAGCAAACACTGGTTACATGTAACTGTACCGTGTGTGACACACCCACCACTCAATCAGACCATGGGAGTGTTCTGGACGGGGGTCAAATACGGTACGTGTAGTCTACCGTTTGTGTACACACTGTCCACACCACCCATCAACATGGGTGTTTGGGACGGTGAGGCAAACACGATATACAATCTGTAGTCTGACCGTGTGACACACCTACCATCACACACCACGGTGTTCATGGACAGGTGGTCAGACGCTGAAACATTGTGTCTGTACCGTGTGGACACACCCACCACATCAATCTGACATGGTGTGTTCTGGGACGGTGAGCAAACACGCGTAACATTGTAGTCTGTACCGTGTGTGCACAACCACAGCTCAATCATGACATGGGTGTGTTTCTGGGACGTGTGGCAAACCCGTATACATTGTAGTCTGACCGTGTGTGTCACGACCGCGGCAACAATCATGACATGGTGTGTTCCTGGGACGTGAGGCAAACACGCAGTATACATTGTAGTCTGTACCGTGTTGTGGCAGGCAGCAACCACCATCAATATCTGTGTTTACTGGGTGACAAACCACCTGTATACATTGTTGTTCTGTGTGTGTGCACACAACCCACCATCCATACATTGAGGGTTTCTGGGACGGCAGCCAAACACACTGTATAGTTGTATTCTGACGTGTGGCAAACACGTACCACCATCAATTACGCATGGTGGTTTCCTGGGACGGCACCAAACAGCTGGTATTCATGGGCTGCAAACCGTGTGTGCACAACCACCACCATCAACATGCAGGGTGTTTCTGGACGTGAACAACGTGTTATACATTGTAGTCTGATACCGTGTGTGCACACCCACCACCATAATCATGAATGGGTGTGTTCTGGGACGGAGGCAAAACACTGTGTTGACAAAAACTATTACTGTCTGTACCGTGGTGGCACACACCCACACCTCAATCTGACATGGGTGTGTTTCTGGGACGGTGAGGCAACCCTGTATACATTGTAGTCTGTACCGTGTGTGCACACACCCACCACCATCCATGAATGGGTGTGTTTCTGGACGGGACAGGAAACACTTGTAGTCTTACTGTACGGTGTGCACACACCCACCACCACAATCATGACATGGGTGTGTTTCTGGGACGGTGAGACAAACACACTGTATACATTGTAGTCTGTACCGTGTGTGCACACACCCACCACCATCAATCATGACATGGGTGTGTTTCTGGGACGGTGAGGCAAACACACTGTATACATTGTAGTCTGTACCGTGTGTGCACACACCCACCACCATCAATCATGACATGGGTGTGTTTCTGGGACGGTGAGGCAAACACACTGTTATACATTGTAGTCTGTACCGTGTGTGCACACACCCACCACCATCAATCATGACATGGGTGTGTTTCTGGGACGGTGAGGCAAACACGCTGTATACATTGTAGTCTGTACCGTGTGTGCACACACCCACCACCATCAATCATGACATGGGTGTGTTTCTGGGACGGTGAGGCAAACACGCTGTATACATTGTAGTCTGTACCGTGTGTGCACACACCCACCACCATCAATCATGACATGGGTGTGTTTCTGGACGGTGAGACAAACACACTGTATACATTGTAGTCTGTACCGTGTGTGCACACACCCACCACCATCAATCATGACACGGTGTATTTCTGGGACGGTGAGGCAAACACACTGTATACATTGTAGTCTGTACAGTGTGTGTGCACACACCCACCACCATCAATCATGACATGGGTGTGTTTCTGGGACGGTGAGACAAACACACTGTATACATTGTAGTCTGTACAGTGTGTGTACACACCCACCACCATCAATCATGACATGGTGTGTTTCTGGGACGGTGAGACAAACACACTGTATACATTGTAGTCTGTACAGTGTGTGCACACACCCACCACCGTCAATCATGACATGGGTGTGTTTCTGGGACGGTGAGACAAACACACTGTATACATTGTAGTCTTACAGTGTGTGCACACACCCACCACCATCAATCATGACATGGGTGTGTTTCTGGGACGGCGAGGCAAACACACTGTATACATTGTAGTCTGTACCGTGTGTGCACACACCCACCACCGTCAATCATGACATGGCTGTGTTTCTGGGACGGCGAGGCAAACACACTGTATACATTGTAGTCTGTACAGTGTGTGCACACACCCACCACCGTCAATCATGACATGGCTGTGTTTCTGGGACGGTGAGACAAACACACTGTATAGATGTGGCTCATCAACTGAGCTTCGGTCCGACTCCACGGCCTCTGCGTTAACTACTGTTCTTGCAACAGAGAGAGAGAGAGAGAGAGAGAGAGAGAGAGAAGAGAGAGATAGAGAGAGAGAGAGAGATGAGACAGACAGACAGACAGACAGACAGACAGACAGACAGACAGACAGAGAGAGAGAGAGAGAGAGAGAGATGGAGGGAGGGAGGGAGAGAAAGATAGAGAGAGACGAGGAGGGAGGGAGGGAGGGAGGGCGGGAGAGAGAGACAGAGACAGACAGACAGACACGACACACAGACAGACACACAGACACAGAGGCAGAGAAGAACAAAGAGCAATCTTGTTCCTCCGAAAAGACCGGAAGATGTCTCTCCAACTTTCGCCCGTGACGCCATGATTCAACAGCCGGAGTGGCCCCCACCCCACCCCGCTCCGCCACCACACTCTTCCGCCTTTTCTTTTTTTTTTTTTTCTTTTGCACGTGGGTCTTGTTGAAAAAGAACGGCGTGTTGCTGTGACAGCGTCAGGGGATCCCCTTACTACACACACACACATACACACACACACACACACACACACATACACACACACACACACACACACACACACACACACCATATCAACAGTGAACGGCGCCGATCATGCAAACAAGGCACTGGACGCCTGACCTGCGCGCTGGTTAATGAGAGGGTCAGGCACCTGGTGAATGGCACCCAACTGACCGATTGACCATCTGTCCACCTCTCTCCTGTCCAGCAGCTGTGACCCCCCCCCCCCCCCCCCCCCCCCCGATCACCGCGGCTTCGTGGTCAAGCAGATGGTCGGTAAGCGTGGCTCGAACCGCGAATATTTTCTAGGTACGTGGGTTGAATTTGTCCACGCGCATTCATGAAGAAAAAAACGCCACAATCGGGTTTTGGGACTAAATCTTTTTAATAATCCACGTAACGTTCTAAAGGCCTATTTTTTAAGGTTTTGAGCCCACATTTAAGGGTTAAAACTGATTGTTAAACTGACAAAAGAACAACTCCCCACCTTTTTTTTTCCCTTTTGGGGGGGGGGGGGGGGGGGATTTCCCCGGATTTTAATCAGGCCCTTTTTTGGGGTTCCCCAAAACCCCCATTCCTTTTCCCCCTTAGTTGAGCCCACAATTTCCCCAGGCCTTTTTAAAAAAATCCACCTTGACCCAAAAAATTTTTCCCTTTTTGGATTTTCCCCTTAAATACCATTTCCTTTTAAAAAACGGGTCTGGCCCCTTTAACTGGGCGTTCCCCCTCACCGGGCCTTAACGTAGGAAAAAATGAAAAACTTTCAAAACCCCAACCTTTAAATCCCGTCCGCCATTTTAAAAAACCGCCCCCTTTTAAAGGGGGGGGGGGGGGAAAGGGGGGGAGGGAAAGGGGGGGGAAGGGGGGGGCCAGGGGCCCACCCCCCTTTGGGTTTTTTAGACCCCTTAAAACCCCGTCCCCCTTTTTAAAACCCTTTTTCCAGGCGCAAGGGGGGGGGGGAAACCAAGGGGGGGGGAGGGAGGGAAAGGGGGGGGGAGGGGCCCCCCCTCACCCCCCCCTTTTTTGGGTAATTCCTTTTTTCCCCTTCCCCCCCCCTTTGTTTTCCCGGGCCCAAACCCTCCTCTTTTTAAACCCCGGGTTTTTTTTTGGCCCCATTTATAATCCCCCTCCCCCTTCTCCCCCCCTCCAAAACTCTCCCTTTTTAACCTCTCTCTCTCTCTCTCTCTTTTCTCTATCTCTCTCCCTCTCTTTTTAAATTTGGGGGTTTTTGTCTTTTTTGTTGGGCCTTTTTTGGGAAAACCCCAAAAAACGCAAAAAACTCTTTTTTCCCCCCCCCCCTTTTAAAATTCTTTAACCCATTCCCCCTCCCCTTTTCTCTTTTTTCCCTTCTTTTTTCCTCTTCGCTCTTCGCCACTTGGGGTTTTTGGCTTTTTTTTGCGAGGCTTTGTGGGAAACAAAACAAAAAAACAAAACCCCAAAAAAAAATAAAAAAGAAAAAAAAACCCCGAAAAACTAATGGGTTTACCCCAACGCCCCCATTAACAAACCACCCGGGTTTAAAAAGGGCCGCATTTTTTCGGGGCAAGGGTTCGGAACCCCACCCCCACCCCCCCCCCCCCCCCTTTCAAACAAACCCCCGGAAGCCAAAGACCAACGCACCCCATACCCCCCCCCCCGGCCCTCGCGCGCGGCGCAGGCAAAAAACCCACCACACAACCAAAACAAAACACACCACACACACACGACCCCACACCCCCACCACCACACACCACAACAAACGTTTCCCAGCCAAACCTAACCCCCTTTTTTCCAAAACCAACCCGGGATTAAAACACAAAAAAAAAGGGGAAAAAAGGGAAAAAAAAGAAAACCCAGGCCTTGAAAAGGAAAGAAAAAAAAACCCCAACAAAGAAAGGAAAGGGGGGAAGACGACGAAAGAAAGAAAAAAAAAAAACCCCAAAAGAAAAAAAAAAAGGCCGACCGCCCCGGGAAAGGGAAAAAAAAAAAAAAAAAAAAAGGAAAAAAGGGAAAAAAAAAAAAAACCCCAGGAAAGAAAGAAAAAAGGGAAAAAGCCGACGAAAAAAAGGGAAAAAAAAGAAGAAGCCCGACAAAGAAAGAAAAAAAAAAGAAGAAGACGACGAAAGAAAGAAAGAAAAAAAAAGAAAAAGAAAAAAAGAAAGAAAAGAAAAGAAAAAAGAAAAAAGAAAGAAAAAAAAGAAAAAAAAGACGAAAAAGAAAAAAAAGAAAAAAAGAAAGACGAAAGAAAGAAAAGGGAAAAAGAAAAGAAAAAAACGGGGGGGAGGGGGGGGGGGGGGGGAAAAAAGGGGGGGGGCGGGGAAAGAAAAAAAAGGGAAAAGGGGAAAAAGGAAAAAAGAAGGCCCAGGGAAAAAAGGGAAAAAAAAGGAAAAAGGAAAAGGAGAAAAAGGGTTGAGGAAAGAGTGTGGGAAAAAAATAAGAGACAAAAGGGGGGGGGGGAAAAAAAGGAAAAAAGGAAGACGGGGGAAAAAAAAAAAGGGGGGGGGAAAAAAGGGGGGGGGGGGGGGGGAAGAAGGCGGAAAGGGGGAAAAGAAGGAAGAAAGAAGGGAAAAAGAAGATTTTAAAGAAAAAAGAAAAAAAAGAAGAAAGAAAAGAAAAAAAAGAATCACGAAAAAAAAAGAAAAAAAAAGAAAAAAGACGCCGAAAGAAAGAAAGAAAGAAGAAGACAAACGAAAAAAAAGAAAGAAAAGAAGAAGACGAGAAAGAAAAAAAAGAAAAGAAGAAGCGACGAAAGAAAAAAAAGAAAAAAGGGAAAAAAAACGACAAAAAGGAAAAGAAAGAAAAAAAAAAAGACGACGAAAAAAAGAAAAAAAAAAAGGAAGAAAAACGACGAAAGAAAAAAAAGAAAAGAAGAAGACGCCCGAAAGAAAGAAAAAAAAAGAAAAAAAGACGACGAAAGAAAGAAAGAAAAGAAGAAGACGACGAAAGAAAGAAAAAAAAGAAAAAAGACGACAAAAGGGGAAAAAAAAGGAAAAAGAAAAAATTGAGGGACGAAAAAAGAAAAAAAAAGAAGAAGACACGAAAAAAAGAAAGAAAAGAAGAAGACGACAAAAAAGAAAAAAAAAGAAAAAAAAGAAGACGATGAAAAAAAAAAAGAAAAAAAAAGAGGGCCCGAAAGAAAGAAAAAAAAAAAAAAAAACACAAAGAAAAAAAAAAAAGAAGAAACGACGAAAAAAAAGGAAAAGAAAAGAAGAAGACGACGAAAAAAAAGAAAAAAAAAGAAAAAGACGAAAAAGGGTTTGGGGGAAAGAAGAAACGAGGGAAAGAAAGAAAAAAAAAGAAGAAAACGCCCGAAAGAAAAAAAGAAAAAAAAGAAGCGACGAAAGAAAAAAAAAAAGAAGAAGACGAGGGAAAGGGAAAGAAAGAAAAAAAGAAGAAGACACGAAAGAAAGAAAAAAAAAGAAGAAGACACGAAAAAAAGGGAAAGGGAAAAGAAGAAAAGGGACGAAAGAAAAAAGGGAAAAAAAAAGGGCGCCAAAGGGAAAAAAAAGAAAAGAAAAGAAAACGACGAAAAAAAAGAAAAAAAGAAAAGAGACGAAAAAAGAAAAAAAAAGAAAAGCGCGAAAAAAAAAAAGAAAAAAAAGGGGAAGACGACGAAAGAAAGAAAAAAAAAAAAAGAAAAACGACGAAAAAAAAAAAAGAAAAAGAAGAAGACGACGAAAGAAAGAAAAAAAAAAAGAAGAAGAGGGCCCGAAAAAAAGGGAAAAAAAAAAAAAGACGCCCAAAGAAAGAAAGAAAAAAAGAAGACGACGAAAGAAAGAAAAAAAAAGAAGAAGACGACGAAAAAAAAGAAAGAAAGAAAAGACGACGAAAGAAAAAAAGGGAAAAGGGAAAAAAGAGACAAAAGAAAGAAAGAAAAAAAGAAGACGAAAAAAAGAAAAAAGAAAAGAAGAAGACGCCCAAAAAGAAAGAAAAAAAAGGAAGAAGACAAACGAAAAAAAAAGAAAAAAAAAGAAAAAGACGACGAAAAAAAGAAAAAAAAAGGGGAAGAAGACGACAAAAAGAAAAAAAAAAAAAAAGGGGAAGAACGACGAAAAAAAAGGGAAAAAAAAAAGAAAAAGGGACGACAAAAGGGAAAAAAAAGAAAAAGAAAACGACGAAAGAAAAAAAGAAAAAAAAGAAGACGACAAAAGAAAGAAAAAAAAAAGAAGAAGACGACGAAAAAAAAGAAAGAAAAGAAGAAAAACGGACGAAAGAAAGAAAGAAAAAAAGAAGACACGAAAAAAAAGAAAGAAAAAAAGAAGACGACGAAAGAAAGAAAAAAAGAAAAAAAAACAAACGAAAGAAAGAAAAAAAAAGGGAAAAAAGGAGGGGGGGACGACTACACGCAAAAAAAAAAATAATAATTCGATTTTCCCGCTCCCCGGCTTTCAGCCCCCTCTCCCAATGACACCGGGGGGGTTGGGGGGGGGAATGTGCCCTCCGCACTTTTTACGAGTTTTCGGGGAAAGACGAGACACAAATGGCTCCAAAACCCGAGGGCAACAAACCCTTTTCCCCCCACCCCCCCCCCCCCCACCCCCCCCACCCCCCTCCCTTTTTTTTCCGGGCCCCCGGGCCCCCCCCCCTGCCTGTTTCATTTCAATACAAGACGAAACCCCCTCCGACATGCCCCGTCTTTAGGCTCTTGTTTAGATCAAAGACACTTGGTTTCCCCTTTCCCAATTTTTTTTTTTTTTTGTTTTTTTTTTTCTTTTTGGGGCTTTTTCGTGGGTTTTCCTCCCCTCTCTCTCTCCATCCCACTCTCTCTCTCTCCCTCTCCTCCTCTCCCCGCAACCCTCCCCTTTCCTTTCCCCCCCCCCCTCTCCCAAGCAAACTTTTTTTTCTTTCTCGTCTTCTTTTTTTTCCCTTTTTATTCTTGGTTTTTGTCCTTGGGCCTCCCAGCCTTTTAAATTTTTTTTTGCTGTCCTTCGGGTTTATTCCAAAATTTTTTCCCTTTTTTTTTTTTAAGTTCTTCTTTTTTTTTTTTCGGGGTTTTTCTTTAGGTTTGGTTTTTGTTTTCCCTCGTCGTTTTTGGGTCTTTTCCCTCTCCTTTTTCTGGGTGTTTTTTCTACCCTTTTTTTTATTTTTTTGATCTTCTCTCTTTTCCCCTCTCCTCTCTCCTCTCTCTCTCCCTCTTTTTTGTCTGGCCCCGTCCTCTCTCTCTCTCTCTCTTTCTCTCTCTCCCACTTTCTTCTCTGTCTCTGTCTCTCTCTCTCCACCGGGCCCTGGGCTCCCTCTCTCTTCTCTCTCTCCCCTCCCCTCCTTCTCTCTCGTCTACCTCTCCCCCTCTCTTTTCCCCCTCCCCCCTCCCCTTTTTTTTTTTTCCCTTTTTTTTTTTTTTCTTTGTTTTTTGCCACTTCACGAGCTTTGGTTTTTGATGCAAATGATCTTCGCGGTTTTGGCCGTTTCTCTCAAAAACCTTTAAGCGTTCCCTTCACGGGATTCCCAAAATTTCGAAGAGCGCGCCACGCAAAAACATTTCCCTAATGGGCGGTCGGGCCGGAAAGTTTTTAAAACCTTTTTTCAAAGGAGGGATGGACCTCTGCGTTGTGCGGAGTTGAAATGGGTTATGGGCGTAGTTGTTAAAAACTTTGCAAATTTTGTTTAACTTTCACGGGGAGTGCGGGGAAAATGTGGTTTTGCTGTTTATAAACGTTTACGCGCCTTTTCGTGTGACAAATTTGTTTTGCTTTCTTTGGGATATTGCACTGAGCTGAAGGCAAGTGCTGTTTTGCACTGTGTTTTACTGCACCTAACCTGCCCTGCGTCGCTCCCGTATAGCACGGGTAGTACCCCGGGTTTTTAAAAGTTTTTCCCTGGGAACCCACAAAAGGGTTCCGTTCCAATTTTACGTCTCGCCTGTAAAGGGGTGGAGATGTACAGGTCGCACTAATCGTGTTGTGTTTACTGTGCAGCCCCTTTCACTGCCCCTGTGTTGTAACGCCACGCGCGGCGCGCACCCTCCCCATCCGTTGCCCCTTTAAGCTTTCAAACACGCTACATGGCACATTAACCCCCGAACTTTCCACAGACGATACTTTTCGTCCCGTGATTTAAAATTTTATCATCCTTGTGGGTGCGCAGAGTGACAGACCGCGTTAAACCCAAGGGAGAATTCGACCCCTGTCTTTCTTCCTTGGTTTTACAGCAGGGGGGGGGGGGGGGGAGGGGGGGGGGAGGTTGTCCGTTTTATCCACCCCAGCAGCTGCACCTTTGCCCTTCACCAAGTAAAGAAAATCTTTTGCTTCAGTGAACCTCGGCGGTCAAAGGGTTTAAAGAATTCAGGTACAAGCATAAACGGGCAGCCCACACGTTGACTTTGTTGGGAGATCAAAAAAAAACAAAAAAAACAAGGAAACAAACGAACAGATAAATAAATGAATACAAATGGGGGAAAAAAAAGAAGGAAAAAGAAACCAAAAAAGAAAAACAAAGAAATCACTGGGCCCTTCTTTTACAAAGCGTTGGGGAGATTGGAACCATGGGCCCACTGATTTTGCTTTATGGCATTTTTTTCATTTTAACCCAAAATCGAAGGAACAAGCACTGGGGACGTCTACAGAGTGTTCCCCCTACCGTGATCCAAAATCGAGTTGTTTGGACAATCAAGTGAAAAAGGAATTTTCCCCCTTCCTTTCCCCCTCCCCCCTCCCCCCCTTCTCCCCCTTTTCCCCCTTCCCCTTTACGAGTCTGAGACAGTGACACAGACGACAGACAGACAGCAGGTGTTAGCAACGGAAGGGAAAAGGGTGGGAGAAAAACCCGGGACTCAGAAAAAAAATTTTTTGGGGAAGAAATGAGATTCCAGGCATCGGCCCTAACCCTATCTTCCAAATTGCCTCTGAAAAGAGAGAGGAGAGGGGAGAGAGAGAAGGAGGAGAGGAGAGAGAAGAGGAGAAGGGGAGGAAAAGAAGGGGGGGGGATGGAGGGGTGAAAAAGGAGAGAGGGAGGATAGAGAAGAGAAAAAGAGAGGGGGGGAAGGGGGGGAGGGGTGAGGGTTGGGGGGGGAAAAAGGGAAAAAGGGAAAAAAAAAGAAAAAAGACGAAAAAGAAAGAAAAAAAGGAAAAGACGACGAAAAAAAGAAAGAAAAAAAAGACACAAAAAGAAAGAAGAAAGAAGAAGAGACGAAAGAAAGAAAAAGAAAAGAAAAAACGACGAAAGAAAGAAAAGAAAAAGAAGAAACGACAAAAAGAAAGAAAGAAAAAAGAAGAACGACGAAAGAAAGAAAAAAGAAAAGAAGAAGACGACGAAAGAAAAAAAAGAAAAGAGAAGCGACAAAAGAAAGAAAGAAAAAGAAGAAGACGACGAAAGAAAGAAAGAAAAGAAGAAGACGACGAAAGAAGAAAGAAAAGAAGAAGGACGACGAAAGAAAGAAAGAAAAGAAGAAGACGACGAAAGAAAGAAAGAAAGAAGAAGAGGGACGAAAGAAAGAAAGAAAAAGAAAAGACGACGAAAAAAAAGAAAGAAAAGAAAAAGGAGGAGGAGACGACTACACGCAGAAAAAATAATAATTCGAGTAGCCAGCTGCCGGCATTTCAGCCTCCTCTGCAATGACATCTCGGGTTGCACTGAATGTGCCCTCCGCACTCTACGAGTTTTCGGTTAGAAAGACGAGACACAAATGGCTCCACACACAGAGGTCAACAACCCCTTTCTCCCCCACCCCCACCCCCCCCCACCCCCCCCACCCCCATCCTTTCCGCTCGCTCCTCCCCCTGCCTGTTTCATTTCAATACAGACGAACCCCGTCCAAACATGTCCAGTCTTCAGGCTCTTTTTTAGATCACAAGACACTTGTTCCCTTTTCCCAATTTTTTTTTGTTTTTGTTTTTTGTTTCTTTTTGGTCTTTACGGGGTGTGTCCTCTCTCTCTCCTCTCTCTCCCTCTCTCTCTCTCCTCTCTCTCTCTCTCTCCCCGCAACCCTCCCTTCTCCCCTCCCCCCTCTCCCAAAGAAAAACTTTTTCTTCTTTCTCGTCTTCTTTTTTTCCTTTGTATTTTTGGGTTGTTGTCCTTGTCCTCCCAGCTCTTTATTTTATTTTTGCTGTCCTTCGGTTTTATTCCATTTTCCCCCCTTTTTTTTTTCAATTGTTCTTCTTTTTTTCTTTTCTGGTTGTTCTTTAGTTGGTTGTTGTTGTCGTCGTCGTTTTGGCTCTTTTCCCTCTTCTTTTTCTTGGGTGTTTTTCTACCTGTTTCTTATTTTGTGATCTTCTCTCTCTCTCTCTCTCCTCTCTCTCTCTCTCTCTCTCCCTCTTCTGTCTGCCTGTTCTCTCTCTCTCTCTCTCTTTCTCTCTCTCTCCACTCTCTGTCTCTGTCTCTGTCTCTCTCTCTCCACTCTGGGCTAGTCTCTCTCTCTTTTCTCTCTCTCTCCTCTCTCTCTCTCTCTCTCTGTCTACCTCTCCTCTCTCTCTTCTCCTCCCCCCTCCCTTTTTTTTTCCTTTTTTTTTTTCTTCTTTTGTTTTTTGCCACTTTACGAGTAGTTGTTTGATGCAAATGATCTTCGCGTGTATGGCCGTTTCTCTCAATCCTTTAAGCAGTCGTACACGTATTCCCATAATATCGAAGAGCGCGCCACGCAACACATTTCATAATGGGCGCGTCGACCGGATGTTTGAAGTCTTGTTCAACGGATGTATGGGACCTCTGCGTTGTGCGGAGTTGAAGTGGTATGGGCTGTAGTGTGAATGCATAGCATTGTGTTGAACTGCACGGCAGTGCGGTGATAAATGTGTAGCTGTTTATATAGCGTTACGCGCCTTTGCGTGTGACATTCGTTTAGCTACATTGCATATTGCACTGAGCTGAAGTGCATAGTGCTGTACTGCACTGTGTTTTACTGCACCTAACCTGCACTCGTCGCTCTGTATAGCATCGTGTAGTACTGTGTTGAACAGCTTTCCGTTGCACTACACTGTGTTCAGTTCCATATGTACCGTCTCGCACTGTAATGCGTGGAGATGTACAGCGTCGCACTACATCGTGTTGTGTTGTACTGTGCAGCACTGCACTGCACTGTGTTGTAACGCCACGCGCGGCGCTTGCACCGTCCCCATCCTGTTGCCTTGAAGCTTCAGCACGCTACATGGCACATTAACCCCTGAACTGCCACAGACGAGTACTATTCGTCAGTGATGAAACTGTATCATCCTTGTGATGCGACAGAGCTGACAGACCGCGTTACCAAGCAGAATTCGACCACTGTCTTTCTTGCCTTGTTTCACATTGCAGGGGGGGGGGGGGGGGGGGGGGGAGAGGGGGGGAGGAGGTGTCCGTTCATCCACCCACAGCAGCTGCACCTTTGACATCTTCACCAAGTAAAGTAACTCTCTTTGCATTCAGTGAACATCGGCGGTCAAAGGGTTAACAGAATTCAGGTACAAGCAGATCGTCAGCCCACACGTTGACATCGTAGGGAGATCAAAAAAAAACAAATAAACAAGCAAACAAACGAACAGATAAATAAATGAATACAAATGGGAAAAAAATGAAGGAAAAAGAAACCACAAAGAAAAGACAAAGAAATCACTGCCCGTCTTCTACAAAGCGTTGCGAAGATTGGAACCATGGACCTCACTGATCTGCATGATGGCAGTTCAACGATCTAACCAAACTCGAAGGAACAAGACACTGGGCACGTCTACAGAGTGTTCCGCTACCGTGATCAAGTCGAGTTGTTTGGACAATCAAGTGAAAGGATTCTCTCTCTCCTCTCTCTCCCTCTCTCTTCTCCTCTCTCTCTCTCCTCTCACGAGTCTGAGACAGTGACACAGACAGACAGACAGGACAGACAGGTGTTAGCAACGGAAGGAAGGATGGGAGAACTCGGTACTCAGAAAAAAATTTTCGGTGAAGAAATGAGATTCTAGGCATCGGCGTAACCCTATCTTCCAGTCTGCCTCTGAGAGAGAGAGAGAGAGAGAGAGAGAGAGAGAGAGAGAGGAGAGAGAGAGAGAGAGAGAGAGAGAGGAGGGAGAGAGGAGGAGAGAGGGAG
>CM031623.1:33410705-33435649 GCA_018398815.1 Conus ventricosus
TTTATTTGTTGGTTGGTTGGTTTGCTGGTTGGTTGGTTGGTTTGTAAATACTGCTTGTTGACGACATGTCTGTGTAGTTGGGCCATTAGCTTTCTGTTGGCTTTTGAAGTGGGGTGATCGCAGGCAGAAACTGAACACCTAAAAGCAAACTGAACAGAATGACCGAGCCGCCTGAAACGAAGGAACAAACGGAGTACATGCAGACACAACCGTTCCTCACTTGTTGGGGGCTTCTTCAGGCAGGCGAAACAATGGAAAACAAAGAGACCTTGTTCATCCTTTGTTTTCAGTGTTTTGAATGCTGTTTGTCCCGGACCTCGAAGAGATATGCATCTTTCGTTCATCCTTTGTTTCCAATGTTTCGAAAGTTGTGTGTCCTGTCTGGGAAGGAGGCCCAATAGGTCGAAACGCGTTGTCTTTGTTTTTTTTTTAAATCAGTTTGTTCATCGTTAGGGGCGGCTCACTTATTCTGTGTTTGCCATGATTATGTCTCTGTTGGCTGCTAATCCTGCTGAACGGGAGTTTGCCTTCTGTGTCTGTGTGCTCACCATTCTGTCCCTTACTGCTGCTCCTGCTCTGTGTGCCCTGTCCCACTGGGGACAGCCTATGCTGACATCACGGCTTGGTGGACCGCGCTACGTCAGGAAACGTCACACAGATGACCCTGCCAGGCACCCAGTCAATGAAGCACGGGGAGGCATTCTCTGAAGGGTTTACAGCTCTAAAGACTGAGAAGTATGCCAGTCTAGCGAGCAGCTTGAGGGAATCCGGCTTCCAGGCCCGGGTCCTCGCCATAGAAGTTGGAGCAAGGGGGTTTGTGGGCTCATCAGCCTATCACCTCATAAAAAAGCTCAGGATTTCAGGTAAGAGGAGAACCAGAACCATAAAGGCAACGGCAGAGGCAGCCAAAAAGAGTTCCAGTTGAATCTGGTCGAGGAGGAACACAAGTGAACTTCATAAGGCTTAAATTTCCCAATTTAGAACAGGTGTCCCGTTAGTAGATGGGTAAGACAACCGTCTAAAAAGCCCACCCATCCAAAAGTTGCGGGTTCGAATCCCGGTAGTGCCAGGGGGGAAAAAAACGTTGGCAGTAGTAGGGCATCTGGAAGTCATGACCTGGATGCGGCCCGGTCCCCTTAGAGTGTAAGGAGTTGAGAGCCGAAGCACTTGTCTTTGTCCATCCCTAATATGAAGGTCGTTTTTAAACTGAACAAACTTTCAGATTGTGAACCTAGTTTCGTCCGTTTCGCAGTCTCGGCGATGTTGTCTTCGTTCTCAACCGCCCGATCTTCCTGTTTGCGCCATTGCGCCATGACCAACTCTCCGTCTGCGAAGAGAGGATGGATTGTGACACCTGTCTGTGATGGAAACGAGTTTCTGGTTGGTTGGCCTGAATTTCCCTTGTCGATTCGTAAGAAACAAAAACAAACAGAATTTAAGAGAGAGAGAGAGAGAGAGAGTTCGGACTATGAGGTCGGTAAACTCGACTCCACTGCCTATCCAAAAGAGTTTAATAATCTACCTCAGTGGAGCACCAGCGAGTAGTATTGCAGGTTGTGTTGCCTCCCTTGAGGACGCATCGTTCAAACTTCAAGCCGGTGTCACTCCGGGAGATGGCAGATCGTGGGCTTCAGTTCTGAGAGGTTCGTCGTCAGTTCGCGATCTAGATTCACGGTTAGACGTCAGTTCGCGATGTAGATTCACGGTTCGACGTTAGTTCGCGATGTAGATTCACGGTTCGACGTCAGTTCGCGATGTAGATTCACGGTTCGACGTTAGTTCGCGATCTAGATTCACGCTTCGACGTCAGTTCGCGATCTAGATTCACGTTCGTCGTCAGTTCGCGATCTAGATTACGCTTCGACGTAGTTCGCGATTAGATTCACGGTTCGACGTTAGTTCGCGATCTAGATTCACGGTTCGACGTTAGTTCGCGATCTAGATTCACGCTTCGACGTCAGTTCGCGATCTAGATTCACGCTTCGTCGTCAGTTCGGCTTCGACGTCAGTTCGCGATCTAGATTCAAGGTTCGACGTCAGTTCGCGATTTAGATTGGCGAACCCATGGTTCGTTCAACTAAGAACGGCTTTGCTGGGGGCCGGGACGTGTTCAGATCATGACTCTGGGATGCCCTTCTGCCAGATTTTTACCCCCTGGCACTGCCAGGATTCGAACCATAGGTGGGCGTCTCGAGGTGTTGCCTTTGTAGGCAGGAGTCCTACCCACATCACCACAGGCCGTTCTCAACGTAAGGAACCACGGACTAACAACAAACTGTAGTCTTGTGTTAACTGAAGTCTGGACTCCACCATTAGTTCGGAGAGTGACGACGAACTAAGAACTGATTATTAACTGACGGTTGAACGCTTCAAGGGAGGCTGGCACTCGACTGAGATATATTATGAGGTCAACTGGACTCTGGACTGTTTTTCAACTGGCTGAAAAGTCGATTTTAGCTACCTCTTGGCTTGAAATTTAACTTGTTTATTCCCACAGGAGTGTAAACTCGGCGATTTCAGCCGTACGGAACGAACACCTTTAATCAAACGAATCGAGACTAGAAATAAAGGCCAAACCGCAAACTGATTTCAGAAACTCGAGAGGGGGGACACAAATTGATTTCCATTCATAGGAGAGCTTTTCATGTGGTTAACTCCCTTGGCGTGAACCCTTACAGCCCGCAGAACATGCTGTGTGGTTAACTCCCTTGGCGTGAACCCTTACAGCTCACAGAACATGCTGTGTGATTAACTCCCTTGACGTGAACCCTTACAGCTCGCAGAACATGCTGTGTGGTTAACTCCCTTGACGTGAACCCTAACAGCTCACAGAACATGCTGTGTGGTTAACTCCCTTGGCGTGAACCCTTACAGCTCACAGAACATGCTGTGTGGTTAACTCCCTTGGCGTGAACCCTTACAGCTCACAGAACATGCTGTGTGGTTAACTCCCTTGGCGTGAACCCTTACAGCTCGCAGAACATGCTGTGTGGTCCTTTCTTTTTTCGACACGAATTTAGATTTCAGCGAGATTCGCGAATTTCACCGATTTTGAATCGCAAACCCAAAGATCGGGCAATAAAGAACGAAGACACGACCGCCGAGATCGCGAACGAGACGAACCAGATTCGCGATCTTAAAGTTCGTTCACTTAGGAACGGTCTTGCGGGGCATCTGTTCCATGGTGGGAAGTTAAAAGCCGTGTGCAGTTCACTTGTGTTCCTCCTCGACCAGATTCAGCTGGAACTCTTTTCGGCTGCCTCTGCCATTGCCTTCAGGGTTCTGGTGCTCTTCTTACCAGAATATTATTCGCGAGCTGTTTTATGACATCGTAGGAAGAAGAGCCTACAAATGCCCTTGCTCCAGTCAATACAGTACATTGTTATGCTTGCAGACAAGAATCTCTCCGGTTCGCTGTTACAAGGCGCCAAAAAGGTTGTTAACGTCGCAGCCTGATCGTTTGTATCTCGCAAAGACTCCCCGTCCAACACCATCCCACAGGGTACAGTGAAGGGTAGACATAATAACAATAACAATGACGAGAGAGAGAGAGAAGAGAGAGAGAGAGAGAGAGAGAGACGAATAACAACTGTGTAGTACCAGGTCCTTTGTGCTGTGAAGCCTCCCTCCAACGCCCACAAAACTTCTGCAGAACGTCAATGTGCAATGCGATGGCAATTGTATTGATCCGGTTTTGCAGTTAAAAGCTCGTCCCGCTTTGAATGGGGGTAATCCTTGTTTTCAGTAGATTCACATTTGTACTACGTACAAAACCATCTCTTTGGCATAATTCAACAAAACAACAACGACGCACATACCACTGCGGTTATAAAGCAAGTATAAAAAACTGTATGGATAGCGTCCATGCCTGATATCATGCCGTTTTAAAAACTTTGTTAATCAAAACCGTCCACTGAACATCTAGCTTTGCAAGTTTTCGCGCCGAGGATAACTCGTTGACAGACCCAATGCAGACACCAGTCCCTTTAACAAAACACACACTGCTGAGGGAGGTAACTCTGTGGTATCTTCTTGTGGACCTGTGGGAACCTCCACCATCACTGGGCCCCCCTCCACACAAAACCTGTCTGCACACACACTGCTGAGGGAGGTAACTCCTTCACACCTGTGGAATACACCCACCATCCCTGGCCCCCTCCACAACAAACCCTGGTCTGCACACACACTGCCTGAGGGAGGTAACTCTCTACGACCTGTGAGCAACACCTCCACCATCACGCCCCCTCCACACAAACCAGGTCCGTACACACCACAGCTGAGGGAGGGAGTTAACTCTTCACACCTTTGGAACACCTCCACCATCACTGCCCCCTCCACATCAAACCTGGTCCGTACACAACACTCTGAGTGAGGTAACGCTTCACAACCTGAGTAACACCTCCACCATCACTGCCCCCTCCACCCAAACCTGGTCTGAACACACACTGCTAAGGGAGGTAACTCCTTCAACACCGAGGAATACACCCACCATCAATGCCCCCATTACCACAAACAAACCTGTCTGTACAACACACACTGCTTAAGGAGGTAACTCCTCTGTACCTGTGGAACACCTCCATCATCACTGCCCCCTCCACACAAACCTGGTCCTTACACACACTGCAAGGGAGGTAAATCTTCAAACCTGTGGAAACAACACCCACCTATCACTGCCACCTCCACACAAACCTGGTCTGTACACACACTGCTCAGGGGAGGTAACTCTTCCACCTGTGGTAAACACACCCCACCATCACTGCCCCCATCCCACACAAAACCCTGGTCTGTAACACCACACTGCTGAGGAGATGAAGTCCTGGACCTGTGATCGCCCTTTCCACCACATTTACAGCATTTGTCTTTACCCACTATCTTTTTTCTTGTCTGAATGACACCGACGACCAAAATATTACGGGGGGAGTATAGGGGGTAAGGGGGTGGTGTTGTAGTGGGGGGGGGGGGGGGGGGGGGGGGGAGGGGGGGGGTGGGGGGGGGGGGGGGTGGGGGGAGATATGTCATTGTACAATCATATATTCTTCGACGACGGACGGGGGGATGAGAATTTCGTATACAACAACATGCAACTTGCTAACTAGGGAGTCACAGCATACTTTCAGCTCTTTGCCTATTTCCTTCCGCATTTTGAATTTTGTATTTGGCCGTCTTTTGTTCTCCCCACAAAGTCTGCATCAATCTCTCTCGGATGCTTTTTTGTTGCCCATCTGTCCGCAAAGTGTGTACTAAAAAAATCCTCCCCATGCAAGTACAATAGTTTCTCCGGTTTCCCTCCCTTATCTTTGTATCATCCAACATGTATTCGCCGTAGTCCAACAAGGTCTGTCATCGCGCTGCCTGTCGTATTTGTCAGTTAAGCCAGAGCGTGTCCCCTTTTCCCCTACCCCCGTTCCATCCCCATCCTCACGAACGCCTTTGGCTCTCGCCTTAGCGGTGTGTGTGTGTGTGTATGTGTTTGTGTGTGTGTGTGTGTGTGTGAGTGTGTTTGTGCGTGTGTGTATGTGTCGTGTGTTGTGGAGTGTGTGTGGTGTGTGTGTGTGTGGTGAGTGCCTTATGTGGTGGTGGTGTGTGGTGCGTGTGTGTATGTGTGCGTATGAGTGCGTATGTGTGTGTTGTTTGTTTGTGTGTGTGTGTGTGTTTGGCGGTGTATGTGTGTGCATTGCCGTGCTGCGTTCGTGCGTGCGTGCCGCGCGCGCGCGCGCGCGCGGCGCGTGCGCGCGTGCGTGTTGTGTGTGTGTGTGTGTGTGTGTTGAGTTGGTGCTGCGTGCGTGCGTTGTGATTGGTTGTGTTGTGTGTGTGAAAAAAAAACCCCCTCCGACTTTTTTCCAACATTTTCCCACACAGCTGATACAAAAACATATCCACATACATACATGTGCAAGTCACTACATGTTTTTAAGTGTAAAGTGCACTTAGCCTGCAACAGGTTTTACTTATATGCCATTTATTCGAGTTTGCCTAACTCTCAGCAGCAGCTTGACGCCCACTTTTCCACGTTTTGATCAAATCTCTCACACACGAAAAACAGTTCAACAATTTGTAGAAAAAGACGGAGTTTATAGTTACCTTACCGCTAATGACAACAACAAACAAATCACAGGACAAAACGAATGCATTTCGACCTACTTGGTCTTCTTTCTTCAGGCAAAAACAAATAACATTTAGGACCAGTGAAATCGAAGAACGGGAACCCACCTATCTCCCTCATATTTCGGGGCGCAAAACCCAACAAAAATAAAACCCGTCTTTTCCCTGTACTATGTTTTTGCTGTGTCCTCGGGCGTAACTAACCCCCCTCTTTTTCTGAAATTTTTTTGCTTCATTTTTCTGCCCTCCATTGCTCCCGTATTGAAAACTAACTTATCACCATTTGTTTTCTCAGTCTTTTCACAGTTCCTGCAATGGTGCCATATGGTTTTATTTTTTCTGTTGGGTGTCGGTTAACCGCAAGTATCAATCTCCTTGGAACCGTATGTGTCCAGTCTGGATACTTTTGCGCCGCTGAATAACCAAACACTGAATGCCATCGCTCATCTCCTATCGCTACGCACCAATCCCACTAAACACACACACACACACACACACACACACAACACACATTCACACACCATCACAACACAACCAACACAACAACGACACACACACACACCACACACACACACTCACACACACACACCGAACGTGTGGTCCCAGTCCACAACACGCACTTTGCAGTTAGTTTTCCATGGTTACCCTAAGGACCAAAACCGATGCGCGCATGACACGTTCACCCCAGCCACAAGTCGGCAGTCCCAATACTCCTCCCCCAACCCCCCCACCACCTCCTCACACCCCTATATCCTCCACACCTCTCAAATCTCACCTCTCACCCCCCCCCTCCCTGTCGTTCTTCTCTCTTTTTCTCTCACTACTCTCAACAACCTTATCCTTGACACAAAAAAACACCACCTCTCCTCCTCTCCTCTTCACCCCTCCTCCCTCCCCCCATTCATCCTCCCCCCCCCACCCCATTGCTCCATCACACCACATCACCCCTATCCCACCTCCACCTCTCACCCCCTCCCTGTCGTTTCTTCTCTCACTCTCAAACCTTATCCTTGACACCACACAACCCCTCTCCTCTCCCTCCTCCCACTGCCGAACATAGTTCACACTGCTAACTGCCCCCCCCCCCTCAGCCCCTCCACCTCCACTCCCCCTCCCCCTCCCCCCCCCGCCATCACGCAATCCGGACAAGCTTGCCAGTGTGGTGTGTTGTTTGTGTGTGTGTGAGGTTGTTGTGTGTGTGTGTGTGTGAGTGTGTGTATTCGTGCTGCGTTGCGTGCGTGCGTGCGTGCGTTGCGTGTGTGTGTGTTGTGTGTGTGTGTGTGTGTGGTGTGTGTGTGTGTGTATGTGTGTTTGGTGCGTGTAAATGTCGCCATACTTGTCCAAGAGCAACCGTGTTTGGTTTTCTCATGACAAGCGGTTGCAGTGGGCGGGGAAGCGAACCAACCTCCGGAACCGGCGACTTAAAGAGTGTTAGCATTACGAGAGATTAGCAATTAGTAGCATAGTCACAGTGCCACACAGTACTTCCAGCGAAAAAGGAGACAGTCAGGCTTGCACCACCCCACCCCCCCCCCAAACCAAGTAATGCGCCAAGTCCTTGTTTTAAGATCGAGTATTTATAGATTGGCGCAATTTCGATTGTTTTGATAATGTGTGTGTGTGAGTGTGGTGTGTGTGTGTGTGTGGTGTGTGTGTGAAAGTTGATTCTCCACCGTTTCCTTTTCCATACGCCGTCAAGTAACAAAGCCAGGTGGTTTCCAAGAGCAGACAGGCTAAAAAACAAACGGAAAGGGACTATTTGGGAGGAACCACTCTTGGCCAAAGATAGGTCACGTGGGAGGCGTACAAAAGCCTTAAATGTGACGTCAGCTAATGGTAAAGGTCATGTATTTGAAGATTGTTTGTGATGTTCATATCGGTTTGTAAACTCATCAACCCCCCCAAACAAGGTACCTCATTGGTGGGGATTTGTTCTTTTGAACAGTTGAACAGTTTCACATTTCAAAGCCATGGGGGCAAACTTATGTGGGTATATGGTGGGCCCCTCTCAAAACGCTTCCAAGGATGAATGAAAAAATTCTTGTGCCCAGTTGTAATATTGTAGCGAGCGGGCCACGGGCGACTAACTGGAGTTGTTTCTGTAGCTGCAGCGGCAAAAGTGGACGTTTCACTTATAGTTTAGTTTTTAGTAGAAAGCAGGGTCAACACTTGCATACACCACACGTAGAAACAAACCATAACAAGACAGCCCACATCAGTGGTTTCTATCAATACCTAACCGTCTGTATATCAACGACCATGTCTAACGACAAACGATCAGTAAAATAATACCCTGTTTCAATTCCAGGAAAAAATTCGAAGAAGCTGAACTCCTATAAATCCCGACACACGTAAACGAAACTTAGTTCCCTGATAATAACCCCCATCTGATGAAGTTGCAGCACTAATAGAGCTGGCAAACCTCAGATAAACCAAGGAACGAATAAAACAAACGAACAAAAACAAACAACAACAACAACAACAACAACAACAAAATGGGGGGGGGGGGGGGGGGGGGGGGGGGTGGGAAGTTTTCTCATTTCGAAATATTTTCACGATAATTAAGACTTTTCCCTCTCAAAATCCTGTATAGTTACACAGAATAATCCCCGCAGAGACACCAGCGCAACTTTAAGAGAAAACGTGTAAAGGTCCACCGCAAACTTTCATTTTGAATCAAACTAAGTGGCACTTCTGGCAGATGGCCCAGATCTTACTAGGTTTTATAGAATTTTAATTTTTTCTTCCATTGAAAATAATTTACCCCAAACTCCCAGTTTTGTAATTCCAGTTTGAGACGGACGTGGAAAATTTCATGATTTAGAAACTACACACAGCATGCAACCAACACACACACACAACACACACAGCACATCACACACAACATACCCACACAACACGAAAAATGACATAATCCCAATCCCATCTTTTACTTTTTTGTTTTCCATCCGCCTTCTGTATAATTACTATGTATACCAGCAATACAAAACATCACAATAATCTCGACTCATATGCACAGATTCCCGGCAGGCACGTCAAATGTCCTCAACAAGAACAAGGTGAAATGGCGAAATCTGTAATAGAAAAACACACACAACACACACACTCTCTCTCTCTCTTTTCGTCTCATCCCTCCCACCTCTCCTCTCTCTCTCTCTCCTCTCACCCTCTCACTCATCTCATTCACTCCCTCTCTCTCTCTCTCACACTCTGTGTGTGAGTGCGTGTGTGTGAGTGTGTTGTGTGTTTATTGTATGTGTGTGTTTGAGCGCGCGCATGCGTGCGCCGCGTGTATGTGTGTGCTGCATGTGTGTGTCGTGTCTGTCGTGTTTTGCGTGTGTTGCATGTTTTTTTTGTTTTGGGGTTTGGGGGGGTTGGGGGGGGCCCCGGGGGGGGGGGGGGGGGGGGGGCCGGTGCCGCGCGCGTGCGTGCGTGTAGCGTGTGTGCGGCGCGCGCAAACGAGTGCCTCTGTGTGTGCCGTGTCGTGCGTCTGTGTGTGTGTGTGTCTCTGATCTTGTCTGTGAAATACCTTAAGACTACGACATTTTAGTATCTGAACCTGCCCAACTCACAATACAATGAGAGGCCCTCGTCGTAAACTAAAAACCATACCAAAAAATGCAGCAGGGGAGGGTCGGAGGGGGGGGGGGGGTGGGGTGGTGGGGGGGGGGGGTGGGGGGGGGGGGGGGGGGGGGGGGGGGGGGGGGGGGGGGGGGGGGGGGGGGGGGGGGGGGTGTGGGGGGGGGGGGGGGGGGGGGGGGGGGTGGGGGTGGGGGGGGGGGGGGGGGGGGAGAAACACTGCTCTCATATGAAAACCGTCACCGGATTAATAGACAGGTGACGTGAAGCCGAGCAGTGTGTGATTATTTATACAAACGTCACTCCTGACCTTTCGTTTCGGCGTGTTGTGCTGAGGGCGCGCGGGGCGCATTCCCTCCCACTCCCACTATGGCTGACTCCCAGCAATTCTATAAAGCTTTTAGACGTGCGACTTTTGTTTTGTTTTTCGTTTGTAATGTTTTGTTATTGTTTGCTGGCCCTGTTGTTGATACTGTGCATGCAGCGTTAAGATGCGGTTTGGTATGCACTCAAGTCTTGTTCACTCTGTGTCTTGTCCGCCCGCTCTGACTCAAGTCTGTCAGTCAGTTCTCCCTCCCTCTCTCTCAAATATGATCATCGAAATCATCATCATCATAAATCCATCATTATCTCTGTGTGTGTGTGAGTGTGGGGTGTGTGTGTGTGTGTGTGTGTGTGTATGTTTGTGTATAACACACACACTCAACACACACACACACACACACACACACACACACACACGTCGGCGCGCACGCACGCATGCACGCACGCACTCAACACGCACACACACCACACACACCACACGCGCGCACACCCCCCCACACACACACACACACCATTGATAGAGAGAGAGGAGAGAGAGAGGAGAGAGAGAGAGCGAGAGGAGGAGGAGAGAGAGAGAGAATAGATGGAGGAAACCAGCGATATGATAAAACGAGCAAGATAAATACAACCGAACTGGGAGAAAACCCAAATAAAAACAAAAACAAAACAAAACAACAAAAAGCATGTGGGACGCGAGAAATCGAAGACTTGAACCAAACAAGGTATCGAATTAAGCAAATGAAGCAAATGGCAAGGCACCCACGCCACAACACCATTGCAAACAGAAAACAGACAGTTTATCTCCCGACCTACACAGACGGCGAATCAGACCGCCGAAGCAAACGTTCCTGCAACGAACATGGTGAAGAAGAAGAGTTGGCCTTTAAAGAAAGTGGTTGTACCCAACCCCCCCCCCCCCCCCCCCCCCCCCCCTCCCCGCCCCCCCCCCCCGCCCCCACCCCCCCCCCCCCACTTCCTACAACACACCAGTCTCTTCTTCCACAGGAAGTCGATAAATTTACCACTTTGGTGTTGTGACTTTGATTTGCCCCTGCTCGTAATGTGGACGATGTTATATAATAGTGGTAACCCACTCTCTCCACTCTCTCTCCTCACACACAAACACACACACACACGCACTCACGCAACGCACGCACCGCACGCACGCACACAACACCACACACATCCACAACGACACACACACACGACACAATACATTCACACGCGTACAACTATATAGGTAGATATAACAGAGAGACTGACAGAGATCAAGCCAGAACTACCCCCCCCCCCCCCCCCCCCCCCCCCCCCCCCCCCCCCCCCCCCCCCCCCCCCCCCCCCCCCCCCCCCCCCCCCTTCTTCCCCCCCCCCCCACCCCCTCCTCCTCCCCCTCTTCTCCCCCCCCCCCTTTTCCCCCCCCTCCCCCCCCCCCCCCCCCCCCCCCCTCTCCCTTTTCCCCCCCCCCCCCCCCCCCCCCCCCCCCATTTTTTAAGGCTTTCAGTCCCAATCCTGCCTGTACAGTCCCTAGTAAGGACAGTTTAGATAGATCGAATTGATGATAGATAGATCGATAAAACCGTTTCATAGATTTAATAGATAGACAAATAGATGGATAGATGGATAAATAAGTATGTAAAAGAGTAAGAATAGATGAATAGATAGATAGAAGGATAAATAGATTAGAGGGGCATTAGACAGAGAGATAAATACATCCGATTTTTGTTTTCCGATCGTCTTTCGTGCAAGCCTGTCGATATCACTCGACATATTAGGTAGCGCCCATACACACACACACACACGCGCGCGCGCGCGCCGCGCAAACACACCACACACACACACACACAACACACACACATACACACACAACAACACATACCATCTCAGAAATTACATTGACGTACAATTAAAAAGAAGAAAAGAATAACAACACACAAGAAAGAAATTTTTTTTTTTGTGAACGAGCAACGCATGTGTGTGGTGTGTGTGGTGGTGAGTGTTGTTGTGGGGGGGGGGGGGTTTGGTTTGTTGTGTTGAGTGTGTTGCGTGTGTGCCGTTGGGGTGCGAGCGTGCGTGCGTGCGGTCCGTGTGCGTGCGGAGCGTGTGTGTGTTTGTGCGCACGCGCATGACTTGTACGTGTTTTGCGTGCCTGCCTGCCTCTGTGGTGGTGTGTGGTGTGTGTGTGTGTTTGAGTGTTGTGTGAGTGTATATGTGAGTTTGATTGCGTCATGTGAGGCGAGTGCCGTGTGCTTTGCACGTGTTGTTTGCATGTGTGGTGCGCGCGTCCGTGAGGGAAAAGATCCAAAAACACAAACAAACGGATCAACAAACAGTTCAACAGACACACGGTCTCAGTCAACGGCCAGACAAAATACGGACGGGTCCACTGACCAACAGATCGACAGACAGGCGAACAGATTAACACCCAGACAAACAGACCAACAGACAGACTGACCACGAAGCTCGTCATCACTGCGATCGCCGGAGTCAAAGCTTCTGTCCAGTCGCCATGGCGACCCGGGGCCGGGGATGAACTCGCTGATGACGGAATCCAGGAACTCCAGAGATTGCCGTACCTCCTTCGGCACCCTGAATGATAATCAGCAGCAGCCATCAGCAGCAGCAGCAGCAACACCAATATCCCCACCACCACCACCACTATAACTGCCATCATCTTCGTCGCCATTAACATCATCCTCGGATATCAACACCCCCAGCATCGTCGTCATCATCATCATCATCATCTATCATCATCATCATCATTGGCAGCAGCGGCAACATCACCACCACCACCACCACCACCAGAACCACCACCATCTTCGTCGCCATTATCATCATTCTCGTCATTGGTATCAAAACCTCCATCACCATCATCATCATCATCATCATTACAATCATCATCGTCGTCGTCGACGTCATCAATACCACTTTCACCACCACCAACTTCGTCGTCGTAAATATCATCATCACCAGCGTCACAGCCGTCTTCGCTGTCGTCGTCGTTGTCATCATCTTTATCGTCATTTTCGTTGTCATCGCCATGATCAACGATACCCCCGTCACTGGCATCACCCATACTTCATTGTCATTGTTTTAATCCTCATCACCAATTTTTGTCATCATCATTGCGTTCATCGTCGTTGCCGTCGTCGTCACTCTCGTCATGATTTTTCGACATCCTCACCGTCATTGCCATCATCCTTGCGGTTGTCATCATTACCATCATCATCACCGTTCCTGTCACCAAACTCACAAACACCACCACCACCACCACCATCATTATCACCCTCGCCGTCACCATCATCATCATTATCGTCACCATCGTCAAAGACAGCAAAGGTGGAAATGTGTGGGAGACAGGTTGACATTCCTTCTCCAGGATGCACGAAGTTTTTGTTGTTTTTGTTTTTGTTTTATTTTTTACTCGCCAAACGACAGACATTGGCTGTAGACTATAATCGTTTTCCGCTACAAAGCGTGTGCAGGGCATGCGCGCACTAACAAGCAATCAAACGCACGCACCAGTACATGCACATCCATGACATAGCATGACAGCACAAACATGCGCGACTGCATTCCAGTGGCCAACAATATACCATCCACAAAAAACCCACCGTTCACTGTACACTATTTCCCCGGTTTTCGTCCGTGGCCGGTTCTGCAGTTGCTCTCGGTTCAGTGAAGGTGGAAAAAAACAACACCTCCTCCTCCTCCTCCGTAGATGTACTGAGGCCGACTTTAAAATCATGTGGGAGGAGAGCAGCACTTTGGACTTTAGTGTGTACTTCCTGTTGTCGTCCTTTTTTTGTGTTCTGTTTTTTGGTTGTGTGTGTGTGTGTGTGTGTGTGTGCGTGTGCGTGTGTGTTCCTCTTCCTGTTCCGTTTGTGTTTACACACACACACACACACACACACAGAGAAACACTCGCAGGTCTCCCCCATCCCCCCTTTTTTTAAACACTTACTACAGCGTGTCTCTGTCACTGTCACTCACAGCCCCTCGAATCTCCCCCCCCCCCCCCCCCACCACACACACAAACACACACCCTCTCCCCCCCCCCTTTTTCTCTCTCTCTCTCTCTCTCGCTCTCGCTTAGTGCTATCAGCGCCTTCAGTGTAGGGCAACTCGCAGTGTACTTCAGTACACGCAGTTGATTTGTCAGTGCACACTATTCTGACGACCAGTTCGCCGGTATCAATACCAGTTCGTTCACTCGTATGAAGTCGACTCGAGCAAAACCTGTATTGGATGGTATTGCGCATCGTCTCGTCATTATGTCACATTGCACGTGCGTTCCATTATCTTGTTTTATCTTGGTCTTGTCTTGTCTTATCGTGAAGTGTCTTGTCTTGTCTTGTCTTATCGTGAAGTGTCTGTCTTGTCTTGTCTTGTATACGAAGACAGACGAGCGGATTGGATTAATGCGTCAGTCAGACCTATGCTCTTCTCGCATCTTTTCATTGTAGTCATTCTTTCAGCTAGACATCTAGCTGCAGACATATTTTGACAACGCGCATTGGGATCTCCGGAGTTAGCAGATTCAGTGTAGTCTAGGAGTAGTGTCCACATTGTGCTCTTCCTGCTTGACACTGAACCAACATTGTGATATATTTACAGCGTCTTTCGTTTGTCTGTCTGTCTGTCGGTGTCCCGTCTGTCTTGTTCCTTCCTTACACAGATCCACAAGATTTCGACTGAACTTCAAATTTGATATGATGACTTACTGGCAATCTGGGCAAATCAAGAATGGATCCGATCAGTCGCGGTAGTGACATTTTCAATGGAGGATTCAAAAAAAGAAGAAAAAGGCGACTATACAGTGAAGCGAAGCAATATCAGGATTCGAAATTGGTCAGAGGACAGGGAGGAGGAAGGCTAAGGAGGGAGGGAGAAGGAGAGTCCAGGGGAAAGGGAAAGGGGGGAGGGGGACAGGAAAGGGAAAAGGGAAGGACGGTGCGACAGGGGGAGGAAGAGTGGAGGGTGGGGGTGAAGGGGAAAGGGAGAGGAGTAACGGGGGAATGGGGGCACGTGAACATTCACAGTTTTCTTCTGACGTTCTCTGACCCTAACAAGCTGGTTTATTAACATACTGTGAGCACACCAAGAGCGAACCACCTTTCTTCTTATTCTTCTTGTTTCTTTCTTTCTTTCTTCTTTTTGAACTCCCAGTTCTTATAGAACAGGGAGTGCTATAGAATGGGAACGAAGAAATGCTGTCTGTCTGTCTGTGTCCGTCTGTCTGTCCGGTCAAAATGTGTTTCACTCGCTCCAGACAAAACGTCTGTGCCGATCTTTCTGAAAATTTGTAGGTATGTTCATTATGGGTCACGGATGATGCCCGATGTTTTATTTTACCAGAATAGCCGTTACTAACGGCTATAACGGCCCAAAACGGTTTTTCTTCTTTATGGAATATCTCTGAAAAGTACTTTGCTGATTTCTTATCTCAGTGACGAAATACATTATGACGCATCTTTTGATTGTGACGTTTTTTGTTTGTTTTTTAAAAGTTATTGACGTAAGTTTGATTGTGACGCGTTTGTCTTTTTTTTTTTTTACACGCGTACTCCGGATAGATCTAAACTGGGAGTTCGTTTATATGCTTTGCGTCTTGTTTTTTGAATGGGAACGAAGAAATGCAGTCTGTGTGAAACTTTGAAACTTTTTTATTGTCACTAAACACCATTAAAGGATTTATGGACACAAGATGGCGATGGTTAAACAACTCATCGTCCAAAGACATAATGATTTGTTCTGTTTACATAAAAAGTCATCATGTAAAGCAGTCATATACATACTTCGCAATTTCAACCTGAAGGTCATCATTAGACATCAAAGTACTTATTTTCAATGAGGTAGCGTCGTATATATCCTTTTTGTTTATGATACGTTTTTTAAACGTATTCCTGATTTATCGTAACGTTTACAAGAGTCTAAAAAATGTACCTCGTCTTCTATTATATTGCAAGTTGTACATTTCCTGTCTTCACGCTTAATATGGGAATATCTACCTCTTTCTATTGCGAGGTCATGTGCGCTAATTCTTAATTTACAAAGTTCTTTCCCGTAATGCTTATTTGTGCATTTAATGAGGTATGGTTCAAGCCTATATTTATTACTGATGTCATTATAAAATTTTAACCTTGGCGCTCTTTCTTTTTCTTGTTCCCAAAAGTGTATATAATCACTTTGTAACTTTCTCTCTATTGCATAAACGCAATTTTTTAGGGTTAAGTGTACTTTGGTTATTCCATACATGTGTCATTCCAATATTACTTAAGATCTTCTTTACAGCAGATTTCCATGGAGATGATGGGTCAAGATCTTCGTACACGTCTCTTAGATATGAGTCTTCCTTTGATTCCATTATATGGATCCAAAACATGACTACTTGACTCATTATTTCTTGACACAAGGGAAATCTTCCAAGTTCAGCTAGTACTGGCAATTTCATTGCTTTTCTGTGTACGCCTAATATATGTCTGCAAAATTTTACATGTACGTTCTCGATCGGATTATTGGATAAGTATTTGTGATAAATGTCGAACATTGTAGTCTGCTTTTCAACATGTCCTATCTTTTCTGTAAATGGAAACCAAACTTCTGCGCCATAAAGCATGACTGGTGAAATCAAAGTATCAAAGAGTTTTGCTATTGATGATACATTGACATGTTCTCCCTTTACTTTACGTAGTAAGGAGTGTACAGCTTTGTTACCTTTTTTTGCTAGATGATCTTGTGCTTTATGTAGCTCTCCATTTTATGAAGAATTATTCCTAAATACTTGTATTCATTTACTGTCTCAAGAGAATCGTTTCCACATGTAAATGCGGTTGAAAAGTTTGAGTCAGTTTTAGTGAATATGACAACTTTTGTTTTATCTTTATTTAGTTCCATGCCCCATTCTGTACAATAATTATGAAGTCGATTAAGTTTTGTTTGTAATCCCGATTTTGTGTTTGACAATATAACTATGTCATCAGCATATAATAAATGCGATATTCGTGTTTCTTTCAATTTGTTTATAACAGGAGAATCATTATTATCAATATAGTTTGAGATATCATTTATAAAGATATTAAACAGCGTCGGGCTAAGCGAACTGCCTTGAAGAAGTCCTTGTTTGACCGGGACTGATCTTGTAAATCCATTATTTGATTATGTGTGTGTGTTGTGTGTGTGTGTGTGTGGTGTGTGTGTGTGTGTGTGTGGTGTGTGTGTGTGTGTCCGTGGTCAAAATGTGTTCCACTCGCTCCAGACAAAACTACTGGGCCGATCTTTCTGAAAATTTGAGGTGTGTTCATTATGGATCAAGGATGATGACCGACGTTTTAGTTACCGTTACAGCCGTTACTAACGGCTGTAACGGCCTGTAACGCTTTTTCTTCTTTATGGAATATCTCAGAAAGTACTTGGCCGATCTTTCTGAAAATTTGTAGGTATGTTCATTATGGGTCACAAATAATGCCCAATGTTTTAGTTTACCGTTATAACCGTTACTAACGGCTGTAACGGCCTGTAACCGGTTTTCTTCTTTATGGAATATCTCAGAAAGTACTTGGCCGACCTTTATGAAAATTAGCAGGTATGTTCATTATGGGTCACAGATGATGCCTGATGTTTTAGTTTGCCCCGTTATAGCCGTTACTAACGGTTGTAACGGCTTGTAACGGTTTTTCTTCTTTATGGAATATCTCAGAAAGTACTTGGCCAATTTATAAGCGGTATGGATGATCTTGTGACAAATCGGATCCTCTGTCCATATGTAAGTGACATAATGCTGAAAATGGATTAAACAACCGTTAAAAACCGTTATTCTGCCGTTATTTCTTATATATAGGTCGATTTTAATGAAATTTGGTATATAGAAAGGTTATCACACACAAATGGCACTTCTACATAGTGTTCCAAAATTTGGATTCTCTCTTGAGGGCACATAAGACCGTATGGCGAAAGCTTGGCTGTGTCTGGAGTGGCACTGTCTTCATCTGTCCGTGGGCAGGGGTGGTTGGGTCTGTGGGGTGTGCTCGGCAGCTGGAGGGTGGTGTTTTTCGCCGGTGGGCTCTGCAGTCATGAAATACGGGCTGGTACACCCATGGGGATGCTACTTTAAGGCTGTTATGAGCTGCATCCTGTAGTCTAATTTACCTCTGTTCAGGAGCAGTTATGTCCCTTGATATCTTAATGGAGTGTCCTGCGCGTGCCTGTACCCATCGTCAACACAGCGCAGGCCTCCAAGGGTGTACAGGACTGCTCTAAAGGCAGGTGAAGACAGTGCTTCTCTGGGTCCTCCCCAGCACCTTCGGGTGTTTCTTTTTCTTCTAGTGTTCCAAAATTTGACCGTTAAAAACCGTTATTCTTGACATATTGTCCAATTTGGATGAAATTTGATATCTACACAGGCTTTAGCCCAGTGAGGACTAAAATACCGGTTTCAAAAGTGCATATCGGTTATATAACCGTTTAAACCGTTATTTTGCCGTTATTTTTATATATTGGTGGGTTTTAATGCAATTTTGTACATAGAAAGGTTATCACACACAAATGGCACTTCCATGCAGTGTTTCAAAATCTGACCGTTAAAAAACCGTTATTCTTGACATATCGTCCGATTTGGATGAAATTTGGTATGTACGCTTTAGCCCAGCGAGGACTAAAATACTGGTTTCAAAAGTGTATATCGGTTATATAACCGATAAACCGTTATTTTGCCGTTATTTTTTTATATATTGGTGGATTTTAATGCAATTTTATATATATACTGACTTCCATAAAAAACGCGAAAACAAAACAAGCTGAAGGTTGGGGGTGAATTTTATTGGTCACAATTGTACAGAGTGGAAGCGAGAATTCAACGTGATTTGATTCATTACACCGGTAATGTGTGAAAATGTCATCAGCAATATGTCTTTTGTGTGGAAAATCCAAGGTCACGTGACAAACCCGCTTGAAGTCCTAATACCGTGTGTGGCCACCATTTGTGTTGACAACTGCTTGACACCTGCGGTTCATTGAGTGGACCAGGTGGTTGATGCGTCCCCTTGGCACACCAGCCCACACATGGACGATGGCCTGGTGAAGTTGAGCCGCTGTTGCTGGTCGTGGATGCAGGAGGTCCAACCGTCTGCCAAGTTCATCCCAAAAATGTTCTATTGGGTTTAAATCGGGACTGAGGGCTGGCCAGGGCAGCACATTGACGTTGTTATGCTGAAAAAATTGCTGGGTGGCCCTGGCGGTGTGTGGTTCTTGCATTGTCCTGTTGGAATGTCCAGTTTGGGTGTTGCGCAAAAAAAGGATCGACATGGGGTCTGAGCACCTGGTTGATGTAGCGCTGTGCATTGACACCCTGTCCGCGACCAGGGCCAATGTTCTGAAAGATGACTGGTCCTATGGCGTGGTTAATGCCAATTGCACCCCATATCATAACGTTCGGGCCTCCCCAGGGGTTCCGCTCCACCACACAGGAGTCAGCATAGCGTTCACCAGGTCGACGCCATAATCTGACACGACCGTCAGCCATGTCAATACAAAAACGGCTCTCATCTGAGAACAGTATGCGTCCCCACTGCTGCCTGCGCCAGTTGATTCGGGCTTGTGCCCACTGCAGCCTGTCCTGCCGCTGTCTTGGTGTCAGTACCGGACCTTTGTGAGGACGCCTACATGCCAGCCCGTTCTCCTGAAGATGCCGCCGCATAGTGTTGAGGCTGATTCGTTGCTTGAGATTCCTAGGCACCTGTCGAGCAGTGTTAGCGGCTGTTTGCCGCCTGTCCCGCAGATGGGTTCGAACAAGATGGCGATCCTCTCTTGGTGTGGTGACCCAAGGACGGCCTGGCCGGGGACGATCATCAGTGGCACCAGTGACTCGCATGCGGTGCTGCAGACGATAGATGGTTGAGATGTGGACGTTAAAGATGTTGGCGACCTGCCTGGCATCCACACCAGCTTCCAGATGGCCTAGGGCACGATTTGCGTTCCTCTGCTCGTAGTCTTGGCATCTCTGTAGCGCTCAGACGGCAAGTCGTTACCTGAACCTTGTAGCGCGGCTTTGTAAAGGCTGCATGCCTGCGTACTTGTCGCTGGTTAACTTTGCTCTGCATGGTGTGCACGTGCCTCACATGCAGCAACCAGTTTGCCATTTTTGTTGACTCTCCAATGCCGGGAATGATGTGTTGCTCACACAATTTTTTCACTGCACGCGAGTCTTGGACCCAAACAACTTGCCACAATGGTTCAATATTGTACATTCACCCCTTTTCACCCGAAAAATAGCCTTTCAAATTTTCGCGTTTTTTATGGAACTCAGTATAGAAAGGTCATCACACACAAATGGCACTTCCATGTAGTGTTTCAAAATCTGACCGTTAAAACCGTTATTCTTGACATATTGTCCGATTTGGATGAAATTTGGTGGTATGTACACAGGCTTTAGCCCAGTGAGGACTAAAATACCAGTTTCAAAAGTGTACATCGGTTAAATAACCGTTAAAACCGTTATTTCGCCTTTATTTCTTATCTCATAAAGCACTTGGCTGTTTTTATAAGCGGTTTGGAAAACTGGGAGTACGTTTATATGCTTCGCATCTTGTTTTTTTTATGGTTTTTTGTTTTGTTTTTTTTTTTTGCTTTTTATTTCGCTAGGCAGTCACATGTCGCATTCTCCATGCCACAGGAGTGCGACTCTATAGCGAGAGGATGTCAGGATTCGAAGCGGGTTTATGGAAAGAGGAGTGGAGGAGCTGTGAGAGGACTGGACCCATGGGGAACGGGAGATGGAGAGGCGGAGGGAGGGGGGGCGAAGGTAAAGGGCAAGAGGGTGACATGGTAAGGGGAGACGTGAGAGGGGAGAGAGGACGGAAAAGGGAAGACACGCTGTGGAGGAGGAGGAAGGGGGAAGGGGGTGGGGAGGAGGAGCGGGAGGGGGGGAGAAGGACGGAGGATGGGGGGGGGGGGGGAGCCAAGGGGAGCATGGGGTGGGGGCAGGTGGAGGAAAGGCAGCGGGGGAGGGGGGAAGACTGCTAGTGTCCTGTCACTTCATCGTTGTAACATAATGTCTCTAGGATGTTCGGGTTCTTTGGGGCTTTCCGGAAATATCGTGTTGCCATACAGCCCGATGTAACCCATGACTTTTTTTTCTTCTTTTCTTTTTGTTGTTTGTTGTTGTTCTTTGGTGAGGGTGGAGGGGGGCGGGGGGGGGGGGGGGGGGTTGAGAGAACGGGGGGGTCCTGTCTGCGAATGTTTGTTGCTGTTGTTGTTGTTGCTGTTGTTGTTTGTTTTGTTTGTTTGTTGTTTTTTTCTTTTTTGATCTGACTTGTCAACCTGGATGTTCCCACAGAACACGCCCAGAAGGAACAAAGGAAACATCCCCATCTTTGCGTGTTGGGTGTGCTCTGTGATGGGTGTGCTCTGTGTTGGGTGTGCTCTGTGTTGGGCGTGCTCTGTGTTGTGTCATGTCTGCCAGGCGGTTCGGTGTCGTTAGCAGGCAGCATTCGTTTGGAGTAACGGGCCAGAATTCGTTACATTTTCATCATGGGGAAGCAAGAGTTACCCTACTTGCTCGTTATTCATTGAGCGTCAGCCGATGAGGAACGAGCTTAACGATGACGAGCCGAGCGACTAAAGCGCTGAACCGACTTTTTACCCAAATCTGGCTTTTTTTTCCTTCTTTTTTTCTTTCTTTCTTTTGTTGTTGTTGTTTGTTTGTTTGTTTTTTGTTTTTTGTTTGTTTGTTTGTCTGTTTGTTCAGTTGCTTTTTTTTTCTTTTCAATGTTGTTTTCAAAAGTTACAGAAGAAACATTCAAAACTTGACCTCGGGAACTAATCACCACCTTACCTACCCGTCAGATTTTGGTTCGGGTGCCGATACCGAACCACCGCCTCGTCGCTCGTGGAGTCTGCTCTTCTCATCCTTCCGCCCTGTTTCTCCTCCTCCTTCTTCCTCCTCCTCCTCCTGCTGTTTCCGTTTCTCCTCCTCTGCCCGTCTCTCTGCTCCTCCTCCTCCTCCTCCAGCGCTTTCTTCCTCTCCGCTTCCTCCCTCTCCATCTGTGCCTGTAGTTCTAACTGTCGCCTGTACTCTTCTCGCGCCTTCCGCCGCCTCTCGACAAACCTCACGGCCAGAACCGGCGAACGACTGGAAGCGAAAGGGCATCCAAGATTTTGACTGAAACTGCTTTCATAGAAGACAGGAAGGACATCGCCTATCGCTTTGTGTGAGTGAAAGAGAATGATTGAATGAAACACCAGAATTATGGAGGAAGAAAGGAACTAAGGAAGATGGGATTGAATGAATGAATGAACGAACGAATTAATCGATTAATAAACAAATAATTGAACGAAGGAAAGATCGAACGAACGAATGAATAAAATTCATGAATCAATGAATCAATGAATGAGGCCTAATTTGTGGCACAAAAGAGAAGATAATTTATTTGGTGAAAAAGACGAAATCCTCATGTGCATCAAAAGCGCGCATACAAAACACTTAGCCGTGTGGTGTGTGTGTGTGTGTGTGTGTGTGTGTGTGTGTGTGTGTGCGCGCCGCGCGCGCGTGCGTGCGTGTGCGTATGTGCTGTATGTGTGTGCGTGCATGCGCGCGAGCGTATGTGTGTCTGTGTGTCTGTGCGTTTGTGTTTATATGTGTGTGTGTGCGTGCGTGCGTGTATGTGTGCGTGCGTGCGTGCATGTGTGTGTGTGTGTGTGTGTGTGTGTGTGTGTGTGTGTGTGTGTGTGTGTGTGTGTGTGCAGCAGCTCTGTCTCTGTTGTCGCTGCTGCAGTTGCACAAATATTTGAGGAGAAATATTGTACGTCGCTGTCCTTGTGAAAATTTCCAATCATCATAATGAACATCGTCGTTATCACTGTTATTACTGCTGCGATTGCTTTTCCTCTTAACTGTTAATATCACTACTGGTTATTCTAGCTGAGAAAGGTTTGAATATGTCTCTAAATGTAACTGTTTTTCTTTCTTTTTTTTTAATTATTTTTTTTTAGACCCAGTGACAGGTAGAGGAAGGCGACACAGAAGGTAGAGTGAGTGGTTGTTTTTGAGACATGATGAGACAGAGGTGGGCGACATGGAAGAGTGAGTGGTTGTTGTTTTTGAGACATGATTAGACAGAGGAGAGCGACATGGAAGAGTCAATGGTTGTTGTTTTTGAGACATGAGACAGAGGAGGGCGACATGGAAAAGTCAATGGTTGTTGTTTTTGAGACATGATGAGACAGAGGAGGGCGACATGGAAGAGTCAATGGTTGTTGCTTTTGAGACATGATGAGACAGAGGAGGGCGACATGGAAGAGTCAATGGTTGTTGTTTTTAGACATGAGAGAGGCACTGAAGACATGGTGTTTTTGAGACAGAGACAGGGAGGGCGACATGGAAAGTCAATGGTTGTTGCTTTTGAGACATGATGAGACAGAGGAGGGCGACATGGAAGAGTCAATGGTTGTTGTTTTGAGACTATGACGGCGACTGAAGATCAAGGTTTTTTGAGACATGATGAGACAGAGGAGGGCGACATGGAAGAGTCAATGGTTGTTGTTTTTGAGACATGATGAGACAGAGGAGGGCGACATGGAAGAGTCAATGGTTGTTGGTTTTGAGATATGATGAGACAGAGGAGGGCGACATGGAAGAGTCAAAGGCTGTTGTTTTTTAGACATGAGACAGAGGAGGGCGACAGAGGGAAAAGTCGGTGTTGTATTTTTTTGACAGACAGAGGAAGGCGACAGAGGGTAAAGTCGGTGGTTGTATTTTTTAGACAGACAGAGGAAGGCGACGCAGAGGCAGAGTGAGTGGTGGCTGTTTTGGGGACATAATGACAGACAGAGGGAGATGACACAGAAGGTGGTGTTAACGGTCACTGACCGGCCTGAGCGCGGATGACCAGAGTGGTCAGACGAGTGTTCTCACTGTCCAGCTGCTGAGCCTGCTTCAGCCCCAGGAACACCTTGCTCCGCCCCACCTGTGTGCCAGGGAAAAACACATTTCAACACTGAGAGAGAGACAGACAGACAGACAGACAGACAGACAGGATACAACGAGAGAGAGAGAGACAGACAGACAGGATACAACGAGAGACAGACAGACAGACAGGAGACAAAGAGAGAGAGAGAAAAAGAAAGAGAGAGAGAAAAAGAAAGAGAGAGAAGAGAGAGAGAGAGAGAGAGAGAGAGAGAGAGAGAGAGAGAAGAGAGAGCTATACGCTCGCGCGCTGTGGTGTGTGTGTGTGTGTGTGTGTGTGTGTGTGTGGTGTGCGCGCGCGCGCGCGCGTGTACTTGTACGTGTGTGTGTGAGTGTGTGTGTGTGTGTGTGTGTGTGTGTGTGTGTGTGTGTGTGTGTGCATGTGTATGTGAGTGCGTGTGTGTTCGCGCTGCACATGTGTGTGTGTGTGGAGGGGGGGGGGGGGGGTCTGTGTGTGTGTGCAATGTAGATCTCAGGATCTGTGTATCTGTGTGTGTATGCAAACATATGTACAGCGTTGGGAGCACTTGAGCTTCAGTGTCTGTTCCACTCACCTGCACGCGTGGGATGCGGAGTGACTGTATCATGCTGTGGACATTTGATTCCACGTCACAGCTGTCTCTGCCTCCGCCGTAGAACAGAACCAGTGCTGGGTAACTTAACACACAGATAGATGCATGAATGAAGAGAGAGAGAGACAGAGAGAGAGAGAGAGAGAGAGAGTCAGACAGACATACAGACAGACAGACACACAGACAGACAGACGGACGAACGGACAGATAGACAGACAGACAGATATAGAGGCAGAGAGAGACATGAACATGGAGACAAACAGATGAACGGTGAGATGGACGGACATACAAATCTATAGACAGAGACGGACTGACAGAGAGACAGACAGAAACAGATAGATACATGCTTACATACATAATGGCGCGCGCGCGCACACGACACACACACACACACACACACACACACACAC
>CM031623.1:33441924-33444424 GCA_018398815.1 Conus ventricosus
AACGGTAAGACCATGCCTTGTGGTTTGCTGCGTCTCAGCTTGATTCAGCCTGCTCGACTTCACATTCAAATCAGCAAAGGCTACTCGCACGACGGTCCGAGGCGAATTCCATGAAAAATGAATAAAGTCAGGGCTGTGTTGGGATAGCCCTTGGGCGCGAAGACAGTTTAACGGGCGAGTTTTCAGCTAGAATGTGACGTGAGGTAGCCTACCTACGTGTGCATGAATGTATGGGTGGTTATGCGAAAGCTCACAGTTACAGTCTAATTTTGGTGTGATTTTAGGGTATGCGCACCTCTCCGACACATTTTCGGGATTACCCTAGGCGACATGTGCAACATTCAGCCTTGAACATGGCCCCCCCGCAGTTCGGCTGCATTGTACACAACACAAAATCCTGACTTGTCAAGTTTTCCAAATTGTGGCGTGTGACCCGCACATTCGTTGAGTCCGTCATCGGTCAAAATTCGAGTGGCTTGACTATAAACCCAACTGAACCCCAACACAGTGGCCGTTACAGGACTGTCGCCAAGGGGGGATAGGGGGGGGGGGGATTTCCCCGTCAAGAAATATGAATGGAACAATGACGGACAAAACAACGAACAACAACAAAACAACCACATACATGGATTGGACAAATTGGCTCCCTGACGTGTCACATAAGAAAATGAAATGACCGACAGTCCTTATGGCAATAAAAATCAGATAGTGGCGGAGACCCCAGCCACTCTGAATGAATTCACATTATTCTCGCTTTTTTTTCTTCTTTTAAGTGAAAATCAGATCAACAAAAAACCGCCAGGGAACAATGAAAACACAAAAAGAGGCGTATGGGTAAATCCCACAGCAAACTCGGTGTCCACTCTAAACGCCCATGAGGGGACGTTCTCACCCTCTCCATCTACCCTCCCCCCCACCCAAATGGAGGGAGGGCCCTGCTGGACATTGCCGGCCCACTGGTGATGTCGCCCTAAAGGCACAGGCTCGACGTCAAACTGTGGCCGCCCACAGCCTCAAGACCAATACTATCCCCGGCGACACAGGCCATCGCCGTCGTCGCAGTTGAACGCAGGAAGGTGACTGCGCCGCCCTACGCCCGGCCCTGTCACCTAGACTCCTTCATGCTGGTAGTGGCCACCTCCCATCGGGAGTGACACCGTATTTGTCCCCTCCCCTCACGCTCCCTCTCGTTTCATATAGCAACCGTTAGGAACCAGAGAACGGATGCTCCCCCATCTCCCTGCCCACCGTCTTCTCCAAACTCCTACCTACCCTTCCATCTTCCCAAGCCTCCCTCCCCCCCCCCCCTCCCCAACCCTCCAACCTACCAGATGTAGTGGTGGAGCATGGTGGCCAGAGTGTCGTCTGTGGCCTTGGGAAAGGAGCTCTCCTCGTCCAGCAGGTCGTACACCCCCTTGAACCTTCTGAAGATGTGAGACATGGTCGTTATAACGGCTTCCTCTCTCTCTCTCTCTCTCCGTCTCGTCTCTCTCTCACACTCTCTCTCTCTCTCTCTGTGTGCGTGCGCTCGTGCGCGCGCGTCGTGTGTGTGTGTGGTGTGTGTGTGAGTGTGGTGGTGTGTGTTGGTGTGTGTGAGGCAGACATACCCAAGAAACAAACACACAAAGAGACAACATACACAACATACAAACACACAAACAAAAGACAGACATATTCTACATACAATCACACAACAATAGACAGACCAATACACAGCATACAACACACAAAGAGGACGGACATACTAACAATACACACACCCACACACACACACACACACCCACACACACACACACACACACACACAACATACACCACACTCACACACACACACACACAAACACACACCAACACAGCACACAGACCTAAACAGCTACAAACACACAAAAAGACGGCCTAACACAACATACAAGCACAACGCCTTGGCTTAAAGGCTGTGTCAGAACCATTTGACTAGGCTAAACACCAAGGCTACATCAAATGTTGTTATGCTCTCATAGTCCTGCGTGATTGTCATCAGTCGTGACAAGCTTCCAAGCAAACATTATCAGTCTCCAAACTCCCCCGAAGTCGGAGTGTGGGCGGTCCACGTGCGGGGTAATCACAAAAACGGTCACACGCGAATGTCTCATACCCTAGCTGATGCATTTGTACCACAGTGTTTCAAGTACTATCGACTGTTCGACTGATCGCGAGAGTCCCCTTTTCGCCAGGGTACGACAACAACCACAAACACACCAACAAAGAGACAGACATACAACAATTCACAAACAAAGAGACAGACAACACAAACAACGCAAACAAAGAGACAGACATACACAACACACAAAGAGACTGACATACCAAAACAACAAACAAAGAGACAGACATAACACAACACACACAAAGAGCCTGACATACACAAAACACAAAGAACATACACAACACACAAAGCGACATACACAACACCACAAAGAGACAGACATACACAAAAAAACACCAAAGAAACAGACAACACCAA
>CM031623.1:33446924-33449424 GCA_018398815.1 Conus ventricosus
TCTGTTGCCTGACAATGTGTCAGCTTTTCGTGTTTGGGAACGAAACAAAAAAACCTCGGTTAGTCTTTTTGCCACGGGCTTTACTCTATAGTTCCTTTGGCAGGTGTTTTACTTTCCCCGTTTGTTTATTGTAAAATGCTCCATAGTTTATGTGAGTGGGTGAGTTTTTAATGTAGTCAAACTCTAGTGATCCGCTAAATGTTCAGAACAATTCTGAGGCATCAGGGTATGCACCCTTGGCCTCACCATGTCGACACTCTACGTCATATTCAGCATGATTGTATTCATACTGAAGGCGTAAAAATGTGGTAGTTGATGTAAATCGTTAGAGCAGTAGTAAGTTAAATTAGCAATCACTTAAACATCATCAAAAGATCCATCTAACATCCATAATGTGAAAAGACGTCAAAGAAATTAATGACACATGTGCTCTTCTATTCGTGCACGCACGCATATGCCCCCCCCCCCCCCCCCCCAACATCCACACCCACACGCACGCATAATACACTCACTCACTCACTCTCTCTCTCTCTCTTCTCTCTCTCTCTCTCTCTCTCTCTCTCTCTCTCTCCTCTCTCTCTGTGTGTGTGTGTGTGTGTGTGTGTACGTACGTGCACGCAGACATGTGCACGCGATCGCTCAACAAAATCAAGCATTACCCAAAACCAAAATAACTCCGTGAATGTGGCATCACCGAAATGACGGACGTAAGTTAGTATGATCAACAAGTTGGTTGATCTCGCGCCAGTTTGATTTAAAAAAAGAAGAAGAAGAAGAAGAAGGAAGAAAGAAAGAAAGAAAGAAAGAAAGAAAGAAAGAAGAAGAAAGAAAGAAAGAAAGAAAGAAGAAGAAAGAAGAAAGAAAGAAAGAAAGAAAGAAGAAGAAGAAGAAGAAGAAGAAGAAGAAGAAGAAGAAGAAGAAGAAGAAAGAAAGAAAGAAAGAAAGAAAGAAAGAAAAAAAAACACGAAAAAAACCCGCTAGGACTTCCTTAAAATTCCCCTCTCGCCCCGCATCTCTCTCAATTTCTGCTCCCCGCTCTGATCCCCACCCACCCGGTCCACCCCAGTATTCAGCAGGGTGGGTGAAGTACTCACTAGTCCTCCAGGGGAGCCACCATCTGGTTGATGCCGTTGACGATCCAGGCGAACAGGCGGCTGTACAGGGCTTTGGACACGGCGTGCACGTTGTCCGTCACCTGGGACGGGGTCAGGGGCTTCCTCAGCTCCTCGCCTGTGTCACGTGCGCAGAACTTTACTGTCGGCGTGTGTTGTTCTTGTGACTGGGAGTGCTGTTAGTAGTTCTAACAACAGCGGCAGCAGTGGTAGTAGTAGCAGTGGCGGTGGTTATGGTACTAGCAGTCGCTATGGTGTGGTGTGGGTGGTGGTGGTGGTGGTGGTAGTAGTAATAGTAGTAGTAATGGTGGTGATGGTGGTAAAATATTAGCAGCAGAGTAGAAGCAACAGCAGTGGTGGTAGCAGCAGCAGTAGTAGTTGTAGCCGCAGCAGCAACAACAGCAGTAGCGACAGCAACGACAGTAGCAGCAGAAGTTACTGAGGAAGTAGCAATGATAGCGGCAGGAGTAGCAACAATAACAGCAATAGCAGCATCTGGCGCTCTGGTGTCATTGTTCTTATCGCTACTGCTAATTATGGTAGCTGGAATTACTAATATCGTCGTCGTCGTTATCATCATCATTATTATTAATGCTGATGTCGTATAAGATACGGCTGTAACCGACGGATAGTCTCGCTGTTGTCTGTTGTTGCTGCGGTTTTTCTCCTGCTGTTACAGACTCTACAGATGCTGCTGTGTTTTAAGTTCATCATGTGTTGGTTGTCGCCGCTGTTGATGATGATGGTTACTTTTTTTTTCTTAGTTGTAGCTTGTTGGTTATCTTTGTTATCATTGTTAGGCGTTTGCTGTAAGTGCTGCTGCTGTTTTGTTGTCCCTGTTGCTGTTACAGCTATGTTGCCAAGACTACTGCTGCTGTTTTGTTGTCCCTGTTGCTGTTACAGCTATGTTGCCAAGCCTACTGCTGCTGTTTTGTTGTCCCCGTTGCTGTTACAGCTATGTTGCCAAGCCTACTGCTGCTGTTTTGTTGTCCCCGTTGCTGTTACAGCTATGTTGCCAAGCCTACTGCTGCTGTTTTGTTGTCCCCGTTGCTGTTACAGCTATGTTGCCAAGCCTACTGCTGCTGTTTTGTTGTCCCCGTTGCTGTTACAGCTATGTTGCCAAGCCTACTGCTGCTGCCATTCGCACTACTGTCTCCACTTCTGCAGCCCGAGTTACAATACCCACTACTGTTGTCCCAGTTACAATACCCACTACTGTTGTCCCAGTTACAATACCCCACTACTGTTGTCCCAGTTACAATACCCACTACTGTTGTCCCAGTTACAATACCCACTACTGTTGTCCCAGTTACAATACCCACTACTGTTGTCCCAGTTACAATACCCACTACTGTTGTCCCAGTTACAATACCCACTACTGTTGTCCC
>CM031623.1:33454424-33491924 GCA_018398815.1 Conus ventricosus
GACTGAAAAGGAAACACACACACACACACACACACACACACACACACACACACGCGCACACACACACACACACACACACACACACACACACACACACACACACACCACATGGGCACGTACAAGCCCTACCCCTACTCCCACCCTCCCATCACTCTCCCCACCCAACCAGCCCAATATTCACCTGTAGGTGCTCTTGTCCAGCAGGCATTGCGCCCTCTCCTCCGGCGTGGCGCCGTGGAGCAGCCAGGAGAAGATGTGGAAGTTGCCTTCCTTGGGCCCCTGGTGCACCACGCGTGACTTCTCCAGCAGATACTGGTGGAGGTGACCTGTGCACAGGCATCAGTCACTCTCACCTTATCTTCAGGGCTTGCAGGGAAAGAAAAAAAGAAGAAGGAAAAAAAAGAGAAAGAAGGGAGAAAAAAAATCAATGATTTGGTTGTGGTGATAAAATGTCAGTTATTCTAGGGACATGAGTTTTGTTTGTTCGTTTTGTGTTGTTGTTCGTCGTGTGCAACCCCCCAGTTCCCGGTAAGAAATTCGAAGTATGTACCACAGTACGTAAGTATGTAAGTCTTTTAGATGAGATCGTAAAACCGAGACATGGTGAGTAGCGCACACTTGTGCATGAAAAAGAAAACACAATCGTAATCTTTTGTTGGAAAATCCACTTTGATAAGTAAAAACAAAAACATAGAAGAAGAAGAAGAAGAAGCTGAAGAAGAAGAAGAAGAAGAAGAAGAAGAAGAAGAAGAAGAGAAGAAGAAGAAGAAGAAGAAAGGAAGAGAGGAGAGGAGGAGGAGGAGGAGAAGAAGAGAGAAGAAGAAGAAGAAGAAGAAGAAGAAGAAGAAGAACAAGAAGCTGAAGAAGAAGCTGAAGAAGAGAAGAAGAAGAAGAAGGAGAAGAAGAAGAAGAAGAAGAAGAAGAAGAAGAAGAAGAAGAAGAAGAAATGTGAGGTGTCGAACTGGGGTAACAGCCTCTCCCCAGGGAGTTCAGCCTAGTTTCATATGAAGAAATCTGTTGTGACGATTATGATGCAATGCAACACAACTATTAGTTAATCCATTTTGCTTCGGGAACGCTTTGACTTGACTGTCCTATAGAAACTGAAAACAATCACCTATTTTGGCAGACTTTTATCATTTCATTGTTATTCTTTGCTGCAGTATCAGTTCCCATTACAAACCTGCACGATGCACCTATCTTTACCTAACCTAGAAAATCATGTACATGAATCTGGTTTTAAAAAACAATCAGCAAATTGCCTGTAAGATACACTTTGTTTTAAATAACTTTGCCTTAATTACACCAACTAAAAGTAGCGTTTTTTTTTTTAAAAAGGTAAATATTTACTCAGAGTTGTCTTGTGCTCACATAGTGCAACCGAGCCAACGCTTATATTAGGAAACAAAACGAAACTAATAGCAGCATTATTAAACTGTACAAAATTAAAATCACCATGCAGTTTGATTCACAAGACAGAAAATGTAGAACAAATTCTCGGTGATACTTCATGAGAGCAAAGGGGCCCTTAAAAAGCCAGACTTCGTGGTGTGGTTATGTCAACATCTCTTCATGAAGACAGATAACATGCCACGCGCGCCTTTCAGGATCAACTGACTTTGAAAGAGACCCATGCTACGGGGAAAGAACAAAGAGAACAAAGAAATGACAGAGAGAAGAACAGGCGGCAGTAGAACACCAGGGTAGTGTCAGGCTCTTCTTCACCACCCCTCTAACGGTCGAAGACGACCTCAACAGATGCAGGGTTACCGTCGGGAAGTCATCAAGGGTGCTTCAACTTCCCCTACCAGTGGGGAAAAGACTGGCATGGCTGTTCCGGCAGCAGTGCAGTGTTTCCTCTAGCGAGTTGCCTCATGACGGCGTGATAGTGGGAGTAATGACACCAAGACAGCAACAGCAAAGAGAAAAAAGAAAAGGGGGAGTGGGGTTGGGGGTGGACAGGCGAGGCTGTTCGTTTCACTTTACTCAGAAAAAGAAACAGCGACGCTAACTGGACAAGTGGCAAGTGAAGTGGTGCCCTGGGAGACAAGTGACACACTTTTCACGCTAAAAAAAAAAATAATTAATTTGAAAAAAAAAAGAAGAGAGGAGAGAGAGAATTTTATCACTGTTCGAACAATAGTTGAACTGAGCCATCAACGAATTTGGGGTAAAAGGTCAAACTGCTTACCGCCCAGCACACAGCCGTCAGGGGCGAACACCAGCTCCAGGTACTTGGCAAAACGACTGGAGTTATTGTTCATGATGGTCTGCGCGTTCCCAAAAGCCTCCAGCAGTGGGTTGATCTGGCCGTGACATGTTCATCATCCGTTCATACATTTACCATTGCTACCACCATCATCATTATACAAATATGGAGGGATATGATTCGAAACAAACAAACAAAACAACAGAAAAAAAAAGAAGAAGAAAAAAAAAGAGACAAGAAATAAGCGCGAATCCAATAATGCGAAACTAAAAACAACGTTACGTATAAAACGAACAAACAAACAAGGACAATTTCTCAGATCTGCCAAACGCAAATACGGACCATGAAATTGTCCTCTATTGGTTTTCTTTCAAACAAACACAAACCAAATGAAAAATAAAAATTAATCAGACAAACACCATACTGTCCCAAACCGCCAATAGTTTATATCACCACTTAAAAAAAATAATGTGTAAACAAACAAACAAAAAACAATGTGAATGACGGCCAAAAGAGAAAAAGTAAAGGCGTCTTTATGGACTATTCCTTCCGCACACAAAAACTGCATCCTTGGGAGGGGAGGGGAGGGGGGATCAGTGTAAGCACTCGGAAAAAAGCCTAAGACTCAGGTAACAAGCAGCACCACCACCACCACTACCACCACCAACAACAACAATAACAACAACAACTGTAATTGATCTTGTCAAATTCGTCCAGTCATCAACATTTAAACACCGCCCTCCCCCCCCCCCCCCCCCCCCTTCCTGAAAATCTTGGGGGAGCTAGACATCTTCACCACCTCCCTACCCACCCACCCACCCTCAATATCTGAGGTAAAAAAAATGGAAACCATGTTATGGCGTTCAGCCCCGCTCCCCTAGAGTGGTTAATCCCCTCTGCTTTTATGACAATTTGTGAACACTGCGGTGATGTTTTTGTCAGTTTCAGCTCGGAACCCCACCCCACCTCCACCCGCTTTCCTCCCGCCCCTCATCATCAGAATGTCACCAACAACTGTCGGCATTCACGATCAAATCAACTGAGAAACGAACGAAAGAAAGGAGAAAAAAAAAAAAAAAAATGTATTTGCATAAGATACAACCTGGTGTTTGAAACTGGCATCAGAGCGCGTTGAAATACCGAACCCTTTCAATATTTCACAAACTCAATTCAAGGCATACAAAAACCAGACTGGGGGAAGGTGATGTGCGTGCGTGTGTGTGTTTGTGCGTGGAGAAGGGGGTGCCATAACACCGTTTCCACCTGGTAAGGTTTGCTTTTGAGTTAGCGTTCAGAACTGGAGTCTGAGAGCATCGGAGTGTCAATAGGAAATGTCAGTAAAGGCGCAGTCAGTTCAAGCGGAACAGAAAGCACACGAACAAATCCTGAACGATGGAGAAAAGCCACTGCTTGGTGCAGTATTACTGTTCAGCCAGTCTTCAAGACTGGACAGAAAGCGTCAAAACGTCAAAACATACTAGGAATTCTAGCTGCACCAAAATCAACCAAGAGCAAGAAAGCCGCTGTACAATCTCTACCTAATAATGCAATGATACCGTGGAACTGATTCTGAAACCTAATGTCAGTAAGCATTAACATGTCAACACCACTTTCAGTGAATGCACGGTCAATCCAAGCTGCGTGAAACTAAAATAAATAAAAGCAAAAACATGGTTGGAAACACTAACCAGTCTCTATCTTCTGCATTAACATTGTTGGATTGGTCTGCCTGAATCAGCAAAGTGTAAAAGTATTAACATTAAAAAAAACTGACGAATTCCTATACTCTGCTCAAGCAGAATATATATACATAAAAAAGACCAAAAAAATGCAGGGAAAAACCACAAAGCGGCCTCTACCTGGTGCAGTTTGCTGTTGAGGTCGTCTTCAAACTGGGGTCAGAAAGAATTGAAACGTCAACAAAATACCCGTCAATTTCCACACACTCAGTTTTAGTCATACAAAGAACAAAGCAAAATGGGCAACAAGCCATTCCACCTGTTGTGAATTAAACCATTTCCACCTGTTGTAAATTAAACAGTCTCCAACTGTTGTAAATTAAACAGTCTCCACCTATTGTAAATTAAACAGTCTCCACCTGTTGCAGGCTTGACAGTCTACACCTGTTGTAAATTAAACAGTCTCCACCGTTTAAATTAAACAGTCTCCAACTGTTGTAAATTAAACAGTCTACCACCTGTTGTAAATTAAACAGTCTCCAACTGTTGTAAATTAAACAGTCTCCACCTGTTGAAAGGCTTGACATTCACACCTGTTGTAATTAAACAGTTCCACCTGTTGTAAATTAAACAGTCTCCAACTGTTGTAAATTAAACAGTCTCCACCTGTTGTAAATTAAACAGTCTCCACCTGTTGCAGGCTTGACAGTCTTCACCTGTTGTAAATTAAACAGTCTACCACCTGTTGTAAATTAAACAGTCTCCAACTGTTGTAAATTAAACAGTCTTCACCTGTTGTAAAATTAAACAGTCTCCACCTGTTGTAAATTAAACAGTCTCCACCTGTTGTAAATTAAACAGTCTCCACCTGTTGTAAATTAAACAGTCTCCACCTGTTGCAGTTGACAGTCTCCACCTGTTGTAAATTAAACAGTCTACCACCTGTTGTAAATTAAACAGTCTCCACCTGTTGCAGGCTTGACAGTCTTCACCTGTTGTAAATTAAACAGTCTACACCTGTTGTAAATTAAACAGTCTCCACTGTTGCAGGCTTGACAGTCTTCACCTGTTGTAAATTAAACAGTCTCCACCTGTTGTAAATCAAACAGTCTCCACCTGTTGTAAATTAAACAGTCTACACCTGTTGTAAATTAAACAGTCTCCAACTGATTTGTAAATTAAACAGTCTCACCTGTTGTAAATTTCATCAGTCTCCACACTGTTGTAAATTAAACAGTCTCCACCTGTTGTAAATTAAACAGTCTCCACCTGTTGCAGGCTTGACAGTCTTCACCTGTTGTAAATTAAACAGTCTACACCTGTTGTAAATTAAACAGTCTCCAACTGTTGTAAATTAAACAGTCTTCACCTGTTGTAAATTAAACAGTCTCCAACTGTTGTAAATTAAACAGTCTCCACCTGTTGTAAATTTAAACAGTCTCCAACTGTTGTAAATTAAACAGTCTCCAACTGTTGTAAATTAAACAGTCTCCACCTGTTGCAGGCTTGACAGTCTTCACCTGTTGTAAATTAAACAGTCTACACCTGTTGTAAATTAAACAGTCTCCAACTGTTGTAAATTAAACAGTCTTCACCTGTTGTAAATTAAACAGTCTCCAACTGTTGTAAATTAAACAGTCCTCTCACCCTGTTGTAAATTAAACAGTCTCCAACTGTTGTAAATTAAACAGTCTCCACCTGTTGCAGGCTTGACAGTCTTCACCTGTTGTAAATTAAACAGTCTCCACCTGTTGTAAATCAAACAGTCTTCAACCTGTTGTAAATTAAACAGTCTACACCTGTTGTAAATCAAACAGTCTCCACTGTTGTAAATCAAACAGTCTACACCTGTTGTAAATTAAAAAGTCTACCACCTGTTGTAAATCAAACAGTCTCCACCTGTTGTAAATCAAACAGTCTTCACCTGTTGTAAAATCAAACAGTCTCCACCTGTTGTAAATCAAACAGTCTTCACCTGTTGTAAATTAAACAGTCTACACCTGTTGTAAATCAAACAGTCTCCACCTGTTGTAAATCAAACAGTCTCCACCTGTTGTAAATTAAAAATCTGCACCTGTTGCAGCCAGACAGTCTCCACCTGTTGTAAATTAAACAGTCTCTCCACCTGTTGTAAATTAAACAGTCTCCACCTGTTGTAAATTAAACAGTCTCCACCTGTTGCAGCCAACAGTCTCCACCTGTTGTAAATTAAACAGTCTCCACCTGTTGTAAATTAAACAGTCTCCACCTGTTGTAAATTAAACAGTCTCCACCTGTTGTAAATTAAACAGTCTCCACCTGTTGTAAATTAAACAGTCTCCACCTGTTGTAATTTAATACAGTCTCCAACTGTTGTAAATTAAACAGTCTCCACCTGTTGTAAATTAAACAGTCTCCACCTGTTGCAGGCTTGACAGTCTACACCTGTTGTAAATTAAACAGTCTCCACCTGTTGTAAATTCAAACAGTCTCCACCTGTTGTAAATTAAACAGTCTCCACCTGTTGTAAATTAAACAGTCTCCAACTGTTGTAAATTAAACAGTCTCCACCTGTTGTAAATTAAACAGTCTCCAACTGTTGTAAATTAAACAGTCTCCACCTGTTGTAAATTAAACAGTCTCCACCTGTTGAGGCTTGACAGTCTTCACCTGTTGTAAATTAAACAGTCTCCACCTGTTGTAAATTAAACAGTCTCCAACTGTTGTAAATTAAACAGTCTTCACCTGTTGTAAATTAAACAGTCTCCAACTGTTGTAATTAAACAGTCTCCACCTGTTGTAAATTAAACAGTCTCCAACTGTTGTAAATTAAACAGTCTCCACCTGTTGTAAATTAAACAGTCTCACCTGTTTGCAGGCTTGACAGTCTTCACCTGTTGTAAATTAAACAGTCTCCACCTGTTGTAAATCAAACAGTCTCCACCTGTTGTAAATCAAACAGTCTTCACCTGTTGTAAATTAAACAGTCTACACCTGTTGTAAATCAAACAGTCTCCACCTGTTGTAAATCAAACAGTCTACACCTGTTGTAAATTAAACTGTCTACACCTGTTGTAAATCAAACAGTCTCCACCTGTTGTAAATTAAACAGTCTACACCTGTTGCAGGCCAGACAGTCTCCACCTGTTGTAAATTAAAGAGTCTCTCCACCTGTTGTAAATTAAAACAGTACCTCCACCTGTTGTAAATTAAACAATCTGCACCTGTTGCAGGCCAGACAGTCTCCACCTGTTGTAAATTAAACAGTCTCTCCACCTGTTGTAAATTAAACAGTCTCCACCTGTTGTAAATTAAACAGTCTCCACCTGTTGCAGGCCAGACAGTCTCCACCTGTTGTAAATTAAACAGTCTCCCACCTGTTGTAAATTAAACAGTCTCACCTGTTGTAAATTAAACAGTCTCCAACTGTTGTACATTAAACAGTCTCCACCTGTTGTAAATTAAACAGTCTCCACTGTTGTAAATTAAACAGTCTCCACCTGTTGTAAATTAAAACAGTCTCCACCTGTTGTAAATTAAACAGTCTCCACCTGTTGTAAATTAAACAGTCTCCACCTGTTGTAAATTAAACAGTCTACACCTGTTGTAAATTAAACAGTCTCCACCTGTTGTACATTAAACAGTCTCCACCTGTTGTAAATTAAACAGTCTACACCTGTTGTAAATTAAACAGTCTCAATCTGTTGTAAATTAAGCAGTCTCCACGTGTTCTAAATTAAACAGTCTCCACCTGTTGCAGACTAGACAGTCTCCACCTGTTGCAGTGTATTTTAAAGGGTTGTGTGACTGTGGTGGGTGTGTGTGTGTGTGTGTGTGTGTGTGTGTGTGTGTGTGTGTGTGTGTGTGTGTGTGTGCGTGCGTGGTGCGTGCGTGCGTGCGTGCGTGCGTGCGTGCGTGCATTAGAATGACTTGCGATTTGAACGCTGTGACAGCCCTGATATGGCCCGTTGGGGTCGGCTGGGTCCTAAGCAACATTACCTTACCTCACCTGAAGTGGGAAAGTCACAAACCAAGAGTTTACCTGGTGCAGTTTGCTGTTCAGCTGGTGCTCTGCGCTGGAGGAGGAGCACATCAGGTGCTGCACCAGCAGCTTGCTGGTCTCCGTCTTGCCCGCCCCGCTCTCCCCGCTCACCACGCAGCACTGATTGGTCCCCGACGACCGCATCACCCTCTGCGCATGCTCCGCGATGGCGTACGCGTGAGGAGGAAGCGACGTCAAGGCGGTGCTTCGCGGTAGGTTTTTGAAGCCTGCCGTGAAAACGTCAGAACGGAGGGTGAAGTGATTGAGAGTGTGACCATAGGGAGAGTAATGGAAAAAGGAGAAAACCGAAGGAGAAAAAAAAAGAAGAGGAAAAGAACGAAAGAGAGCATGATCAAAATACAGAATCAAAGGTAGAGAAAGAAATGAACGAATTAAACGCTTTTCATAACGTTGGCAAACCCACGTGATCAGCAATGATGGTCAAATATCTGTAATAGTGACAGGAAAAGCAATAGTACTAACAGCAGTAGCGGTGGCAGCAACAACAATAGCAGCAACATCAGCAGCCGCAATAGCAGTAACATTTAATCGCAGTCACTGTAGGGGATACCTGTGGGATACCGGGTGCTCTCCCTTGCTTTCCAGAAGGACATCATCCAAATCGATTAGTTACCATGTAGTAAATTTAATGCAGGCTTATATAACATGTGCGTAGTCTTCACGGTTGTCGCTCTTGCAGGACAAGATGCCTGTTCCCTGAGCGGCAGCAGCCCTGTGAAAGTGTTGTGTGGTGGGGTAGGGTGCAACGGCAACAATAAAATTCAACTGATAAAACTAAATGCAGCAGTATCAGTAGAAGCAGCAACAGCAGGAAGAGTGGTCGTCATAATAATATACGTGGTAATAGTGGTAGCTAAACCAGCGGCAACACTGGTAGCAGTTACACCGCATCCCCGTTTCTCTATGCGTGTGTGTGTGTGTGTGTGTGTGTGTGTGTGTGTGTGTGTGCGCGCGCGCACGCGCGTGCGTGAGTGCGTGCGTGCGTGCCTGCGTACGTCTGTCCGTCTGTCTGTTATCTGAACACAGGTGTTGTTTACCCATTTTCCGTAGACAGGCAGGTCAGTAAACGGATTCACAGCGATGAGTACATCCCCCATGTACGTCTGAAAGTATGAAATGAAAAATATAGATAGAGAAGTTCCCTGCACAAACCACAAGCACACACGCATGAAGTCACACACACACACACACACACACACACACACACACACACACACACACACACACACACACACACACATTCACACAACACACACACACACACACACACACACACACACACACACACACACACACTCACATACACACAACATACATGCACGTAGCCCTAATACGTGTGTACGCGCTTGTATGCACACACACACACACACAACACACACACACAAACACACACACACACACACACACACACACACACACACACACACACACACACACACGTGTGTTCATGATAACGTCCACACATGCATGCATTACCCAACAACCCATCCAAAGATTATCTATCTAGCCAATCCACACATGCATGCATTCCCCAACAATCCATCCAAAGATTACTATCCAGCCATCCACCACGCAGCATTACCCAACAAACCCATCCAAGATTATCTACCTAGCCATCCACACATGCATGCATTACCAACAACCCATCCAAATCTAGCTATCCACCCATCCACACATGCATGCAAACCCAACAATCCATCCAAAGATTATCTATCCAGCCATCACCACACATGCATTACACAAAACCCATCCAAAAAAGATTATCTACCTAGCATCCAACACATGCATGCATTACCCAACAATCCACAAAGATTATCTACCACCATCCAACACATGCATGCATTACCCAACAATCCATCCAAAGATTATCATATCCAGCATCCACCCACGCAGTACTACCCAACAACCAATCCAAAGATTATCTACCTAGCCATCCACACATGCATGCATTACCCAACAATCCATCCAAGATTATCTATCTAGCCATCCACACATGCAGCATTACCAACAACCCATCAAAGATATCTATCCAGCCATCCACCCACGCATGTATTACCCAAACAACCCATCCAAATTATCATCCAGCCATCCAACCACGATGCATTACCACAACAACCCATCCATCCCCAGCAACCAACGCATCCCCCCTATCCACCATCCACCATCCTCCTTCCTTCCTTTTTCCTTCCATCCATCCTTTCCCGTCCGTCTGTCTCTTGTCTATCGTTCGTCCGTCCGTAGCCCGGCCATCCGTTTATCTGCTTGTCTGCCTGTCCATCCGTCTTTTTCGTCCGTCCGTCCGTTTGTTCTGTCTTGTCTGTCTGTCGTCTGTCTGACTAGCACGTTAGAGGTGAGATTAACGTCGTAGTGACATGGTACCCCATACGGAAGCACGTGGTTCTGGTGGCAGGGTGTCTGGTTGTTGAGAGGAGTCTTCGGCTTGGGTCCAGACGGGGGGGGGGGGGGGGGGGGGGGGGGGGTGCTGTCCTACCTTGTTCTGGTTCTCGTCCCACACTGGAACCCCGGGTCCTCTTCTCTCTTCCTGCTGGACCGGTGTCCGGCACTGAGTGCTGGTTCCGTGCGAACTGCTGTCCACTCCGTGGGGTTGGTCAGCCGACTGTGGGTATCGGTACTCTTCGCCTCCCCCCCCCCCCCCCCCCCCCCCCCCCCCACTCCCAAAGGCCTGTTTTCAGGGCTACGAGGAGGCCTTCTTCATGCTCGGTAGCGATGGTCCTGTGCTGCGTGAGACCGCCTCAAGGAGGGAACAGGACGGACGTGGCTGGAGCGCTGCACGAGTCCCTTCTACGGTCCTCGTGACAATGGCCGAGAGGGCAATGTTTCAGCCCAGCCCCGAGAAGAGTGCGCACCATCCGCAAAGCAAGGTTTCCCAAGTCACGGTTATCGCAGTCAGGCAGCGCTCTAATCGCCGACCGCCCCACATCCCGAGGAGCCGTTCCTCGGTACACAGGTTAGACCCTTCGTCACCCACAGTGGCTGGATGGTTAACTGCGCAGCCTGGCGTTGACCTGTCACATCGACGTACTTTACAGAGATCTGCCATCTCTGCCTCGGCACTCCCAGGTGTCCATCCCCCAGTGAGTGGAACACACGTCTGTCTGTCTGTCTGTCTGTCTGTCTGTCTGTCGTCCTGTCCGTCTTCTGTCTCTCTCCTCTTCTCTCTTCTTCTTCTCTCTCTCTCGCTTCTGCTCGTTTTCTCGTTTTTTTTTTAAATCTCTTTAACTGGCTAGCAAGTTGATAAGTGTTCGTTTAATAGGAGAATGGGTAACGTCTGAACTAACGTAGATGTTTTTGCTGGCGTATCTCTGTAACACAATGTCCAAAATAAGGCGATCCGACAGCGATGGGAGATTACTCAGATCGTCCTCAGGAGTTCTGCTGGTAGCTGCCCCTGAACACAGAATGAAGAAACATTCTGCTCATTGGTTTGTTTTTCTAGTTTTTGAAAGCTTCAAAAGCTAGGTAAAACTTCGCTGTGAACAAATTTGCTCCTGTCATATGTGGACGAAGGAACAGTTAAACGAGTAGATGAATTAAAAAAAATTTACAATTTAAATGCAAACCACACCATAACATATATATTATATGTATATATATATATATATATATTATATATATATATATTATATATTATATATATATATAAAGTTAGAGTCAAAACGCCACTCAGAATGCAAGAGTGCTCAACCAAGCAGGGAGCGACAAACCAGTTTAAAATAAGGTTTTAAAATGAAGAAGTAAAACCGTTTTACTTTCTTCATTTTAAAACCTTATTTAAACTGGTATATATATATATATTAATATATATATATATATATATATAATATATATAATATATTGTGTGTGTGTGTGTGTGTGTGTGTGTTTTCGAACTTAAAAAAAACAAAGTTAATAAAGGAATCAAATATGCGTACATATCGTAGGAAGACAATAATAATAACTAATCATATCATCAACATCATCACCATGCTACTACTGTAATTACCAATGCCATTATTAGCACTACTACTACCACCACAACTACCACTATTACTACTACTACCATTGAAATAACATCAGTCCCTTAAGAAACATCCATATGCGTTTCTTTCCCTAATTATGGACACTGATTAGATTGTTTACCTTGGTAAAGACAAAAACAACAATTGATAAATAAATAAAAACAAAATGACAGGAACAAGCCTATAAATTAATCAAACAGAAAACATAGCAACTAGGCGTTGTCATGTCATTTGGAAGCCTTGAAAGAAAATAAGAACGCTTGAAGTAATGGCAAATGATTTTTTTTTCATTAGTACGTTTGTAAACATAGAATTTGGCATGTAGCAGAATTGTGTCAAACATTTTCTCCGATCTAAAACTTTTGTCACAACCAAATAGGACAATATTTTCATTCAGCAGTAGATTATAGTTTTGCATTTTCTATTCGTTATATTTTGAAATTCTTGCGAGAAAGTTTGAACATGAGGGCAGTGCCAAAATGTATGTTGAACGTTGCTTTTTTTTTGAATCTTCAATGCCCATGTTTTTTCCCCAACAGCATTGGTTGCTTATATCCTACCATTGGATTCTAACCTGAAACCATTTTAACTTAATATCTTTTATTTCCGGATTTTCTGAAAAGTTTTAGTCAATATTTCAGTCCATTGGTTGCATAAAGTTGGCTCTGGAGTGTCTTGATTCAGTAAATCGTGATAAAGTCAGGCTCCCCTTAAATCTGAACGTGTCAACACTAGTTTACTTGACTCACCTTCTTCATAACATTTTATTTCAGCTCAAACTTCCCTTGAATACTTTTTCACAGCACTAATATAACCACAGCATGTTACAAAAAGTGTTGATGTCATATTTAATAACAAAGCTCTGGAAACTAAAAAAAAAAAAACGTTTTCGTCTTAAAGATTCTGTACGCAGAACACACCATTTTCTATCCAATTGTTACTATAAAAAATATTAATAATAATATAAATAAATAAAGATCTGTCCGCAATCTTCAAATTCATATTACAAAACCAAAGGCTCTAAACAGAATTCTTCCACAGTTTTGACGCAACCAATCTTATCTATTTCTATATACAGCATAATGTATCTTACATTACAACGACGTAATACCTAAACATTTACACAAAGCACTGCATGAAATATACAACTACACTTTTGCACAGAATACTGCATCAAGCTATGCCCCGTACACAATTCCATTACACAATCTCACCCTTTAAACCCCATTATATCACATTACTTCCCCATCAATCACATCACCCCACTTCCACACCCAACCACATCACATTACTCTACACCCCATCATATCACACCATCACTATCAAATCACATCACTCTACACCCCATCATATCACATCATTCTAACCCCATCATATCACATCACACCCCATCATATCACATCACTCTACACCCCATCATATCACATCATTCTACACCCCATCATATCACATCACTCTACACCCCATCATATCACATCACTCTACACCCCATCATATCAAATCACTCCACACCCATAATATCACACCATCCCCTATCAAATCACATCACTCTATACCCCATCATATCACATCATTCTACACCCCATCATATCAAATCATTTTACAACCCATTATATCACATCATTCTACACCCATCATATCACATCATTCTACACCCCATCATATCACATCATTCACACCCCATCATATCACATCATTCTACACCCATCATATCACATCATTCTACAACCCCATCATATCACATCACTCTACACCCCATCATATCACATCAATCTACACCCCATTATATCACATCATTCTACACCCCATCATATCACATCATTCTTCACCCCATCATATCACATCACACCCCCCATCATAACACATCATTCTACACCCCATCAATCACATCACTCTACACCCCCATCACATCACACACACGCCACAATCACATCATTCTACACCTCATCATACAAATCATTCACAACCCCAGCATACTCACACACACCCCATCAACTCACAATCTTTCTACACACCATCATATCACATCATTCTACACCCATCATATCACATACACTCTACACCCTCATCATATCAAATCATACTACACCCCATCATATCACATCATTCTACACCTCATCATATCACATCACTCTACACCCCATCACGTCAATCATTCTAACACCCATCATAACACATCATTCTACACCCCATCATATCACATCACACCCATCATATCACATCACTCTACACCCATCATATCACATCACTCTACACCCCATCATATCACATCATCTACACCCATCATATCACATGATTCTACCCCATCATATCACATCACACCCCATCATATCACATCACATACACCCCATCAATCACATCACTCTACACACCCATCATATCACATCACTGTACTCCCATCATATCACATCACTCTAACCCCATCATATCACTCACACTCTACACTTCATCATATCACATCACTCTACAACCCATCATATCACATCATTCTACACCCCATCATATCACATGATTCTACACCCCATCATATCACATACACACCCATCATATCACATCACACCCCATCATATCACATCACTCTACACCCCATCATATCACATCACTGTACACCCCTCATATCACATCATTCTACACCCCATCATATCACATCACTCTACACCCCATCATATCACAATCACTCTACAACCCCATCATATCACATCACTCTACACCCCATCATACACATCTTTCTACAACCCCATCATATCACATCATCTACATCCTTATATCACATCATTCTACACCCCATCATATCACATCACACAACCCCATCAATCACATCACACCAATATATCACATCACTTAACACCCCATCATATCACATCAAACCCTCTACAACACCCCATCATATCACATCACATACACCCAATCAATCACTCTACAACCCCATCATATCACATCACTAACAAACCCATCAATCAACATAACCCCATCATATCACATCATTCTAACACCCATCGATTCACATGATTCTACACCCCATCATATCACATCACACCCCATCATATCACATCACACCCAATCATATCACATCACACTCTATCAACCCCATCATATCACATCACTGTACACCCCATCATATCACATCATTCTACACCCATCATATCACATCACTCTACACCCCATCATATCACATCATTCTACACCCCATCATATCACATCAGTCTACACCCCATTATATCACATCATTCTACACCCATCATATCACATCACACCCCATCATATCACATCACACCCCATCATATCACATCACTCTACACCCCATCATATCACATCACTGTACACCCCATCATATCACATCAATCTTACACCCCATCATATCACATCACTCTACACCCATCATATCACATCACATCTACACAACCCCATCATATCACATCATTCTACACCCCATCATATCACATATTCTACACCCATCATATCACATCACACCCCAATCATACACATCACACAACCCATCATATCACATCACTCTACACCCCATCATATCATCATCAACTGTACAACCCCATCATATCACACTCATTCTATCAACCCCTTCATATCACATCACTTACACCCCATCATATCACATCATTCTACACCCCATCATATCACATCACTCTACACCCCTATCATATTCACCATCACTCTACACCACCCATCATACGCATCATTCTACACTCCATCATATCACATCATTCTACACCCCATCATATCAAATCACACCCATCATATCACATCATTCTACACCCTATCATATCACATCACTCTACACCCCAACATATCACATCATCTAACCCCTATTCATATCACATCACTTTACACCCCATCATATCACATCATTTTACACCCCATCATATCAATCATTCTACACCCCAATCATATCACAAAACCCACACTCTACACCCCATCATATCACATCACTCTACACCCCATCATATCACATCATTCTACACCCCATCATATCACATCATTCTTCACCCCATCATATCACATCACACCCATCAAATCACATCATCTACACCCATCATATCACATCATCTACACCCTCATATCACATCACACCCCATCATAGCACATCATTCTACACCCCATCATATCACATCATTCTACACCCCATCATATCACATCATTCTACACCCATCATAACAATCCCCTCTACACCCCATCAATATCACATCACTGTACACCCCATCATATCACATCATTCTACACCCCATCATATCAATCACTCTACACCCCATCATATCACTCACTCTACACCCATCATATCACATCACTCTACACCCCACATATCAATCATTCTACACCCATCTATCAATCGTCTACACCCCATTATATCACATCATTCTAACCCATCATATTACATCACACTATCATATCACATCACCCCATCATATCACATCACTCTACACCCCATCATATCGCATCACTGTAACCCCATCATATCACATCACTCTACACCCATCATATCACATCACTCTACACCCATCATATCACATCACTCTACACCCCATCATATCACATCATTCTACACCCCATCATTTCACATGATTCTACACCCCATCATATCACATCACACCCATCATATCACATCACACCCCATCATATCACATCACTCTACACCCCTTCATATCACATCACTGTACACCCATCATATCACATCATTCTACACCCATATATCACATCACTCTACACCCCATCATATACATCACTCTACACCCATCATATCACATCACTCTACACCCCATCATATAACATCATTCTAACCCCATAATACACATCATCTACACCCATTATATCACATCATTCTACACCCATCATATCACATCACACCCATCATATCACATCACACCCATCATATCACATCACTCTAACACCCCATCTATCACATCACTGTACACCCCATCATATCACAAACAACTACACCCATATATCACATCACTCACACCCCATCATATCACATCACTCTACACCCCATCATATCACATCATTCTACACCCCATCATATCCATGATTCTACACCCCTATATACATCACACCCCATATATCACATACACCCCATCATATCACATCACTCTGCACCCCTCATATCACATCACTGTACACCCCATCATATAACATCATTCTACACCCTATCATATCACATCACTCTACACCCCATCATATCACATCATTCTACACCCATCATATCACATCACTCTACACCCTATCATATCACATCACTCTACACCCCATCATACACATCACACACTCCATCATATCACATCATCTACACCCATCATATCCAATCACACCCCATCATATCACATCATTCTACACCCTATCATATCACATCACTCTACACCCCAACATATCACATCATTCTAACCATCATATCACATCACTTACACCCATCTATCACATCATTTTAACCCCATCATATCCTCATTCACACCATCATATCACACCACATCTACACCCCATCATATCACACACTTACCCCCATCATATCCATCATTCTAACACCCCATCATATCACATCATTCTTCACCCCATCATATCACATCACACCCCATCAATCACATCTCTACACCCCATCATATCACATCATTCACACCCATCATATCATCACACCCATCATAGCACATATTACACCCCATCATATCACATCATTCTACACCCCATCATATCAATCATTTAACCCATCATCCCATACTACACCCATCATATCACATCATTCTACACCCTCATATACATACACCCCTCATATCAATCACACCCCATCATATCCTTTATTCTGACCCATCATAAATATTCTACACCCCATCATATCATATCATTGTCACCTGTCATATCAATCATATCACCCCATAATCACATCATCCCACCTAACATCATTCTACACCCATCATAGCATCGTAATCGTAACAACAATCGTTTTCCCCACCCCACCCCACCACCCCTCCCCACCCCCAATCTCTCACCTCTTCAGTGTCGGCGGTGCTGTAGATGGTGGTGGCGAAGATTTCCTCGTAGTCTCGTCGCTGTCGTCATTTCCGTCGACGTCATCGGCCCTCCTGCCACCCTCCCTCCCCCTCCCCTTGCGCGTGGCGGAGGGTTGGGGTCCCGTGGGAGGGGAGGGAGGGAGCGGGCTGGAGCAGAAATCTGCCCTCCATCAGACGGTCCGCCTTGGACAGGGGCATGTGAGAGGGCGGCTGCGCGGGGGAAACCCGGTCAAGGTGAGCAGGCAGAAGTGAACATAGCGTTAGCAGGAGCAGCAGAAGTACAAACAGTAATAGCACCAGCACCTGCAGGGCCCACACGTCGGGTGTAGCAGCACCAGCAGTAGCAACAACAACAGCAGCAGCAGCGGCAGCAGCAGCAGCAGCAGTATTTAATAGCAGCAGCACTGGTAGTAGTAGAAGCAGCAGCAGCAATAGGAGAGTATTAGTAGTAGCGGCAGGAGCAGCAGCAGCAGTAGAAGTAATAGTAGTAGTAGAAGCAGTAGGAGGAGGAGGAGCCGCAGCAGCAGCAGTAACAGCAGCAGCAGCAGCAGCGTAGTAGTAGTAGTTGTAGTAGTACTAGCAGCAGTAGTAGTAGTAGTAGTATGTAGTAGTAGTAGTAGTATATAGTAGTAGTAGTAGTAGTGGTAGCTGTAGTAGAATTTGTTGTTTTTGTTGTTGTTTTGTTGTCGTCGTTTGTTTGTTGTTGTTGTTGTAATCCCACTTGAAGGACACGGAAGATAAGATAAATCAAAGAAAATCCAGTCAATCGACTCACAACGCTCCAGTGAAGGCCAGTGTGAAAGAGAGAGGGGAAGGAGGGAGGGAGACAGACAGACAGACAGACAGACAGACAGACAGACAGACTGACAGACAAAACAGACAGACTGACAGACAGACAGACGGGGCAGACTGACAGAGGGGGGGAGAGGTGGGAGGGTAGACAGTGAGAGAGAGAGAGAGAAAGAGAGAAAGACAGACAGACAGACATTTTTCCCTCTATCTCTCTCTCGCTCTGTGTGTGTGGGAGCGCTATTGTGTGTGTGTGTGTGTGGGGTGTGTGTGTGTGTGTTGTGTGTGTGTGTGTGTGTGTGTGTATGTTGTTTGTGTGCGCGCGCTAGTGTGTGTGTGTGTGTGTGTGTGTGTGTGTGTGTGTGTGTGTGGTGTGTGTGTGTGTGTGTGTGTGTGCGTGTGTGCGTTGTACGCCGCGTGTTCGTACGTGCGTGCGCGCATATGCTAAAACACTTACACTATCTTTGTGGACGTACTGTCCACGTCGTCGTCGGTTTCAGCCGGCCGATTCATCTTTCCCCTCCGCAAGCGCATGGACCTGCGGGCCGCCCTGGCTTCTAAAATTAGCTTCTGAATATCCTCCCCTGGGCCCCCAGGTCGATGGGGCGCTGACCTCCCTTGTCCAGCACGTTGATTTCTGCCCCGAACTTGATCAGCAGCTCCACCATCTTCGCCTGCATCATCGTTGTCACAGTCATCATCATCAGCGACAGTGGCAGGAATTAATTACATTTCAAGCTTAGTATTAGCACACAAACGCGTGTTTGTGCGCTCTCTCTCTTCCCCTCTCCTCTTCTCTCTCCCTCTTCTCTCTCCCCTCTCTCTCCTCTCTCTCTCTCTCAACCACACACACACGCACACACACACACACACACACAACACACACACACCACACACACACACAACACATTACACAACTTGAAAACCAACCTGAATCGTTCAAACTGGAATTCAGGGAAAGGAGGGATGGGTGAGGAAGGAGGAGGGGGGGGTAGGGGTGAGATCGGGGCATGAGGGGCGGCAAGGGGGGGCGGGGTAGGGGTGAGGTCGGGGCATGAGGGGCGACAAAGGGGGGGGGGGGGTAGGGTGAGGTCGGGGCATGAGGGGGGCGACAAAGGGGGGGGAGGGGGGGAAGGGTGAGGTCGGGGCATGAGGGGGGACCAAAAGGGGAGGGGGGGGGGGGGGGGGAGGGGTGAGGGCGGGGCATGAGGGGCGACAAGGGGGGGGGGGGGGGGGGTAGGGGTGAGGTCGGGGCCCTGAGGGGCGAAAGGGGGAGGGGGGTAGGGGTGAGGTCGGGGCAGGAGGGGCGACAAGGGGGAGGGGGGGTAGGGTGAGGGCGGGGCATGAGGGGCGACAAAGGGGGGGGGGGGGGGAGGTCGGGGCATGAGGGGCACAGGGGGGGGGGGGTAGGGGTTTAGGTCGGGGCATGAGAGGCGACAAGGGGGGGGGGGGGGGGTGAGGTCCCGGGGCATGAGGGGCGACAAGGGGTGGGGGGGGTAGGGGTGAGGTCGGGGCATGAGGGGCGGACAAGGGGGGGGGGGGGGGGGGGCGGTAGGGGTGAGGTCGGGGCGAGGGGCGACAAGGGGGTGGGGGGGGGGGGGTGAGGTCGGGGAGAGGGGCGGGGGGGGGGGGGTAGGGGGAGGCGGGGATGAGGGGCGCAAGGGGGGGGGGGGGGGGGGGGTGGGGTGGGGGGGGCAAAGAGGGGGGGGGACAAGGGGGGGGGGGGTAGGGGTGGGTCGGGGCATGAGGGGCGAAGGGGGGGGGGGGGGGGGGGCATGGGGGGGGGGGGGGGGGGGGGGGGGTGGGGGGGGGGGGGAAAGGGGGGGGGGGGGGGGTAGGGGTGAGGCGGGGCAGAGGGGCGACAAAGGGGGGGGGAGGGGGGGGGAGGTCGGGGGGATGAGGGGGCGACAAGGGGGGGGGGGGTAGGGTGAGGTCGGGGCATGAAGGGGGGACAAAGGGGGGGGGGGGGGGGGGGTAGGGGTGAGGGCGCGGGCATGAGGGGCGACAAAGGGGGGGGGGGTACGTTCCATAACCACAAAAAATCAGGGGGGGGGAAAACGGGGGGGAAAAAAATTAATGATGGACGGGGAAATAGATGGGCGACAGACAGGGGGGGGGGGTGGAAAAAGGAGGCGCAGACGACAAAGGAAGGAGGGGGCAGGCTGGCAGGCAGACAGACAGACAACAGAAGGGGAAAGACAGGTCAGACTGAGGCCAAATTTGGCGGCGAATGCAGAGGGTCAGCGACGATGACGTCACGCGACCCCCCAACGGTTCGAAAGGGGGGGCGTTCACATAACCGACGCCCTGCTGAGTGCAATTTTCAACATGAAAGGTTATTAATCCTGTTTGACCCCGAAAACAAAGGACACAATGCAGTGAGTGTATTTCAGAGGACTGAACAAAGGAGTTAAACATGCTTAAAGAAACTGCAGAGAGGGGTGGGGGTGGGGGGAGAGAATGATGATGATTTAGGCACACTTTTAACTCTTCTTAAACTGGGTAAACTGTGACAATGCTTTTTTCCTCTTGGAATACATCATAAGAAAAAGAAATCAAGGTTTTCACGTCAACGTCAGGTAAAAGCTGCTCTTTGTATTAAAAGTTAAAACTCTAAACCAGCAAGCGAACGTTCATCTGTAACACACACACACACACACACACACACACACACACACACACACACACAGTGAGAGAGAGAGGAGAGAGAGAAGAGAGAGAGAGAGAGAGAGAGAGAGACAATGCATGCAGAGTCTGGTAAAGAGTTGTCCCCGGCTATTTAAAGTTTTATTGTCTTCGGTGTGACCACAATGAAAAATGTAGACAGCATGAAATAAGCATAGTCTTTATTTACTTATTTATTCTTTCTTTTTTTTGTATTTGAGAATGCTTACGTGGAGCATTTAAAACAAACCATTACAATAATGAGCAAGCTCTCCAATAATAATATTCTTGATAAGGTGAGGATAATAACAGAATCTAATATTGATCATAACCATAATGATGGTGACTACACAAGGCCTCTCAATGCAGACATGCAAAATGTTTTTAAAAACTTCAAAGCAACGGTAGGCTAGCCGCGGAAAAATTTCCAACGAAGCCTGCTCTTGTGACGAAAACAGCCATGACGTCATCATCTTACCAGAGTGACCCCATCGTCATCGCTGACGCTGTGACGTCTTGTGACGTCCTGACCATCGCTCTGATGTCTTCTTCCATCTGACAACACCTCTGCTTACGTAGTTTTTTCAGTTTCTCTTCGGAGAGCCCTGTTTACACAATTCACAGACGACAGTGTTAATGTCTTCACACTGTTCTTCGTCTTCCGTTTATCTTCTTGTCATGGTCTTGCAAAATACGCACGCACGCACACACCACACACACACACACACACACACACACACACACACACACACACACAAATAATACACACACCACACAGTGGAGCTGTGGGGGAAGAAGACTTAAACGGATGTGGAACAAGAAGTGGAGGCAAGACAGAAGAACCACAGAAGATCATGATAAAAGAGGAATGGTGCTACCCAATCAGGTTCGCTTTTAGATGTCCATGATGAACTGGTAATGATGATTAGTGTACTTATGCCGGCATTGCGTGCGTGTTGATCTGTTGTGAAGGAAGTGGAATGGATCTCTGTGTGTGTGTGTGTGTGTGTGTGTGTGTGTGTGTGTGTGTGTGTGTGTGTGTGTGTGTGTGTGTGGTGCGTAGGTGCCTACGTGCGTGCGCGTGTGTGTGTGTGTGCGTGTGTTTGCGCGCCCGCGCGTGTGTGTGTGTGAGTGTGTTTGCGCGCGCGCGCGGTGTGTGTATGTGTGTGTGTGTTTGTGTGTGCCTGTGTGTGTGTGCGTGCGTGTATACGGTGTGTGTGTGTGTGTGTGTGTGTGTGTGTGTGTGTGTGTGTGTGTGTGTGTGTGTGTGTGTGTGTGTGTGTGTGCGCGTGTGTGTGTCTGTGTGTTTGTGCTTGAGTGCGCGCATGCTCGTGTTTATGTGTGTCTGTCTGTCTGTGCCTGGTCAGTGTGTGTCTGCGTGGGCACGTGTGAGTGAGGCAGGAGCAAGGCGGGAGTGTGGAGAAAGAGTAGAACGAGGGTGGAGGGAGAGGGCGGTCACGGAAGACATGACAGTAAAAACCACCAAAACAATGAGGAGGAGAGGAAGGCACGGAGGGTTGCGGTGGGGGCGGACAAATTAATAAACAACAAAGGCGATAAAGCTCAGTGAGCCTCAACCAATGATGCTTTAGAGCCAAGCCACATTTCAGCGAGGTGAGCCAGCGATCAACCGCGAACAGTCTTGCACAGCCAGGTGATTTCTTCCATCAGAGGCACGCTACTTGCTCTCCATGAAGCTGATGAGGATGACCCAGGTTGTCCGTGTGCTGAGGGGCGTGGGTTCGATGGGGAAGTTGCCGTCCACGTCACTCAGGCTGACGTCAGCACCGTTCTGTAACTCACCTACAACATCACACCACACACACACACACACACACAGGTTTGCAACCTTTCGTTCACTCATTCATCAGTGTACTTCTGACCTTGTAAATGTCCGTATTCAATACACCATGCCTGTCCAATACTCCTTTTCTTGCTTACTCCCCTGTCCAGACAAAACAGCCCCAATTAATCACTGCCCCAGTTCTGTTGGATGTCTGTTCTATAAACGCCTCCTTCTAACCTACTGTGTTTGGAATAACCGTTCCTGCTATTTCCATTACACGGCGAGAGTACTTTTGGGATGTCTCCCTTTCTCTATGGTGGACATTTCCCGTATGTGTGTGTGTGTGTTTGTGTGTGTGTGTGTGGGGTTGTGTGTGTGTTTTGTGTGTGTGTGTGTTGTGTTGTGTTGTGTTTGTATTTTGTTGCAGTGTGTGTTTTTCCTGGTTGTGCTTAAATTCTTGTGATGATTGTTTGAGTGCCGCAATCATCTTTTAGTGTGTCATTCTTTGTGGTCATTTATGTTTGCCATGCTCTTGAGGCAAACGGAGTTGAAAAGAAGAAGAGGGTTGGGAGAGTCGGTAACATATAAAAAAAAAAAAAAAGAGAGGATTACCCTTTATTTGGAAGGTCGTACAATAAAACAAAAAAGGCGATAAATCAGTCCTAAAAAATGCTTTGAGAAAAGCCAATCCAGAGGGGGGCCCGAGATTCAACCGTACGAAGTTCTTGATACTGTTACTTTGCCACAGAGGCACGCCTTTCTTCCATGAAGCTATAGAGTGCCCAGGTGTCTGTGCTGAGGGGCGTGGTTCGATGGGAAGTTGCGTCCACGTCATCAGGCTGACGTAGCCCGTTGTACACCTCACCCAACCACAACACCACACACACACGGTATGCAACACGCAACTACATCAGTGAACTTCTGACTCTGTCTATCTGATTCAATACACATGCCTGTCAATATTCCTTTTCTCGCTTATGCCTAAAGACGAACAGACCCAATTAATACTGCCACAGTTTGTTGGATGTTGTTCCTAATACAACGCCACCATTCTAACCTACTGTGAATTAATAACGTTCTGATTTTCATTACAAGTGCGAAGAGTACAAGTTTGATGCTTCCACCTTTCCACACTCACTGGGTGCGAAAAAAACAAAAATGTTGTTTTTGTTGTGTTGTGTGTGTGTGTGTGTGTGTGTGTGTGTGTGTGTGTGTGTGTGTGTGTTCCTTTTCTTTTCTTTTTTTTTTTTTTAGCAAAAATTTACGGCACCATAAAAGCCACGCAAAAGCCAAAATACAGAAAAGTTTGCATGTTTTAACGAATTGGCCAAAATGCGCGATAACGTATTTTCTTTCAAACGGAAATTTCCAGTTGGGTTTCAATAGGGGATGGGGGATAGGGTGTTGGCGCTAACTTAACGATTGTCATCAATCCTTCATTTCCACTCGCTGCTAAAAAACAAAAATGCAATAAGCCGCAAATGAATGTCGTAATAGTTCTAACAGTCGTTATTCATTACAATACAGGCGCAATAACCACATGTACCTGCAACAAAATCTGGACAATGTCGGCATTGTCTTGGTAACACGCTACGTGCAGGGGCCGTCCACCAGTCATCGTCTGCACAGTTGACGTCTGCTCCTTTCAGGACCAGTAACTCTGCCGTGCTAGTGTTTCCCTCGGAGCAGCACTGGGAGAGCAGACACACATGAAGAATGGGGGGAATGGGATCATGAAACAAAAATTTTACGATGCACGGTCTACGTCGCAAAGGAAGCGGACTCATGAATGAAAGTAATGGGAAGCAGCTCAGCTTACATGTAGATAAAATTTAAAACATTATACATGTTTAAAAAAAAAAAAGAAAGTATGGGGGTATATAGATAGTCCGGTCATGTGACTTTGTGGAATGAACAATTGAGCTGGAATAAGCATGTCGAGAATTTCTTGAACAGATAGAGTAAAATGAGAGCATAAGATGCGAGTCATCCACATGAGACAAGATAATGATACACACACACACACACACACACACACACACACACCACACACAACACACACAAACACAAACACCCACACACACCATGCTTTCGCGCATGTACTCATAGAACACTTTTACCATAACCAATTTCTTTTAAACTAACCTTCAACATCTACGGACGCGCGCGTGTCGCGCACGCACGCACGCAACAGTGTTAATTCTAAATGAATACGTTCTTTGCTCGTTGAACTTCTTTATGTATATTATTTCGTCCTTTCCGCCACTGCTTTTTTTTAAGCACCACCATTAACTGGCAGGTTTGTTCATTCAATACTTAGTTTACCATCACCTTGTTTTCTCAAATCAATGTCGGTCAGAGAAGAATTTCTCTTTTTATTTTTATTTTCGTTTGCTCCTCATGTTGCTTGCTTCTGCAATGAATTTGCCAGCGATATTATGATCTCATCACTTTCAGATGGTGACTCGCTACTAGATTACGTCTTTCCGAAACAGTTACAGAAATGATTTTTAATTATTTACTTCGGATTGAATCATAGACAGGGCGATCAACAACAACAACAACAAGACGTTCATCTTCAATTTCTTTGCAACACAGAAAAAATAAGTAGTGACTGCTGTACTCGTTTCAAATAAGTAAAGGGAAAAGGTTACTCTTTTTGTCACCTTTTCCTTTACTTCTTTGCAACACATTTAACACAAATAATCTTTCTTGGTCGTCAGTTAACCATCTTCTGTTAGCGTTTACACCGAGAGCTCTCAATCTCAACCTGGCGAGAAAACTACGATGCCACTTATTTAGAGAGAGGGACAGACAGACAGACAGACCAGAGGGAGAGAGAAAGAGATACACAGACAGACAGACAGACGAGACAGAATGTGTGTGTGTGTGTGTGTGTGTGTGTGTGTGTGTGTGTGTGTGTGTGTGTGTGTGTGTGTGTGTGTGTGTGTGTGAGAGAGAGTGCGTGTGAGAGGGAGAGAATGAATGTGTGTGTATGCGCGCATGCACGGTTGCGTCCCGGGCGCGCCCCTTGGGGGGCCCCAAAAAATGCGGGGGATTTTTTTTATGGGGGGGGGGTGTGTGTTGTGTGTGTGTTTGTGTGGGGTGTGTGTGATTTTCTTTTAAGTTTTCAAAAGATTTTTGCAACAAAATTTTCTTATTGAAAACCGAGAAACAAAATTTAAACCCAGAAAAGACAGACAGACAGCCCGACAGACAGACAAAGAACAGAGGATGAAGCGTCAAGGCTTATTTGGGGGCCAAAGGGGTTTCCCTTTTGCCTTTGAAAAGTTGAAAGTCGAGCCCCCGGAAGGTGCTTCAAAAACTGAAACATAGAAAGCCTGCTGGTTGTTGTTTGTTTATTTTGGGTGGTAAAAAGGGTGGGGTGGTGGTGGCGAAGTGTTGGGGTTTATTGTTTTTAAGTTTTTGGGAAAAAAATATTCCCCTTTGGCTGTGCTAACAATTCCTCCCCCCCAATTACTTTAAATTTCCCGGGAAAAGGGTTTTAAAAAGAAAAAAGAGGGGGGAAAAGGGGAGGGGGGGACTGATTGATTTGATTTTTAAATTTGGGTTTAGATCGCATCTTTAATGGAGAAAAAAAAATGAGAATGAAAAACGGGGTAGAAAGAAACTCGGGGAGAGCGGGACAGCAGAGGTCCCAAAAAGAAAACCCCCCTTTTAAAGAAAAGTGTTTGGGCCCTTATCTCCGACGGGGGGGGTTTGGGCCACACCCGGTTCATGACTCCGGATTTTTCCCTCTGTGCCATTTTTTCCCCATCTTGGACAGGGGGAGGGGGGCCTGGGATTTCGAACCCTGACCCTCTGGACAGGCTAAATTTCCATTTAAATTGACTCGCACTCAAAACCCACTAAACCATTTGGGGAAACCCCTTTTTGTGGGTAATTTAAGCCTTATGAAGTTCACTTTTTTTCCTCCTTGCCCGGGGATCCAGTTTGGCCCAACCTCTCGGGCCGGGCTTTTTCCATTGTTTTCCCGGGGCTTTTTTTTCCCCCCCTGAAAATTTGGAAAAGTTTTTAAAATGGGCTTATGCAGACTTTTCCTAAAAACCCCTGCCCCAATTTTTCTGCGGGTGGGAAACTTTGCCTGATAGCCTTCTCCCCAGGCTTTTTTGGCCAAAACACCCATACTTTTCAGTCTTTTTAATTTGGCTGCCTCCTTTCTTTTCTCAAGGGCCCCGTGAGCTCGATCAGATCAGCTGTTTTGGGTTGATGAGAGTGGCTACTATTGTTGGTCCTTTGCCACTTTGCTGATGTTCTCGGGTGCCCTTTTCCCATTCTGGGAGGTCTGCAGTGAAACCCCCCCAATTTCCTCTCCCCCGCCCAGCAATTTCTGCCTGCAGGGTTCCGAGTGGCACGTTTTTTTTGGCCCAAAAGATTTGCTACCCCTCCCGGTGAAAAATGTTGCGGGGGCTTTTGGACCCTGTTTTTTCCCTTTTGTGGTTTTTGGGGTCTACCCAGCCCTCCTTGTAAAAATCCTTTGAGCACTTGGTTGGCCTCCTTGTTTTAGCTTCCTTGAGCCGGGTTTTTAACTTTAAAAGAGTTTTAAGGACAGGGCTCCCCTGTTTTTTTTCCCATGGCAAGGGGGCATGCGGGTTCTTTCGTTTTTCCCCCCACTTCACCAGGTTTGGCTTTTGAGGGAGAAGGTCATTGCATATCTGAGAATCCCAGCTAAACCTGAGAGGGGCCATTTTCCCAAAATGTCATCCAAGTGAGATTTTTTAAGAGGGGCATTCCCCACGTTGTCCTTTTCCCCCTTGCGGTTTCTGCGGGAATTTGTTTTTTGGGGAGTTTTTTTTGGTCTTCTTCTTTTCTTCTCCTGAATATCATGTCTTTTTTGGGGCTTTTTTTTTGGGGCCTTTGACCACCTTTCCCGTTTTTGGTCCCCCCGGGGCCTTGTTTTTGGGTCTCCGTGTGCCCCTTTATTTCTCTGATTTTTGAGACTTTTTTTTGCAGAACCCATCCCTCTTAAATTTTTAATTTTTTTCCTGTCTTCAGCTGGGGCTTGATTGTTCTACCACCTTGTCTCCTGAGTTCTCCAGCATGCTTTTAAGTCTGATCTTCCCTGCTTTTTTAATTTTTCCGGATGGATTTCATGGTTTGTTTCAGCTTTGCTTTTGGGGACAGTACAGCGCTATGTCAGTCAGACCCGGGGGGGCCCAAAACCCTTTCCCCTTTGAACCCTTTTTTTATTTTGGGGTTCCTTTTCCTCCACCCATGCTGGGGCAGGGTGTCGAAAAATCTTTAGAGGGGCCAAGGGGGGCTTTGGGTTTAGCAAGAACTGCAGAAAACCGAAACCTTTTTATTTGCCTGGGGCCCCCACTGGGAAATATATCTAAGAATAAAACCCTTTAAATGTAGCATTTTAAAATATGGGGACCATTGTGAAACCAAATTTTAGACAGAACCCTTCACATAGCCTGCTCCGATGCCCTTTGTCGGGGGATCGGTTTTGTCAGGGAGGGGACGGGTTGGGTTTAGTGGGCCCTGGGGGGGGTGATGATGGAAGTGCTGCTTTGGGGTGGGGCGGTGATGGTAAAGGGGGGTGTTGGGGGTGGGTTTTTGGACGAAAGCCCCCGGTAGTGTGGGTGGGGGTTTTTTTGGGGAGGTTTGCGACGAAAGACAAAAGAAAACGACAACGATGTTGACCAATCAATCCAACCACCCCCCGCTTCTGACCAATCTAATCAACACCCCCCCCCTTTCCCTTTTTACCAAAAAACCCAAACACACCCACCCTTTTTCTGACCAAAAAAAAACAAAACACCCACCTTCTTTTGACCAAAAAACCAAAACCCCACCTTCTTTTGACCAAAAACCCAAACCCCCCACCTTCTTTTTTAAACCCAAAAAAACCCCCCCCAAACAACCCCCCACCAAACCTTTTTTTGACCAACCCAACCCCAAAACAACCCCCCTTCTTTTGACCAATTTAACCCAAACCCCCCTCTTTTGACAAAACAACCCCAACCCCAACCCCCTTTTGTCAACCCAACGCACCCCAAAAAACCCTTTTAAAACCCAAACAACCAAACGCCCAAACCCTTCCCTTTTTCAACCCCCAAAACACCCCTTTTTTTTGACAAACAACCCAACCACCCCCTTCTTTTGTCAACCCAACACACCCACCTTCTTTTGACCATCAACCCCAACACACCACCCCTTTTAAAAATCAACCCAAAACAAAACCCACCCTTTTTTTTCAACCCAACCACCCACCCTTTTTTTCCCAACCCAACACCCCCCCACCTTCTTTTAACCCAATTTAAAACCCCCAAAACCCCCCTTTCTTTTTACCAAACAACCCCAAACACCCACCTTCTTTTTTTTCCCAAACCCCCAAAAACACCCCCTTCTTTTGACCCTAACCCCCCCACCCACCTTTTCGAACCCAAACAACCCCCCAAAAACCCACCTTCTTTTTAAAACAAACCCCAAGCCCCCCCCACCCCACCCCTTCCCTTTTGACCAATCAACCCCAAACCAACCCCCCTTTTTTTGACTAAACAACCCAAACCCCAAACCCAAACCCTTTTTTTAAAAACCAACCCCAAAACCCACCCAAACCCCTTTTAACCAAACAACCCAACACCCCCCACCTTTTTTTGACCCAAAAACCCAACAACAACCCCCTTTTTTTGACCAAACCCAAACCCCAAAACACCCACCTTCTTTGACAAATCAACCCCAAAACCCCCCACCCTTTTTTTTGAACCCAACCCCCCCCAAACACCCCCTTTTTTTAAACCCAACCAAACCCAAAAACCCCCCACCTTTTTTGACCAACCCCCCAAAACACCCACCTTCTTTTGCCCCCCCCCCCCAGACAAAACCCCTTTTTTTGGGAAAAAACCCCCCCCCCATTTTTTGGGGGAAAACCCCCCAACCCCCCCTTTCCTTTACAAAACCCAAACCCCACCTTTTTTTGGGCCCAAGCCCAAACCCCCCCTTCTTTTGGGGCCCAAATCAACCAAACAAACCCCTTTTTTTGCCCAACCCCCGAAAACCCCCTTCCAAGGAAACAACCAAACACAAATTCCCTTTTTAAACCAAAAAAAAACACCCAAAAAAACCCGAAAAACCCAATCAAATTCTTTCTGCCGTTTCCCCGGCCGTTACAAAGGGTTCCTTTGGGCGCGTTGGAGGGGGGTTTTTCCCTGGAACCGTCTGTAGGGCTCCAGTTGGCTGGCCTGTTCACGGGCCACAAACTCCAGGTAGTTCTCCACCTGCTTTCGCCGCATTTGTCGGCAAAGGCGAATTCGTTCGGCCTGGCCCAAACCGTCGAGGGACTGAACGGTGAAATCCATGTTGATCTGGTGCCCGGGAAGCGCCCGAGGTGGAGCAGTTCTGAAGGAGAACGAGGCAAATCAGGAAGGAGAATGACACCGTTGTGCTGGAGCACCAAACTGATAATTCATCCGTAAAAGTTAGAGCTGAAAGTCCACGAGTTGCAAATTCATTGCTGCCAGTTATCAGCCCGTGATCATGGCTTCCTTGGGCGCGTGGAGTGTGTGACGCGTGAGAACGAATGCTGCAGAATGGCAGACTGTTGGGGTGGTTTCTTGACGAGTCCTGAAACATAGGGAAGCTGCCTGTGATTCTCATGCTGGCTGGGACTTGGGGCAGTATTGCATTGTGCGTGTTTCTGTGTTATGTCTGTCCTCTGTGATGTCCGAGGAAGAGGCGTTTGTCGAAAATTGGAAATTGGTTTGTCTGTTTTGTAGTGTGTGTGTGTGTGTGTGTGTGTGTGTGTGTGTGTGTGTGTGTGTGTGTGTGTGTGTGTGTTGTGTGTATGTGTGTGTGTGTGTGTGTGTGTGTGGTGTGTGTGTGTGTGTGTGTGTGTGTGTGCGTATGCGTATGCGAGTGTGTGTGTGTGTGTGTGTGTGTGTGTGTGTGTGTGTGTGTGTGTTGTTGTTGTTGTTGTTGTTGTTGTTGTTTTGTTTTACGTCTTTCCACATTACGTGATATTAGACGAAAAAAAAAAATCGGGGCTGGAAAAAAAAGGTTAACACAATGAGTCAAAAGAATTAACTTATCTACAACTATAACACAAAAATAGAATATCCACTTAATCAAAGATTATTTTAAAAAAATAAAAATAAAAAATAATAATAATAATAAAAAATGAAATTAAAAAAAAAAAAATCTACACACACACACAACCAAGCAAAAAGAAAAATCAAACATATAACTCTTCTGTTCTGTCTCACCACTGACTGTTATCGATTATAAGTATTTGCCAATTGGACTTTTAGCTAAGTGCAAAAAGAAAAGATATGTTTCACTTGCTGACAGGAAAACGTTTTGAATAGGCTGTACAGACGTATTTGGAATAAATTTTTTCATTAAGTTACACACAAGAATGTGATCAATTAAAATGCTATGACCACATATACAATGTATATTTTTGACATACTTTGTTTTCAAACAATCCAATTTCCATCTACAGATCAAGGAACTTATCTGACGTCTACGGTAAATGTTTTGGTCGTACTTACTTAACATTTCATACATATTTTTCATTTCATCGTTTAAACCAAAACACCCACTTTCTCTTTCTATCAAATGAAAATGAGAAAATTGTACTTTTTCTGCCAAAGTATAGCACTCTTGCACTGACATAGAGAAGTTTAAAAAATGCGAATCTGATGATCGTTTTGCTCCTCTCTTTGCTAGAACATCAACCTTTTCATTATAATATAACCCACAGTGGGAGGGCACCCAAAGAAATGTTATTTCGGTGTCTCTGACTGAGAGGAAATGTACTAAATTATTTATTTCAGTGATCATGTCAGGTCGAACATTTAATTTAAAATTCTTCATTGCAGTAAGAACTGACTTGGAATCTACACATAAAACAACTTTAAATAAATTTTGAGGGTAATCCACAACAAACTTTAAAGCCATAATTATAGCAAATAACTCGGCCGTGAATATATGATTTGTTTTTTCCGAGATAATAAGACTTTTCTATGTTAAGGCCCGGGATAATGTATGCTGCACCTGCATGTTCATCGATTAATGATCCATCAGTGTATATCTTCAAATGGCTGGAATAGTGATCATGCAAATGCATTTTGATATTGGATAACAATAAATTAGTATTTTCAGCCTTTGTATGTGTGTGTGTGTGTGTGTGTGTGTGCGTGTAAGCTACCGTGTCTTTTCTCCTCGTTTTGAATGTTCATTCGTTTTTGCTTTTTGTTTGTTTGTTTGTTTGTTTGTTTGTTGTTTTACTGAATTGTAAAGGTTTATTATTCAAAATCTGATTTGTGTAAAACTTTCATGGCCATCAATGAGCATGATAGACACGATGCTAAGGAACTCTGGTCCGAGGTACATGACAGCGTTGTACTGTTCGCTTTCTTTTCATAAATATACTATAGCAATAGATACAACCAAACAACAAAGACCTTCTTCATGTCACGATGTGCATCTGCATAATAACACCCTAGTTTTTTTTTTGTTCACAACACGCCTGGTCCGTTTAATGGCGACCCCTAGAAGACCATAAGAATCATCTTTATTGAGAGAGTCTCACTTTGGGGGGAGGAGAGGGGGAGTAAATCTTGTGTAGAATTTATACTGTAGACAAAACTATTCCAGTGAAAAAAAATGGATTGGAAAGGGATGAAGTCGATTGTGGGACGTAAAAGTAGTAAGCAGACATAAATATTTAAGGAAAAAAAAAGGTTTTAAAGTAAAGTTAATTTTTACTGGATTTGAAACTCTTGTACAAAGATATTCCAAACAAGAAATCCAGTCATCTCCGGGGAGTGGTTCTTTTTTGGGAGATACATCTGGTACACACACCACACACACACACACACACACACACACACACACACACACACACACACACACACACACCACACACACACACACACACACACACACACACACACACACACACACACACAACACACAACACATACACACACAACACAGCGCACACACAAAACCACACACACACACACACACACACACACAACACCACAACACACACAACACACACACACACACACACACAACACACACACACACACACACACACACACACACACAAACACACACACATAACACACACACACACAAACACAGCACACAAACACACACACACACACACACACACACACACACACACACACACACACACACACACACACACACACACACACACACACACACAACACACACACACACACCCACACACACACACCACAAACAACACAACACAAAACACCCAATCTCACCACCCTTCCTTCACACACACACACACACACACACACACACACACACACACACACACACACACACACACACACACATTGCGGAAAAGGAAACAACTTTTTTCTAAGGGAGGAATTTTTTTACCGGCAGGCAAACCTAGTACAAACAATGGAGAAAAACCAGAAAAAAATCGTCTTTTACTGGAGGGAGTCTATAAGAGAGGCAAATTTGAATAAACACAGATAATAAGATAAAAATGGAGAAGAAGCAGAAAGAAAGAAAGAAAAGAAAGAAAGAAAGAAATGTAGTAGAGAGGAATTCTTCATTCAGAAGTCTTAATCACCCAGGAAGTTTCTCTCTGGTAACCAGGCCAACCAGACCATGAACATTCCCCGAAGATGAAGTACGGCTGCCTTAATGGCGGGATAAAAAAAAACCCAAAAAACCGGTCATGCACACACAAAACTCCACTCCCTTTATTGGGTAGATGAGATCAATACTTGCCTGTCCATATACGGAGTGTCCGCAGAGAGTATCAGCTTGCGCACGCAGAAGAAGAAGAAGAAGAAGAAGAAGAAGACCATGAACTGCAGCGTTACCAAACCATCAGACATGGAGTAGCCACGAGGGAGGAAGGGGGGGGGGGGGGGGGGGGGGGGGGGGGGGGGGGGGGGGGGGGGGGGGAGGGAAGTGGGGGGGGGGGGGGGAGCGGAAACTAGTGACGGCAGGGAAGGGGAGGGGGCGTTGGAGGAAAGGGGCCGACGAGTACGCATCAAAACCGCCAACAATAATTATCCAACGGGTTTGGTTTTTTGGGGTTTTTGTTTGTTTTGTTTTGTTTTTTGCCTTATTGGGACAGGGTCGTACACAACGGTGAGAATCCTCGCTCCCGAAAGCCGGGGCTTTCTCACGACCGAGCATGGTTGGTTACCTGATCCCTGTCCCACGCTTGACCGCCCCCTATACTACTCCCTGTCCAGCCAGGTGTGAGGTCAATGGCCGCCTGTCCTTCCTCTGACCTGGTCTGCTGGAGTGGTGAGGTGGCAACGGACATTGACCGCGACCACCAGGAGATCGGCAACAGGATCAGCGAGGCGAGCCAGAGACACAGCGGGCACAGGATCAGCATCTCCTCTTCTCGCTGTTCGCGGAGCACACTGAAGGCACTTGACCCTTCCTGTTGACCTGGTTGGCTCTGTGTCTGCCTCCTGCTCTCGGAGTAGCTGGCTGTTCATCACACGTCGCAGCTGGCAGTGTCGCAGCTGGTAGTGTCGCACAGCTGGTAGTGTCACACAGCTGGTAGTGTCACAGATGGCAGTGTCACACAGCTGGTAGTGTCACACTGGTGGTAGTGTCGCAGCTGGTAGTTTTCACAGCTGGCAGTGTCACAGCTGGCAGTGTCACACAGATGGTAGTGTCACAGCTGGTAGTGTCACAGCTGGCAGTGTCACAGCTGGTAGTGTCACAGCTGGTAGTGTCACACAGATGGTAGTGTCACAGCTGGTAGTGTCACAGCTGGCAGTGTCACAGCTGGTAGTGTCACACAGCTGGTAGTGTCACAGCTGGTAGTGTCACACAGCTGGTAGTGTCACAGGTGGTAGTGTCACAGGTGGTACTGTCACAGGTGGTAGTGTCACAGGTGGTAGTGTCACACAGCTGGTAGTGTCACACAGCTGGTAGTGTCACAGCTGGTAGTGTCACAGCTGGTAGTGTCACAGCTGGTAGTGTCACACAGCTGGTAGTGTCACAGCTGGTAGTGTCACACAGCTGGTAGTGTCACACAGCTGGTAGTGTCACACAGCTGATAGTGTCACAGCTGATAGTGTCACACAGCTGGTAGTGTCACACAGCTGGTAGTGTCACACAGCTGGTAGTGTCACAGCTGGTAGTGTCACACAGCTGGCAGTGTCACACAGCTGATAGTGTCACAGTTGGTAGTGTCACACAGCTGGTAGTGTCACACAGCTGGTAGTGTCACACAGCTGGTAGTGTCACAGCTGGTAGTGTCGCACAGCTGGTAGTGTCACACAGCTGGTAGTGTCACAGCTGGTAGTGTCACACAGCTGGTAGTGTCACACAGCTGGTAGTGTCACACAGCTGGTAGTGTCACACAGCTGGTAGTGTCACAGCTGGTAGTGTCACACAGCTGGTAGTGTCACACAGCTGGTAGTGTCACACAGCTGGTAGTGTCACAGCTGGTAGTGTCACACAGCTGGTAGTGTCACAGCTGGTAGTGTCACAGCTGGCAGTGTCACACAGCTGGTAGTGTCACACAGCTGGTAGTGTCACACAGCTGATAGTGTCACAGCTGGCAGTGTCACAGCTGGTAGTGTCACAGCTGGTAGTGTCACACAGCTGGTAGTGTCACAGCTGGTAGTGTCACACAGCTGGTAGTGTCACACAGCTGGTAGTGTCACAGCTGGTAGTATCACAGCTGGCAGTGTCACACAGCTGGTAGTGTCACACAGCTGGTAGTGTCACAGCTGGCAGTGTCACACAGCTGGTAGTGTCACACAGCTGGTAGTGTCACAGCTGGTAGTGTCACAGCTGGTAGTGTCACAGCTGGTAGTGTCACACAGCTGGTAGTGTCACAGCTGGTAGTGTCACAGCTGGTAGTATCACAGCTGGTAGTGTCACAGCTGGTAGTGTTACAGCTGGCAGTGTCACACAGCTGGTAGTGTCACGCAGCTGATAGTGTTACAGCTGGCAGTGTCACACAGCTGGTAGTGTCACACAGCTGATAGTGTTACAGCTGGCAGTGTCACACAGCTGGTAGTGTCAAACAGCTGATAGTGTTACAGCTGGCAGTGTCAACACAGCTGGTAGTGTCACACAGCTGATAGTGTCACACAGCTGATAGTGTCACACAGCTGGCAGTGTCACACAGCTGATAGTGTCACACAGCTGGCAGTGTCACACAGCTGATAGTGTCCACACAGCTGATAGTGTCACACAGCTGGTAGTGTCACACAGCTGGTAGTGTCGCAGCTGTAGTGTCGCAGGTGATAGTGTCACACAGCTGATAGTGTCGCAGCTGGTAGTGTCACAGCTGATAGTGTCACACAGCTGATAGTGTCACACAGCTGGTAGTGTCACAGCTGATAGTGTCACACAGCTGGTAGTGTCACACAGCTGATAGTGTCACACAGCTGATAGTGTCACACAGCTGGTAGTGTCACACAGCTGGTAGTGTCACACAGCTGGTAGTGTCGCAGCTGGTTGTGTCACAGCTGATAGTGTCACAGAGCTGATAGTGTCGCACAGCTGATAGTGTCACACAGCTGATAGTGTCACAGCTGATAGTGTCACACAGCTGGTAGTGTCACACAGCTGGTAGTGTCGCACAGCTGGCAGTGTCACACAGCTGATAGTGTCACACAGCTGGTAGTGTCACACAGCTGATAGTGTCACACAGCTGATAGTGTCCACACAGCTGATAGTGTCGCAGCTGGTAGTGTCACAGCTGATAGTGTCACACAGCTGATAGTGTCACACAGCTGGCAGTGTCACACAGCTGATAGTGTAGCAGCTGGTAGTGTCACAGCTGATAGTGTCACACAGCTGGTAGTGTCACACAGCTGGCAGTGTCACACAGATGATAGTGTCACACAGCTGATAGTGTCACACAGCTGATAGTGTCACACAGCTGATAGTGTCGCAGCTAGTAGTGTCACAGCTGATAGTGTCACAGCTGGTAGTGTCACACAGCTGATAGTGTCACACAGCTGATAGTGTCACAGCTGATAGTGTCACAGCTGATAGTGTCACAGCTGGCAGTGTCACAGCTGGTAGTGTCACAGCTGGTAGTGTCACAGCTGATATGTCACACAGCTGGTAGTGTCACAGCTGGTAGTGTCACAGCTGATAGTGTCACACAGCTGATAGTGTCACAGCTGATAGTGTCGCAGCTGGTAGTGTCACAGCTGATAGTGTCACAGCTGGTAGTGTCACAACTGATAGTGTCACACAGCTGATAGTGTCACACAGCTGATAGTGTCACAGCTGATAGTGTCACACAGCTGATAGTGTCACACAGCTGATAGTGTCACAGCTGGT
>CM031623.1:33499424-33506924 GCA_018398815.1 Conus ventricosus
AGACTGCATTATGCAGAACCAGACTGCATTTATGCAGAACCAGACCGCATTATGCAGAACAAGACCGCACTATGGAGAACCAGACTGCATTATGGAGAATCAGACTGCATTATGCAGAACGACACTGCATTATACAGACCAGACTGCATTATGAAGAACCAGACCGCACTATGGAGAACAGACTGCATTATGGAGAACCAGACTGCATTATGCAGAACCAGACGCACTAATGGAGAACCAGACTGCATTATGGAGAACCAGACTGCATTATGGAGAACCAGACTGCATTATGGAGAACATGACTGCATTATGGAGAACCAGACTGCATTATGGAGAACCAGACTGCAATTATGGAGAACCAGATGAATTATGGAGAACCAGACTGCATTATGGAGAGCCAGACTGCATTATGGAGAACATGACTGATTCATGGGAACCAGACCGCATTATAGAGAACCAGACTGCATTATGGAGAACCAGACTGCTTATGCAGAACAGATGATCATGCGGAAAACCAGACCGCATTATGAGACAAGACGCAATGGAGAACCAGACTGCATTATGGAGAATCAGACTGCATTATGCAGAACGACACTGCATTATACAGAACCAGACGCATTATGAAGAACCAGACGCACTTAGAGAACCAGACTGCATTATGGAGAACCAGACTGCATTATGCAGAACCAGACCGCACTATGGAGAACCAGACTGCATTATGGAGAGAACCAGACTGCATTATGGGAACCAGACTGCATTATGGAGAACATGACTGCATTATGGAAACCAGGACTGCATTATGGGAGAACCAGACTGAATTATAGAGACCCAGACTGCATTATGGAAAACCAGACCGCATTATGGAGAACCAGACTGAATTATGGAGAACCATGCATTATGGAGAACTTGAATACATTATGGAGAACCGGGACTGAATTATGGAGAACCAGACAGCATTATGGAGAACCAGACTGCATTATGGAGAACCATGCATTATGGAGAAACTTGAATACAACATGGGGGAACCAACTGAATTATGGAGAACCAGACTGCATTATGGAGAACGAGTCTGCATTATGGGAGAACCTGACTGCTTTTATGGAGAACCAGACTGAATTATGCAGAACCAGACTGCATGCATTATGGAGAACCAGACTGCGTAATGCAGAACCAGACTGCATTATGGAGAACCAGACTGTATTATGGAGAACCAGACTGCATTATAGAGAACCAGACTGCATTATGGAGAACCAGACTGATTCATGCGGAACCAGACCGCATTATAGAGAACCACACTGCATTATGGAGAACCAGACTGCATTATAGAGAACCAGACTGCATTATAGAGAACCAGACTGTATTATGGAGAACCAGACTGCATTATAGAGAACCAGACTGCATTATAAGGAACCAGACTGCATCATGGAAAACCAGATTTGCATCATGGAGAACCAGACTGCATTATGGACACCAGCCTGCATTATGGAGAACTTGAATACATTATGGAGAACCAGACTGAATTATGGAGAACCAGACTGCATTATGGAGAACCAGACTGCGTAATGGAGAACCAGACCGGATTATGGAGAGCCCAGACTGCATTATAGAGAACCAGACTGCATTATAGAGAAGCAGACTGCATTATGCAGAAGCAGACTGCATTATGGAGAACCAGACTGTATTATGGAGAACCAGATGCTTATGGAAAACCTGAATACATTATGGAGAACCAGACTGCATTATGGAGAAGCACACTGCATTATGGAGAACCAGACTGCATTATGGAGAACTGACTGCATTATGGAGAACCACACTGCATTATGGAGAACCAGACTGATTTATGGAGAACCAGACTGATTTATGGGAACCTGACTGCATTATGCAGAACCAGACTGCATTATGCAGAACCAGACTGCATTATGGAGAACCAGACTGCATTATAGAGAACCAGACTGATTTATGGAGAACCTGACTGCATTATGCAGAACCAGACTGCATTATGCAGAACCAGACTGCATTATGGAGAACCAGACTGCATTATGGAGAACCAGACTGCATTATGCAGAACCAGACTGCATTGTGGAGAACCTGACTGCGTTATGCAGAACGAGTCTGCATTATGGAAAACAGACTGCATCATGGAAAACCAGACTGCATTATGGAGAACCAGACTGCACCTCAGTTTCTATGAACCAGAAGGGAAGACGATTTGTCGCTGGCGGGACGACCTCGTAATGCGATCGATCGATGTATGTAGAAAGAAACTCGTGGAGAGCGTGGCAGCAGAGAGTCCTCAGAAGAGAAGCCCCCTTCAGGCAAGTGTTTCGGCCCTTATCTCCTGACACTCTAGGGGGGTTGGGCCACACCCGGTTCATGACTCCGGATGTCCCTCTGCTGCCTCTTTTTTTTTTCCCCCATCTTGGGACGAGCCATGGCTGGGATTCGAAACCCATGACCCTCTGGACATGCTCATTTTCTACTTAATGACTCGCGCTTTAACCACTGAGCCACAGGGACACCTGATATTTGTAGGAAATTAAGCCTTATGAAGTTCACTTTTGTTCCTCCTTGACCAGATCCAGCTTGAACACCTCTCTGCCGCTTCTGCCATTGCTTTCAGGGCTCTGGTTTTTTCCTTCCCTGCAACTGAGAGCTGTTTCATGAGGCTGTATGCAGACGTTCCTACAAATCCCCTAGCTCCAATTTTCGCAGTGAGGACTTTGACCTGATAGCCTTCTCTCCTCAGGCTGTTTGCCAGATCAGCATACTTTTCAGTCTTGTAGATTTGACTGCCTCCATTCTGTTCTATTTGGGACCGTGAGCTCGTCATGATCAGCTGCTTGGTTGACTTAGAGTGGACTGTATTGGTCTGTCCAGCCATCTTGCTGATGATCTGGGTGTGTTCATTCTGGGAGGTCTGCAGTGCACTCCCAGTCATCTGCCCCATCCAGCAGACTCTGCCTGCATGTTTCGAGTGGCATTGTTGTTCTTGGCCATGATTTGCTCCCTCCTCCCGTGAAGAATGTTGCGGGTGCTTTTGGAGTCCTGATTTTCCCTTTTGTGGTGTTGGTACTACCCCGGGACTACTTGTACAATTTCTTTGAGCACTTGGTTGTGCCTCCATGTGTACCTTCCCTTGAGCCAGGGCTACTTTACATGAGCTTAGAATGCTGCACTTTTTTGTTTTTTCATGGCAGAGGGGGCATGCAGGATCGTCTATTTTCCCCACTTCACCAGGTTTGCATTTGAGGGCAGAAGGTCATATGCAGATCTGAGAATGAAGCTGATCCTGAGAGGGGCCATGTGCCAAATGTCATTCCAAGTTAGACTTCTTTGGAGTGCATTCTCCACGTTGTCCATTGCCCTTGCTGGCTCTGCTGGACTGCTTTTGGAGTCTTTTTTGGTCTTCTTCTTTTCTCATCTCCTCAATCAGCATGTCTCTTTTGGCTTTTCCTTTGGCCTTTGACCACCATTCAGTTTTGGTCACCCCAGTCCTTGTCTGTTGGTCTGTGTGTGTCCTGTTATTTCTTGATCTTGAGACTTTCTTTTGCAGAATCCATCGCCTCTTGAACTTTCCATTTTCTGCCTGTCTTCAGCTGGGGCTTGATTGCTTCTACCACCTTGTCTCCTGAGTCCTCCAGCATGCTTTGAAGTCTGATCTTCCCTGCTTTGTATTCCTCCAGGATGGATTTCAGTGGTAGTTTGAGCTTTGCTTGGCGACAGTACAGCGCGATGTCAGTCAGACAGGGTGGGACACCAAGCCATTTCCTTGTGAACTTGTTGATTTTGGCTTCCATTGCCTCCACTGTGCTGGTGCAGATGTCGTATATCATCAGAGGCCATAGGAGCTTTAGTATCAGCATGAACTGCAGACACCAGACCTTGTATTTGCCAGGGAGCCCACACTGGTCAATGGTCTCCAAGCCTTCTTCCGCCATCTGCTTGGTTTCTTTTGCTCTTTGTGTGTCTTTCAGCGTATCATCATACAATCTTCCAAGGCTCTTGATTGGCTCTTCTGTGACTGTTGGAATGGCCTGGTTGGCAACACTGAAGACCACAGATTCGGCCACTTTTCCTTTCCTCAGTGAGAGACTCGTGATTTCTTTGGCTTGAACTTCATTCTGGATGAGGCAACTATGTCGTCCAGCCTCTCCAGCACATGACGTGTCTCGTCTTCTCTGGATGAAATCACTGTAGTGTCATCCATGAAGGCCTTGAGAGGAGGCATCTTGTATCCATCGCCAAGGTCTGTTTGTCTCGCGTTGTTTGTTGCTGCTTTCAAGATGAGTTCCATTGCCAGCACGAACAGTATCGGGGAAATTGCACAGCCATTGCAATGCCCACTTCCAAGTTGATCCAATCAGTTGTGTACTCCTTGGTAGAGAACCGCATTGAGAAGCCATTGAAGTACTTCTTGAGCATGTCGCGGATGTTCTTTGGCACATGGTACATCTCAAGAGCCAACTGTATCATCTCATGGGGCACAGATCATATGCGTTTGCCAGATCAAGCCACACTACGTCCAGGTCTCTCTTTTCTGTTTTTGCTTTTTGGATTGCGTCCCAGATCATTGTGGCGTGTTCTACACAGCCAGCCCACGCCTGGGATGCCACCTTTCTGGACTGACACATCCAAGTACTTGTTTTCCATCAGGTACTTGGTCAGCCTTGCTGCCATGACAGAGAAGAAGATTTTCCTTCGACGTTCAGTAGTGATATTGGTCTGAACTGGCTGATGTCACTTGAGTTTTGCTCTTTGGGGATGTACACACCATCTGCCGTCATCCACTGGCCGCTGATCTTCTGGTTTCTCCAAGCCGATCGCAGCAGCCTGTGGAGCCACTCCAGCACCTTGGGACATTTCTTGTAAGCTGGGTAAGGTATTCCGTTTGGCCCTGGTGATGATTTGGCTCTGGCTTTGTCGACCACCTTCTTGATTTCCGCCAACGTTGGAGGCTTGCCATTGAACTGTTCTCAGGGTTGGTTGGCCACACCAGACCTTGAATGTCGAGTGGTGCTTTGCTCTGTGAGTCGGAGTATGTTTTCCTCAGATGCTGCTCAAGAACTCCTTTGTCCACACTTAGGGTCCCAGATTTTGGCTGCTCAAACAGTGTTCTGGCAAACTGGAAGGGGTTCTGAAGAAGCGCTTTTGTGTCTTCTTCTTTTTGCTCTTCCTCTTCCTCGCAGATTCCGCTTTGCTGAGGGCGCTGTGTTTTTCTTTCAGGTCTTCCACAGTTTTTCCAAGCCTTGTTTTTCAGCTGGCAGTGCGGTCTTCATTTGCTTCTTGAGGTTGTTCTTTTGGACCCTGATCTTGTCCATCTTTTCTTGGCGTCTGGATTTCTTTGGAGGTGTTTTCTCTTTGGGTAGTTTTACTCCATAGGCGTCTCTACATGTGGCATACACAATGTCCCATATGTGGCTAGTTTGTGTTCCAGGGTGCTTTTCCCTATCAGTGCATCGAGTCTTTGGACGATTTTTGCATCCAGTTTTTCCCAATCTTCAGTTTCGTTTGCTCGTGGCAGGTTGAGTTTCAGGCGCCTGGCATCGAGGGCCTGTGCAAATTCCTCATCCGAACCAACAGCGTGGATGTCCTTGGCACTGTGGTTTAAATCCTGGCCTTGGTCTTCGACGTCTTATCTGCTGATGCAGTGCGCTGCTGCTCATTCAGATGAGTCTTCACACATCCCATCTTTGTTCGGTGGATCTTCATGCCAGGGTGGTAGCGAAACGCTTTCCACAGACACATGGATATTCCATTTGGTCCATGTTCATAGTCCGTTTGGGATTTGCAGTCGTGATTGGTTGAGCACGATGGATTCATCATTCTCTCCCCCTTTCGGTGAATCCTGGGAGCATTTTTTCCTTTTAGTTTTAGTAGCCACATGTTTAAGGCAAAGGGGGACCCAGCCCACAGACCCCTTTGGGGTTCTGGTTTTTCCCCCATGCCCCCGGGGTTTTTCCCCGGAAGTCCCCCCGGCTTTTTCCGGAAGTCAATGGTTTACCCATGCTCAGTAGAAAGAAAACTCGTGGAGAGCGGGGCAGCAGAGAGTCCTCAGAAGAGAAGCCCCTTCAGGCAAGTGTTTGGGCCCCTTATCCCCTGACACTCTAGGGGGGTTGGGCCCCCCCGGTTCATGATCCGGATGTCCCTCTGCTGCCCTTTTTTTTTTCCCCCATCTTGGGACGAGCCATGGCTGGGATTCAAACCCCATGACCCTCGGGACATGCTCATTTTTACTTAATGACTCGCGCTTTTAACCACTGAGCCACAGGGACACCTGATATTTGTTGGGAAATTAAGCCTTATGAGTTCACTTTTGTTCCTCCTTGACAGATCCAGCTTGAACACCTCTCTGCCGCTTTCCCATTGCTTTCAGGGCTCGGTTTTTTCCTTCCCTGCAACTGAGAGCTGTTTACTGGGCTGTATGCAGACGTTCCTACAAATCCCTAGCTCCAATTTCTGCAGTGAGGACTTTGACCTGATAGCCTTCTCTCCTCAGGCTGTTTGCCAGATCAGCATACTTTTCAGTCTTGTAGATTTGAGCTGCCTCCATTCTGTTCTCATATGGCCCCGTGAGCTCGATCATGATCAGCTGCTTGGTATTATTACACCACCATCTAGTAAATGACGGCCCAGAACGCGATTTGAGGGGAACACACACACACACACAACACACACCACCACGCCACGCAGCAGCGCGCCGCCACACCACACACAACAACACACACACACACACCCACCCCACACACACACACACACACACACACTCACACACCCCAACGCCATCAAAATACAGACGACATTCCCACTCAGCCATTGGAACAGAATCCAGGTGCTGCCTGAGGCAGCGGACTCCAGGCTCTAAGACCAGCGGGCAGATTTCCCCAGGGAACAACAGACCCCGTGCTGCCAGGCCACATCACCATGCCGGGGGGGGGGGGTGGGGGGGGGGGGGGGGGGGATGAGGCGGTTCCTGAAATGAAAAACTCTCCTCTACATTAGTTGATATGCGGACGTCAAAGCAAGAATTGGCAAAGCCAAAATAGCTTTTTCGTCAATTAAAGAGCATCTGGACCTCCAGGCTTGTCGGCAGACAAACCCAAGATACGATTTTTCCAATCTAATGTCAAGTCAGTACTCATGTATGGCGCGAGACGGGGGAGAACAACAAGACCATCTCAAGAAAATACGGACATTCATTAACGGCTGCCTCCGACAGATACTTCAGATCCACGGGCCCAGACACCATCAGGAATGTGGAAACGTGGGAGCTGACACTTCAACTCCCTGCGGAGAAAGAGGTGAAAAAGAGGAAATTAATGGCGTTGGTTTAGGCCCACACTGAGGAAGCCCATCGACGACATGACGCGACATGTGCTGCGCTGGAACCCACAGGGACAGAGGAGAAGGAGAAAAACCTTGGAATTCAGGAGGAGAGACTTGGATACAGAGAGGAAGAAAGCGGGATACACCTGGAGAGAATTGGAAAGGGCAGTCCAGGAC
>CM031623.1:33511924-33562149 GCA_018398815.1 Conus ventricosus
ACGGTTGAGGGATAGGTCTCTATTCAGCAGGCTGTTAAATAAAAAATAAAAATAAAAACTTTTTAAAAAAAAAACAACAACATTAATTAGAATACATGAGTTTGAAAAATAATGAAAAAAGGCTCCGCCCCAAAACGTAGACAAACGAATCACAAGACAAAACACGACGCGTTTCGACCTCTTAGGTCTTCGTCGGGCACGAGACACAACACTCAGGGCAACGAAAAGGAAGGATCCATCACCACTGTTGCCATGGCAACCATGCTGTTCGACACTCCGCTAACTCTCTCTACCTTCTCCCATGCTACAACTGCTATTGCCATATTATCACCAAAAGTGGAAGTAATCCTCTCTTCATTTTCTTTTCTCTCAGTATTTTGATCATCACTATTATCATTATTGCTATTCCTATCAGTATTACTTTATCATTATCATCATGACTACCTCGACACACACACATTGTCTCCTTCCCGACAGACTCGTTGTCAATCGACGCCCATCTTGCCCTGAATTCGACGAAGGATAGGTGATTGCTCGTTCATCTTCGTTGTCCTGAGTGTTGTACGTGTCTCTTGCCTGAAGAAGACCTAAGAGGTCGAAACGCGTCGTGTTTTGTCCTGTGATTCATTTGTCTACGTTTTGGGGCGGAGTCTTATGAATAATGTTTTTTTTTTTTCAAATTGTTTAGAGTTCCGCCTGCAGTCGCCTCACTCGGCAACTAGATCTAGGATGAATGAGGTTTTCCATCTTGAGGTCCTTAAGGTCCTCTTCTTCACTCACGTTTGAACACCCCACCCCCCACCCCCCACCCCCACCCGTCCCCAGTGGTCCTTCCTCCTCTCCCCCACCTCCCTTCGCTTTTCTTTTCCCGAAGCGTTTTGCCAAATCAGTGTAATATGTGGATGGAGATATTTGCGAGTCGCACCTTTTTTTTTCTCCCGTGCAACTTATAAATAAGCTCATTCTCTCTCTCTCTCTCTCTCTCTCTGTTGTCTGTCCTTTCTCACTTACCACACACACACACACACACACACACACACACACACACACTTACCATTTCTTTTTTTTTCTTTAATCGTGTGCCTGTAGCCAGGGAAATCAATCCTGAAACATGAGAAAGCTATGAGAGAGAGAGAGAGAGAGAGAGAGAGAGAGAGAGACGGAGGGGGTGGAGATGGGAGGGAGATGGGGATGGAGAGGGGAGGGGGAAAGGACAGGAGGGGATGGCATGGGTTAAAAAGGCGTGAAACGTTACCTGCGTCTGAGGTCACGCGTTCTGTGAGTTTGGTTGGTTTTGTTTCGTTTTGTTTTGTTTTGATCCTTTAATTCCTTTTTTTTTTTGGCCTATCGGTGACAGGCTGGGAGAGAAAATGACACAGGGAGAGAAGGGGAGTGGGGGGGGGGGGGGGGGGCAGACAGAGAGAGAGAGAGAATAGAGGGGGGGGGGCAGAGAGACAAAGAGAAAGATAAATTTGAGAATAGGGCTTTTCCCCCTTGTCAAAACTTACTACGCGATCAAGGATCAGATAAACAAAGATTACAACTCTCTCTCTCTCTCTCTCTCTCTCTCTCTCTCTCTCTCTCTTATGTATGTGCACTGATTCAGAGAGTAGCCTACTTCCCGCCAACCTCGCAACATAAGTGCTTTGTGTATCAGACATGCACTGACTGAGGCCAGTGTATGGGTGCTACTTCTGCCACTTGGTCGGCTAATCCTTCAGTCACGCGTGTCTCCGTCCGAGACGCGACACATGAATCACAGTCTATTTGGGTACTGGTTCGTGTCGAAGTCTCCAGCGATCAGGGGCCGTTTGCATGTGTCTATTGTTTGGGTGAGCGAATGAAGGAAAAGAAAAAAATTCTCTGCGCAAAACCCCGACGCGTCACGCACGAGCACTTGATTCGAGGCACCGCAGGGACACATCACAACGGATGGAAAGAGAGAGACAGACAGACAGACAGACAGACAAACAGTCCAGACACTGGGTTGCGGGTTTCGTCAGGGTTCTTTCCCAAGCCCTTCAATGGCACGAACTACCCAGTCTCAGTCGGGGTCTGTCTCCCTATTCAAGTCTCTGGGCATAGCGGTAGTATTGTCGAAGCTGTCCTTGCCGCCGTAACCGTCTACGGCTGTTCTGTCGCAGTCCTTGGGCAAAACTGTCTCCTTTCAACTGGCGGCCCTAGCACTGGTCTGTCCCTAGTGTCTCTGTCAGCACGACATAGCTCTTGAACTAACTAAAATGATAAAAATATATATATATATATAATATATATATATATGTTTGTGTGTGTGTGTGTGTGTGTGTGTGTGTGTGTGAAGGAACCCCCCCCCCCCCCCCCCCCCCCCATCCAAGCCATTTTTACTACAAATAATCTTTATTTGATTGTATTATTTTTACTGTTTATACAATCATACTTTTTTGTGATATAATTTCTTGGCATTGAAATTTTGTGCTCTTTTATTCCATACTTAGTTTAATGAGAATGATATGTTTTTTTATAGTTAAATGTTTATACAAGTCTGTTTTTCAATTTTCACACCCCTATGAATTATCTCCCTTCGGTCACTCTCTCTCTCTCTCTCTCTCTCTCTCTCTCTCCCAACTTCAAACATCTTACTTAGCAGTAAATCTTTTATTCCTGATTTGTATTTAACTCTGCAGGTTACTTTTACAGTTTACGTAATTATACATTTTGCAATATTATTGATCTTTTGAATGGTGCTATTGTTTTTGTTTTCTTTCTTTTTTATACTTAACTTTGAGCTTATCTTGGAGCGTTCTGTTTTACAGTTGGAGTGTTTATTTAAGTGTTGTTATGATATTGCATATGTGATGGTGGTTTGTGGTGGTGATGTGTGCACCTTGTGTGTGTGTGTGTGTGTGTGTGTGTGTGTTGTGTGTTGTGTGTGTTTGTGTGTATGACACTGTTTTGGCGGGGTGTGTGTGTGTGTGTGATTCTGTATTGGTGTGGTGTGTGTGTGTAACTGCGGGGTGGGGGGTGGGTGAGAGGGTGGTAGGATGTGTGTGTGCATGTGTTAAATATTTATATATAAGTGACACAAGATGGATAAATGAATTGACAAGGAATGACTGAGCACAGTGCAAAGAGTGGAATATTTTTAATGATATACTAGTTTATAAGTTGTTGCAATATGTGAATTTTGATAATGGCACCACAAACAAATTTTCCTTGTATTCTATGAGGACAAATAAAATATCGTGTATCGCGTGTATCGTGTATCGTGTAAAAGTTAAGGACCCGTCTTCTTTTTCGAGCCCACGCGTCGTAGTACTGCCAGAGTTCTCGTCTGCTTGTTTACCTGACCATCAGTGAACACTTCTCTAGCGAGACGCACTTCCGCTGAGCTCGCCTGTATACACACACACCACACACACACACACACACACAACATCCTTGCATTTCTACGAGACAATGAATGCTAGGCCTGCGTGTTACCATGCAAACCTGTAAAGTAGACCGCCAGTGAATCGAACCCTTCCTCCCCTCCCCACCCCCTAGGTGTCAACCTATACGGTTTTCCCGTATTGCTGTACGGGAAACCTACGATTTCGGGTCTGTACGGCCATATTCAAGTTTCAATACGGGTAAAAACTGATTTATATGGGCAAATCTTAAATCACTGAGGCAAATTGCGAGGTGAACAAATTTTCACAGCAGACGACACGGACTCTTAGCACTGAAACGGGAACGAACTAAGTAGATGATCGGTCATGTTTTGAGATCAACCCTTCAGCCCCCTTGTTGCAGGCAGCAAAGTCTGCCACCATGCAGTACAACGATGAACATCAGTAACTGTCATTTGCAAGTAACGGTGTTGAACAGAACAATGGCTGTGTGTTCTTGGGAAATTGGTATGATTGGGAATAGAAACTATGGGGATCACAGTAAGTAAGATGTACTCCTGACTTCAATGGACTAATTATGTTGGTAGGACTGGAAAGTGCACTGAACAAATTGGTTTGTGACTTTGATGGACTCATGATGTTGGTAAAGTGGAAGAGTGTGTAAACAATGGGTTTACAAACAGTTTCAATACTGCATCATTGTCAGTGTTTCACTATAGGGTGTGTGATTTGATATACAAACTGTCTCAAGTGATGCATTCTGCTGGAATGGAAGAGAAGATTCTGTTGGATGGGTAAATGTTATTGTTATTCATAGACTGTCTTAAACTGCCATTTGTTTCAAGATGTTCTGCCTGATACTGAGTTTTACATTGTATTCACAGCAATTTTTGTTTATGTTTTTGCGTTTTCCGTATTGTATATAAAGGTTTTGGGGCTCGGAATAAGGAAAAAAGTACTTTTCAATTTGGGAAGCTGTGAAATGAGGAAAGTTGGGTTGACATGTTGCTGGCCTCTTCCCGACTTCTGTCTCTCCGCTCCCTTCCGCCCCCCGCCCCGCCCCACCTCCCTCCTTTTTTCTTTTTTTTTTAAATTTTTTAAAGTAAGGTTAATGCTTTGTTTGTTCCTCCTGCAGAAATCGCGTCCGTTTGGATTTGTCGGGAACGGGTGGCGCGGAGTAGCGTCCCTTCCCTGAACCCACACCAGAGCCATGTTTGAACAGCACACCTGTGCACGCGCACTTCCGCGAGATTTTGGGCTTTACCATTGCTTGAAGAACAACAGGTCATGGGACAGGATGTTGACTCTCCCCCAGTCATCAGCATCAATGACCATGAACTGGAATGTCGTCCATGACTTTGTTTATCTGGGCTTAACATCTCAGACACCCTCTCACTTGACGCAGAGCTCAACAGGCCCCATCGGCAAGGCAGCTCCCACCATGACCAGACTGACAAAGAAAAGCATGGAACAACAGCAAGCTGACGAGCACACAAAGATCCAGATCTACAGAGCCTGTGTTGTGTGCACCCTCCTGTATGGCAGCAAGTCTTGGCTTTGCGTGCCCGACAAGAGCGAAAGCTCAATGCTTTTCATATGCGTAGTTCGACGCTTTTCTGAACATCACCTGGCAGGACAAGGTCCCAAACAACGCTGTCCTGGAAAGACCCGGATGCACTAGCATGTACACGCTGCTGAAACAGGGGACGTATGCGCTGGCTCGGCCATGTCGTGCGCATGGATGCGGACGGACCCCTAAAGACCTCTATGGAGAACTTGTGCAGGGAAAACGTCCCACGGGCCCCAGACCACAGCTGCGATTCAAAGACGTGTGCAAGAGGGACCTAAACCCTTTGGGAACATCGACCAGAACAACTGGGAAGCAACAGCCTCGAACGGTCAGCCTGGAGACAGACTGTGCAGAAAAGTCTCTACAAGTTCAAAGAGACACTCGCTCAGCAGCACGGGGAAAAAAGAGAATGAGAAGAAAGGCTGCAGCCCAGGCAGACAGACCAGCGTCCCGATTCATCTGTGCCCTCTGCCACAGGGACTGTCATTCCCGCGTCGAACTGGCCCGCCACACCCGTCGCTGTACCAGAATAGACATCTAGAGCGCAACTCCCTAGTCTTCCGAGACTGAAGGATGCCTAAGTAATGCATTGATTGATTCATCGCTGGTCGTGCTGTTTGTTTATTCCTTTGCATGCATGGACTCATGACTTGATTTATCTCATTTATATTCTGAACCGAAAATGAAACGAAACCAATTCCTTTGCATGCATTGGACTCATGACTTGATTTATCTCATTTATATTCTGAACCCAAAATGAAACGAAACCAATTCCTTTGCATGCATTGGACCCATGACTTGATTTATCTCATTTATAGTCTGAACCGAAAATGAAGAAACCAATTCCTTTGATGCATTGGACTCATGACTCTGATTTATTCATTTATTGTCTGAACCGAAATGAAACGAAACCAATTCCTTTGCATGCATTGGACTCATGACTCTGATTTATCTCATTTATAGCCTGAACCGAAATGAAACGAAACCAATTCAAATCATGCCTTGTAGCCTATTCGCGTGCCCGCGCACGTGCGAATGTAGGCTATGTGTGTGTGCGTACGCGCGGTTGTGTGTGTTGTGGCGTGCGTGCGGGCGCGCGTTGGGGTGGTGGTTATGCTGGTGACTAAGCTACTTTTTCTCGTCACCTAACAATTATCACCATGCAAAAGCAGAGAGCCACCATATCTTGATTCAACTCATATGAGTTACCTGTATATAAATGTGAAGCTGATCGAACCATTGCATCTTAAGTGGCACTCACGTTGTGCCGTAGTGTGTAACGTCGCCCATCTCAACAGATTTCTCTGAGCAAAATCCGAGTAAGCTTAAATATCCCCAGAAAAAACTCCATGGCTACGATGCGCGCCATCTATTTTGTTTCCTTTTTACTTCCTACCTGTGTGTGTTTTTGCTCTTGTCATTTGGGGTGGGGTAAACTACATTTAACTTATTTTCATGCAAGGATATGGTTGCGTGTTCTGACCACTTTCACACGTAAAAAAACTAGGGGTCAAAATTGTCATGGGCTCAATGTCGCACAAGGTATTCACCAGAGAACGACTGCCCGTTACTAATCTTATCCAGCACTCCGTAAAGAGAACAAAAGGTAATTGACCCGAGGGCTTCTGTCTCCCCAAACAAACACCCGGAAAAGAATGAGAGAAAAGGTAAAAGAGCCAAAACAGGCCCGGTAGCTTTGCTTGAAACAAAAAATAAAGAGTGCAGACACAGCAAAAAACAACCCGCAGTGGTAATGTCGTCAGCATTCAAAAAGCTGCACATTTGGGCAGCAGCTTCACGTGCACTGAAAGTTTTCAGCGTGTTGTTTCGTTCCCGTCGAGTTCACAATTACTCACGCACTTACTTACATGAACACGTGCCAATTCCCCGTGACTGTCATCTTTCTAACAAAATCAGCTGCTTGTTGAGTTATTTTTTAAACGTTAAGGATTGCCTCAGCTTATCGAACGTTTACCGTTTGTGAACACTCTATAAATTTTTTTTTTCACATGAAGTTTGGAATTTTTCCTTTTTCTTCTAATCATCTAATCACGTATAATCTACAAACATTGTGTAATTAAACCTTGCTGCACACATGGACAGTTTAGTTCAAAAAACAAAAAAAAAATTCCCCACAGGAATTTTTACAAGGGTCAGATTATTGCGATGGGTTTATTTTAGGCGTGCTACGATTTTGGTTGTCGGATTTGATAATGAAAAGAAGCAAACTTAAATTACTATTGACCAGCCCGAACGGAACAAACAAAATTACAATTACTTCACTTTTACTGCAAGTTACTTCACTTTGAATGTCATGACAAGAAAGGTAGAATACATAGCTTTTTAACCTCTGTGCGGACTCCCCCGTGGGATTGCCGGGGTGTGCTATGGAGGTGGCATGCTAGAATTCAGCGTCCCTGCCAGTCACCGGCATGTCGTTTAGGGCGACTCAGTGGACAAGGTCCTCCAGTTGGGGGGGTGGGCACAGGGCTTACAACCCTGTCCCTTAAAAAATGATGTTACAGCACCACTACCAGCGCATCCGACCACGGATGGCAGACGGAAATGCAGCACACCAGGCAAACTGGACTGATGGACGGACGTAGCCAAACCCGAGCGGGAGCTGGCGCCCGATGGCGGCTGGATTTACTGAAGCCGAAACAGAAGGTGAGGGTGGGGGTGGGGTGTGGAACGTCCAGACCTTGTTACCAGATGGCAAGATGTGCCCCAACTAGTCAAAGAGTTGACAATACGCTGGACATCTTGGGAGTCAGCGAGGTCAGATGGACCGGCACAGGAAAGAGGGGACTGGCGTCAGGACATACATTGTCTTCTCTGGAAGATTCAGATAACCAACATCTTGAGGGAGTAGCACTTCTCCTCAACAGAAAAAACAGAAAAAGCATTACTAGAATGGAAAAACCCATTTGGACCAAGACTTTTGAGGCAAGATTCCACTCCAAATACACCAAGCTGACAGTTTAGTTTGTACGCCAATCGAAGAGGAGATATAGAAGCCAAGGATGCATTTTACGATCAGCTCCAAGCTGAAGCGGAGGAATATTTGCGCCATGACATTGGTACTGATTCATTGCGATTGAATGCAAAGGATGGGCCGTGATAACACCGGAGAGGGAGCATGATATTAGGCAAAATGGAATTGGTCCATCAACGATTATGGAGAAAGACTAGCAGACTTTGGAGAGGACAACCTGTTGATTGGAGGCACCTTTTTCAAACAGAGACGTTCACAAACGCTTGGGACATCACCAGACGGGACCACAAAAACCAGATAGATCACATCTTAGTCAATCGGAGATGGAGGAGTCCTTCAAGATGTCAGGGGCCTACAGGAGGAGCAGATGTGCCCGTGACCACCACCCTTGTGTTGGCCACCGGTTTCCCTGAATCTACGCCGAAACACGAGGAGACAGGCACGTCAGCAGAGAATAGACTCTGGACAGACTGAATTGCGACGCTCACCAACATCTTTTGTGTGGAAATAAAGAAAACAGATTCCGAGGCGCTAGGGGAACAACAAGAGTTAACCAATAGACCGCTTCAACCAGGCTTGCGGGAAGCGGGAGAAAAGGTGTAGGCTTCCGCCCGAAAAAAGAAAGAAGGAAGAGTGAATATAAAGAAAGGAACTGGGGAAAAGATAGATGAAAGAAAGCTGACAATGAGAAGATCAACAACACAGATCCGATCGCTCTTTGAAAGAGCGCACAGAAGAAGATATTACAGAAATAAATAAGAGTAAAGAAGATGACAAGAGCTGACATGAAGGACTACAGCGAGAACCAGGCAGATGAGGCAGAGGAAGCAGCTGGTAGAAATGATCTAAAAACGCTGTACAAGCTAAACAGCAGACTTAAACAATGGGTTCCAAACAATGATGTACCAGTAAAGGACAGATTGGGATTAGGAGGTCGTTGAGGGAAGAGGCAGGAAACTACAGGCTGGAAAGAACATTTGAGTCAGTTTCTGAACCGACCAGACCCCTCAGTAGCAGATATCCAAACGGCAGGCTATAGACCGGGAATCTGCACTCGATCCACCGAGCTAGAAGCGGTGGGACAGCAGCATCAAAAACCATGAAGAACGGCGAAAGAACCAGGGGCCGATGGCGGTATACAGCAGACATGTTGAAGCAGATATTAATGTGGACAGCCCCTATTCTAGACGGAGAGATCTTCGACAGGTTTAGGGAAACGGGCCAGACCCTGAAAGCGTGGAAAAACTGGTCTTATCTTCAAGTTGCCCAAAAGGGAGATTGGGTGACTGCAACAACGGGAGGGGCATAACACTTACTTTCTATCACTAGCAAGGTATGTAGCAAGGTTGTGATGTCAAGGCTGACAGAAAACCCTTGAGAGGAAAACCACCCCCCCCCGTCCACAACAAGCTGGCTTTCGCCCCGGACGATCCTGCTCAGTCATTTCTTCATCTGCAGCCAGGTTCTGGAACAGAGCAATGAGTGGAACAGCCTTTGTACATCAAATTCATTGACCTGGAGAAGGCACTTGACAGCATCCACGAGGTCCTTATGGAAAATCCTGAGACACTACGGAATCCCTGCAAAATTGTCGGGTCCCTGCAAAGCTGTACGGTGACTTCAGTTCGCGGGTGATTGCAAACACGCGCTCTAGACGCCTTCAGTGTCAGCACGGGAGTGAAACCAGGGCTGCAATCTATCGCCTTTCTCTTCATCCTGGCCAGGAATACTGGGATTATGAAAACGCCCACAGACAGCGGAGAGGAGGGGAATCAGAGGACCAGACAATGGTAAAACAACAACGCTGGAAGACTTGGATTTGCTGTCGGGAACTTGCCCTGATTGTCACATCGCTACCAAGACATACAGGAGAAAACAGATTGCATGGCAACAACAGTGGCAACCTGGTTGAAGGTCAACACCAGCAGGACAAAGAAGCATGAGAATTGAATGCCAAGACCCACGCCTCATCAAACTGAACGGAGACGAAATTGAGGAAGGTAGCGACTTCACTATCTGGATCCAAGAGTCTAATAAGGGATGGGGAGGTGGGAGATCCGGGGACTAGACTTGCAAAAGCCAGCCAGGCCTTTGCCTCACTCAGGAGCACATGGACGCATGGAATCTCCGCTGAAAGACCAAGTAAGAATTTCAATCAAATGTAATAAGCACCTTCTTTATGGATCAGAATCTGGAAGATGACCAAAACCATCAGAACAAACTAGATGTCTTCCAAAACAGAGCCTCAGGGCATATCTAGCATTCTATTGGTCCGAATACCATCACCAATGAAGAGAACTGCACCAAAAGGGGCAGAAACTGAACCCTCTCAAGCAAGTCAAACGAAGGATGTTGGCGATGGATAGGCAGTGCTCGCAGCAGACATACAGCATTTCAGAATGCCCTACGATGTGACTCCTGATGGCCCGAAGAAGAAAGAGGAGCCCCCAAAGAAACTTGGAGGAGAACAGTAGCGAGGGGAGATGAAGGAAAATGGTTGGACCTGGGGCCGTCTGGAACGTATTTCAGCGACACGACATCAGTGGCGGGCCTCTGGTCGAGCCTTATGTGTCTACCAGCACAAAGGAGGACTAGATAGATAGAAAGTGCGGACCTTGCCCTAGAAAGCCTAGGTGAAGTTGAACAGGATGTCGAGTCTCTTCTTCCCGGAAGCAGGGCCTACAGCTGGGCATGAACTCCACAGGGAATCATCTTCCAGTTGTATCCTATTTCTATTTATCTTCATAAACCAGAAGTCTCACAGTGATCTTCAAACCCACTGTCGAGGGACCAAAAAACAGTGGCGATTTCTCCTCCGCGTCCACGCCGGAACGTTCGATGTCGAACGCCGTAGGTCGATCCGTTCATGGCGTTGGATGGGACGTCGGTGGTGACGCCCTTCATGTGGGTGCTGCTGCCCATGTAGTCAGCGTGTGTTGACTAAAACCTTAATGCGTAGGAAGAGGGTGAATTAGGTGGTGTTTTGTAAAGGAGGATCGGAACGCCTCACTGATTAAGCTTACACTGAAGGGACTCGTTAACATAGCAGTGTATCCTTGGTGGGTTGTTTGCGCCCCAGAAAAACATCTACCCATGCTCCATGAACTTCAGTGCCGGGGCTGCGAATGGACGACCTGCGAGTCGCTATGTGGGCAGTAGGAATGAGAGGCATGGGAAATGCCACTGCGTGTGCACAGAAAAATGCAGAAAACATAGGGTTGACATATGGTGTGTTACCCAGTTCTTGTTGTATTGTGGGAGTAGAAACGAAAGTGCTCTAACCACGGAGAAAAGCAAGTAAGAAAGAAAAAAAAGCAGAAAGAAAGGCCAATTTTGTGCACGCATTGAACCGTTGGAAAAAAAAAAAAAAAAGATCCTTGATTTTCGAAAATCTATTGTAAGGGAGAACCTGTTTCCCCCCCGATCAGATCAGAAATTTGAATCCCTGGATTGCATAAACTTACGTCTGTTATGGCGATTGCAGTCAGAAATTTCCCGCCATTGTAATATAATTATTCTGTATGACATACATAAAATGTACATGACACAGAAATAGGTAGTGACATAATTGATTCTTTCAAGTACGTAGGCTACGACAGGTCACAGCTCCTCGCGGGGAGGCCCACTGTCCCCCCACCCCCACCCCTCCCCCGCCCTCCCGACGCGTGGTGAATGTCCCAAGTATAAAGGCCCCAGACTGACCTTCCTGAATTCGCTGATATTTGTGTTCCTTTGTCGTCATGTATACTAAGTTAAAGTGGTTTAATGCGAAATTAGTTGACAAAGTTGTCAGAGAATTATGCAAGGGAGGGTTAGAGAATTATGCAAGGAAGGGTTATGTACAAAGAGGATTCACCAAACAAATTTTTGGACCGGGTCGTTTAAAGTTACGAAAAAAGGTTGAAATTCTTCAGATTGCCACGTGTAGAATACAAAAGGAGGATATAAAAAACCTTCAAAATTTTACATGGTTCTTATAATAACAAAGTAGCTGCCAGTAATTTGTTTTTACGTAAAATTTCAACAGCACAGGTCATCCTCTGAAGTTGATAAACCGTTGGTGAAATGTCATCTTTACGCAATTTTTTGTTTTCTTATTAACATGAGAACTCTTCACCTGTCACTAGTGCAACTGCATGACATTCAGTGACTTAAAACACGAGCTCAATAAGCAAACGGAAGAATATTGCTCCAAACAAACTTTAACAAGTTTAAAGTAAAAAAAAATTTAAAAAATAAATAAATAAAATTCGCTAATTCCACTATTGCAATGCATCTTCTAGTAATAGGTTTACTTTTAACCCCAAACGAAACAAAACACACACAAAAAAGACACACAAACATAGCAGGCTAAAGGGCCTTAGGATTGTGCCCTATTACATCATGTTATGGGGACAGAGTTCCCCATGATTTCGCGTAAGATGGGCCTTTCTCCAGCAAGATGTGGTCACATATTTAGACACGCGAAAAAGTCCTCTTTGCTGGTGTTGTATTCTCTTCCATACTCACCTGTTGTATACGCTGTACAGTTCGTTTCTGGACGAATGGTGCTTTCAGTGTAGAACGTTCTGAGGAGGGTAGAGAAAGCTCAACAGTTGGATTTTTGTAAGTGCATGGCATTGTTGATAATGATTCAGTTGTCGTACTTAGTTCCTTGTGAATTTGTGTGTGTGTGTGTGTGTGTGTTCCAGTAGCTTGGAGAGTTTTGAATATTGAATTGTTGTGGCGACACTATCCTTGTGGACTTTAATGATTAGGATTTTGTGTCCCAGAAGACATCAATTGAGTGCAGTTGCCATACAGACAATCTCTTGCAGATTTTAGTGCCATATTGTTGCGCCAGTGCACGGCATCAAGACCAAATTCAGTTCCACGGTTTTTGGTGGTGCAGTACTGCATATGGTACACATCGTTCTCCGTGTCATTGCTGTATGGACACATTTTTCAAACAAATTATACCAAACATATGTTTTTAGTTTAAAAAAAATTATAAAAATCTTTCCTATCTCAGATTTTGTGGAAAATTAATCCGATTCCAAGGCATTTTGAAAAGTTAGCAATGAACTAGTTTCAAGCCGTAAAATCATCATTATTTGAACAAATATAATTCATAAGAAATTGATTTTGAGGATGTGACATAGCCTCCCGCAGTTGGACGAGTTAAAAACAAGGAGATTTAGACTATCATGATCTTGATGCCAGAGCGTTAGGACGGCTGAAATATTTTCACACACACACAAACGTACACACATTCACATATATACCGAGGCATGCACAATGGCACGACACAATAAAACTGGGAAGAGGGATGGACGGGGAGGGGGGGGGGGGAAGGCGGGGGGTGAAGAGACGTCACAGTCCAGTGATCACCTGGTATTCCAACACCTGCGACCTTTGTCTGGCGACGTGTCACTCTTCTGGAGACAGGTTCATAGTCGCGTCCCACCCCAGTTCCTCCCCAACCCTCTCTCCTCTCCAACGTTTAGTCTAAGCTGTGTGTGTGTGTGTGTGTGTGTGCGTGTGTGTGAAGACAGCCGAGTCTTGGTTGTAACATTGGAAGCATCACTGTATTCTGTGTCTCGTCCCAAGCTCTGTGAAAATGGCCGTCTGTTGATGGTAACGTGTATTGACTGCTCAGTGCTCTTCAAAGATATCTATTAATGGCAACATGTCTCTGCGAAGATGGTTAGCTGTTCAAAGTACTATGGGGTTTATCGCTATCAGTTCATTCCGTGTTTAGACTGCTCTCCGCGTAAAGGTGGCTGTCTGCTGATGGCAAGATGGGGTGTGTCAGATTACCCTTCGTCTTGACACCACGTCAGATATTTTATTACATAAGATAAGGAACGTAAAACAGGTTCAGATCATTGGAGAGGGAAACACAGGGATGTGTTCCAGTCCTAAATCTCCATCCCCTCCTTCTACCCATCTTTTTTCTGAAAAAAAGAAGTCTGAAAACATATTTGGGAACATCTTGCAATTCAGATGAAGTAAATGCAATGACATGGAAGTAAAAAATAAATTCTCGTAGGAAAAAAAAAAGCGAACAATTATTTGAAAATTACGCACTGACTTTGAATAACCTTTTTCTTTAAGTCCATGTTCTTGATTCAGAGGAAGAAAAATCTCACCACATGTTTACTAATTTGGTGGGTATACTTTCTTCAAGGTGAGTGTAGGAGCGGGTTGGGAAGGCAGTAGCCATTTCCTTTCCAAGTATCGAGGTGCATGCCTTAATCTCCACCTTTCCACCCCTTTTTTCCCTTGACAACTCTAAAAACATACTACGGAACATCTTACAACTCAAATGCAACAACAGGGAAGTGAAACATAAATTCTCATTTTAAAAAAATGTTGAAAATTAAGCACTAACTTTGAATAATCATCTATTTCTTTAAGACCATGTTCTTGATTCAAAGAAAGAGAAATCTCATCATATGCTTAATGATTTGGCGAGTACACTCTCTTCAAAATGAGTATAGGGGCGGGGTGGGAAGGCGGTGGTCATCTCCTTTCCAAGTGTCCAGGTGCATGCTGGTTCTTTTTTGTCTCCATAACCACCAAATGCTGAAATCATTCAGGATCTTTAACATGTATACCTGACCCGCAACAGCATACACAGACCGAGCCACACCAGGCCCAGACAGCCGTGCCGATATGCATACACACACACATACATTAACACTTCTACAAAGGAAAAAAAACCACAAAACCAAATGACGACATTCAAAAACTGGTTTATTTCCTAGTCCCAGGTTTGTAAGATGAAAAACACACTGTGAACACGAATTGATTGACTGGTAGTACATTCTTGCACACACGCACACACACACGCGCACACACACATTGCAAAGCTACCTTACCATATACAGTGTAATGATTCTCTGTCATCCAAATAATACACCTCTGTATTCCAACACATCCCTTTGTGCCCTCCCACTCCCCCCATACCTAACCCTTTCCCATTTATCCAATTTCCTAACATTCAAGACATACTCCTATTTTCTATCCAGAAATTTGTATTTTCTAACTTCCACATCCCCATCCCCTTTATACCACAGTAAGTTATTCAGACCATTTGAAAAGCCTATTCCTTTAAGTTTATTAACTGAAATGAATGTGATCAAATTTATCCTGTACTAACAAACTCCACTCAATGTAAAACCTTTCAACTGAATTGTACTCCCATCGTTCTGTCAAACTATAAAAAAAAATCCAGTGACAGATTTCCACGTATTTATGGTTTTCAGGAGGTCCTTACCAAAACCTCCCACCACAGAACACACCACAGAAGAAGGGATCAGGACAAGTCTCTGGCCTCCCCTTCCCATTACTCTCCCTTGGTAGGTGTCCCCCTGCTTGCACAGGACACTACCCACCTCTGCCTCTATGTGCCATGAGAGTTCTTCCATCCACCGGCCTCTCAGGTCACCATGAATACCAGCTTCTCCTTGCCCCGCTACTGACCCAGGTCATCGATGCTCGCACACGAACTTTGACCCTGCACCAACCATCATGCGTGCGCTTCAAATTTGACAGTCTAACACAACATGTGGCGAAAGGTGAACCAGCCTGGGAACAGGAGGCACAGAGCCAATCAGATTGACAGGAATTAGCCAATGCCTTCAGTGTGTGCAACGAAACTTTATCAAGCAACAGAAGATATGTTATTCACCCATCCCCACCCTCTGCGTCTCTGAACACACCAAGCAGTGCAATCTCTGATGACAAAACACGCAGATGGCCAAGACCAAGTGCAACGATGTCGAGGTTAACTACGGACAGTGCTGAGCGGATGAAGAAAACCTGTAGATGGCAGATTATATACCCCAGGAAATGTGATCTTGTTCACCGATCATGCCCAGCTCCCCACTGAAGTCACAGTCAAAGCCCTCACTGATGCAGCCAGCAAGCCAAGCTGGCGGTCTGAAAGTACAATGAGAGAGGTAGATGGGGTAAACAAGAATTGTTCTACTTCTACTACTCAACGATTTGATGTCACAGGAATCGTCCTATAAAGATACAGAAAGGGAAAAAAAAAATGTATTTTCATAAAAATGCAAACAGTTGTAACAAGATGATACAAGTCCATAACCTGGCCATGTTAACTCCAATTACACAGTATCCACGTCTATTACACATTCAAATATATGTATTTTAACTTGATGTGTCATGATCAGTCTCTAAATCTTCTGTCTTATGGTATGAAATAATTTTAAAGGAATGAACAAAACATTCAGCGCCACACACTTCCTATAATACACAAATGTGGGGTGGGGTGGGAAATGAAGATGAGAATTCTTCAGCAATGAGATCTTCAAACTTCACAAAGCTCACCAAACTCCAAGCGTGTGCGCGCACTCGCACACACATGTACACAGAAACAGCAGAACTACTAAACATTTGATCTCATTTGCTTTGCGGAGAGGGAAGGGGTTTAGAGGTTGGGACAGTACAGTATAAATACAGCCTTCCATTTCACACAGCTCAGTCCTCACCATTTCATGAAGAGAGAAGAAAAAAGAAAGAAAGAAAACAAGTCCTGAAATGTTCCGTGGCAAAAGAAGTACGCAGCACAGTGTTACCAGTTAGACACACTACTATGTAGAAGTTGAAACGAGTTCCTCAGACATTTCAAGCAAGCTCTCATTTCACACACGCTCTGGATTACTGCACTGTGTTTTGTGACACCGACACATCATGATCCAATGAAACACAGCCCCTGACAGACGCAGGACTGTGCACGCTAGAACATTCACTAGTGACTTTACCTCACGCTGGAACATTCACTGGTGACTTTACCTCACTTTAAACAGATGGTCCTGAAATTTCTTACACTGCTTTTGATCAGATTTATTCTACGGCCGCTTCACCAGTGGAACACAAGAAACCGAAATCAACTTGGCTTCCAAACCCAAGTATTTCACTAACAATTAATTTGGGGCACCAGCTAGGCATCATTGCCTCACAGTGCAACTGCCTAATGCTGGTATTTTGTTATACAGGTCTTTACAGCAAAACGGCTTCAACTTGCCCACAGCACTTATACAAATGATGTATAATATGTAAAAATAGGTTGTATTCAACCACAAGTGACCACTGCTAAAAAAAAAAAGGGTACATTAAAAGGTATGTTAAACCAGCTGATACAGAACTGGAGCAGAATGCACCACGCTGATACCACAACCAGTCTACCAATGGTTCCTTCAGTCTTCCACACTCGAACACAAATGCTTCTAAACATAGCACACGAATCACTAAAACACGCACAAACGCAATGATTCTCACTGGTGCTTGATCGTGAGCATGTAAGCATGTGCAAATAGATGGGTGTATAAGAACCGCCTTCTTGAAGTGAAAAATCTGAAATCAACTGTATGTAAGCAGAGCCAAAGATGTATGATACCAAAGCCATGAAAAGTGATCAGAGGAAGTAAACTGGTTGTACCTTGCGGATAGGACACCAAAAGATTGTTTCCTTCACATGTAAAAAATGACAGACAACTCCCATGATAGGAGCTCATTTGGCCATTGAATTAGCCGTTGATTCAAAAAGCCAGTTTGAAGTGAGGAAAAAGAAAAGGCTGCATCTTGTTTTGTATACGACAAAACCTTTCCTGATTCTATCTGCGGTGTTGCTTTTCGAATTAAAACATAGTGGCTTAACCTTTGTCAACGCTGTTTTTGTCTACACACTACTGACGACACCGGTCACCCACGACCCACAGTTTTTACTGTGTGTTTATCCCTTCTTCTGTAACGCGAATGGCAGATGACCTTTGGTCATCAGAGTCCTTAAAAGTCTGTACCTTGTCAACGACATGGGTTGCCCACAACCTACACTCTCTGCACTACCGTATCCAGTTTATAGTACAGGTCTTAAATACCGGCATCGCCAGGAGTGCATAGTTCAAAGGACACAACCGATATCTTTCCGTTTTGATGCACGTGTGCAAAAAACAGCTGGAAGATCCCTAATGGGTTTTTTGACAGACGTACAAAATCTCATCGGGCATTTTCAACCAGTTCTCAAGATACAATAACGTTCTTGCGTCACTGGGTTGTGAGCAACCCAGGAAGCTCTGGCACATGAAGGCAACATCCTCCACCCCCATCCCCACTGTCCCTGACGTTCCTTTTCATTTTAGACATTTGGCTTCAGTCATCCGAAGTGCAATGATGACAATGCCATCTGCCTGTATGTACTACAATTAATATATTAAAAATAACCTCTTTTGTCTATAAAACAGAAATCTGAAAACTTTTTTTTGGTAAACAGATTATACAAGGTCTTTCAACTAAGCTGGAAAATGTATGAACATTAACACTTCCTTTAAGCTTCCTCCAGAGAATTACGTTGCTGATCCCGTTCAACTTGCATTAAAATCTGTACAAAACAGCAAACCAACCAACCTGATCCAAGTCTACATATGACCAGCTATTACCTTCACCAAACCAAAGCCAGCACACATTTACCACAAGCACACATCCTATTATGCCCCAAATCAGTTCAGCACAATTGATCCTACACAAGAGAAATGAAAAAAAAAAAACGCCTTTCCCTTGCACATATATGACGCGCACATAAAAACTAATGTTGCGGTTGTTTGCGATGTCCTAGACACACACGGACAATAAATGTTCAGGTTAAAAAAAAGAAAATTCACAACTCTTCCCCCCCCTCCCCACCACCTAGTTGTACAGCCTATATCAACTTTCTCCACCGGCATTAACAATCAACCCTTCCTCCATTTTACTCCAAGTTAGTATGACATGTTCTTCAAGCCATAGGAAAACTGATTCCCACAAAAATATTTACTACCTTAATCTCAATGACCCTGATGTATACACACAAACACACGCACAAGTGTACACACGCACACATACACACATACAGGGAGAAAAGACGCTGATACAACGTCTAGTTTAACATCTGCGCTGCCTGATGGGTGCAACTGGGAGCAGAAGGAAACCAACGGAGGCGTAGTATCGACAACACACCAGCATTAAATGACAACAAGTATTCTGAACTGTTTCACTGGAAACTGCTGCTGACACACCACAGCAATCTCAACTTCTCGGTCCTTTTCTTCTCCACGTCTTCACGGGTCAAAAGGCGACCGTGCGCACCAATCTCTACAGCAAAAGAGGAAAAGTAGGTCCTCAAGATTCGGGAGAGAAGACGAAGATAACAGTGGGAAGGGGTGTAAATGAACAAAACTGGAGAAAGAACGGGGACAGAAAGAAAAAAAAGAAGACAGCACGACGGAGAGGGACAGCAAGGCTGAACTGGTAGAACAGAGTTTCAGAATTTAAAAAAAAAAGGTCATACACACAAGAGATAGAGACGGTGAGAGAAGGAATGAAAAAAAGACCCCCAAAAAGTGAAAGCAGTACATGAGCCAATGGACCCCCCCCCCCCCCCCCCCCCCCCCCAATTCCCCACTCCACTCTCCCATCCAAAGGCCCGGTCCACAGCCTCCTGAAGCCAAGCAATCTGACGAAGACAGCCTCACCACCACAGAGGTGCTGCACAGAGTGTCACCGCCGATGGTTCACACACACACAGAAAAAGAACTCCTCACAGTTCAGTAATAAAGGGGGCGCCAGAAAACACGTCACACCGCTTTCCAACACAAGTGTGCACCCGTCTTCAAGCACAGGCGCGCACGCTACACTTGAAGACAGACGCACTTCGTTCCATGAGCTGGAGTGCAGCTTGCGATTTGCAGACAGGGAAATGGGGGTGGAGGAGGGGTCTCTGTAAAAGAGACGAGTGGAGTGTGGGTAACGGGTTGTGAGGGAAGTGGGGTGGGGGGTGGGGTGGGGGGGGGTCCGGGCGAGCCAGAGGGACCAGGTGTCACCCAGATCCCTCTGACCCTTGCAAGGGGAGATGGGACGAGGGGAGTGAAGGGAGGGGGCAGAGGGAGAGGAGGACTTTGTTATTTGGAATTGAGGGAGAAGGAGAGACGGGGTCGTGCGTTCTTCTTGTTCAGGATGACCTCCTGATCACGCTTCTGTCGCCTCTTCTCCTCCTCCTCCAGCCTTTGCCGCTCCTCCAAGATCTTCCGCTGGTCTTCCACCAGTTTCAGCTGCTCCTCCGCCTGCAGACAAACCAGCAGCAAAGTCACCTTTCTGAAATAGTATTTCAGGGGATTCAGGACTAGCATGAAGCTGCTCTGCCAAAGGCAGTTCTAAACTGAACGAACCATGGGTTTGCAACTACAGACCGCAAACTAACAATGAACCACCATTTCTCCTTTAACTGAAGCCCAACATCCATGACCTAGTTCGCAGAATTACTATGAACTAAAACTGATTCTTGATCGAAGTTTGAAAAATCTTTTCTCATGGGAGGCAACACTGCTGATACAGGATTTGGCCAACTGAACTTTGAACTGTATTGATTTGGCTGCGATGTCGAATTTCAGCAACCTCTTTGTCCAAAATTTTACTTGTTTATCTCCCTTCCATTGTGAACTCAATATTTCAGCCACGCTGAATGAGAATGCTTACTTTTGGATCCAAACCAGAAATTTCAGGTAATAAACCACAAAATGATTTCTGTCACTTGAGAATTGACACAAACCGACTTCTACCATAGGAAAGGTTCTATAAGGTTACTCCTCTTTCCATGAACCCAAACAATTCACTCAAAAAGATAATGTAAAAACTAAAATAAGCTACTTAAGGCTGAAAAGTGCAAAGAAGTGTAATGGGTAATTTCTCTGAGATGGAGTGAGCAGAGACCCAACACAGAGTGGAGGGAAGGAAGAAGTATCATACAGCATTTCGGAGGGCCTGCAACAGGAGAGGCGAGCACATAGAAGAAACATGAATCTTTTAACTAACAATCCTCCACTGCTCTGTCACTGCTGATCCATACTATCTTTCCTGTCAGCCCTTGCTAATTCATTAGCAATCCCCTGTCAAAGCAGTCAGTGATCCCCATCACATTAAACTGATTGTCTTCTATGCCTCAAATTTGAAAAGGTTACAGATATCTCCTACCAGACCATTCTAGGAATTGATTTTTTTTGTTTTTTTTTTGGGAGGGGCTGTGATAGCCACCCAATTTTATGTTTAGTAATACAGGCGGCAATCACTGTCCCTCAAATTTGTACATGTCAGAAAAGTGTTGCAACACAGATGCAACAACCCCACAATAAATAAAACATGACGGGCAAAAGCTGGGGCTATGTTCATAATACAATTTTTGCCAGTATTTGAGTTCTACCCTTGTGTAAATGTTAGATCCCAACAGTAAATAAAATGTAGAAGGCTGTTTCTACTGATGAGTACATGATAGATTTCATGCCAGTATTGTAGTTCAACTTTTGTGTAAAAACACAAGGCCAACACACACACACACACACCACACTGACAATCATGGGTGGACAAGCTGTATAAGCCATCAATGGTTACTACTACTTCCTGGGAAAAGGATCCTAAGGTTCCTCAGTTGCAAAATGCCTGGGTTTTTTGGTTTTGTTTGTTTATTTTAAGCAGGCAGGTTTTGTTCTTCTGGGTGCCATTTACATTTCCTTCAGGACAGGCCAGGGAATTTTTTTTTCATCTGTATCAAATGTAACTGACATCAATGATATGTGACAGAATCACAGAATTACAAACAGTATATTCCATGTGACTGTGGATGAGTCAGCTGCCCAGGTCCTCCTCAACTGATGATGACAAACATCAGTGTTGACTGAAATACTCTGAAACTTGGCAGACAATGACATTAAACATTCATCTTTGGTGAACTGGAGTGGATATTCAGAACCACTGAAATGGCAGCCAGTGACCATGATGATCAGCATGAACTTGAGCAATGCATGACACCACACTACAGCCCACTACATGGTTTTCATACAATTTTCACTCCTGCTCACTTGTCCAGACAAATATCTTTTTCCTACCTAGCATGGAACATCACATATTCTCCATATTACCATCATCATACAAACCCTATACAATTAAATCTGGGCGAGAATTAATACAATTAAATCTGGGTGAGAAGAGACCTGCTGATGGCTCCTGTACCTAAGCAAGACTGCTAGAGTAGTCATCCTGGACATACACGTCATTTCTCCGTCAATCAGTCTCCTTCCTTTTCTCTAGCAAGGACTACATCTCTCAATGCTCTCAATTTTTTTAACATCATTTTTGGCAAATATGGATTCCCACAAGCAGCCATATAGTTCCCCCTTTGTGTCTCAGGTTCAGATTTCTTTATGTCTTCCATGGCAAAAAACAACATCTGCAGAAAGGTATGTGACATCGCTGCCTCTCTCCTGTCATTGCAGTCTCCCAACTGAAGTGATGACGTCCACTGCAATGTCACCTGCTACACTAACATCGACTTCCACCTCCACCTGTGTCTGCTGCTTTTGCCAAAAATTGGTGCCCTCACTCAGTACGTACTGCACATCTCATGCATTCTGTATTCCCTGTTCAAGCCCTCTAATGTGTTTTGTTTGTTGCTCCAGTTCATATCTTTTTGTTCATCCAGACATGGGTCTGGACCGATACATTACATGAACCAGTTTGGTTATTTTGTAATGGAACTGAGACTGTTCCTCCGTCTTTGGGCTATTTACTGCTCCTGATGTTGAAATCTTGGTATGTTAACAGTTCTTATCCTCATAACCTGTGAGCCTAAACTTTCTGCTCTCTGAGTGTTTGGGCTTTTCACTTTTTCAAGGGTTTCTAATATTTTGGGGGTACGGAGTACTTTTTTTTTTTCCCCTACCCTATAACTTCACACTTGCACTTGCTCTTGATTAAGAGAAGACTCTCCTTGAGGGTCCAGGCTGAGATCCGTCTTTAAGGAAACAGACTTTGTTTCATTTTGTGAACCAACTGTGTCAATGAATCAGCAGCGTCACACACCTCATACAGTGAATCAGCTGTGTCTCTCAGCTCTTTGGCATTTTCATTATATCACTCCTTTCTAAGCCAACACCAAATTTCGATTCGGGATCCACATTAAGATACCAGGTTTGTTTCAACCTGCCAATCAAATCAAACCTTGCACTGTCTTGTCTTTAAGTCATTTCTTAAGATAGTCTTTCTGTCATTCTCTACCAGAAAGATATCTTCCAAAGATTCACAGTTATGAAATGCAAGTTCAGGAACACCCGTAAAATTCTCTTACCAGTTTGCGTTGTGCTTCTTCCATTTTTCTGTTATTTTCAGCCATAATCGCTTCAAGCTCCTCACGCTTTTTGCGATCCTCCTCCTGTAAAGAAATAAAAGGCAGGTAATTTGGAGGCCAAATCCCTGTCTATCTGAACCCAGCAACCATGCCATTCATTCATATCAATAACAATAAAATCATTCTAAATTCATTTCTACCGTTTTCATTTTGCTCTTAATCATGAAATAACGAGAAACATTATTCTGAATGATTAAAAAAAAAAAGAAAATTGAAGCCTTAAATTCATTTTCTGTACTACATCAATGCACATTTAAACCACAGTTTTATGGAAAAAACACACACACAAACTATGATCTCTGATCAATTAAAATAAGAGAACAGCCGCTCACTTCCACACATTTTTTTTTTACCAATTAATCATACATACCACAATGCTTTTAGTCATATACACTGTCAGGAAGAGAAACACAAAGCAGTATGACATGTCTATCAAATGAACAAACAATCCTCAATATCTGTGAAACCTTTCATGTGTCTACCTCTCATTTTCAATGCCTGAAAACCCCAAAGGAAAAACTTTTATAAATCTTTTCTAATGACTCTCCAGCATGGAGGAAAAACCTCAGCGCTAGCCAGGATGCACAGAGAGGTTTCACAGTATCTAGCAATCATATACATTTACACAAGTACTGTGTCAATGATCACATTACTCTGCAAAAGGATTGTTCACGTGATATGATCAAGCACAACTCGCAAATGGTAAACAAGTCAGTAAATCATATGAAAGAGAAAACACTCATGTTCATGTATATAGGGAACCTGCAAGAGAGAACAAACACTCCTCAGCCCACAAACCCCAACGTTCAGATAACATGAGATTTATTCATCGATTCATCCATCACCAGGCAAAACAGGAGTGGAAATCAAGTCATGATTCTCTGCAAAAGAGCTGGATGAATAAGACTTCAACAAATCAAGACATCAAAAAAGGACACATGTGGGAAGAAAACAAAAAAAAAAAAAAAAAAAAACGGGAGGAAAAAAAAGAGAACACACATGACTTTTGCTACACGTTAGGAGCATGTGTCAAAAAATGGTGTACTGTACCTCTCATGGCTTCTGGGCTTTTACATACCGTTACAGCAGTCTAAGTGTTCCTTCCTAGGCGCCCCAGCTGCAAGTCTTTCTTTTACTTTTAATCCTGGGTGTGTTTCCACACACACCTCCAACCTCCATGCGCGCACACAAGCACGCACACACACCCACACACAAAGGAAGACGGACAACATATATTCTTAAAAGCTGAGTCTTGTCTGAGCAATGCCATCATGGTCAGTCAGAACCTACGTCGGTTGTACTGTGGCTGCGTTTTCAACTTCCATAAATGCCTCACTCATCCGAAGGCTCAAAGAAAACAGTTTATACACCTTTGTTTTCCAAAGAAGCACCTTCTGTCAGATAATACAATTGTTCTGCTTCAATTTTATTGGCCTTGAACAACATGCATCCTTTACTTTTTGCATTACAAAAAAAAAAGAAAAAGAAAAAAAAAAAGCGTACAGTGTATGACATGAAAACCGAGGGTACTTGCTGTTGTGTTCAAGAGCGGGGATGAACCTTGCCAAATGGAAAACGCAGGCTGTGGAATGGAAAGTGTCCCTACATTGCAGGGGGCACTACAACAGACTGAACACTGGTCAATGGAATGATCAACCTGATCCTTTCTCCTCAACACTTTCTCCCTGCTCTTTTTCTCTCATTTCTTGCTCTTTTTCTCTCTCGTTTCTTGTCTTTCCTTCTTTTTTTTTTTTTTTTTCCTTCTCAAGTCAGTTTTTAAGACTGTCCTGGATCTGTTTGTGTTTTCTCTATGCTCTAGCTGCAAATGAAAGAAATAATTGCAAAGTCATGAAACAAAAAACCAGAATCAAATCTGGGGGACAATCGCCAGCATATCTTTCCCTACATCATCCTAACAGCTCGGTGCCTAGCAGATATTCTCTCTCTGTGCTTGGTCCCTTCTGCCAGACTGTGAGGAGGAGGAAAGACGGGAAAAGTGGAAAGACGGGAAAGAGAAGGCAGGCAGGAAAGGGACAGTCATTACTGTAAACAATATGTGTACTCTGACATTATTCTACCAATTATCATTATTAGTAGCATTAAAAGTCAAAGACTTCAAACTGTTGAACCTTCAACATGAATAAATACATAACTAAAACTCAATCAATAAATAAGCAGATTAAAGTTATAGTGTGCTTTAAATGAAAAAAAAAACAACAAAATTACCCCTTCCCCCCCCCCCCCCCCCCACCCCTACCAAAAAAAAAAAAAAATCCTGTACTGGTTGTTGCTCCCTGTCTCATTTTTTCCTTTGAATTAAAAGGGTAAAAGGGGCATTTACAAATACCACCCCCAATCTCACTCTTAAAAAATTCTTTTTTGCAGTCATTTTCCATACTAAATCACAATTAGGGCAAAAATCGAAAATATCAACCCCAAAAACATAAAAATTAAATTTTGTCAACGAAAGTTTTAAGTTTAGTTGTATCTCGCAAAAAAATTTATTTTAAATCATTTTTTGCTGTTTTTTTTCCCATGGGGGACAGTTTTCAGCTGCACAAACCACCCAAATTTCCAAATGTCCCCAAGAAACCTATCTCCCAAAGGGACTGTCATTACAATTACACAACCACTGCTATCCATTTCAACTCTCCTCCCCACGTTCTCACTTCAGCAGTTGCCCCAATGATGACCCTCACTGCAGAGCTAAATCCAAACCACAAGGTCAGTTTAGCTGATCAAAATCATGACTGAATAATTCATGTCAAATTTGATAACTTCCACTTCATCAAAGATGTTAATAATTTTCCTCCTCCTCCTTTTTCTCTCTTTCTTTTCTTTTATTTTTCACCCTGAACAATGTCTACTTCCGTATCCAAGCACAGCCAATAACCTCCCAATCTTTTGATAAAATTCTGGAAGAAATTCACTTATTCTTCTTTCTCCTAGGCTCTTTAAATATGATGCAGCATGCTTTCAATTTTTGGAACAATCAAATTTTTTTCTTTTTTCAACATTTTGACCTAATCAACAATGGTTCCCTTCCACTGTCTCTACTCAAATACGCAGTTTCAGCACAAAAAAAAAAAAAAAAAAAGTTTTAACGTATAATTCCCATCCCATCCTCAAACTGTTGACACTTGAGACAGTTAATCCACAGAACAATGCACAGAAGAGCCACATAACTCAAGATATGTATCCTTTCAACATAACATTCACCATCCCTCCCCTTCGTTTATCTCCCCTGCCACACCTTCCCTCCTCTACGCTCTCTGGCCTACGTATCTGAACTTGCGGACTAGCCCTGACCCCGGCCCCCGGCTATGAACATGCCAGCGTGTCCCCCAGCAGGTGGGAGGGAGTGACTTTACCTCCTTCTGGCGCTGTGCCTCCAGCTCTGCCTGCCGCTGCGACTCCAGCTCCTTCAGCATCTGCATCTCCATGATCTTCTTGGCCTCCTCCACCCGCCGCAGCACCCTCCGCCTCGATCTCCTCCTTCTTCGCTTCTCCAGCTCCTCCTCCACCCGCTTGGCCACCAGCTCTTCCACACGGCGAGCCACCTCCTCCTCGATCAACTTCTCCTCCAGCTCCTTCTGCCGCCTGTATCACCACAAAGCAATCAGTCCGGGTTTACCTTCAAATCCTTAAAGTTTTCACCCCCCCCCCCCCCCCCCCCCCCTTTCTCTTTTAAAGTCTTTGGTGAATGCCAAACATGTTCATACATAAAGACAAAAATACTGCTGACCTGTCGGTCAAATGTTTCTTGACAGGATCGGCATACAATAAGTTCTGATTCACGACAGACTGACAAGCTAACTTGAATTCAACTTCATTTTGCACACAGATCATCGCAAAAAACCATATTTGAACCAAAAGAACCTACTGGGTGTCACAGTTCAGAAATGTCATCTGACTGAAGAGATCATCACAGAAAATATTCAAATTTGAACAAAAAGAACCTACTGGCCTTTTTCCAACTTTCACTCAGCAAACACACACACAGAAATTTTCACATATTAGATTGGTTCATATGTGTAGTGCAAGTGTAATTATTTCAGAATTTTCGTCTCCTGAAGGAAAGTAATAAGTGTGAATGTTTTACATTTTAAATTTCTTGTTACTGTGTCTGCATAACTAAGTGGTGTGAATAATGAACGGTCACTTCCCTTCACATCTTTGGAAAGACCTTATTTCTATTTTGAAGCAAAAATCAAAACTTTTCTTTTCTGCTGATTTCGTAACATCACAGTGTATAGCCTGCTGAAAATGTGAAGTTACCTGCACCAAATCTTTTTCTCAAATCAGTTGAAAACAGTTAAAATCTGATTGCTAAAATTGCCATGCTAGCTAATTTGTACAGGCAATTTTTAAGCATTACAAATCTATTTTCTATTACGGAGATGATTTACTTGCAATGTTGAATTTTTCATCACTGAAAGTTTATGTTAAGTTATGAATTTTGATTGCCACAAATGCAGTCTCATTTAAAAAGCAAATTGATATGACAGTTTTGAGATCTGCATATTGACGATTTTCTATTTTAATTTCCCAGATATTTTATGGTTACCTGGGCCTGAACGTGGCCATTGCTTTTAATTTCTTGAACATCGAGTGCGACCCCTTGTTGCCAAATTTGCTCCAGGGTCAACAGACTGAGTCGCAGTATTTATGTTATTTTATTTTATTTTACTTTTTAACATGCACGCTGGTGACCTACTCGTTCTTGAGTGAACCAGTATTTAGGAAGAAGAATACACTCCAAAAACTTAAAACCGTAACTTAATTTTTTTTTTCTTCAAATGCTCCTTAGATTATGCTTACACATGGTTTTATTCATAAAATATTAAAAACTTGAATTTGAAGCTATGTCTGTGCAGGTAACTTTCACACACACACAAAAAATGTCATGTTGATCCTTTAGCTCTAATTGTACAGAAATTTTTTAATTGAACGCTTTGGATATTTCTCCTCATCACAAAATCATACTCCATAAATCAATTCTGAAATAAAAATTGTTGAATACTTGCAGTTCTGCAACTCTTGTTCAACAATATACATGACTCAGGATACCTGATGATGTAGCAACTGCAGTAGAGATAGGTTCTTCCAATACAAATTACTTTCAACCTTGATACATCAGCATACCATGACACAAATTCATGCTCTCTCACTGATTTTTTTTTCTCCTTGGCCTGTAGTCAACACCACTGTTCCTACGTACTGACATGTTGTTGAAGAAGCAGACAAGGCCAGACACAATTTCTTTTTTTTTTTTTTTACAATGGATAATTCGTGTTTTACTCCAATAACGTCAAGTATGGAATCCATTGTGCCTCGAAATTTCCATGGGACATGTTAAAAAGAGCAGCATACTTTTCTGTTTCATATCTGGCTTTCAAAAATACAATAAAGATTTGAACTGATGACTCTTTTCATATTTACATTTATAAATATAAAATTTGGCGAGTAGCAGGATTAAGTCAAAAATTCTATCAGATTTAAAGTTACAATCACAACCAAACAGAACAATATTTTCATCAAGCAACAGTTTTATAATATTGGTTCTGACTCCATTCCCCATATAGTCCTTCGAATGAGACTATAAACCGAGGTTCCGTGTGTGAACGCACGCATAACATCTTGCACACACGTAAAATCCCATCACCAACTTTCGGAAGAGAAGGCCAGTTTGGCCGTTGGTATGGATGACACGTGACACATAGCATGCACCTTCCCCGAAGATATAGTATGGCTGCCTTAATGGCGTGATAAAAAAGGGTCATACACACAAAACTCCACTGCCTGGCTATACAGGGAGTGTCCGCAGGAGTATCAGCCTGCGTACGCAGAAAGAAAGAAAGAATAATATTACATTTTCTATTTACCACATTTTGAAACTCTTTCCAGAAGTTTTGTATGTACTGGCAATGCCAAAATATATGTTGAATATTTTCTTTTTCTCTCTCACAAAAGAGCATTTTTCTGACTCTTCAATATCCCATGTTTTGCAAAATAACATTGGTTGCCAATATTCTGTTAATAATTCTTAGTTTAATGTCTTTTATCTGTCGGACTTTGTGAAAAGTTTTCATCCATGTAACCTCCTTATGTAGTCTTACATTCCATTTACTGCAAAAACCTGGTTCTGTTAGGTCTTGATTTAATAAATCGTAATAATGTGAGGCTCCTCTTGATACTGAACAGATTTCAGTTAATAATTTACTTGTCATGCCTTCCTCACAGTATTTCATTTCTAGTCCTGTTTTTCTCGAATAATTTTTCACAGCACTAACATAACCATTATCTGTATTGATACTATATTTATCAACGAAAGACCGGAAACTCAAAAATTCACTGTTCTCATCCAGAACATTATGTATGCAGAATACATCGTTTTCAATCCAGTTTTTATAAAAGGTTGATCGGCCAGACACAATTTCACTCTTGAGAATTAATGAAAGTTGTCACCTTTGGTCAAAAAATAACATGACACCACCATGGTTGAACTAAACACGTGCAATTACCACTCAAGGACTTCACCTCTAGATTTCTTTTCGAAAGGATTTTTTTTTTTCTTCCCGGTCCAGCATACTCGTATTTTGCCGGAACATGTAGACAAAACACGACAAAACCGTATGGTAAACCCGTCTGTTCTGACGTATCTATTATCTGCAGATCAATGATGGCGAATGACTGGATCTATGCACTTACATGAGCCGCTGCTTCTCTAGCTCATTTTTCTTCTCCTCTTCCTCTCGACGTTTCGCTCGCAGAATCAGGTCATCATCACTGCTCGAGCTGCTGGATGAGTATGAACGTTTTCTGAAAGGAAAAAAAAAAGAGATAAATATTTATCAAATACAAGTCAGGTATTTCTTCACACACACACACACACACACACACACACACACACACACACACACACACTCAATTATGATACGAATGCTTCCATAAAAGTAAACGATTATTAACAGTTATTAACAGTCATTATTAAGACATGTAGTAAACATATGCCTGAATTTTAATTGTTTACACTCATTATCAAAAAATGTAAGCCTACATGTATAAAAGTTGTTTAGAAGAGTTGCACTACGAGACCAAAGGACAGTCAGCAAAGTTGATTAAGCAGGTAAGACAGGACAGAAAGATGAGAGGAAAGGCGACAGAAGAGTAGAAATGAAGAGGAAGGTACTGCAAGACCAAACATCACTTGGCCAATATTGCAGGCAAGGAGTGAGGTTGACCAATACCTCAGTATCTCCAATTCCTTATATTTCCTCTTCTCTTTTCTTCTGCTGTTCTGCGCTTTAAACTAAAGACATAACAAAAACAAAAAACACCAATATTTGAAATTAAATTTAAAACTAAAATACAAAACCAACAGAGTAAACAATTTACAAACAAAAAACAGAACAAATAAATTACCCACAAATTTGTCAAAAACTAATCTTGTTACTAGCACTGTAGCAGATACATACTGAGTAGTATTTAGCTCTGGCAGTCACCAACCCAAAGAAATAACACTACAGCCTCTCTTGCTGATTCTATAAAAACAAGTTTTGTTAGAACTAGAAGAATGTTTCCAACCTTTATCACCAGTGAAAAACAAAAAAGCACAAATTTTTCATACCCTGTTAGAGGAACTAGTAATGTATCCTAACAGAGATGGCCTCGATATTCTGAATGTCTCCAGACATCAATGCCAAATTCACAGACATCAAGTGATAGGTGCTGAGAACTACAGGGTATTGAAAGTAAAAACTATCAGCAGAGCTGATGACCCATATATATGCTCGGTGACATGAGCCATTTGGACACAACATGTCAATCAGTACCTGGACCAACAGGAAAGAGGTAGTGCACACATTCAGGTTTACTGTCAAGACTGATAAATGCTAGTCTCAACACCGTGTGAAGAAGGAGAAGCCACCTACTGACAGCAACAATGCAACATGGCTCGCAGCCAAAAACATTGCCACAAAAGCGCCTGCTGTGTGCACAGGATCCAAATGGATGGGAGGGAAGACCTGGCACCCTAAGCTAAGTGACAAAGCTGCCAACACCAAACCCCCATGAACCAGAGCATCAGACACCGACACTGAGACGCACAGACATTACAACATAGAAAATGTACTACGAAGAGCACTACAGGAAAACTATCAACACTGCCATCCAACCCTATACTATAAAACATTGTTTCAACAGTTTTCACCAATATTTTCTCTGACAGTTAGTCAAAGGACTTCCTTGTGATAGCCCAGTATGTGGTTAACTTTTGCTGTGCAGTTAGTCAAAGGACTCCCTTATGATGCCCAGTATGTTGTTAACTTTTGCTGTGCAGTTAGTCAAAGGACTCCCTTATGATGCCCAGTATGTTGTTAACTTTGTTGTGCAGTTAGTCAAAGGACCCCTTATGATGCCCAGTATGTTGTTAACTTTTGTTGTGCAGTTAGTCAAAGGACTCCCTTATGATGCCCAGTATGTTGTTAACTTTTGTGTGCAGGGCTTTATCTGGTCGATCTACAAGTAAAAGAAAGTTCAGAGTCAATAAAGACAACCAAATCTTTCTCCACATCTCTCACTTCGAGCTCCTGTCCATCACCTTCAGCACTCCTCACTTTCAGGTGGTAAACAACATCAGAGTTTTCCTTCCAAATTTCATCACACTACAATTACAGTTCAATTCTGTAGATGGAACTTTAGCAGCCACCTATTCCACCATTCCTTTAGATCATCTTGGTCTTCTTGGATCAGAGGACTGGACCAAGAAGAATCCCCTGGGGCATGCTAAAAGAACTGAGAAGCCTTTGTCTCCAGATTCTATACATATCCCATAGTCATTGGTAATGAATAAATGTTTCTGCTCTAACAAGATAGCTTTTATTAATTACTGGACAATTCCTTTGCACTGATATCTGGTGCTGTTAAATCACCGGTTAAGTCTATGGTTGTGCACTGACTAGAACGCTTTTTGACAGTGTATACAAATGATATGTACCTTTCCTCCTCCTGTTATACAATCTTTTTCCAGGTATCAATCATTTCTAAACACTGGGTGTTATACATCATTTTCTTGGCACAAGCTCTTGTTAATTTCCTCTAATCAAACAATTTTGTGTTGAACACCAGACACAGTGTCACTTGTTCTCTGACTGATCTTTCCATAATCTTGCAGTCAATACATACTAGGTAAGGTTCTCTGGTTTGAAGTCTCTTGGATACAATTTTTCTAGCTTTCTATAACAATCATGTCACCAGTGCCATCTTCAACTCATCTGGGACATGTCCAGTTTTCAAAAATACTGTGAATAAGTGGAAGAGCACTATCTTTATTTTTACCATTTTCTCAGACTTGTATACAAGGACTTGGTCCTACACACTTTGCAGGTCTACTTAGTAACTTGTAAAGAGTGGATAATGACACAATAAGCATTAATGCATGCCTGTAATGTACTCTTCAATAACATACACACATGAACACATAATCTTTCAAAAGAGTTTTGTTATCTGATGACAAAAATAAATAACTGATCGGGGTTGGAAAACTGGAATTTTTTTTTTTAACTGTTAAAAAGATTAAAGCTTCAGTTTAACTTGGATCGTGCGTCTATGGATTTAAACAATTTCACGAATTTGCTGCAAGTGCAGACCAACGTCTTCTTCTTTCTTTGAGACTCCATCTTCATCGAGTTGAAGATTCGGACACTTTTGTGAGTATGACCATTTTTAATCCTGCCATTAAGGCAGCCATACTCCAACTTCAGGGAAGGTGCATGCTATGTGTAACGTGTCATCCATACCAACGGCCAAACTGGCCTTCTCTTCCGAAAGTTGGTGATGGGATTTTACATGTGTGCAAGATCTTCTTCTTCTTCCAGGAAACCGACCACAATCAACCAGTTGATTATTCTATCACTTTGGAGGAGGTCGGCGAAGAAAAAAAACACAAAAAAAAACAATTTAGCGAGTCTGGAGGCCCCTGACACAAAAGTGTTGATGGTCGTGGCCTCCACGACGCTCTGGGACAGATGGTTCCAGTCACAGATTGTTCTCGGTAGAAAAGTCTGTTGGTATTGTGTGCGGCATCTCGGTTGGTTGTATTGATGGTCGTGGCCTCTCCTCTGGTGGGCCACTGCAGGCTCCATCTTTTGCTTTACGCTGTTCATGCACACTATATCGTTTCGCATTTTGTATAGCATGGTGAGGCGGGCAGTCTGTTGTCTGTCTTGGAGCGAGGGCCATCGCAATTCATCAACCATGTTTGATACACTGGAGGTGTTGCGATAGCGCCTCAAGACGAATCGAGCTGCTCTGCGCTGTATGTTCTCGATCTTGTCAATGTAATCCTCTGTGTAGGGATCCCAGACTGTTGCAGCATATTCCATGATGGGTCGCACAAGGGTCTTGTATGCTGTCTCTTTGATTCCCCGGGAGCTGATTTTCAAGTTTTGCCTTAAGAAGCCAAGGGTCTTGTTGGCTTTTGAGCAAACATTGCTGATTTGTTCATTCCAGCTGAGGTCTTTGGTGAAAGTCAGACCAAGGTACTTTATGTTGCCAACTGTTTCTAGTGTGTGCCCGTGTAGCTGGTAATGGGGCTGGAGTACGCCTTTCCTGCTGCAGGTTACAGGTAGTGTGGTGCATTTCCCTGGATGGAAGACCATATCCCATCTCTTCTCCCGCTCTGCGAGTTGGTTGAGATTCCGTTGTAGATGATCTTGGTCATTCGGTGATGCCACCACATCATACACTGCTGTGTCATCCACAAACAGTCTCGCATGGGCAGTCAGTAGATCTGGCAGGTCGTTGATACAGACCAGAAACAAGCAGGGGCCAAGTACGCTACCTTGTGGGACTCCAGACTGAACACGGATGAAGTCTGACCGTACTCCTTTGACTACAACTGCTTGCCTTCGGTCTTTGAGGAAATCGGAGATCCATGTGAGGAGTGTTCCCTGGAGAGAGAGAGAGAGATAATGTTGCTTATAGCCCAGCCGACCGCAAAGGGCCACATCAGGGCTGTCACCACGTTAAAATCAACTCACCAGTCATTAAAAAAATTAAAAAAAAAACAACCTTTCACACATCTCTGCAAATGACATCGTCTAGAAACGTACCAGAAACTTCGTTAAAAATCTTTCTTCCGTAAAATCTTAAATCAGATGAAAAATGTTAATCTCTCTCAAAAACTCAAGGATCACATCAGGCGGGACATCCCTGAACAGGATCTTCATGGACTCCGCTGTAAAATGTTTGTATCTCACATCGTGCAAGTCCCAACACTCTAAAAGAACATGTTTCATTGTGAGTGGCGCATGACATGGAATGCACCACGGAGCTTCTTCACTCTTTAAAAGGTAAGAATGGGTAAAATATGAATGGCCGGTGTGCAGCCGGCACAGAACCGTTTCCTCTTTACGACCTCCCTTCGTAGATGGGAGGAAGTCCTTAAGGTTTGGACGGATCTGAAAGAGTTTGTTATTCGTCTGTGTGTTCCAATCCTCCTGCCAGAGGTCTCTCACATAATCGTTAATTTTGGGTTTCACATCTGAGCAGGGGATATAAATGTTGGACAGTTTCTCTCTTGTGGCGTTCTTGGCTAAACAATCAACCATTTCGTTCCCGCCGATGCCAACATGACCAGGAACCCAAGCAAGAGTAATGTTGTAACCGTCCACTTTCAACATGCTAAAAAGTTCAAAGAAATGTAAAAGTTCTGGATGCTGAAGGTTGCGGCCAGCTATGGCCTCCAAAGCTGACAGCGAATCCGACAGAACCAGAAAGTCCCTCTTCGAAGATTGAGAGATTATCTTCAAAGCCAGAACCAGAGCAGTAAGTTCAGCGGAATAGACAGAAGCATCTGAATGTATATGTTCCAACAGTATCTGAGAAGGAGCCCCAGGGCAGTAGGCTGCACAGGCCACTCCATCTTCAGACTTGGAACTGTCAGTGAAAACTTTTTGATAGGATGAAAATTTGGAACAGTGGTCAGCATACAATGCCTTGTACACCAGAGAGCTGGTAGACTCTTTGCGAAAAGCTGCAAGATCAAAACGACCTGCATTCCGCACGTGAGGCCGCATACGAAGACCAAACGGCAGAATACATTTCGGGTTGTTTTCAAACTTACTTTGGAACGGAGGGTCAAAGACACAGTCATAGGCAGGATTCTGCGGTTCTGAGAACAGTCGGATATAATAATTCAAAGACAGTTTCAGCCTGCGGTTGGACAGTGAAGGTTCACCCGCCTCTGCGTACAGGCTGTACACAGGGGTGGTGCGGAACGCTCCAAGACAGAGACGAAGCCCTTGATGGTGGATAGGGTCCAAGAGTTTGAGGTAAGACGATCTTGCAGAGCCGTACACAGCACAACCGTAGTCCAGTTTGGAACGGACCAAGGTTCTGTAGAGGTGCAGCAAAGTTTTCTTGTCAGCGCCCCAGTCAGTGTGCGCTACGACCCGCAGAATATTCAGTGCTTTCTGACAAGCAATTTTGAGGTTTTTAATATGGCTGAGAAAGTTAAGTTTCTGGTCAAAAACAACTCCTAGAAATTTGGCCTCTTTAACAGCTGGAATGGGAGATTTCCCTACTTGAAGTTCAGGATCTGGAAAAAACTGACGGAAATTATGGAAGTGAATACACTGTGTCTTTGTTGGAGAAAAGGTGAAACCGTTTTAATCCGCCCACCGATGGATTTTATCCACGCAAAGCTGGAGCCTGCGCTGGACACTCGGGTACAGGCTTCCAGTTGCGTAGACAGCGAAATCATCCACAAACAATGAGCAGTCTGAACCCTGCTGAACTGATTTCACAATGTTGTTGTTCTTAATAATGCTAAAGAGGGCAGGAGACAGTATGCTCCCCTGTGGAACACCCAACTCCTGCTCGTGGACATCAGAGAGAGTGGTGCCAACCCGGACCTGAAACTGTCGTTCTGCCAAAAAATTTTGAATGAAAAGCGGAAGATGACCTCGAAAAACCCAGATCATGGAGATCATGATGTATCCCCGACTTCCAGGTGGTATCGTAGGCCTTCTCCAAGTCAAAGAAAATTGCCACTGCATGCTGTCTGTTCAAAAAGGCGTTCCGAAGTGTAGATTCCAGACGAATCAAATGGTCAACTGTAGTCCGATGTTTGCGGAAACCACACTGTTCTTTCGCCAAAAGGCCATCGGTTTCGAGTTTCAACATGAGTCTAGCATTGACCATTTTCTCCATCAATTTACAGACACAGCTGGTCAAAGCTATGGGACGGTAGTTTGATGGGTTAGAAAGATCATTTCCAGGTTTGGGAATTGGAATAATGAGGGCTTTTCGCCAAGAAGGTGGAAAGAAACCAGTAGTCCACACATGGTTGTATACCTGTAGCAGGATGTTCAGACCTATTTGCGGAAGATGTTTCAACAGTTGATAATGGATTTCATCTATACCTGGAGAGGAATCGCTGCAAGAAATTAAGGCAGATTTCAGTTCATTTAACATGAAAGGAAGATTGTAGTCTTCCATGTTGTCTGACGAAAAGTTGCAGGGTGATTTTTCTTTAAGGGCTTTGTTTTTGACAAAACTGGCTGATTTGTTAGAAGAGGAGGAATTCTTTTCAATGGTTGAAGCAAGCAGATTAGCAACTGCTTTCTTCTCTGTTATTAAAGAATCCGAAAACTTGAGATGGTTCACAGTGGGACAGGTGTTCTTCCCTTTGATTTTCTTAATGATGTTCCACACTTTTTTCTTGGAAGTTTTCGATGTCAGCCTGGAGCAGAAGCTTCTCCAGGACTGAGGACTAACGTTTACTGATTTTAAAAGTGTGTCTCGATTTGGCACGGAGTTTCTGATGGGCTCGAGCGTTGGGACCCGAAGGTCGTTGGTATACCCGACGCTGAGCCCGTTTTCGCACTTTGGAAATTTGTTGGCAGTCTGAATTGAACCAGGGTGTTTTTGGCATTTGGAGTTTGTCGGAAGACACTGGAATACAGGCTTTAGCACATTTGATCACAGTGTTAGTCAGAGATTCTGCTGGGTCCGGACTCTGAAGAAAATCAGTGTCCTGGAATTCCTTAGAAATAGTGGCTGCAAATAGATCCCAGTTTGCTTTCTTATAATTTAGATGTTGAGAGACAGAGACGTGTTCAGTTATTACGGGTTGTAAAAAGACAGGGAAATGGTCACTTCCGTGCAGATCGTCATGGACAGACCACTCATAGTCCAGGACCAGCGAGGGGTCACAAATCGACAAATCTAAACACGAAAGTGAACCTGTGGAAGAGTGGAGGTAAGCTGCAGATCCGTCGTTCAGACAACACAAATCCAAATCCGAAAGGACATCCTCAATAAGCAGACCTCTGGATGACGTACTGACACTACCCCAAAGAGGATTGTGACCGTTAAAGTCACCCAACAGCAAAAAAGGTCGAGGAAGTTCTCCTATCAGACTGACAAGGTCCTGACGACAAACCGGGACAGAAGGAGGTAGATAAAGAGAACAGATTGTCACAGTCTTGTGGAGAGTGACTCTCGCAGCTACAGCCTGAAGGGAGGTAGACAGAGCGACAGGACTATACAGCAGAGTTTTGTGTATGAGAAGGGCAACACCGCCCGACAGTCCCAACGTGGATGGTTGTGCAGGTTTTGAAAGAATATTAAAGCCAGAAAGAGTGAAGGTCTTCTGGCTTTGAATTTGAGTTTCCTGAAGAGCCACGACGGAAGGTTTTATAGATTGACACAGAAGCTGCAGCTCCTCGAAGTTGGAATTTAGTCCACGGATATTCCAATGGAATACTGTACTATCCATGGTGCAGAGGGCGAAAAGGAGAGAGATCAGGTCATCTCCTCATCAACGTCTGCTTCTAAAGGTGTAAATTTATTTGAGAGTTGTACCGGACTGTTTGCATCTTCAGACCTGCTGGCAGACTTGCCAACAGGTGAAGAAGGTCTGGATTTGGGAGACGGTGGAGGTTTCTTCCTCATCTCCACCATCTCCACACTGGATTGAACTCCCTTGCCCGCACGGGCACTGGACAGAGGAATTCGAGGTGGGAGTGCTGGTTTTTTAATCTGCCCAGCAGATGATGTTGTAGACTGCTGGGCAGTCTGAGGGGTGGCGGATTTTTTTGCCTCCACCAGGGGCATTCACTTTGGGTTGGGAGGTGGTGGACCTGCTTCCACCAGAGTTGACAATTCTTCCTTGCAATGTCTTAGAAAACATGAATTCATCAGTCTGGCAGCAGACTGACCGAGTGGGAACTGTCTTTACGGCCGAAGCATATGAAGAAGCTGTCGGTGTCTGATTGCCCACAACCTGTTTGCGGGCCTCAAAAAAGGAAATTTTCTTTTCAGTTTTTATTCTTTGTATTGTGGACTCCTGAATCCAAAGAGGGCAGTTTCGTGAAGAGGAGGGATGGTCGCCACCGCAGTTCGCACAATGTGGCGGATCTTTACACGGCCCATCATGGGTTGCCTTGCAGCAAACACCGCACACCTCCTGCCCAGAACAGCGGTCTTTGACATGGCCAAACCTCTGGCATCTGAAGCACCTCAACGGGGACGGAACATACAACTGGACTCGAACGTTCAAGTAACCGACTTTGATGACCGGAGGCAGCACAGGGTTGCAGAATGTCAGAAAGAGGGTGTTGGTGGCCACTCTTTCTGCACCTTTTTTTACCATCACCCTGTGCACCTCCGTCACCACCCTGGGACGCCAGTTCCGTTTTGATCTCTGCCTCTTGAGACACCTGTTAAATCTCGGCATCGAATCACTCCTTTCGACGAATTCAACTGTTTATAGGGAGTCACCCTGATCTCCCTGTCCACGAGCTTTGTTGCCCTCAGCAGCTGTTCGGATTGTTTTTTTTATCTGCATTGAATCAGAAATGAGCCATTTCGCAACCTTTGATGGACTGAGGGTCACCTGCTAAACCTTGAAAGCCCTTCTGGATAGCAAAAGGACTCAGAGCTGAAATGGGTCCTTCCTGCTCCGTCCCTTCCATCACGAGCCAGGAAGCCCAGAAACCTGTCCTCTGTCTTACCTCTGTATCTGAATCACTATCTGAATAAAGATCCCCTGAAATAGGGGATGCTGCCTTCCTCTTCTTTTGGGGATGTTTTTAGAAAAAGCCATATTTATTTTATTATGTTTCATCTCTCCCTTACCCACCCACCTTGGAGTCCAACTAAGGGGCTAGGGCCAAGAAACCAATGTCTTGACCCCTTCCAGGCTTCAGGAGAGACATACGACAAACAGAAACCACCAACCCTATCCCCCCTGATCATGCTCAACTCCCGGAAACAGAGAGCTGAGCACTGCAGGGGTTCACTTGGCCAGCAGGGGAACTGCCTGTCTTGACCCAGCCCCAAGAAGGGGAGCCGATTAGTACACCCGGGCCAAAGTGTACTCCCTGTCTAGGAGAGGTCCGAGCCAAAGTGATGTGTTGAGAGCACCGGCCTCCTCAAGCACTGGCCCTCTCAATCACCAGGATCTCATCCCCCTCCGACACAGGTCGCACCGCACGGCAAACGTGGCAGATTTTAAGGAGACCACAGAGAGAAAAGGAGTGTGGAAAAGAAGACTTGAAGGGGAGACGAAGATAGAAAAGGGCCAAATAAGAAAGGCAGAAAACAAGAAAAGGAGAAAGGCGGGTTACTCTTAGTCAGGATCCTCACCCTTAGCCTATCTGACATGGGAAGCCCTACCAGGGGCATCAACTCCTTACCACGTTACGCTTAGGCCAGGCAGCATCTCGACTTCACAGGCCTAGAAGCAGTTTGAAAAAAACAGCCTATCTCCAAGTATTGATGCCCCGCCAGCAAAGCCTAAGGGATCACTGGACCGCGCAAGCCCTCCGACCACGACGAGGTCGTAACCCCCGGAGGGGTGTTCCCTGGAAGCCATAATGGTGGAGCTTGTGGACCAAGAGTGAGTGGTTAACCTTATCAAACGCTTTTGCAAAATCCATGATACGGATGTCTGTCTGTTTTCCTTGGGCCATGTTGTTAATAAGTTCATCCACAAAATCAAGGAGCTGCGTCTCACACGATCGTTTTCTCCTAAATCCGTGTTGTTGGTGACACAGTATGCCCTCTATCTCTAGGTGGTCCATAATGGTACTGGTAAGGATGTGTTCCAGTACTTTGCAGCTAAAACTGGCCAGCGACACTGGTCTGTAGTTTGCTGGATTGTAATGTTCTCCTTTCTTGTGTGTGCGTTCACACACGGAACCTCGGTTTATAGTCTCATTCGAAGGACTGTATGGGGAATGGAGTCAGAACCAATGTTAACTCCGAGGGAAAAATCCCCCCGTACCGAAATTTGAGCCCGTAACCTCAGGATCACGAGTCAGGCGCTCTACAAAGTCATCACATGAGGAGGAAAAGCCAGCAAACCCTGGATCACCCCAGATTTGAAAAAGTTGATCAACCAAAGGATCGGGCCTACCGGCTGATGAAGAAACTTGGATGTGATGACATGCTGGCCAAGTTCCACTAGCTATGGCGAGATGTCCAGCGCAAAATCAGACGTGCGTACTGGAAATACATTAACCAGACAGTGACTGAGGACGAGGAGGGAAGACAGAGCCACAAAGGCTTCTGGACGTTGATCAAACACCAACGCACAGCGAAAGTCAGAGTCGCCCCCCTTAAAGTCAACTGCCGCCTGGTAGTGGATGCCAAACAGAAAGCAGAGACTCTCAATGCACAATTCCACTCCGTCTTTGGTGAGGGAAAAACATTCACTGAGACAGAATTCCAGCAGAAATTTAGGATGTCAGCGGGCAGCTACACTGAGCTCAGGGATATCACCATAACCTCTGATGAAGTCGAGAAGCTCCTGCAAAATCAGAACCCGCATAAGGCAAGCGGACCAGATGGCATCAGCCCCCGTGTCCTGAAGGAGTTGGCAGAAGAAGTGGCCCCGATACTGACCACCATCTACCAATCATCCATCTCAACTGGCAAAGTACCATCAGACTGGAAAGACGCTCTCGTGACACCGATCTTCAAGAAGGGAGAGCACTACGACCCAGCCAACTATAGACCAGTGTCATTAACAAGTGTGCCCTGCAAGATCTTGGAGCACATTGTTGTCAGCACTCTCATGGACCACCTCGAGCAGAATGACATATTATGTCCACAACAGCACGGCTTTCGTAAGAATAGATCCTGCGAGACACAACTACTGGAGCTGACCGAGGAACTGTCCGACAACACGAGAGAGGGAAGCAGACAGACATTATAGTGCTGGACTTTGCGAAGGCTTTCGACAAGGTGAACCACAGCCTTCTGATCCATAAATTTCACCATTATGGAGTGTCGCAAACAGGCAAAGTCAACAGATGGATAAAAAACTTCTCCGGTCGACGTCAAGCGGTGGTAGTCGAGGGCAACACATCAGAGTTCTGCAGTGTGCGTTCAGGAGTTCCACAGGGCTCGGTCCTCGGACCATCGTTGTTTTTAGTATACATCAACGACTTCCCAGAGCAACTCACTGCGCGGACCAGACTCTTTGCCGACGACACTGCTGTGTACAGGGTCAGGACATCAGACCACGACACCAACCGACTGCAAGAAGATCTGCATCGGCTAGAGCTTTGGGAGAAGCTGGGAGATGTCATTCCATCCAGACAAGAGTACCACCCTCCCAGTGACCCATAAGAGACAGCCCTTCACCAGCACGTACCAAATGCATGGACAGACACTCCAGACAGTGATGTCAGCCAAATACCTCAGGGTGACCATTCAAAACAATCTGTCATGGGACAAGCACATTGACATCATCTGTGCCAAAGCCAATAAGACCCTAGGCTTCCTGCGGCGCAACTTGAAGATCAGCGCCATCCACCTGAAAGAGACAGTGTACAAAAGCTATGTCCACCCCATTTTAGAGTACGCCTGCACAGTTGGGACCCCTCCTCTGACACACATGTAAAACAGCAGGAAGCGGTTCAGAGACGAGCAGCCCGCTTTGTGGTCAATAGATACCACAACGGATCGAGTGTCACTGCCATGCTTGACCAACTCTAGTGGCCTTCACTCCAGCCTAGCAGTGTCGAAGATCCAGCAGACTGGCCATGCTGTATAAAATACTGAATGACCAAGTCCACTTTGACAAAGTCAAGATTCAACCTGTCCCTGTCAGACAGCGTAGGGGAAATCAACACCAACTCCGCCAGCTGCAGTGCCGCACCGACTATCGTCAGGCCGCCTTCCTCCCCAACACTATCTGGGACTGGAACAATCTGCCGGACGAGGTGGCTGGAGCCACCACTCTTGACACTTTTGTGTCAAGAGTTCACTGATTCCCTCTCCCCCCTCCCCCATTAGACACCCCCCCCCCCCCCCCTCCAATCCTCCTTCCCGCTGCGCAGACCCAGTTGTTAGTATGCCAAAATAATCAACTTGATGATTGTGGGCATTACATTAAGAAGAAGAAGCTACCAACTGACCAGCCGCCGTGGCGAAGTGGTTAGCGTCGCGGACATCCCGGCTGGGAGGTCGTGGGTTCGAATCCCATCAGAAGTCATGTGGGTTTTTCTGCCCCGACCGGCTCCTACCCAGAGTTGAGTTTGCTGCGGACTCAGTTGGGAAGACTGGGACCACACAGTCGAGTTTCATCCACTTAACCCTCTGCCTACCGCATGACTTTGTGCTATATGACTATGAGAATACCATGCCAAGAGAGGTAACTCCGCAACACATACACACTTGCCATAAAGAAACCTCAATAGAAAATTTGTTTTTAACTTATCTATTCTGTAAAAGTAATGAAAAAAATTCAAAGACATCACTCCATCCAAAACAGCCATTTTCCCCCACATATAGTGAACTGGTACACGAGGAAAAAAAAACAAACGAACAGACTAACTGTACTTCGGTATTCTCAGTGCTAAAACAATTTTCCCTAAATTCACTGTACCCACAGAACATCATGGATTAGGAGCACAGAGTAATTTTCCAAGTCTAAACAAAGTACTGAAACCTTCAGGAACAAAATAAAGTCATTCTGTATGGTATGCACACTAAATAATCAACTTTTGTTGTGAAGCAAAAAACAACAACCCAAACTTCAACAATTTTGTTAAACTGAAGGCATCACATACAAGAAGATTTGTCTTCTAACTACTGAGGGGAAAAAATAACAAGAACAGATTACTGAATACTGGGCTTTAGATTGTGATGGAATTCAACAAAAATGTGCTTTTGCACAAGTGCACTGAGCAAACCCCCCCCCCCCCCCCCCCCCTTCCCCCCAACACACACACACACACACACACTGTGGTGATGATGTACCTCTTGTCCGGCTCCTCTTTGCTTTTTGATAAACAGGCAGTTTTTATTTTAGGCCAGAGTTTATGTTCATCCTTTTCTGTTGCTTTTGTGCAGCAAATAAATTTGTTTCTCGTTAAAAATCTGCCAAAATTCTGATGAAATCAAAAGGCCACAGGTGATGCGCCCACAGGCAAATCATGGGACACACCCTCTGACTGACCCGGTTTCCTGGCCATCAAAACAAGGGAAACTTTTGGGGGCTTCACTTCTTGTAGCCAACCACTCTAGTCAACAATTAAAGAATCTCTAGCAAGTTTTGTTTTTCGAATTTTCTTTTTTTTGGGGTCTGAGCCCAGCAGCAATGGGCTATTCGACGTCGTCATTATCATCGCCTGAATCATTATTGATTCCGGCCTCAAAATCAGTCAGCAGTCGATCTTTATTCATAACTAGGTCACGATTGACGTCCGAATCGTCTTGCTTCAAATCTTCTTCAAGAGTGTAGCCCGCAAATACGCTCTCTTCATCAATATCACTTCAGAAAATGAATTCTGCAAGTTGCATAGTTACTTGATCCGCCATTTTCCCAGAAAATCTTCGCGAAAAAAAAGCCGAACTTTGAAAATTCACAGCAGCGAAACTACTCCACCAAAACTCATGCAACAAAAACCAAAATGGCGTCCAGAAACGGAAGTACCGGAAGACTCTTCTGTCGCAATTGCATTCTGGGATATGCGATGATGAAAGCGAAAGTCGTTGACCGAGTATTCGGCGGTCGATCTCGGTCGATCCGGTATTCAGAAAGAGGAAATCTCGCGGTCGATCTTGGTCGATCTGGTAGGCATTGGGTTAATGGATGCGTTTCTGAGAGTGTTGCTCAAATTTCCTGACCAACACTGCAGGTGCCTGTATCTCTCGGGCCTGGTTGACGCCGGGATATATTATGAAAGGAAGCGTAGAGTACAGCCCTGTCATGTAGTCTCAGACCGAAATGGAAATCCGTAGCATCATCTTAATCATCCTCATTCTCATTGATCAACATTTTTAAAAAAATGTCTCAAATTCTGTGGCCCTTCATGCCCTGCTCTCATGGTGACCTCAGTTTCGATGTCCTCTCCACATCTGTGGCTTTGGTTTGGTTCCATCGGGGTCACCGGTATCGGCGAGTCCATGGGGTCTGTCGGTGGACGGACGTGGTGGCGCCCTCCGGAGGGAGAGCTCACTCACGCCGGCTCCGCAACTAAGCAGTTATTGTCGTCAGTAGGGGCTTAGTAGGTGGTGTCCTGCGTATGTTAGATCAGAACAGGCGCCACTGAACACCACCGAAGTGACTCGGCAGCAGTGCAGTGTCTCCTCCGGTGGGTTGCCTCTTAACGACTTGACATTGACTGCTCCCTGTGGATTGCCGGTGCCGGGGCTGCGGCGGGGCCGACCGGGCTGTGGCTATGGATGGGGTGTCGGAATGAGCGGCGTGGGTACACTACCTGTGAGGTGGAGCAGAGGTTGGGACAGCAAAAAAAAAAAAAAAAAAAAAAAAAGCTACCAACTGAGCTACGTTGGGCAAACTTACATGATTAGACTAGAGTCTTCTGATGAAAAAAAAATGGTCTTCTTCTTCTGTATACACCCACGGTCAACATTTTGACCATTATCGGCGTTTTTCGGAAGTGCGCAGAAAAAAAAAACAGAGGAGGAGGAAGGGGGGGAAGGGGGTGGGGGAGGGGGGTGTTGACGGAGGGGTTGACGATCTATTGTGGACTTGACACCTTTGAAGAAAAGGTGCCAAGGCTGGGGGACAGGACGGCGTTTGCTGGCAGGCTGTTCCAGTCCCTGACTGTACGAGGGAAGGCCATATTGCGGTAGTCATTTTTGGCGGGGATCCTCTTCAGCTGTTTGCTATGGCATCTTCTGGAACGGGTCACAGCGGGGGGGGGGGGGGGGGGCCAGTTGGTTACAGCACACGCACACCAGTCTGTTGATGATTGTGTACATCATGCAGAGGCGTGCTGTACGTCGGCGTCCTGCCTGATGTGATCCTTGAGTTTTTTAGAGAAATTAACATTTTTCATCTGATTTAAGATTTTACGGAAGAAAGATTTTTAACGAAGTTTCTGGTGTGTTTCTAGACGATGTCATTTACTGAGATGTGTGAAAGTGGGTTTTTTTTTTTTTTTTTCAAATGACTGGTGAGTTGATTTTAACGTGGTGACAGCCCTGATGTGGCCCTTTGCGGTCGGCTGGGCTATAAGCAACATTATCTTATCTTATCTTATCTGTACGTCGGCGCTGTACCGGGGGGGGGGGGGGGGGGGCATTTCAACTCATGCAGCATCTGTTCCACACTGGAAGTTTTCCTGTGGCGATTGAGGACAAAGTTGGACCTTCTCCAGAGAGTCACAGTCATTCTTATCGTGGGGATCCCAGACACAGGCCGAGTATTCGAGTACTGGGCGGATCAGAGCTTTGTATGCTGTTTGTTTGATGCGCTTGGTCAAAATGAAAAATGCAAAACCAATTTAAACTCAACCTCCAACTGTTCACAATGAAAAATGCAAAACCAATTTCAACTCAACCTCCAACTGTTCAAAAAGTCCTGAATACCAAAACCTGCATGGTGGAGACCCACAATCAACACTGGCTAGGCCTAGACAGGCCACACTTGCTACTTACCGACTGCCCTTTTTCCTATCTCGAGAACGAGATCGCACCCGATTTCCACGATCTCGACGAGGCCTTTCTCTTGATGTTGAACGTGATTTTGACCTTGCAGTCTTTTTCCTTTTCACCTTATGTCGATGCCTACTGGAAGACCTGCTTCTGCTTCTTGATCGACCCATTATGCTTCACAAAATTGTCACCTAAGCATCACAGACGTAGAGCTAACTCGCAAAATGGCGTCCAAATAGCAAGGCCAAACTACGCGAACAAATTCCTTCACACATTTGTAGTTTTCAAATATGATCTAGAAGTCTCTAACAAGTGGAATAGTACTTTCTTAATATTGAATGAGCTGTTAATCGTTGAGTTATTTACGTTTTACACCATTTTTATTTTTTTTTAATGACACTGGGTTATCACAAGGTTTTCTGCGATTGAGGTTTGGTATAATTACTTTCTTTTCCTTCCTAAAACAAATCGTTACAATCGTATAGCGTGTAATGAATAAATTCAGGCCTTGAAGCTAATTGTCAGAAATAATCTTACAATTTATTTTATAAACATATCAAAATAATTTGTGTAAATCATTTTTTTTTTACATTTTATTTTTTGGAGAGAGGAGGGGAAGGTGCAAGGGAGACAATTCCCGCGTAAGGTCCATGAAAGCGCTCAAATTTCCGAATTTTCACTATGTCCTGGGTGCAACACGTTCGCATAGGTCATTCAATTACGTACAATCTTGTTGGCAATATAGTGTTATATCTTTGTGTATGAAGCCAATGAATTCTAAAAGGTTTGCCTTAAAGAGAAATGGTCATCAGTTTAATTTCTGTCGACAGCTTAACGGCAATATAATCAGCAATATAATCAGTATACCTGTGTTCGCATTCATAAAGGGAAAGTGCGCTTCTTCTTTACATCACGTTAAGATTTGCTTTCCTAACAGAATGACTCCCTGGTGAAAAGATACTAAAAAGTATCTTTACTTCTCTTAGACACGAACGTCTCGAAATCACTCTTTTTCTCTATTTTTTTTCCTTTGTTTAACTACTGCTGACAACGTTTGAATGAAATGAGCGCGCGCGCATGCATTTATTCAAGGCTGCCCAACTGGACTGTAATTATATTTTAGAGATGGGTCTTCCACACAGTATACTTTATGTTGTTATCTTATTAGTTTCGGGGGCTGGAAGGGGGGGGGGGGGGGGGGGAGGCTGGAGCTAGACAATAATTAAAGCGGATCTAATATTGTTTGTGGGTCTATCGAAAACAGACATGGGGAAGGTGGGGGGGGGGGGGGGGGTACGACAGTAGGCTACCGAGTTTTTCTTTTTTGGAATTGGCTTGTCATATTTGTACGTGCGTGCACGCGACTTTGTGTGTGTGTGTGGTTTTTACTGTTGTCACAAGTCGTCGTTGTTGTTGATTTGAACTGACATTCGGTTTGCCGTAAACCTTTTCAATGGCAGTATCTGCAATTTTATCCCTCTGTTAATATCAAAGGATTTTCAGAGTTGGCATTTAAGCTGGTGAGATCTTAAAAAAAACACAAATTTTTGTTCTGTCTCTGTCTCTCTTTCTCTCTCTCTCTCTCTCTCTCTCTCAGAGAACTGTATTATGCCGCTTCTAACTCACTTCCGCCCTCAAACCAGTTTTCGGGCGAAAGTGACCTAGAAGCGGCATAATACAGTTCTCTACTAAGCATGACTTTAATAACCAAAAAAATAACGACCCTACAAACAAACATACTGTGCAGGGTTATCCGTTTTCAATACTAATTTACTAAACTTTTCAGATTTCAGTTTTTGTTTAATCCTATGTTTTTCCTGGTCATTTTCAATAACATCATTTTCGCGCAAACATTCTTCAAATGAGTCTCTGTCTTTCATGTGAAATAAAACTACAGTCTTTAACTGTTCTCTAAAGTCTTTTAAAACCGAGTTATATTTCTGGCATAAAATCCACACACTTATCCCAGCATGTCTTCCGCTGAAAGCTAGTTTCGACAAAGTGTTTCTCTTTTTAACTATGTCTCTTTCTGCTGAACAGTCATCTATAATAAATAGTGTCTGCGTTCCTTCAAACAGTCTATAAAACTGTTCTAAACACTCACTCAGTTTATTGCTGGGGTCAACTAAATATATGTTATCATCTGTCCATATAAACCTTCTATCATGATATGCTTTGTTCCATTTAAGTGTTGGACAGAAAACCACAATATGATTAAAATTATAACGATAAACTGTTTGTAACAGGTCGAGGATAAATATTGTTTTTCCACAACCAGTCTGCCCGCAAATCAATGAGCAATGAGGAGTTTTTGCTATAAAGTTTAACTGCTCCATAGTTTTATAACAGAACTTAATCTAATCCAGTTATTGTTTTTATCATGCTCTCTGTTAAACTTCTTCAGTATAATAAAACCCTACGAGGCCTAAATGGGTAAGATTAATCCAATTCAGTTCTGTAAGATTGTTTCTATTTAGACTAATATTGATTTTGTTGCTTGTTGTTATGACCTTAATATCCTCGCCATTGTGAAGAATGACGACGGTAACTTTAAGTTTTTCAACGTCTAAGTTTTGCCAGCTAATTAGAATTCCCTTTAGAAGGACGTCACTAACGCCCACAACCCCATCCCTCTCCTTATCTTTTAAGACAGAAATTTCAAATATCATTGTGAACGTGTCTCCTAATTTCATTTGCGGAATGAACTGTAATTTTGTAGAAGCATCTTTCAAAACTGATTCTCTTCTGTGGAGGATGTACTGCTTTTTCCCATACGGCGTTATTTCAATTTCTTTCCGACTATTGTCGTCCGGCATAAGACTTACATGTAAAGGGCCAGAGTTGAATGCTTTTCTGAAACTTTTTTGGCGGCTAAAATATGTAAAAGGGCTTATGAATTCAAATTTTATTTCCATTCTAAATATGGTTCTAAGTGCCATTTGAGGTCAGGTTTTCGAACTATTTTATATTCATACTGGCCAACATTATTTGCTTCTAGATTGCGCAGTTGTTCTAGTTTAGGAAACTTTTTGCTGTCGCCAACCTCTTTGCGTTTATAATCACCATCTTTAGTGTACTCAAACCCATACAAAGTGCCTATCTCACCGTTCTGTTCAAAGTCCGCAACGTCTGCAAGGTCTTTTAATTCTAAAGTTATACACCTCACAGGCGCTAATGTAACTCCTGGTTCTTCTGGCCCACGCGACATTATTTTTTAGTAACGTATTATTTTATTTCCAAAACAATGTGCAGGTTATCACATTTTACAACTTTCCCCGCTTTGTCTGCAATTTTTATATTAAATGATCCAACCCTCCCACAAACTAATCTTTTAAACTGTAAATTAGGGAATTGTATAATTTCATAATCGCAATATGCAGCTTTCCCTGACGGAAGAGCTCTTAAAACAGTTGAGGGCCTTCCATCATATAAGTTTTCATCAGTGCTCAGCTCATCCAAATGAACATAGAGTAATGAATGTAATGCAAGATCGAGCGGACTTTCCCCCTCATAAGTAGTTTCATCTGGCGCAGCACTAAAACTATAAGTGGGTAGATTGCCAGTTGTAAAGCCTAACATTTTAGCTAGCTCTCTATCAAAAAAGTAAGATACTTCTTCAGGCTTGAATGTTAACATTGTTTTTAGATTTGCATTGTTAAGTTTGAGAGTAATGTCAAAGTTACTCATTGCTTCTTTTAGTGAGCAAAACCCGTAATAACCATCAGGTATTATTAACTGGCTAATTTTGGTTCCTGCTTTGGTAACTTTTAGAATCTTGTTATTCTCCTTGGCTTTGCTTATATTAAACCATACGACTTTGTAGAATATTTCATGGAGCGCGACCGTTTTGTCCCCCCAATTGTTATCAATAGCATGTTCTAAAAACGAAGGGCGGTCTTGAGTTGTTATTGTTACAAACATTTTTTAAAACAAATTAAAAATGAGTGCATTCAAATATACTGATGCAAAATATTCTGTTGGGCCGCACTACAATCTTAAAAATATAACAACTGACACCCTCGACATTTCTGTGACCAGACTGACACCTTTCAGTAAGGTGATACGCCATTAACAGATATCTTAACCCCTATTAAAAGACACAGAAAAGTGTGGTGTACGATGCAGTTTATCAGAACCAGTTAAACCTCC
>CM031623.1:33563149-33595649 GCA_018398815.1 Conus ventricosus
GGCACTGAGCTGAATCTGACAAACCATCACAGCAGTCTTCAAATTTTCTTTTTAACGAAAGCAGAGGGGGAGAGGAGGGGGAACTCATCTTCTAAATTTTCAAAAAATTTGTGGAGGAAGGGAGGGGCCTACGACTCTCATTCTACACATTTTTTAAGGCAGTGTTCTTTCATCTTCACAAGACGATAAAATGGAGAGGGGGGGAGGAGGCGTAAAGTGCCGTAATATGCTGTCCAATTTTGGGGGTTCAAATGGAGGTGAGGGGGGGGGGGGGGGGGGGGGGGGGTGAGGGGAAACTACCACAAACTGGCGCTGTCAAATCCTGGTCCACCCTCACCTCTCCCTAATGCTGCTGGCAGAGTTGTCGTCCATGGCAGAATGAGAGGACAGCATTCTTCGCACTCGCCAATTGCAACTCAGTGTGGTGTGAAAAGAACCCCCCACCCCCTACCCCCCGCCCACCCCCACCTCTCCCTCTCTCACACACATACACAAATCGGCACACAATATCCTTTAAAAAAAAAAAAAAAGAGTAAGGCTTTAGCTGCCTGATGAACAGTAGGCCTACTTAAACCAACATACATTGACTAAATAATAGGTCTATACAATATGAAACGGACAAAAAATATTTGACAAGTATGCCTTTTTTAAGATGTTACGAACATCTTTGTTGACAATTTATTTGTGTGTGTCATACTGTGTTAAAATAAGCGTTACTTGGCAAATTTCTTTGTGCACTTTCGGGATTGTTTTCAGTAAGTCTGTTCCAGTCTATGAAAGTGGAATGATTTACTCAGGAGCTTAAGTTAGGTGTGCATCGCTTTTTCCTTTTCTTTCTTCTTATTTATTTGTGTGTGTGTGTGTGTGTGTGTGTGTGTGTGTGTGTGTGTGTGTGTGTGTTGTGTGTGTGTGTGTGTGCGTGCGCATGTTGTTGTTGTATGGACAGTTGGGAGGAAAAGTGTAACACCATATCTGCCATCGTAGTGTAGTGATAAGCATATGGTCTGGAAGGTTGTGGGTTCAATTCCCATCACCGGCATGTAACCAGCTTTGAGTGCGCTATGGGCCCCAAGGGGATGACGATCACCAATCAGTCGTTTCATGCATTTACTGGTGCGTCTTGGACAGTGGTGCTCATATTTCATGATCAATGCTGCAGGTGTCTGTTATTCTCTTGGGCTGGTTGATGCCAAGATATGACAAATATACAGAGTGCAGCCCTGTCATGTTCTCTCTGACCAGAATGGAACGATATAGCATAATTGTCATCATCCTTATTATCTATATTCTCAATGATGATCATTAAAAAGCAAAGAAAAGTATTCAATGAGTAACACTTCGTGCCCTGCTCTAGTGGTGACTTTTCTTCCCATTACCTCTCCACATCTGCATCTGTGCCAAGTTAATCAAAGTCGTCAGTGTCTGCAGTTCCATAGAGATTGTCACTGGACGGGGCATGGTGGCACCCTCGCAAGGGTCACAATCACTCACACAGGCTCTGTGACTAAGTGACAGTTGTCGTCAGCAGGGGTTCAGTAAGTGGTATCCTGCGCATGTTGGATCAGTTCAGACACCACTGAAGAGACTCGGCAACGGGGCAGGGTCTCCTCTTGTGGGTTGGCATACACTTACTCCACACTGATTGCTCCCTGTGGTCGGCCAGTGCTCGGACCCCAATGGCTCAGACCTAGATGGCGCTGTGTATGATGCAGACGGAATGAACCACATGGGAGTAACAAAGAATGCCGTTGCTGGAGGCCAGCGGAGGGAGGCAGGGGAGCAGGGGGAGGGTGGGGGAACAAGTGTATGAAACTACAAAAGAAAACGTCATGTGAACCTGTCCACATTTTGTTGTATGTAGTACCTTTCTTTCTTTGCTCAGGTCTGTAGAAATTCGGATCATCAGATCATTTGTGATGAGTTTTTATCAGTTCCACCATTTCATGTGCGAAACAGTTCTCATTTCATGTTGTGCTTTCTTTGGGGTGCTTTTAGTGGCACAGACTTTGACAGAATTATGGAGATTCCTGTCCTCCCTACCTTTTCATTTCATAATCAGTATACAACTGGCAAACACGAGCTGCAGCATTTTGGAAAGGAAATAGCGGGAAAGAAATCTTTTGGCATTATGGGCGCGTAATCTATCTCACCGTGAGACAAAGAGTTAGCATACTTATTCGTCGTCATTTACTGTTAGTAACACTTCTGTTCACACAAACATTTATGACTGGAAGGAATAATCCAATAGCTGTGTGTGTGTGTGTGTGTGGGTGTGTGTGTGTGTGTGTGTGTGTGTGTGTGTGTCGAGTGCGAGTGTGTGTGTCTGTGTGTGAGTGTGTGTGTAATGTAAATAACATGCATGAAAAAGTTTCACTGTGTGTCATTTTTTAAGCATTATTCGCATTGTACTTTATGACTGTTTGCGTATCATCATTCAAAATCATTATGAAATATTCATCCACAATTGATCTCCTTCAGAGCTCAGTCATTTGATTTTTTATCAATGCTACCAACACACAGGAAGTGGTGATGCTTCCCTCAGGATGACTTAACTGAGCTGGCTCCACAACCAAGATCAGTAGCGTCTTAAGTCAGAGGCCTAATGGAAGTGTCCTGCATATGGTGAACACCACCTAAATGAATCCACAGCAGTGCAGCGTCTCCTCTAGTGGGTTGCCTGACAACCACCTGATATCAACTGTTCACAATACAATGCCAGTGTTGTGACTGTGGCAGGCAGAGGCAGGGTGTGGCTGTGTCTGGGGAGCCGAAGGAGTGTCACTGAGGGAGAGCATGGAATGAAAGAAAACAGGAGAGAAAAAACGTCAATATTCTGTATTTCACCGCCCAGAAATACAACTTACCATAAGTCTGAAAATCAAATTTTACAGGAGACAAAAAAAAGAAGATCATTATTCCCACAAGATGTACTGGGAGCTGTTGCCCTTGGCTCGCTCTTATGGTATACCAAATATCAAAAGTGCAAAAGATTCGAGTTACGGCAGTTGTGTTTCTAGGCGGCGATTTCTTGTATGCCTCTATTCATTTTTTCCTTGATATTTCCAAGATGTGTGTTCCATGCAAACCTTCATTCATTTCCCAATCTCCGTCAGTAAAATGAAAACATCCAACAGCAGATCATCCTTTTATTAACACAATTTTTTTTTTCACACCACAAAGCAATCTCACCTCTCTGGCAAACATTTCATTGCACATTCCTTGTCTGGTTTGAAAAAAAAAAAAGAATTCTAAGGTAATTCCAGCAGAGCAGGAAGAAACCAAAGTCATCAAACAAATGAACTAAAATCATTAACAGTGATTCGATTAATTTTCATCTCGGTTACAGAAAAAGAGAAGGAAAAAAAGACATCCCAAAGTTTGTATATTGTCCCATTATAGTAATATAAAATACAGTCCATCTACCGAAGATGGAAACATGTCATGAAGTACAAGTTAGGTGGTAAATGGGTATGCACACACATTTCCATGTAAGCATGCATACACACACCCACACACTGAAGTACACACAGTTCAAATTGGTAAGAAGTAATCTGAAGTGAACACCTGCGAAATTACAGACAGTGAACATTAAAACTGAGAGTATTAAAAACAAACCACACAGACAAATCCTCACGAAATGCGCGATACATGGTTACATAGATTACAAATCAGCATACGCTGGAAACTACTTTTGTATAATACAAACATGTGGGAAAAAGATCCACATAGATCTCAGACTGTTATTGAACACAGAATTTCACACTCAATTTGGATCTCTAAAAGTCAATACATCGAATAATAAGTAACAAGATTTTTCACACACTGTGCGGATCTCAGCAAATTAGGACCTTCACCATTATGTGACAAGATTTTGTGACTCTCGAGTGTTTAGTTATGACTGGAAATCAACACACTTTAAGTCAGTACATGACAAATTAATGTCACATTTTCTTTTCTTGTTCCCCCCCCCCCCCCCCCCTGAAGAGAAGGACCCTCCTCTATCCTTTGTACCTCTGTTAAAGCAGGCTCTGTTTTTGCCCATGTCTGTTGTTTTGCCCGTTTGCGTGCAAGATTACAAACAAACAAAGCCTACAGAACTGATCTGTTTGAAACTTGGTGAAAACAAAGAATGTGTCCCAGAGACAGAGATCTCAACTAAAAGGCTGACCCAGCATTTGATTCACAAAATTTCCAATTCTAACTTTGTCGAAAGATGGACCACGGTCCTAAGGCCAATCCATGAAAATTCTGGTGCAGATCAACCGTGGGAATCACGATCAAAGAGCAGCTCCAGGTTCTGTTCAGCAGTTTCAAAGTGAGGTGACTGAAGGTGAAAACTGAAACAAACTCTAAGAATGATTCTTAGTGAGTCTGCCCAAAACAAGTAACAACAACTTACAAGACAACTAAGTTACAAGACAAGTTGTCTTGTGACTTGCTTGTCCTTGTTTTGGGGCGGACTCATGACGAATTATTCTGAAAAACCTTTCACGAGAGCCACGCAGAATCTCTGAACCGATTGCAGTGCAGATACACGGTGCTGACCTGGCTCACAGGGAGATCCAGGATTGGTCTGAAGATGGCAGAGGGCAGCGCTCTTCCTACAGCCCTTCATTTTTCTCTGATATGGATTGTTCAAGACGACCATCCAGTCTTGATCAAGAAGATGACTTTGTGATCAACTTTCTCTCTTTTTCAACAACCGATGAACCAAGTTACCTGCAGCCAATAAAGCCGCCACATCGGCCATGACCAGACCGCAGAGTTAGTCAGCTGTGAGACTGGTGGCAGTTGTGCTTGAGATGTGAGATATGCTAGAGGATATGAAACCGCTTCAACACCCATCTTGTGCTCAATTTGAGAAGATAAGCGATTGCTCGTTCTTTATTTTCATTGTCCTGAATGTCGTTTATCTTGCCTGAAAAAGACCTAAGAGGTCGAAACGCATCGTGTTGTGTCTTGTAAGTTATTTGTCAATGTCAACACACAAGAGTTACTTAAAACTCCTCTCAAAATTCGCTTTTAGAAAATTATTGGTGAAAATTATTACTACATTATGAACAAATGCTACATCATGTGGTTCAAATTGAAGTCTTTGATATGCTGTTTAGTGCTGAGGTACAATGAAGTGCAGACAGGGCCTGTTCATAAACATTAATCAAACACATTGATAAAGATTTTAAAACGAGAAAATACACAGTGGAAAAAAAAAAGGATCCCAGATTGAGGAAAAGATTTAGGTTAAACACCTAAAGATAAAACATGCAAAAGAATCAAATTCAAATAACGTTTTTGTACTACCCTATACATCCATACAGATCCAGCTTGCACGACGTACCTATAAATGCAGACATGGGAATGGGGGTAAGACAATGAATATGATAGATACATAACTAGAACAAGGGCGATCTGATATTCAGGCAGAATCAGATAGAAAGGGGGAAATTATCGTTTGCACATAATTTCCTTTAAGTGGGTATACAAGAAGCTCCCCGCCCCCACAATGAGGAGTGCCTGTAATTCAGGGACACGGGGGGGGGGGGGGGGGGGGGGAGTGTAAATCTTCAAAATGCATTCATGAAGAGACTTTAAAATATAAATACTTCTTTGAATAAAAGATATGAAGCATGGATATATTACAGTTTGGTAATCATAAAACATGATACCAAAAAACAGTTAAGCACAGAAATATTTCAATTTCATTAATCATATAAATACAAAACATCAAAACAAAACAAACACACAAAAAAAGTGACACAAAGAAAGTAGGAAAGCATAGGCATCTCAGTCTGATATCAGGTAAAGAACGAATTAGCATGAACAATGCCAAAGGTTTTTTTCTTTTTAAGAAATTCCCACTCCCATCCTCCCCAACCCCCCCAACCCCCCCCCCCCCCCCCCCCCTCCTTGCATAATGTTCTTTAAAAAAAACGATACAAATCCTCTCTCATTTAAGTAATTCTGCTTAAAACATGATTTAAAAAGTAGAACATTGAATATGGTCACTTAGTCGGTAAGTTCTTTGGTTACAAACCGCATAAAAATTGGTCACTTTCAAAACTTTTGCTCTTTTGTTTCTTTAAAAAAAAAAGAAAGTCAACAAAAGAAAAACCAGCACCAGCATTTTGTATAAATAATACAACCTAATAAAATGTGATGTCATGGTAGACAAACGGGAAAATAAATGTTTCCTTCGCTTTCAAGAGACGACATGGAGACAGCATTGGCATAAACTTACGTTCTGCATAAATTTGGTAAAACTTTAAAACATGACATTGATTCTGTTTATAAAATTTGTAATATGGCATTACAAAAAAAAAAAAAAAAAACCCTACACAGAAGTTGTTTCTCAAATACATTCTGTCAAAATACTTCACAGGTGTTACCAACAAAGGGAGCGGAGTTTTGTGTGTATGACCATTTTTTTATCCTAGCATTAAGGCAGCCATACTCCAGCTTCGTGGAGGAAGCATGCTATGTGTAACCTGTCATCCATACCAATCGCCAAACTGACCTTCTCTTCCAAAAGTTGGTGATGGGATTTTACCTTTGTGCATGATGTTGTGCGTGTGTTCACCTCATGTGGAGGACTGTATGGGAATGGAGTTAAAACCAACGTTGATTCCAAAGGAAAAAATCCCCCTGTACTGAAACAACCCAGCAACGATTCGAACGCGCAGACCCAGGATCATCAAGATTACAAGTTTGGCGCTCTACCACTGAGCTATTCTGGTTCCTTGTATGCCATTCAAAACCCTATTCCTCCCTTGAATAAAAAACACAACTTACATGATCAAGCACTTGGTCTTCGCTGGAATACCAGTTAAATGCACAATCTCATCATTTAGTTCAACTGTAAACAGTACAAGTAAGTTGCTGAAACGCTAAATGTTATCATTTAGTTCACCTTGTAAATGGTATGCTCGGCCTGAAGTTTCAGTGTTTACCTGAACGCCAGCAGATTTCCCTTTAATCAAAACTGTTCAGTCAAACTGATCTTATGACGAGGAATCACCACAGAGTTTATTGGTCATTGCTAAAGGTCTGACCAGCACAATCTCATCATTTACTTCAACTGTAAATGGTACAAGTAAGCTGCTGAAACGCTAAATGTCATCATTTAGTTCACCTTGTGAATCGTGCATTCAGCTTAAAGTTTCAGTCTTTACCTGAACGCCAATGCACGTGGGACTAATGCATAGGTCACATGTGCGTACACCTCTGCCAATTTGTAGTCATGAGACCCTCTTCTTATATTCTCTTTTTTTTCCATTAATTCATGTACTGATCAGCTTTAAATCATGCAAGAGTGTGGTCTTGAAATTTAGCAGATGTGATGAATCTTTTATGGACTACTCCACACACAGCAAGACTTTGATGAAACTGAAACTGCTGTGAAAATGTAATTATGGACGTTCAAGAGGTTGGAACATAGAGAAACTGAAACTGCTGTGAAAATGTAATTATGAATGTTCAAGAGGTTGCATCGCTCAAACACACTTTTGTGTAATACACAGGTACACAAACACATACGCATGCGCATGCGCACACACACACACACACATACACACACACACTTAACACACACACACATTTACTGCTAAAATGCTGACGTATACACACAGCACCAGGACAGGATTTACCCAATCACCCACATTACAATCAGCAACGTGCATTGCCTGGCTGAAGTTCTGTACATTAACACAACATGGCCAGCGCTGAAATCTTAAGCCCAATTCAACCGACGTATCCAGACCACAACATCACAAGGACAATAAGTAAACTAAAATCATTGACAAAACATTGAATCAACGCTCGCAACCAACGACAAATTAATACATCTCCACTGAATCAATGACAAGAATGTAAATGTACACTGGCAATCAATGACATGTGAGTAAATCCACAGTGACAATCAATGTTAAAATGTCATCACAATCTAACAATAAATGATAGGTAATTAAATTTACTCCGATAATCAATGACAAACCAATACATCTGAACTGATATTGACAGGTTAATAAATCTGCTCTGACCATTAATGACAATTTAATGAATCTACACGGATAATCAAGGACAAGTCATTAAATCTACACTGACAATCAACATCAAGTTAATAAATCTACATTGGCAATCAATAAGTTATAAACTCTTCACTGACAATGAATGCCCAGTAAGTTATCAAATCTTCAATAAAAATCTAAGACAAGATCTACATTGTCAATCAATGATGCCATTATGTTAACATGAACAATCAATAATAGTTGATTATATCTACACTGACATCTGATTTCGATGGTGATTTAATGAAAATGGACTTACCATCTTGTCATATTTTGGCTGTATCTAAAAGATTCAACAGACCAACACAAAATCACCACATAAGTTGTGAACGATTTAAATGTTTATGACGTTCACTTCTAAAACACATTACTCATGAGTGCCATGTTCACTTCTAAAACAGATTACTCATGAGTGCTATTAATAAACTTCTTTTTCACTTCTGGTCTTTCAAAAACTAAATTCTATAATGGAAAAATTCGAAAGGCATTTGTGTTTACCTTAGAATCTTTGTGGTGTCCATGCAAATGCACTGGAAGAATTAAGACGATTTTCCCATCACCATCAAAGTAATGTTGCCTCAGTCACATCTGATGTTGGATCTTTCACCGATCAAAAGTTTGATTCCCTTCTGTTGTTGTTGTCGTACCCTGGCTAAAACACTCCAGGGATCATCCAAACAGCCGAAGTACTTGAACACTATGGTACAAATGCATCAGCTGGGAATGAGAACATTACGTGTGTGACCGTTTCTGATTACCTTCTGAAAGAGACCTGCCTTTATTCTGCCATCTTGTTTGTGGTAAAAGTAAGCCTGGTCCAGTCTTGAAACGATGCTATCAGAAAAAAAAAACAAAAAAAACCACCGATTTTTGAGTTGAGAAACAAAAAAAGAAATCTGCGTTCTGCCAATGCTCAAGCTTTGTGGCACATCACAGTGAATCAGCAGTGCGCCAAATTCATGGCGTTGCCACAATGCAGCCGAGTCAGAGGAGACACCAAGATCAACTGGCCCACAGACTTTCACTGAAACTTTCACTGTGTGTAGAAAACTGATGTCACTCATCTTCTTTTTTTTCCAGACCAGTCTTTCTGTCATAACTCAATTAACTTTACTGCACTACAGTTTTAACAGCCAAGGCTCAGCCACATCCAAGCATGTTTTACAGTAGCTTCACCCCGACTATGAAGACATACGCAATGTTCGCAGTCAACCAGACAGCACAGTGCAAAGTGTGTGGCTGCTACAGCTAACAAAGCCAAATGGCAGTGAAGAAATGCACATTTCATTTTCTTGACTCGCTGAACATCACAGAACATGCCAGGTACGGCTAGTGAATTTGAGGAATGCGAGACCCTAGCGGCAATTTCATGCCAATCCCTCACACTTGCGGCCCTCAGAGGCAGACAGGTTTTCATTATTTTCCATCAACACAGAAAGCTCGCAGCACTTTGCTGATAAATCGGGGTTGGAAGTTGGACGACACAGTGCCAAACTCCAACCCCAGTCTGTGTTTCCATGGCTCGGTCAGTGCCACGGGAATGAAGTCCCTTAGATGGCACCATGGCTGCCTCCGTTAACATACTGCAAAGACTGGCGCCTAGAATTCATGCACATTTCTCATCACATTAGTTTGATACCTGCAAAAGAATTCTTTAGTTTATATCTGGCAACAGAGACCCAGTGGCCTTTGGACTTGGTGTGCCCTTCAACAGATCTTCTGCTGGTCAGTGTAGATTAACTGCTACAATTATTTCAACACACACACACACACACAAAAAACAAAGGGTACTGCTATGGGTACCAGGGAATGAAACTTGTTGATAAACTTGTGATTGCAACTCAACGACGGTATCACACTGATTGAATGTTCCTGAAAGACAACTCTGTGATTAGCCTTACATGTAAACCACATGATGCAACACACAGACACACATAAACACACACATGTACGCACACACACACCAACACACAGACACATCCCAACACACACACACAAATACTTCAGACATTCATCAGACCACAAACACTGACAAAATTGAAGCCCCACAACAATTCTACCTTAAACAAAACATGCCCCTTTCATAAATCTGTCCAAGTATCAACGGCTTGACCTGTCACATTTTCTGCCACACTTTTGACATCTTTCTAACAAGATGGAAAAACATTGTGTGAAACAAATCATAAAACCAAAGGGTACAAGAGATTAGGAATGACGTGTAATGCACAGTGATCTTCTGAAATTCAAGTCTCATGCATAAAAACCGTACAAAATTGAACAGAGCACAGAAACAAGGGTCATACCCCAGACCTGTGGACAACACTCAAAAACAAAGCTCACAACGACTGACTTTATCATCAGCCATGACTGAACAAAGAAATAGGTTGGCTGGGTCATGGTCGTAAACTAAATCCTGCTGTCTTAACAGCTGCAGAGAGAAAATGATCCAGGCGTGATTATACAATAAAGGTTGGCGTCTTGCCCTGAATCTATTCCTTGGTTGCTATGGTTAGCCGAGATCTCTCAGGCCCTTGTCAACCACCATTTTCCGCAGGGACCGATCCATTTTCGCACCTTTTATCATCATCTAACAATTTACTGTATTTCAATGAGTTTTCAACAGTTTAACAAACAACAACAACAAAAATCAACTCCACCATCCACTTGATTCATCATCTACAAATTGACTGTATCACAATATGTCTTTAACGCAACGGTTTAACAAGAAGAAGAAGAAAAAAATGAAAGATCAATTTCATCATCAGTCTGATTAACCATATACAGATTGACCTCTGCCATAATGCGTTTTTTTCCATGCTACGGTTTGACATACGGCAGCGGCACCTCTGAAGATCAACTCTGTTCACCGGTTTGATTTCCAACTGAACCGCACCAGCCCTAAATTCCACCACATGTGTCAGGTCCATGAACTGATCAATGCATCTTCTTTTCCATTCCTATCCCCCACCCCCCCCCCCCCCCCCCCCCCCCCCCTCCTTGCCCCGCTCTGCCAGCGTCCCTCTTTCCCCCTCATCTGCACTGGCCGACTGCACCTCCTGCACCCTCTCATTTTCTCAGGTAAGAATTACACAGTCTGTCTCCCAGTGCTGCATACAGTCCTGTGCTTCCACACACTCCTCAGCCGACAGTTCACATCAAGTGACATGTGACGTGTGCATCTCACCTCCTGCAGGCCTATATACATGATTGGGGGTTCTGGCATTAGGAGGTCGATGCATCACCCGATTAGATATTTTAAAAAAAATTACCTTCACTGCCAGGCTCTGAATCACCTTCTGGCAGATCATCAGGACAAAGGGCAGACAACCCAGCCACCCTCCTATCGACCTGACATCAAATCTGGAAGAAATGAACTAACAAAGAATCGCTGTCAGCCACAGGATCAGAGAAGACTTCACCACTGGCATGGGCCAGAGGTTTTTAACAAGTACTGACGTAGGTGAGAACGAGAGACCCTGAGGTCGTGTCTCGATGTCCCCATGACTCTATGATCAACAAACTGGGGTTAAGTACTGCACGAACAATCAGAGAGAGCCCAGTTGGCTCACGTTTCATGGGAGTTCTTTCACAGAAGCCACATGCACACACACACACATACAACTCACACGTGCATGAACAACACTCTTTTGTACTAAAGACCAGAAACGTCAGTCTGTCCCACCTACAGGCTTTCCGAAGCTCGTCCCTAAGGGCTGGCTTTTTATTGGGAATGTCGGTCCTGTCTTCTGCAGCACAACTGACTGACTGGAATGACTAACTCGCAGTACTTCTGTCATGTTAGTAGCAGTAGTACTTCTAATGAAAATGAACTTTTTCAAATGTTCACAATGAAATGGGGGGAAAGGGGAAGGGAGGGAAGCAGAGGACTGGGGGTGGGGTGGTGGGGGGGGGGGGTGAGGGAGTTCAGAACAACTGTGCCTCAAAGGGTGAGAGACACAGAGATAACATACAGCTGCGGTGTGTGTACATGTGCATGTGCGGCAAAACGTTCATGCACAAGGCCGCACATTTGCCACACACCGTAGTGCCTGTCTGAGCATTCACATACACACACTCACTCACACTCACACACACTCACTCACTCACACTCTCCACACACACACTCACTCAAATGAACACACACATCACTCACATGAATGTGGTATTTCAATCAAGGCAGCTAAGTACACAGCAGTGTAACAAGGCACAGGAAAGCATTAACTGGAGTTGTCTACCATGATCTTCAAGGCAACAGGGACCTTCTTCCTGTCCGAGAACTGCAGATGTCCAGGTCCCAGTACCTCAAGTCCTCAGGTCCCAGGTCCTCAAGTCCCAGGTCCTCAAGTCCCAGGTCCTCAAGTCCCAAGTCAGCGACACAGTAATTTCAATTTCTTTCAAGTCCCGTGGAATCGCATTCATCATCAAATCTGCACATTTTTCACATTCTTTTCTTCCGTGAATCGTCCCCAGTTTCCAACAAACGCCAATAACAGAGACATCCGTTCATAATATATGGAAGCATGTCATTTACACACACACACAATCTCGATACATGGCAACACACAGAAATTCCCTTCAACACCCCACCCCTCCCCCTCCAAAATGCTACCCCATTCCCTTCAACCCTTTCCAGCACTACCCCCATTTTACCCTTTCCATTTTCCACCATGTCTGTTCCGCAGTGTTAAGGCTGGTCAGATTTAGAGCCTGCCCCTTCCGCGTCTTCCAGGGTGCTTTCGCTGGCTTCCAGCATGTTGCGGAAGACAGACTCCGCCTTGGACATCAGAGTGGAAGGGCGATCGAATTCCGTCACCTGCAAACCAGAATGGGACGATGCTCAGACGGCGAGTGTGAGATGGAGAGACAGGGCGGGGGGTGGGGGGGGGGGGGGGGGGGGGGGGGGGGAGACAGCAAGGTTCAAGCTGAGAAGCAAAAATCCCTGCTATTTCTAAGGTGGAAGCTGGCATTGGGGGGGGGGGGGGGTGTTCCGTGTTCGTTCATTGGAAGGGAGTGAGGGGGGGCCCTGAATTATTTCTTTGGCTGATTAATTCTTTTTTTTTCTCCTCTCTCTGAATTTCTTTAAAATCTGTATTTTCACAGCGGGGGCCCCAGGAAAGGATGAGAGAGGTGGGGGTTTGTGCATAAAAGAAAAAAAAAACAACCTACTAATATCCCCCCCCCACCCCCCTCCCACCCCCAGCTTACCCATTCTGTCAGTTTGAGAATATCAAACTGAATCCAGATTCTGCCACTATGTGGATCTGAAATGAAAGTCTGACCTTACGGGCGAGGTCTGTTCAGGATCTACAGTTTGGTTGGTTGGTTTCGACACCTTCATCAGTCGCAATGACCTGTGACACGAACTGTCACCAGGGTCACACACGGTGAAGATACTTCCAGATGGATGATGCAAGGGGGAGGAAAAAAGGGAGGGAGGGAAGGGGAGGGAGGTGGACTGGGGGAACGAAGCAGTGAGGGAGAGAGGGAGAGCTACTGCATTTTGTTAGTGCGAAGTCATTCGGGGAAATAATACTGCTTGTCAGTGTACCATTAGTCAGGTAGGTTGTTCATGTTTTAATTGCAAAGTTGGTCAGGAGAGAAAACCTGCATGTTGGTGAACTGCTTTCAAGGCCGTACTTCTTGCTGTTAGTTCAAGGTCGTATTTCACAGTGTTATAAATGCTAACCCAGAAGGCAGGTCAAACCATTAGTACACTATGAGTGATAAGAAGTGCCAACTCACGTCATCATTTCAGAACACAGTATGTGAAATTTGTCTCTATAAATAACTCTATGTCAGCATAATTCTACGCTGCACCTCCGGACACCAGAAGCCCACTAAAAAAACTCAGTAACTTGCCAAACTGATGACATGGATATAGCTGTATCAAAAACACACACACACACACACACACACAACAGAAGATACAGTGACCCATAGCATCTAATCCACCAACGTGCCCTTCAATCCAGCTCCCAGACAGCGCTCCTGGCGTTTGTTGCACCACCTTCTGTCGGCTGAACTCAAAGGCAACATCGACAACGAACTGGCATAAACTTCACTTCATGTGCTTGGCGTCAGGGGAGGTTTCAGCGTGAGCAAGATTCCTTTGAGATGGTTCCCTCTGGCCCAGCCAGTGCAGTGAATCAGCCCAGGAGGTGTCCAGGAGAGCTGTGGGGAGCGGCGAGGTCACTGCGGCGTGCTGCTGACTTCACCTTACTAACCAGACTGAGAATCTAGCATGGCCGCGAACACACACGAAAAAAAAAAGCCCTCGTGAAGAAAGCAAAATCAACAGCCGACTTCTGTTTCCCCTTCTCATTGTTACTGATCACGACGACACAGATTACTGGCTGGCAGCTGAGCGCGTTTCGAGAGTTGCGAGGATCTGATGATAATGGTATGCCGTGCGGGTCCCCCTGTAATGCTTGCCTCCACTCAGCAGACGTTCTCAGCTGTCTTTTTACTGGAAAGTAACCCGAGAGACCCTCACTCCGCCCCAAAATTCAACACAGCGGAAAATGTTACAGTGAAAACTTCTGAGCTGGTACCTTGAGTGATAATGGCAACTGATGCTGTTTGGGAGGGGGGGTGGGGGATAATAAAGGCTATATTGTTTGCACACATTCAGAGATGTTGGGTCTTGATATCGTTAGTAGATCATTAATTAATGAGGAGGTGCTGTTATATCGCTGGTACAACATTAGTGGTTCATGGTGTTTTACACTGATATGGAAGGTAATTCCATTTCGCTCAGTACACCAGTGATACTGTTTGCAACATTAGTGACATAGGCAATTGGTATTATAAGTGTGGGAAGTAATTCATATCATACAGACATCAGCAGGAAAAGCAATCCATGTTGTTCAGCACAACATTAAAACAAGGGAGGTAATTCATATTGTTTGTACAACACTGGTGAGGGAGGTGATTAATATTTTTAAGTACAACAATGAGTATTTCATATTGTTATTACAAAACTAGCAAAGAAGGCCTTTCTTTTTGTTAGTATAACATCAACAAGGGAGGTAATTCATACTGTTAACACACCATTAGGGAGGGAGGCAATTCATATGGATAGTACAATATCAGTGAAGGAAGCAATCTGCACTGTTAATACATTAAAGAGGCAGGTAGCTTCCATGGCAAGTACATCATAGCTCATGTTGTTAGTACATCAGAGACAGTTCAAACTGTTTATGGACTGGTGGGGCTTCATACTGTTAGTTTATCAGACATAATTCATACTGTTGGTACACTAGAGTGGGAGATAGTTCGTATCGTTGGTGCAGTGCGAGGCATTCCGGCAGCCTGTGGAAACAAGAACAAAACAGAACCAGCAGATCTTATCCAACATGATATCTGCTGAGCGACGATGAAGATTTTGTTCAAGACTTCACTGAAAGCAGCAGGTGAGCACTGGAAGACACCTTGGAATTCCCCAACAGCAATTGCCACATCTCTCTATGCCTGTGAGACGTGGACTCTGACAGCTGAACATGAGAGAAAGGTTCAGGCATTAGAGATGAGATGCCTCCACAAGATCCTTGGCATCTCATAGAAAGACCACAACATCAACTTGGAGACCCAGACCAGAGTAAGGCAAACCACTGGATCATATAATGACCTGTTGTCCACAGAGAAAAGAAGGAAAATGAGATGGTATGGTCATGTATCAAGATCAACAGGACTGGCCAAAACCATTCCACAAGGATCAGAGTGAGGAGGCAGAAGGAGAGGAAGACAGAGAAAGAGATGGGAGGACAACATCAGTGCATGGACTGGCCTCACACTCAGCAACTGCCTAAGAGCGTCTGAGAAGTGGAGGAAGCTGGTTGCAAATTCTTCTGTGGCGCCTCAACGGCCTTCAAGACTCTGGGGACAGGTGATTGGTGATAGGTGAGGGGATAGAGAGAAGAAAAGAGCAGTGACTAAACAAATGAACAACATGACTTACTACACAAATTTTGTTGAAAAGCAGTCGCTAAACAAACAAACATGACTTATCACCCAAACCAGCTGACCTTGCCATCGTCCATGACCAGGATCTTGTCGCAGGACAGGACGGTGTTGAGGCGGTGAGCGATGACCAGCATGGTGCAATCCCAGAAGGCCTCTTTCAGCGTGGCCTGCACCAGGGCGTCCGTCTCCGTGTCGATCGCAGCCGTCGCCTCGTCCAGGATCAAGACCTGCTCACACGCCGTTCATGGTCACATGATAGTTGATGGGAAAGGAGGAGGGCAAGGGGAGGAGAAGGGAGGAGGAGGGTTGGGTGTGGGGTAGGTGCGGGGGATTGCGGTGTGTTGGGGGTAGGGGGAGTGAGGGTAGAGGATGGTGTGCTGTGATGCATGAGTATATAGTGAGTGCAGACCTGCTACCTCATGTTGTGCTCATCAGTAATAACCACAGAGATTTTCAGTAATTTTGCATTTCCTTCAGTAATTCCACGGACGCGTAATACACGGCGTTTTTGAACAAATAATGTGTACAAAACTCCAACTACATTTTTAACATTGAACAAATAGGCCTAATGTGTACAAAACTCCAACTACATTTTTAACATTTTAACAAAAAATATAAACAGTAAAAAAGGAACAAAAACAACAAAGCAGAATTAAAATACCTTGGGATGATGGCAGATGACGGACTCAGGACAGGAGTTTCAGGTCAATTCAAAGGTGATATACTTGACAGTTTGTAACTTACACAGCAGTCACCACAGATGACACCACTGATGAAGAAACCTAATGTACAAACCCCCCCCCCCCCCCCCCCCCCCCCCCCCCCCCCCCCCCCCCCCCCCCCCCCCCCCCCCCCCCCCCCAAAAAAAAAAAAAATATGTGTGTGTGTGTGTGTCCCTGAGCTGTGCTGACAAGATAGTGGCGAAAATGAAAAGGACCTTTTCATTTTCGCCACTATCTTGTCAGCACAGCTCAGGGACAAGTGTTTTCGCAGATCAGCTCACACAACAGTCTTTCTGCGTTGGTGATCTTCCGTGTGTGGGTCTGACGGCTGCTCTCGCTGGATTTCGTAAACAACGATGTGATCTTCTGACTGGAGGCACTCGCAGCTGTCTCTTTGTGCATTTTCCCCGAGATATGGCGCTTGCAGTCATTTGCTCCCCCATGTCCGATGGAGAAGTCTGAATTGCACACCGAGCAGAAATGAGTATACAAATCCAGGTCCATGACAAGGCCAAGTCCGCGTGTATTTACTTCGGAACACTTGCTTCTTCGCCTTCTTCCGTTGTGGCACAGTGGTTTTCGAACCCTCGTCATCGGTTTCATGCAAACGTTTAGAAGATTTCTCCGCCATTTTCACAATCGCCGGCAAAAAATCGGTTGAAAACTTTGTCTTACAATGGCTGAACAAAAAGCTTCGAATGGCGCGCACAGATGTGATGGCGTGTCGTGTTGGCCCACAGCACCACATTGACCAATCGCAAGTTCCGAACTATCTGTGGTTTCGGCTTGAGTCAAGGGAAGTTACTCTGCGGTCTCGGAAAGGTCTAGCAGTCGACAATTTTTCGAGTCTGAAATTTGCGTAGTTTTTCAATTTTCTTTTCCGTAATTTCGCACGGAAAATCGTACCTCCGTAATGGGGGTTAATTTCCGTAAAATACGGACGATTACGGAAGGGTAGGCAGGTCTGTGAGTGGATGTAACTTTTGTAGTCTATATCTTTCTCTCAGCTGTCTCTTTTCTCCTTTGTGCTCTCCTTCTTCTCCCCTCATCTCTCTCTCTCTCTCCACTCATCCCTGCCTTCTCTGATGCTGCAGTGACTGACAGCTTGGGCTGTTGTTGACAGTTAAGCACAGTCAGTTATATTTTAATTTCCACAAAAAAATACACCCACAGACCTTGGTCTGGAAACACTTTGTCCTTAACTAATTCCAGACAGGCTTACAAGAACATTTGTGCAAGATGGCCCCACAGCAACCGAAATGTGGTCGAAATCATTTGGCAAGTCCAATCGTTTTCAATAAGGATCATACGTTCAAGCTTATCTCCCTTGCATAACTCCTTTCAGAAAGTTGAATGTGTTGTGTGTGCATTGTCACTGCTCAGTTTTGAGATCATTACGTTTCCTGTCCCACGGGTTTGTCGTGTTTTGTTCCAAACGGCCCAGGCTACAGAGCGGAGTTTGTTTGAGCAGCCGAGTCACAAATGAGTCAGGAACCTCAAGCTTAACTGGTTTTAATCTCGCCATTCTGCTGTGCCTTCGTTCATTTTCTGTTGACTGAGACAGGGGTAAGGGCGGAAGATATACTGAAAGCTGCAAGTGAATTCTTAATATTTCATGCACAGAAAAAAAAAAATCTGAAAACAGCAGTCTTTGTTTGTTTGTTGTTGTTTTTTAAGTAATAAGATGCCTTCTAACACTTTTTACCATGAATTTTGTGTTCACAAGTTTACAGTTTTCCCTTTGCATTAAAAGTTCTTTCTTGTCCAAACAGGGTACAGTTAAGATGATATATATCAAAAGACAACTACAATACAACCCTAAAATGGGCTGAATACATGATCTCCATAAAATACATTTTTTGTGTGTGTGTATATTGTACAGGCTACTTCTCAGTACCTTTAAACAGGAAAAGAAAAAAAAACGAAAAGAAAATTATAAAACAAAAACAAGACCAAACACTTGTATATAATGCAAAGTTTATGCAATGCAGTCACAAACTATTACACACATCAACACACATGTGCCTTGCTCCAGTTATCTACTCACCCCCATCTCTCCATCCTCACGCCCCAATATTCACATCGACCATAAAACATACACATACTCACGTACAAACTTTTACAAATGTTGAAAAACCCACCTTCCCTCCAGGAAAAAAAAAAGGTACCAAAAAAACAAAACATCCCGCCCCATCCCCCCCCCCCCCCCCCCCCCCCCCCACACCAGTCCTTTTACATGCTGACAATGAAAAAAAAAAAAAACAGCCCCGAAACACCAGGAGAGGAAGATAGAACAGGAGCCAGGATGGAAAAGAGCACAGGGCAAAGGTCAGAGCTGAGGGAGTTGGAGAGAAAGTGGGAGAGGGGTAAAGGATGAGGGGGGGGGGGGGGGGGGGGGGGGGGGGAAGGGGTGAAACAGCAAAGAACAGAGGCGTGGAGTTTGTTTGAGCAGCTGAGTCACAAATAAGTCAAGAACCTCAGAACAGAGGCACCCTCCTCTGACTCCCTCCCCCCCCCCCCCCCCACGCCACCTACCTTGCTGTGCCGGAGCAACGCCCTGGCCATGCACAGCAGCTGTCTCTCTCCGACGGAGAAGTTCTCTCCGTTCTCCACCACCGGAGCCTCCAGCTGCTGCTCCAGGCCCGCAATCTGGTGACAAGACAGGAAGAGTGAAGGGACCTGATTTAGGGGACACATCGATCAAAAGCTTTTGTACAGGACACAGATGCTGTAAGACAATCGCTGTCCATGTCCTAACCGCCTGACTTTCAGCGATACGATTTTCTCACTGTGTCTGACCGGGTCCTCTCATAATGTGAAGCGTGAATCAGGCGGGATCAGGTGTGGTGCCATACTGTGTTGCAGGTACACTCACACCTGCAGTCCCCTCTGTGGTGCTATACTGTGTTGCAGGTACACTCACACCTGCAGTCCCCTCTGTGGTGCCATACTGTGGTGCAGGTACACTCACACCTGCAGTCCCCTCTGTGGTGCCATACTGTGGTGCAGGTACACTCACACCTGCAGTCACCTCTGTGGTGCCATACTGTGTTGCAGGTACACTCACACCTGCAGTCCCCTCTGTGGTGCCATACTGTGGTGCAGGTACACTCACACCTGCAGTCACTCTGTGGTGCCATACTGTGTTGTAGGTACACTCACACCTGCAGTCACCTCTGTGGTGCCATACTGTGGTGCAGGTACACTCACACCTGCAGTCCCCTCTGTGGTGCCATACTGTGGTGCAGGTACACTCACACCTGCAGTCACCTCTGTGGTGCCATACTGTGGTGCAGGTACACTCACACCTGCAGTCACCTCTGTGGTGCCATACTGTGTTGCAGGTACACTCACACCTGCAGTCCCCTCTGTGGTGCCATACTGTGGTGTAGGTACACTCACGCCTGCAGTCACCTCTGTGGTGCCCTACTGTGGTGCAGGTACACTCACACCTGCAGTCCCCTCTGTGGTGCCATACTGTGGTGTAGGTGCACTCACACCTGCAGTCCCCTCTGTGGTGCCATACTGTGGTGTAGGTACACTCACACCTGCAGTCCCCTCTGTGGTGCTATACTGTGTTGCAGGTACACTCACACCTGCACTCCCCTCTGTGGTGCCATACTGTGTTGCAGGTACACTCACACCTGCAGTCACCTCTGTGGTGCTATACTGTGATGCAGGTACACTCACACCTGCAGTCACCTCTGTGGTGCCATACTGTGGTGCAGGTACACTCACGCCTGCAGTCCCCTCTGTGGTGCCATACTGTGTTGCAGGTACACTCACACCTGCAGTCCCCTCTGTGGTGCCATACTGTGGTGCAGGTACACTCACACCTGCAGTCCCCTCTGTGGTGCCATACTGTGGTGTAGGTACACTCACACCTGCAGTCCCCACTGTGGTGCCATACTGTGGTGTAGGTACACTCACACCTGCAGTCCCTCTGTGGTGCCATACTGTGGTGCAGGTACACTCACACCTGCAGTCACCTCTGTGGTGCCATACTGTGGTGCAGGTACGCTCACACCTGCAGTCACCTCTGTGGTGCCATACTGTGTTGTAGGTACACTCACACCTGCAGTCACCTCTGTGGTGCCATACTGTGGTGCAGGTACACTCACACCTGCAGTCACCTCTGTGGTGCCATACTGTGTTGTAGGTACACTCACACCTGCAGTCACCTCAACACAGCTCAGATTATCCAATGCAGTCCGAAGTAGGCCACTGCATTCGATGAACTCGAACACCCTTGCACCCTCACTGGCCGTTCTGTTCAACATGTAGGAGGTGAATGCGTCAATTCTTTCTTTCTTTCTGCGTACGCAGGCTGATACTCCTGCGGACACTCCCTGTATAGCCAGGCAGTGGAGTTTTGTGTGTATGACCCTTTTTTATCCCGCCATTAAGGCAGCCATACTCCATCTTCGGGGAAGGTGCATGCTATGTGTCACGTGTCATCCATACCAACGGCCAAACTGGCCTTCTCTTCCGAAAGTTGGTGATGGGATTTTACGTGTGTGCAAGATTTTGTGCGTGCGTTCACACACGGAACCTCGGTTTATAGTCTCATTCGAAGGACTATATGGGGAATGGAGTCAGAACCAATGTTAACTCCGAGGGAAAAATCCCCCTATACCGAAATTCGAACCCGCAACCCAGGATCACGAGTCCGGCGCTCTACCAACTGAGCTATCCGGCCCCAATGCGTCAATGAACATAGTTTCTTTTGACTCAGGCCAACACCTTGCAAAACATGACTGTCACAAGTTTTCTGGAGTCAAGATCATCACCGGTTAACGTCGTCTCTGATGAAGCCATGTTCTGTTTGGGGAGAGAGTGTAAGATGGGTGCGCAGATGTTTCTACAATATCCTGAGCTAGACAAAGCACACAGCACAGACTGACACCAACGTGAAACGGATCCTGGATCAGACCCTTTGATCTGCCTTTGATCGGTTCTTGGGCCATAATTCCATCTTTTCACCGGGTTTCACAGAAATCGCCCCAACCATTTTTCTTTTATTAGTCTAATCTGTGGGAAGATCGTGGATCTCCTTTGGTCTGAATCTGCAGCAAATCCGATTGGTTTGTGCTTGGGTAACGTTGTGTCTTCCCACTGAGTTTCATTAAAATCAGTTCATTGGGTTTTGTGTGATCTTGTTGACAGCCAGACATACAGACAGACTCGGGTGAATGTACGGGAAGGGGAAAAGTGACACTGATAAACAGTCATTTAACTGTACATTTGATTTTTCGTGTATATATATATATATATATATATATATATATATATATATATCTATATATATATATATATATACATATAACGGATATATATATATATATATATATATATTCTCATATACATACACACACACAAGATACAAGCACCTCCATGTCTGAGAGAGAAAAAAACAAATTCACAAGTCTTCACCGACACACCCTGCCAGGATTCGAACCACAAACCTCATGAACGTCAGGACGGAAGTCTAACCACGCCCCTACCATGTCCCGTCACAATGAGTTCCAAAACTTGTCCACCTACCGCCTCTTTGATGTGGCACTTCTCCAGAGCCAGCCAGAGCTCCTCGTCGCTGTGCTCGGTCAGGGGGTCAAGGTTGTAGCGGATGGTTCCCACGAACAGCACCGGGTCCTGAGGAATGATGGACAGCTTGGACCGCAGGTCTTCCAGGCCCATGCCACTGATGTCAAGGTCGTCGATGTGTATACTTCCCCCGGACAGTTCCACCAGGCGAAAGAGGACCACTCCCAACGAGGACTTGCCTGGAACAGTTTGTTTCATTCATTCATTTCCAACTTCCAAATTTTTCTGCGTCACTCAAACTCTAAAGAAAATTTACTATGCAACTGAAAGAAAGAAACAAACTGCAAAACAAACACGACGCGTTTCGACCTCTTTGGGCAAGACAAACAGCATGTAAAACGAAAGAAAACGAAGCATGAACAGTCATTTATCTCTTCCGCCTTGGCTTAAAGCTGTGTCAGACCGACTGAAACAGGCTAGAACACCAAGGCTACATCAAAATGTTGTTATGCTCTGCATAGTTATGTGGGGATTGTCTTCAGTTGTGACAAGCTCCTAGCATAGCATTATCAGTCTCCAAAAACCCCCGAAGTCGGAGTGTGGCTGCCACGTGGCGGGGTAATCAGAAACGGTCACACACGTAATGTTCTCATCCCTAGCTGATGCATTTGTACCATAGTGTTCAAGTACTTCGGCTGTTCGGATGATCCCTGGAGTCTTTTCGCCAGGGTACGACAACAACAACCACAACAACAACAACTTATCTCTTCAAACTGGGCGCAAAACAGATGTTTCAATTCCATATCTATACTGCACCCAATTCCAGGAGATGAATGACCGTCGGAAAGCATCACCAAGGCTTTTTCATACCTGACCCCGTTCTTCCCACGATGCCAATCTTCTCTTGCGGGTTGACCTTGAAAGAGACGCCCTTGAGGACCAAGGGCAGGTCTGGACGGTAGCGCATCTGGACCTTGCGGAACACCAGCCTTCCGTTGTTGGGCCAGTCAGCGGCAGGACGTTTGCCTGGCACAATGCTGGCAGCCTCTGCCTGCACAGTCTGCACACACACACACAAGACAGGCTAGCGTTTCTCCATGAAAACTAATTATCTCTCTCTCTCTCCCACTTCTTTTTTGTTTCTTTGGTTGTCTTTTTTTCTTTTTTTTTCTAATTACCTGGTTTCACGTGGAATTCAGTATTCCGCACGGGTGACCAGATTTAAGAGGTCAAGCGAAAGGAACTCCACAGTGTTTATGACCCACAGCATCAGCTGTTCAAGGCCTTGGACAGTGGATGATTTTTGCTAAACTGCTAAACCCGACTTCCATTTCATACACAGGGTGAGTTGGGAGGGTGTGTGAGAGAGAGAGAGAGAGAACACGAGAGAGAGAGCGTGTGTGTGTGTGTGTGTGTGTGTGTGTGTGTGTGTGTGTGTGTGTGTGTGTGTGTGTGTGTGTGTGCGTGCGTGTGCGTGCATGTGTGAGTGAGAGAGACAGGGAAAGAGAGGAGAGAGAGAAAGAGGAGCATGAGAGAGAGTGCATGTGTGTGTGTGTGTGTTGTGTGTGTGAGCGCGCACGCGTGTGGGGACACGCGTGTTAAGCAAACAGTAGGTCAGCTACACATGTCAAATATCCTGTCCATCCATGCTATGGTTTGGTTGGTTACCGACACCCAGCATTCTGCGGCACGAAGCTGAGAGAAAAGGGGAGATAAACACCACCAAAACATTTCCGCACTGCCTGGTGAGATGTAATTATCACTGTCAGGAACACCCACACCGATGAATACTACAGCCAATGTCTGACACCCTGTGAGCAGTCACTCACATTACACAGTACACATTTCTGTGTACAAGACTCTAGGCCAAAGGCATTCTGCTTTAAGGAAATATGGACATATTCCTGAATACATGTTTGTTTTTCCAAAATCTTGCTGTCTTTGGGAAAATCATGAGCTGAATTTCAAACAGCATGCTTTCAATTCTGATGGATAATTTTTATGTGTCTTTCACCTTTCTGACATGATCGATTTCTCTTAATTTTTCTTCAAGTTCTGAGAGAGATCAGCATTTTTCATCTGATCTAAAATTTTATGGAAGAAAGACGTTTTAACGGAAGTCCCTGTGTGTGTTTTAGGTTACCTCAAAAGGGCTGTGTCAACGATATCTACGTTTCATTTGAATGACTTGTGAGTTGACTTTGACATGGTGTCAGCCCTGATACGTCCCCGTGTGGTTTGCTGGGCTATAAGCAACATAGCTTACCTCCTTCATCGCCAAATGGGCTGCAGTTAAAATGTGAGAAGAACACTTTTAGTAGCTTAGTTGTCCTATTCTTGGGACATACTAAATCCATCCTGTCACTGCCGGCTTCCATCTTATTTTGATGTCAAATCAACTGACAAAGGGCATGTCTCTTTCTCTGTGGCTGCAGAGCTTTTTCTTTTTCTGCCTGGGGTAGCTGTAACATCACTGATCATTTGAAATGTAGCTGTAACGTCACTGATCATTTGAAATGTAGCTGTAACGTCACTGATCATTTGAAATGTAGCTGTAACGTCACTGATCATTAATTTGAAATGTAGCTGTAACGTCACTGATCATTTGAAATGTAGCTGTAACGTCACTGATCATTAATTTGAAATGTAGCTGTAACGTCACTGATCATTGGAAATGTAGCTGTAACGTCACTGATCATTAGAAATGTAGCTGTAACGTCACTGAATAATAATAATAATAATAACGTACATTTATAGAGCGCCCTTTCTCACTAGAGCTCACAGCGCTTTACAATGTTTAACTATAAACATGTCAAAACAAAAAAATCACTATACAAAACCATAAACCCAGTCACCTCATCAATTATGACAATGAAACACAGCAAGGAAAGGGGGAGGGGCTAGCCAACCAACATTGACACCACACACACACACACACACACACACACACACACATACACACGCGCGCGCGCGCGCGCGCACACTGTCAGTTTTCAAGTGTAACACTTATAACACGTAACGCCATGACACACCCAATAACAGGACAAAAATGTTTTCTATAGAAAAAATTCCTTGAACAGATGGGTTTTGAGAGCAGAGCGGAAAGCAGAGTCAGTTTTGGCAGAGCGGATCGAAAGTGGGAGAGAGTTCCAAACTAAAGGGGCTGCAAAAAAGAAGGAACGTTCACCATTGGTTTTTGTTGAAACGCGTGGCTTGCAGAGTGTGAGAGTGTTGGATGATGAGCGGAGTGTTCTTGCCGGTGTGTATATGCTAACCAGGTGAGAAAGATAGACAGGGCCAGATCCATTGACGGCGCGGAAACACATGCATGCAATTCTGTATCTAATGCGTGCTGCTATGGGGAGCCAGTGCAGAGTGTGGAGATGCGGGGTGATGTGGTCTCTACGGGGAACCCTCAAGACCAGGCGTGCTGCAGTGTTTTGTAATCTCTGAATTCGTTGTATAGATCTTGTGGGCAGTTTACAAGGAGACCATTGCAATAATCCAGACGGGAGAGCACAAATGCTGAAACGAGAGTTTTTGTTGCTTCAGTTGAGAGGAAATGGCGAATTGAGCTGATACGACGGAGCTCAAAGTTAACTGTACGAATTACGTTCATGACCTGAGCATTCATTGTCAGATGCGAGTCAAGAACAACGCCAAGATTCTTTGCTGATTTTGAAAATGGAACAGTGGCATCACCGACAACAAGCGAGTCCGGTAATGGAGCAGACAGTGACGTTCTTGGTGAAGAAATGACTAAAGCTTCAGTTTTCTCATCGTTTAACTTGAGTTTGTTAAATGTCATCCATGATTTAACATCCTGAATACAATGCTTGCATTGACTGAACCAGCTCATTGACATGGCTGGGTTCTGCAGACTTTTGTAACTGAGTATCATCTGCAAAAGAGTGAGACAGAGCAGAGTGAGATGAGATGACATCAGACAAGGGTGTTGTATACAAAACAAACAAAACTGGGCCAAGGACAGAACCCTGTGGCACTCCATAGGCGATTAACGCTGGGTTAGATTTGCAGTCTTGAATAGATACAGTTTGAGTGCGGTTGGACAGGTATGATTCAAACCAGTGAAGGGCTGTGTCAGAAACACCAAACACATGTTCTAAACGAGAGAGAAGAATGCTGTGATCAATGGTGTCGAATGCGGCCGAGAGATCTAACAATGTCAAAACAGAGAGTTTTCCTTCATCAAGAGAAAGCAGGAGATCATTTACAACATTTCATCAGGGCAGTTTCCATGCTATGACCGGGTCTATAGGCCGACTGATGGATACTGAATAGTTGGTTGGACGATAAATGAGTGGAAAGCTGAGACAACACAATTTTCTCAATAATCTTTGACAAAAACGACAGATTGGAAACTGGACGGAAACTTTTCAGATCGTTAGAGTCCAGTGTTGGCTTCTTCAATAGAGGGGTTACAATCGCATTCTTGTGAACATCAGGGAAAATACCGGAAAGTAGAGAATCATTGATCATCTTTGTCAAAAAAGGCAGAACAGTTTCCAAGCATTCATAGAGCAGGGGCGTGGGGAGTGGGTCAAGATCACAAGTTTTGGGAGCTGATTTTTTCAAAATGACCAAAACCTCTTCGTTAGTGACAGGACTGAATGCACAAAGTGGATCACCACTGAACGGTTTACCAATGGGGTGCGCCACAGTCACTTGAGCGTCCAGATCTTTCCGAATTTTCTCAACCTTGGAACAAAAGAAGTCTGAAAACATATTTGGCAATGCAGACAATGGATAGATAGTGGGAAGCCGATTACTTTTAGTCCTAGCACACAGAGTGTTGGTGATGTGATACAGTTGATCATTGGATATGTAGCTGTAACGTCACTGATCATTGGAAATGTAGCTGTAACGTCACTGATCATTGGAAATGTAGCTGTGACGTCACTGATCATTGGATATGTAGCTGTAACGTCACTGATCATTTAAAATGTAGCTGTAACGTCACTGATCATTGGAAATGTAGCTGTAACGTCACTGATCATTTGAAATGTAGCTGTAACGTCACTGATCATTGGAAATGTAGCTGTAACGTCACTGATCATTGGAAACGTAGCTGTAACGTCACTGATCATTGGAAAGAGTGTTTACACACGCTCTCCCCACAAAGACAGATGGGGGGAGGGTGGTGGTCATACTGTGTAAATGATCATCGAGAATGAACAAAGTTATATCTTGTCTGGCACCCGAAGTTATCACTGTGACAGTGGAGTAGCGGTGTCGTGTGGCTTCTGGCGGTCAGTGTGTCCTGCATGGTGTATTATCCGTTTCAATGTTTTTCGCTTGCTGGTGCGTTTTGAATACCACGCCCTGGCAGTTTTGGCTGCACGCTGTCAGTTTTAACTTGCCTCTGGCCACCACTAGTGTGTCTGGCATTGCTGAGATTCCTGACACTCAGCTTGTCATTTTTCTTTTGCTTCTTGGCTCGTGTTATCAGCTATCTCTCCTATCTTGTGAGTGAGTGTTTTTGTGTGTGTGTGTGTGTGTGTGTGTGTGTGTGTGTGTGTGTGTGTGTGTGTGTGTGTGTGTGAGTGTATGTGCGAACGTGCATGTGCATACATATGTTTATGATTTGTGAACGCAGAATTGTGTGTGTGTGTGTGTGTGTGTGTGTGTGTCCTGCATACATTTTTGGATGTTGATTTGTTGAAACTTGTAAAGCGCCCTGTAGCCTACGTTCTTAGGATGGGTGCTACAGAAATTGTCCTCCTCATTATTATTATCATCTTATTACACAAGCTTCGGTGAGAAGCATTACCCATGACAACCACGAAAAGGCATGCAATCATGTATCTTAGGCATTCACCAGCAACTATAAAAGTGTTCTTCATTATGTTTTGTCACTTGACTTTTTTTCTCTCCATTTTTCTTAAATTTGATGATAAGCAATTACCACTTTATTGATAATATTTTGTGGACGTAAAAAGTGTTCAAACCATTCACATCATAGGCTTTCATTGAAAAAATTTACAAAATTTAAAGAACAGTGACTTTGTTAATTAAACATGGCCTTATAATCACGGCTTCCATAATATGTTATGACCAGTGTTCTCTCCCCTACTGCCTGAGTGAACTTTTCAAACAAAATTCAGACAAAAAGATGACGAGACTGATCTGATCAAACAGACAGGCGTCATCCTAACATTGGATGCAGTGATGTCATATGCTACAAATAGCACAGCCAATATCTCGCACCTCATCATGGATAGTATATGAACAAATCTAATAAACTCCTGATTGGCTGAGAGCTAAGGTGAATCTTCAACACCATCCACATCGATGTGCTGAGACCAAAAGCTGAACATGATTTATGTTCGCATACCCTTTGACCCCACCCAGCTAATTCACATGATCAGACCTCTTTTGGAGAACTTTCTTGACATGATTTTTGGATGTCTGTATGTGATTTACCCCTCAGTTGAATGTGATCAATAACAATATAATCCAAAAAAAGAAGGAAAAAAAAAAACATTCATAAAACACATTGTGCCCACTCTCTTACCGACACCAACCCAATCGGACAAAGGATTTCAGCAATGTTCTGAGACGCAAGACACCCACAACAAGACATTCATCCACGGGTGTATTCACCACACAACAGGGGAGGACCTCCTCTCCTACCTTGGAGTACTCGATGACCCTCTGCACCGAGGTGAACCGTGCCTCCGACTCGATGGCCAGACGCATGGTGAACTGGAACAATCCCGTCATCTGCAACAGACCACACCCAGGCCCAGGACTCAACTCACGCTCATTTCTGGAAAATCAGCCCACTCTTAGTATCAGGAGAACAAAATATGCCATCAAAAAGAAATTGGAATCTGAATACAAAGCTTTCTGGAAACAGTCCAAAAAAACAAACAAACAAAAAACATTTTGAGACAATACTTTTACAATCAAGTTACTGAAAACTACCAAGTAAATACTTCGAAACTACCGACAAGAACCATATATACTAAACGTTAAATGCTTCAAAATTTGACCGAGATGTCAGCAGAGTTTGCATCAGCACTGTTGACCTACAAACAGAAAGGAGTCAGTACACGAACACAGCAAGAGAAGGCAGGAAACACTCGGCATGTGGTGTGGTCAAGATGAAACTCATTTCCCGGACAGCTGCTCTAGATATGAACTGCTGCAACTGAAGCTAACAGACCAGCTATCAAAAGACACGCCAAACCCAAACTTGCAAAAACTACTACGCCCAAATCAAATGCTAAGCAATGACAACTTACAAATTCAAATTGCAAAACATGTTCTATGATCGCATGAAACTGAAAAGACAGTAATGGCTCCCTGTATGGGCCCAGATGAATTATGGTCTGTCCGTTAAGCATGATTTCTCATGACACCATGCTGTGTTTATAGACCCTTAAGGGCTCTCGTGACAATTAAAGACCAAGTCAGAGAGTCCCAGTCACTCTGGTCCACCCATGAGATCCAAGGACCTTTCAGAGACTTACTACACAGACTCCACAACCATGTACAGGGACATACTGCTGCTGCCCTTGTAGAACCAAAACACACCACAGACATGCGCTCCAGTGACACATGCATGTTTTCCAACACAGCACATCACTTTCAAACGAAACTTGCCCTGTACCCTTTACACCACCGCCTGCAAAAACTGGTACTTCAAAATTTATTTTTTCCGATGCTAGGTGACAAAAATTTCTACAACCTCCAATCCCTTTCCAAAAAAAGCATCTATGAGCACTTGCAATGCTGTATAACAGGTACAAACGAAACCAAACAAGAACCTATTCCGAGACTTTCAATCTGTTCCAAACACCTACACGTACATGCATAGCTGCAACCTTCTGGACTCAAAATTCTAGAACCAGGAGACGACCGGGGTAGGTGGAATGAAGAGGGGGCAGTTCGGCTCTCGAATGAAAACATGTCCAACTCCATTGTGTTTCAGCTGACAAATGCAGGATTTGAAAAGAAACTGCATATTTCCTACACATAATTGCCAACATCCATGTTAACATCGTTTGGGCTTAATTCTGCAACACCTTATCATCTGTATTAAAAAAAATAAATAATTCCCCAACCCCACATTTTCAAAGAAAATTTTAAAATTTATGATTTTTTTTCACTCCCCAAACCTTGTCAGAACTTTAAAGAAATGTGGGCAAAGCAACGCTCATTTTCTTGGAAAAGAACTTATTGAGTGATGTTTCTGCAGTGCTGAGAGAGAGAGAGAGAGAGAGAGAGAGAGAGAGAGAGAGAGAGAGAGAGAGAGAGAGAGAGAGAGAGAGAGAGAGAGAAAGAGAGAGAGAGAGACAGAGAGAGAGAGACAGAGAGGGAAAGAGTGTGTGTGTGTGTGTGTGTGTGTGTGTGTGTGTGTGTGTGTGTGTGTAGAGTTGACAGTTGGAGTGATTTACAAGCACAGACTGTGAGATGGACCAGAGTGAAGCTGAAGAGATTCAGGACAAACAATCACTGAGAGCTGGATGATGTGCCGTAATACAATGACAGACAGACAGGACAAACAGAATCACTGAGAGCTGGATGATGTGCCGTAATACGATGACAGACAGACAGGACAAACAGAATCACTGAGAGCTGGATGATGTGCCGCACAGTTTTATTTTTCTGTCCCATTCGAGACACTTAGTTATAGGGCCGAACAAACAAGCCTTACACATTTCTGACCCAACATTTTTGTTGTTGTAGTCTAAGCAGAGGCATGTACCAAACTTGTGTACTAGTTAACTAGGGAAAATTAAGTTCCCAGAAAGTGATGACGTCATTCTTGCACAATTGTGTGTGTGTGTTGTCATTGTTTGAATATCGCCTGACCTCTTGTGTACAAGCTTTCATGCCGTATCTACATTATCTACAGGAAAATAAACCTAGTCGAGTTTGGTATTAAAAGAATTGTCGGGAATTCGCCTATTCAGTCATCTCAAGAGCTCAGATATATTACATTTTTCATGACAACCACTGATTATCAAACTAAGAGCCCCATTTGTAATGGCCGCTCATCAATGCCGAACACATTGCTGCCAGACCAGCTGTACACAGATGACATTCAGTTGGTCGAGTACAGCACGGTTAGCTGGCTGGTGGGGAGCAGCCTGCAGAAAACACCCCTTTCCTTGACCTGCATTCACGGCTTGGCCTCTGCAGCTGTGGGAGAGCTGTAAACTCCCCTGCCTCTCAGAACTAAGTGGCTTGCTCTGAACAGCCGTGGCCGTAATACAATGACAGACAGACAGGACAAACAGAATCACTGAGAGCTGGATGATGTGCCGTAATACAATGACAGACAGACAGGACAAACAGAATCACTGAGAGCTGGATGATGTAATACAACGACAGACACTCAGGACAAACAGAATCATGGAACCAGCTGCCGTGGCGAAGTGGTTAGCACCACGGACTCCAGGCTGGGAGGTCGTGGGTTTGTTTCCCATCAGAGTCATGTGGGATTTTTCTGCTCCGACCAGCTCCTACCCAGAGCTGAGTTTACTACGGGCTCAGTTGGGAAGACTGGGACCATACAGTCGAGTTTCATCCACTTAATGGATGCGTCTCTGAGAGTGTTGCTCAAATTTCCTGACCAACACTGCAGGTGTCTGTATCTCTCAGGCCTGGTTGACGCCAGAATATATTATGAAAGGAAGTGTAGAGTACAGCCCTGTCATGCAGTCTCAGACCGGAATGGAAATCTGTAGCATCATCTTAATCATCCTCATTCTCATCGATCAGCATTAAAAAAAAAAAGTCTCAAATTCTGTGGCCCTTCATGCCCTGCTCACATGGTGACCTCAGTTTTGATGTCCTCTCCATGTCTGTGGCCTTGGTTTAGTCCCGTCGGGGTCACCGGTATCAGGAAGTCCGTGGGGGCTGTTGTTGGATGAACATGATGGCGCCCTCCGGAGGGAGAGCTCACTTGCGTACGCGTCGGCTCAGCGACTAAGCAATTACTGTCATCAGTGGGGGCTTAGTAGGTGGTGTCCTGCATATGTTGGATCAGAACAGGCACCACTGACCACCACTGAAGTGACTTGGCAGCAGTGCAGTGTCTCCTCCGGTGGGTTGCCTCTTGACACTGACTACTCCCTGTGGATTGCCCGTGCCGGGGCTGCGGCAGGACTGACAGGACTGTGGCTGTGGCAGGGGTGTCGGAATACGCGGCGTGGGTGCACTGCCATTGAGGTGGCA
>CM031623.1:33598149-33628149 GCA_018398815.1 Conus ventricosus
TTGGTAGAACGCGCGTTCGGCTAAAGGAATTGCTCAGGAGGCTATACACACGGCAGCGGCGAAGCCGCGCTGGTTGTGCAAAAACGCGTTCGTTCTCTTTTTTTTGCGGCTTTTGGGCCGCGTCTTTCGCGATTTTTTGCGGCCTTCAGAAAAATATTGCGGGAATCCCGCAAGGGCGCGCTCTAGAATCAACACTGGAATCTGCATCAGACAGCACAATCATGCCACAGAATCTGCATCACACATGACAATCACACCACAGAATCTGCATCAGATAGAACAATCATACCACAGAATCTGCATCACACATAACAATCACGCCACAGAATCTGCATCAGATATAACAATCGTACCACAGAATCTGCATCAGACAGCACAATCATGCCACAGAATCTGCATCAGACAGCATAATCATGCCACAGAATCTGCATCAGATATAACAATCGCACCACAGAGTCTGCATCAGACAGCACAATCGTGCCACAGAATCTGCATCACACATGACAATCACGCCACAGAATCTGCATCAGACATGACAATCACGCCACAGAATCTGCATCAGACATGACAATCACGCCACAGAATCTGTGTCACACATGACAATCATGCCACAGAATCGGCATCAGACAGCAAAATCATGCCACAGAATCTGCATCAGATGTAACAATCATGCCACAGAATCTGCGTCAGATGCAACACTTACGCCACACAATCTGCATCAGATAAAACAATCATGCCACAGAATCTGCATCAGATGTAACAAGCATGCCACAGAATCTGCATCAGATGTAACAAGCATGCCACAGAATCTGCATCAGATGTAACAAGCATGCCACAGAATCTGCATAAGATGTAACATTTGAGAACTTTTTTTCTTACAATGCCCAACAAAGCCAATAGTGTTTTTTTTCCAACACACCGCAGATTATGGGTCAATCATGTCACACATGACATGTCTTTGTTTAACATTGCACAATCCACTGTAAATAATACATGCTTTTGTTTAACATGTTGCAGAACTGGCATCAAACATGACAAATTTTTGTTTACCATGTTGCAGAGTCTGCATCAAACATATGTTTTTGTTAACATGCCACAGAATCTGCAACAAATATGACATTTATTATTTTTGTTTAACAAGTCCCAGAATCCCCATCAAACACACCATGTTTTCTTTAACAAGTCGCAGAATCTGCATCAAACAAGAAAAGATTTTGTTCAATATGTTACAGAATCCCCATCAAACACGGCATGTTTTTCTTTGATGTGGCAGAACTGACATCAAACATGACAAAGGGGACCATGACAAAGGGGACCATGACAAAGGGGACCATGAAAAAGGGGGACTCATGAAAAGGAAAACACTGAATGTTTCGAGCCTTAAGCAGTCTTTCAATAGTGAGGAAGAAAGGAGAAACAAGAGGTATTTAAAGAGGAAAGAGTTAACACGAATTAAGGAGGGGTAAATACTATTCCGCCGGACAAAAGGGACAAACCCAATCACAAAACACGACGCGTTTCGACCTCTTTGGTCTCCTTCAGGCAAGATAAACAACATTGAGGACAATGAAAAACCAAGAACGAGCCATCACTTTCCTCCTCAAACTGGGCGCAAATTTCAGGAGATAAGTGACAGCTCAATTTGCACCCAACCTCCCACAACGACTCGGACAATCTGCCACTCTGCGCCCTCTTTTAAATCAAACTGGAAAAACATTTCTTTTTCCTTCTGATCGATATATACAAATATGTACTGGTGCTATTTTCCGGAGAATTGTATGTGTATGGATGCCTGTGTTTATTCACCTAATAGTCACTGTGTTTTCTGTTCGGTTGGTGGTGGGAAGATAGGGAGTGTGTAAGGGAGAAGCTGGTGGGGGTATGTGTAGATGTGGAGGTAGATAGGGAGTGTGTAAGGGAGAAGCTGGGTGGAGGTATGTGTGGATGTGGAGGTAGATAGGAGTGTGTGAGGGAGAAGCTGGGTGGGGGTATGTGTGGATGTGGAGTGAACTTTAAAATGCTGGATGTATTTTTTTTTGTATTTAACAGTTGTTCTGATTCATCTGACTTGTAATCTGTATGCATTCTTGTTCATTTTCAATGCTTGAAGCTTTGCGGTGCATTCGTTTAGAGTGATGGGACTTGCATGATGTGAGACATAAACACTTCACAGCACACTCCTTGAAAACCTTGTTCAGAGACCTGATGTGATCTTCAAATTTCACCTGATGTGATCTTCGAATTTCTGAAAGAGATCAACATTTTTCACCTGATCTAAGATTTTACGGAAGAAAGATTTTCAACAAAACGTCCAGTGTGGTTTTAGAAGGTGTATTTTAGAAGGTTTAGAGGGGTTTTTCTTCTTTTAAAAAAATTTCTGGTGTGTTTTTAGGTGTATTTTAGAGGGTTGTGTAAATTAGGGTTTTTTTTTCTCACTCTTTTTTTTTTTTAATGACTTGTGAGCTGACTTCGACATGGTGTCAGCCCTGATATGGCCCTTTGCGGCCGACTAGGCTGTTGGCAACATGACCTTACCTCACCTGTTTTTAAAGCTTTAAGCCACTCGATCGATCAGGCCTATCAATGGACTTGCTACTAACACTAAAACTGACCCACTGGCAGCGCAGACTGGCGGCAACACTCCACACCCACTCACTTGCTGAGAAACTCCTGGACTTGGAGTAGGCGTGGATGGTGACGAAGCCCTGCACGCTGGCTGTGATGTGGCTGATGAGGGGGGCGCGGGACACCATGTCCATCCGCTTCATGTCGCGGATGGTGCCGGTGAAGATGCGGAAGATGACGAAGAAGGCCACCACCAGGGGGAGCAGCGCCAGCAGGAACCAGGGCGCCACGTAGGAGATGAGGGCCAGGGAGAACAGGATGTGCAGGATGTTGGTGATGAAGACCTCAAAGGTCATGGGCAGCCGCACGTCCACTGCAAACGAACGGTTCGACATGAAATTTTCATTGGTTCTGAACTCTCCGGGTCTTGTTGAATTCCATTCAAATGGCTCAGACTGAACTTTTCACTGGTTTTGAACTCTATGGGTCTTGTTGAATTCCATTGAAACGGCTCAGACTGAACTTTTCACTGGTTTTGAACTCAATGGGTCTTGTTGGAAAATACCATTCAAACGGCTCAGATTGAAATTTTCACTGGTTTTGAACTCTCCGGGTCTTGTTGAATTCCATTCAAACGGCTCAGATTGAAATTTTCACTGGTTTTGAACTCTATGGGTCTTGTTGGAATTCCATTGAAACGGTTCAGACTGAAATTTCATCGGTTCTTAATTCTCTGGCATTTGTTTGAATTCCATTCAAACTGCTCAGACTGAAATTTTCACTGGCTTTCAACTCTCCCGGTCTTGTTGGAATTCCATTTAGATGGCTCAGACTGAACTTTTCATTGTTTTTTTTTTAACTCTCCAGGGCTTGTTGGAATTCCATTCAAACCGCTCAGACTGGAATTTTCATTGGTTCTGTCTCTCCGGGTCTTGTTGGAATTCCATTCAAATGGCTCAGACTGAAATTTTCATTGGTTCTGTCTCTCCGGGTCTCGTTGGAATTCCATTCAAATGGCTCAGACTGGAATTTCATTGATTTTAAAAACCAATCACTAAATCCGCCAGAAAAAGGGACAAACAATTTACAATACAAAACATGACGTGTTTCGACCTCTTAGGTCTTCTTCAGGCACGATAAACAACATTCAGGACAATGAAAACAAAGAACAAGCAATCACTTATCTTCTCGAATTCGGCACAAGATGGGCCTTTCAACACCCATCTTGAGAGAATTCAAAAAGATAAGTGATTAATGCCCATCTTGCACCGAAAACTCCCCCCCCCCCCCCCCCCCCCCCCCCCGCTGTTGTTGCTGCGTGTACATATCAAATAAAAGGCTTACTCAATATACTGGGGACTTCTAAAACGTCTAAATTCCATCCGAATGTCTAAATTCCATCTGAATTTTAATTCCCTTTGGCTTCTTCTGTATCCTCTCTTTAGCCTTCCATCCTCCCTGACAAATCATCGATTCAACTATTTAGTTATATCCTGTCACATTCGCACCCCCACCCCCCCTACTCCACACCCCCCACTCCCTACCTTACCAGGGAAAACTTGCAGAGAACACAAACCTTCATCCATATCAGAAGAAAATCTGTTGACGATTCTGCCCAGTGGGGTTGTGTCAAAGAAAGACATGGGACATCGTAGGATCTTCTCAAACACGTCGTCATGCATGGTACTGGACGCACGCAGGGTGAACTGCACATCAAGGAAGCACTCGCATGAGGGGCACGATATGTTCTGTTTGCGTCTAGCTTGTAAAATGTGTGTGGCAACATGCTATGTAGCATTACTGGCTGTTTTATTTGTGTGTCTAAAGAGTGAACTGTGCATGGCAACATGCTATATAGCATTACTGGCTGTTCTGTGTGTGTGTCTACATTGTGAACTGTGCATGGCAACATGCTATATAGCATTACTGGCTGTTCTGTGTGTGTCTACACTGTGAACTGTGCATGGCAACATGCTATATAGCATTACTGGCTGTTCTGTTTGTGTCTACACTGTGAACTGTGCATGGCAACATGCTATATAGCATTACTGGCTGTTCTGTGTGTCTACATTGTGAACTGTGCATGGCAACATGCTATATAGCATTACTGACTGTTCTGTTTGTGTCTACATTGTGAACTGTGCATGGCAACATGCTATATTAATATAGCATTACTGGCTGTTCTGTTTGTGTGTCTACACTGTGAACTGTGCATGGCGACATGCTATATAGCATTACTGGCTGTTCTGTTTGTGTCTACACTGTGAACTGTGCATGGCAACATGCTATATAGCATTACTGGCTGTTCTGTGTGTGTCTACACTGTGAACTGTGCATGGCAACATGCTATATAGCATTACTGGCTGTTCTGTTTGTGTCTACACTGTGAACTGTGCATGGCAACATGCTATATAGCATTACTGGCTGTTCTGTGTGTCTACATTGTGAACTGTGCATGGCAACATGCTATATAGCATTACTGACTGTTCTGTTTGTGTCTACATTGTGAACTGTGCATGGCAACATGCTATATTAATATAGCATTACTGGCTGTTCTGTTTGTGTCTACATTGTGAACTGTGCATGGCAACATGCTATATAGCATTACTGGCTGTTCTGTTTGTGTGTCTACATTGTTAACTGTGCATGGCAACAGGCCATATAGCATTACTGGCTGTTCTGTGCGCGTCTACATTGTGAACTTTTGCATGGCAACATGCTATATAGCATAACTGGCTGTTGTGTTTCAGAACTGTGTGTGGCACCATGGCGCGCTATTTAGCATTACCGGGTGCAGACCACAAGGTTTCAGGTTTGAATCCCATCATAAGCATAGCTTGGGGGGATTTTTTCGGCACCTATCTCTTGGTGTCTGGTTGAATGTGGAGCATACTATGACAAGAATCAAGTACAGCCCTGTCATGTAGTCTCCCAACAAGAACAGACTCCCACAGCACCATCATCTTCACCCCCATCACGAAATGGTCCAAATGGGACAGCAACAGAACAGGCCTGGACGTGGCATGGGAAGAAATGCGATGGAAGTGGCATAAAGAATGAACACCTTCCCTCTTTACCTCCTAAACACCCCTCCAATACACACATATAGATAGGCAGATAGATAGATAGATAGATTGATAGAAAGGCAGACAGATAATAATGCTATTATAGTTGATTTTGGAATATTGATCAATGCATGTGTGTGTGTGTATGTGTGTGTGCGAGTGTGTGTGAGAGTGTGTGTGTGTGAGAGAGAGTGTTTATGTGTGCATGTGTGCGTGTGCATGTGCGTGTGCATGTGTGTGTGTGTGTGTGTGTGTGTGTGTGTGTGTGTGTGTGTGCACGCGTTTGTGTGTGTATATGTGCTCGCACATGTGAACATGCCTGCGTGAATATGTGTATGTGTGCATGCGAGTGTGAGCACGTCTGGATGTGTGTGTGTGTGTGTGTGTGTGTGCAGGCATGGTACTGAAGGAAAATCATTTTTCCCTGAAAATGTTTGGGGGTCCAGGGGGCGATGCCCCCTGGCGGGGTCAAGGGGCAGAGCCCCTTGTGGGGGTCAGGGGGCGCTGCCCCCTGAAGCTGAAGGTTTTTCAGCAATTCTAGCCTGTAAAAAAGACTCTCCTTGAACTAATTTCAGTTCTTCATACTAAGCAATTTCTGCCACAAAATAAGCTCTCCTAGAATCACTTTATCAGTCATTCCTTCAACCCAAAGGAGGTTTTAAACCCAAGTAGTCACATAGCAAAAATGAGTACATATCTACATTGCTTTAGGTGGCATACATTAAGTCAAATTGTAAACGTTTTACTTACTATGTCAGTGAAGCACACACACAGTGTACACACAGGAGACCCCTCATTTTGCACAACTTTGGTCATCAGGTCCAGCACCACCAACACAGCATAGCACAGCACAGCAAAGTAGTGGTCTATTTCATGTCTTGAGTTCCAGTTTTGTTTACTATGTTCAATTCTTTTGTGATCCGTCTCCTCTACATTAGTTACTCCTTTTACTTTTTACATCTATCTGAATACAGTACAAAATGAGTTTAAGTTTTGTGTCTCTTTTAACGTACAAATTTTAAGTTATGTGTCTCTTCAGTGCAAGCAATGTGAATGAGATGAAGACTACGTTTTGCCTGATTTCTCAGCCATCTGCTTCACGAGCAGAGCCTACTTTTTGTAATGTCCAACCCTCATTCTCTTTGCCTCCTGTCTGTAATGTTCAATGGCTTTTCTTTTTGAAGCCAGCCAAATGTGTTCCTTCTGGAACAGTTCAAACGTTTTCTTTCTTTCTTCTTTTTCTTTCTCCAAAATGTGGTGGTAAGTCTATCAACTGTTCCAAGCACGATGAAAACGTTTCATTTTCGTGGCTCCTGTTCAGCCAATCCCATCGCCATTTGTTTGCCACACCAGCATCAATATCTCCTGTCGCAGAATTTCGCGGAACTATGTCTGTACGCTTTGGCATTTTTATTTTTTCCTTCTTTTTCTTTAATCTTGTTCAAATTCGATCACGTCGACCCAGAGCGGAAAGCAGTGGCGAATGTCACGAAAGCGCATGCGCGGAAGTAGTCCTGCTCAATGCTACTTCTCGCGAGACGAAGGCTTGAAGTGAATGACCTGAAACGAACTAAGTGGGCTGGTCTCGTCGGGCGCGGCTCGGTTGTTGTTGGTTTTTTTGTTTTTTTTTTCGCGGATTTCCGCGAATTCGCGGACATGTACCATGCCTGGTGTGTGTGTGTGTGTGTGTGTGTGTGTGTGTGTGTGTATCTGTGCATGTGTATATGTGTGTGTGTGCATATACATGCATGTATGTATGTGTTGTGCACCTATGCATGCATGAGTTATGCATGTGTGCATATGTTATGCAAGTGTGCATGTGTGTGTATGCGCATTTGTGCATGCGTGTGTGTGAAAGAGAGAGACAGCGAGAGAGAATGTTTGCATATACACATACATACATAAATTTATGCATGCATGTGTACAAGTGTGCATGCCTGCACATGCATGAGTGTGTGTACATACATACATTTTCATGGAAATGTGCACGACAAGCGTGTGTGTATGTGTGTGTGTATATCTATAAATCTATCTTTATTTCCTATATCTACCTAAATATATATATATATATATATATATATATATATATATATATATAAACAGTCAAAGTAGTTAAAAATTAAAACAACAGTCAAAGTAGTTAAAAATTAAAACAAACAAGCTTAAAATTTCCCAGATTTTCGGCATTAATTGCCTTCTTCAGGTGCTACAGACTATGTACAGATATGTGTATATATCTATCTATCCATGCACATACCACCACCAACAAAAACAAAAACCACACACACACAAAAAAGAAAGCCCACTAACAACATAAGGCAGCAGCCCCCTACAGGGCGAAACAGACGGGAGAGCCCACTAACAACATAAGGCAGCAGCCCCCTACAGGGCGAAACAGACAGATGAGCCTACTTTCATGAAGGAGACCGCTCGGAAGAAGACGAAGAGGACGACGGCAATGATGATCATTCCGTAGATGAGGGTGAAGGTGCTCAGCTGAGGATGGTCCGTCACGCTGTGACTGATCATCGTCTGGTTGCCCACCTGGATGGTGGTGTTCTGGAGAGGAGAGAGAGAGAGAGAGAGAGAGAGAGAGAGAGAGAGAGAGAGAGAGAGAGAGAGAGAGAAAACAAACAAACAAATAATGACAGAAAAGAAACAGATTAGTCCACTTGACATGAATGTGTAAAATGAACTGATTACTGACATCTGATGGGAATTTTGTTGGATCATGCACCATTCTGTCTCTGCCTTCTTTGATTTTTCAGACTCTGTAATTGATCATTGTCCAGTTGCCCACCTGAATGGTGGTGTTCTGGAGAGAGAAAAACAAATGAAGACAGAAAAGAAACAGATTAGTAAGCCCGACATGAATGTGTAAAATGAACTGATTACTGACATCTGACAGGAATTTTGTTGGATCGTGTAGAATTCAAGTTTCTGACTTCTTTCATTTTTCGTGTGCCGTGTGTGTGTGTGTGTGTGTGTGTGTGTGTGTGTGTGTGTGTGTGTGTGTGTGTGTGTAAGTGTGTGTGTGTGTGCGCGCACGCATGCGTGCGTGTGTGTGTGGCATGTGTGTGTGCGTGTGTGAGTGTGTGTATGCGCGCACGTGCATGTGCGCGCATGTGTGTGTATGTGCGTGCTTGCGTGCATATGTATGTGCATGCGTGCGTGCATGTGTGTGGTGTTGGTGTGAAAGATGAGAACAACAACAACAAATCTGTTCATTAAACAGCAAGTTTTCTTTACAAGAGGTTCCTTCCCATACTGACCAATGTTTTCATGGCAAATAATTTGTGCAATGTTTCATGCACCACCACCCCCCCCCCCCCCTTCCTCCCCAACTCCCAGTAACAATGTCCTTCAAACTGGAAGTGGTGACTGACAGCAACAAGAAGTCTACTGCAAGTACAGCACTGATCACCCCACCCCCCAAAAAACACACACAGCAGTAGCGCAGTGTCTCATCAGGTGGGCTGCCTAATGCTCCGATACCGATAGTTCCTGCCGGACTGCAACGCTGGAGCTACAGCAGGGTACACACAGGTGTGACTGTGTCAGGGGGGGTGGGGGGGGGGGGGGAGCCAGAGTGAGTGGCAAGGGAAGAGTAGGAGAGGGGTTGCCAAAGATAACACAACTCAAAAAACAGAGTTTGTAAGTCGGTTAATTACAACTGACAAAACTGAACGTAGACAAGCTACTCTTTTAATCAAAACAAGTGCTGCTGAATGCTATGCAAGTGACCAAGCAGCAGAGTGTGAATGACAAAAAACAAGCAGGGTAACTCTTGTTCCTATGATGAAATAAATACACTCCCTTTACTGTTCCCTGCCTCATTTAACATTTCCGTTCAGCAGAGTGTGGTACTTTTGCTTTGTCACCTGTAAAAAAACAACAAAAAACAAACGAACAAACAGAGAGGGAGGAGGTAAATTTGAAAGTGAGGTGACTGCAGGTGAAAAGTGAAAGTGAGGTGACTGCAATTGAAAAGTGAAAGTGAGGTGACTGCAGGTGAAAAGTGAAAGTGAGGTGACTGCAGGTGAAAAGTGAAAGTGAGGTGACTGCAGGTGAAAAGTGAAAGTGAGGTGACTGCAGGTGAAAAGTGAAAGTGAGGTGACTGCAGGTGAAAAGTGAAAGTGAGGTGACTGCAGGTGAAAAGTGAAAGTGAGGTGACTGCAGGTGAAAAGTGAAACAAACATAAAAGAAAAATTAATATTCCGCCAAACGAAAGAGACACATCAAATTACAAGACAAAAAATGATGCGTTTCGCCCTTTTTGGACTTTTTTTTTTGCTGTCCCAACCTCTGCGCCACCTCAGAGGCAGTGCACCCACGCCGCTCATTCTGACACCCCGTCCACAGCCACAGCCCGGTCAGCCCCGCCACAGCCCCAGCACTGGCAATCCACAGGGAGCAGTCAATGTCAAGTCGTCAAGAGGCAACCCACCGGAGGAGACACTGCACTGCTGCCGAGTCACTTCGGTGCTGTTCAGTGGCGCCTGTTCTGATCTAACATATGCAGGACACCACCTACTAAGCCCCCTACCGACGACAATATTTGCTTAGTCGCAGAGCCGGCGTGAGCGAGCTCTCCCTCCGGAGGGCGCCACCACGTCCATCCAACGACAGCCCCCATGGACTCGACGATACCAGTGACCCTGACGGAACCAAACCAAGGCCACAGACGTGGAGAGGACATCAAAACTGAGGTCACCATGAGAGCAGGGCATGAAAGGCCACAGAATTTGATACTTTTTTTTTTTAATGCTGATCGATGAGAATGAGAATGATTAACCCTCTGCCCCTTGTAACGCCCGCTGTGGCCCGAAACGCGATGCCTTTCGTATCCTTGTAACGCCCGCTGTGGCCCGAAATACACCGATGCCGTTTGGCTGCCCCTAGCAGACGAATTTTTCCCACAATGCTTTGCGGCGTTATACAGTGACGTAGTTCCGGTTTCCAACTTCCTTCCAGTCCAAACAGCGCATTTTTTCATGGAGGACTTCGGTCGCAGTGATTTTTTGAAGTTGAGAGCAAGTTTGTGATCGAGATTTTCGCTTCGGCAAGATGGACGACGAAACTGTGGAGATGTTGGCGAACATTTTTGGTGGCAGTGACAGTGATGAGGAGCTATTTACTGGCTTTAAATTAGAAGAATAGTGAAAGGAGAGGAGTCCGATGTCGATTTTGGTGGCTGATGGAGGCGATCTCAGCGAAAATCTTAACATCAACTATGCCGATTACGATGGCCGCGGATGGCGTTTCATGCAGTTCGGTCAGTAGTGTTGAACTTAGCATAATTTTTTTACACCATTTTATCAACAAAGATATAAGCTTTGATGCATGTGGAATTTTACTTCAAAATGTTAACTTAATTTTGGAGCAAATAAAACATATTTATGACCAAGGTTTGTATTTTTTCTGATTTTTTATTTAACATCAGTACATCCAATTTACGGAGTTACTTACCTTCCCTTAAGATTTTGATACTAGTAAGCACTCAGACGGTCCAAGGGGCAAAGGGTTAAGATGATGCTATGGATTTCCATTTCGGTCTGAGTCTAAATGACAGGGCTGTACCCTACGCTTCCTTTCATAATATATCCCGGCGTCAACCAGGCCTGAGAGATACAGGCACCTGTAGTGGTGGTCAGAAAATTTGAGCAACACTCTCAGAAACGCATCTATTAAGTGGATGAAACTCGACTGTGTGGTCCCAGTCTTCCCAACTGAGTCGGCAAACTCAACTCTGGGTAGGAGCCGGTCGGCGCAGAAAAACCCACATGACTCGAACCCACGACCTCCCAGCCGGGAGTCCGCAACGCTAACCCCTTTGCCACGGCAGCTGGTCTCTTTGGACTTCTTAAGACAGACAAACAACATTCAAGACGATGAAAACGAAAAACCACTTTTCTCCTCAAACTGGCGCAAAACGGACGTACTAATCACTCTGACATGCTGCGCATGTTCACTCCACATCCATTTAGCGCCCAATTTGAGGAGACAAGTGACTGTTCGTTCTTCGTTTTCATTGTCTTGAATGTTGCTTGCCTCCCCTGAAGAAGACCAAAGAGGTCAAAACGCGTCGCATTTTGTCTTGTAAATTTGTTTGTCCCTTTTGTCCGGCGGAATCATATTTCATTTTTTCGTTCGTCGGAACAGCTTTTTTTTTTCTTTTTAGAGACCCGACGAGCAGACGACGAAGGTCCATACCCCACTCCCCTGGCCCAGCCAGTAGGACAGGAAGAAGGAGGCGGAGTTCTGGCATAAGATGCTGAAGAAGAAGACGAGGAAGACCAGCAGGGTCAGGCAGTAGCCGCCGGCCGCCTTCATGTAGCCCTGGAAGACCTCCCGGTCCACGCTGCCCTTGCCCGCCTCCTCTTCCTTGATCAGCCTGCCCTTCATCTTGTCCATGTTGTTCTGCCCCCGCCTGGATCCACCTCTGTGAAGAGACAAGGACACTCTCTGCACTGCCTACCAATGAACTGGCACAGATGAGATGAGATGGGGAGAAAAAAAGGAAATGATGCATACCACCTGAACATACCACACGGCTGTTCTATAAAACTCAAACCACAAGCTAACTTGATTTCATTGAAGAATACTGGCCACGATGTCCCTTCAGAGTCATTATGACAAGAGTGTGAATGGCTCTGGGACGAATCAGAATGTAAGCCATCATCTATCAGTTCAGTCTTCTTCGTCCCCTCTCCCCATCCCCTCCATTAACCTCAAAAGCACACGCGCACACACATTCACACACGCACGCACACCTGCACACACACACACACTGGCACAGCAAACAGAATAAACAAAAAAGTCAAGGCACTTGTATTCAAACAAGACAAGAACCACAGACAAGCGCCCACAGCCGTCAAGTAGTGGCGCCACCTGGGGCAGTGATCGTCACCGCACAGCAGCTGTTCCCCCACAGCCATGGGATCTTCAGGACCAGGGAATGACCACTCTCCCCATTCATCCCACCACCACCAGGACCAGTCAACAACAGTGATCACCCTTTTCTTCGTCTTCTTTGGTCCACTTTTTTCGTTTGTTGTTTTTGGTGTTTACGTCAGGTATTCAATCCTGTTGCCACAATGAAACCCACGGTATGAGGACGACGCCATGACAACAGGGTACTCTGGTGCATGCCCATATTGGTCATATGGAGTATTTCAGTGGAGATAACAGTGCCACCTATCATCCCCGCCCCATCCTGCTAGGAACATCGTCATTTGCTTCGGGACTGCTTCTTCGATCAGGCAAGCCTGACTTAACTCTCTTGACAAGCGTGCGGCCGCTAGCGCCCAACCGGACATCACACAGCCAAAAGGCTGAGCGCCTGCCAGTGCCCAGTAAAACACGTGGCAACAATGGGCACCGCCATGTTTCTCGTAGAAAAGAAAGTCTCGCGAAAACGTGACTTCCTTCTTCCTGTAGCCATTCAATTCCGTTTGCAAAAAACCACGAGTCGATACATGCTGCAGTCCTGGAGTTTATGAATTTTTAAAGTTTTGTGGTCAAAATGCTGTTTTTCACCATGGCTAACCTTGATTTCTGCCATTCTATAATGAGATTTAGTGATGAAGATACTGTGATTTGTAGGATTTACAACATAAGACTTAGTTAAAGTGCTGGGTAATGAAGCTTACGGTGACCTAGATTTCGACTGGGGATGAGATTCCAGATATGATAAACAACGATTCGGAAGAAAGTTCTGAAGAAGTTCCCCCCCCCCCCCCCCCCCCCCCCCCCCCCCCCCCCGAGTAAATGGCTCAGGTGACATTCTTCAAACTTATGATATAGCAACATATATATTCATAGGAATTTTTTAAAATTATTTTCATTTCATTATTTCCTTTCCTCTCTTTTAAAATAATTTTTAAATTGGGTAACCATGTTCAAATTACGGAGTTACTTATCTTGCCGTAGGTTTTCGGCGTAACTAAGCTCAGGTAAGTGCATACTGAAGAGGGTTAAATTGCAGCTAACCCTCATATCTGGAGGCATCCCCCTGTCCGTCATCCGGGGACCCACCTGGTTGGGGATTGTCACCCCTGCTCCAGGATCATTACCCTTTTCAACCCACCAGCACTCATCAACAACAGTGATCCCCCTTTTCAACCAATTAACACGGGGCCGGATAGCTCAGTTGGTAGAGCGCCGGACTCGTGATCCTGGGGTTGCGGGTTCGAATTTCGGTATAGGGGGATTTTTCCCTCGGAGTTAACATTGGTTCTGACTCCATTCCCCATATAGTCCTTCGAATGAGACTATAAACCGAGGTTCCGTGTGTGAACGCACGCATAACATCTTGCACACACGTCAAATCCCATCACCAACTTTCGGAAGAGAAGGCCAGTTTGGCCGTTGGTATGGATGACACGTGACACATAGCATGCACCTTCCCCGAAGATGGAGTATGGCTGCCTTAATCAGGGCTTAAAATCCTCCTCGGATCCGAGAAATTCCTCGGGAAGCCAAAAAATTCCTCGGGAAAAAAAATCGATTTCCTCGGGGGAAAGAAACCCGATCTAAAACGCCCCAAACGCGTTCGCATTCGCATATGGTTCTGATTCGTATTCGGTTCAAAGTCGCAAACAGCCATTTCGCACCGGTAGCTTTAGGCGCCTAATCTATCAAGATGGCGACTGTGAGAATCATCGAACGTGGAGAGAAGTTTGACGAAAGCGGGATCAAAAACAAATGGAGGTGGGAGTGGACTTTAAAGTCCGTGAAAGTGAGGTCAGATCCCGATGAATTCGAGCGGATCGGTCAACATATTCGAAAGGTTGACGTGCCAGGCAGTGCAAGATGTGTACTGTGCACCACAGACATCGTCTACACTTTCCGCGGGATCGTCGCACTGAAAGAGCATCTTGTCACAAAGAGACACCGCGATCGCTGTGCTGCTGTGCAAGGCACTTCTGGACTTCCAGGTAAGATTTGCAATCTTGTATATAATTTGGAAATCATGGAAAAGATCATACGAAATTCAAGGGACATAACATTAACAAACGGAATAAAGAGCATACTGTCGGAATTAGATTCTTTCCTTTTTCCCGGATCTCCCTTGAATTTTGTATGATGTTCTCCGTGATTACACTTGTATTTTACTTTGATTTGTCAAGATTTTTGCTTGTTTGTTTGTTTGTTGGAAAGGGAAGGGGGGGGGGGGGTCACCTGATACTGTTACTGTACTGTACAGGTTACTGTGAATTGAAGATTGTTGATGATTGCCATGATGTTACTTAGTTTAGTGGCTCAATAGATCTATTACTTTAGTCATTGGAACCATTCAGTGTTTATCAGTCATCAGGCCAAACTAATACTTGCAATTTTCAACACAGATACTGTTGGGACTATTCCAAGGCTATTGTGATTACAGTGAAGTGATTCTGTGTGATCAACCCCCCCCCCCCCCTCTCTCTCTCTCTCTCTCTCTCTCTCTCTCTCCCCAATCCCTCCCTGTCTTTTGATCCACTGTCTTTCTCTTCTTAATCCTCACACACACACACACACACACACACACACACACACACACACACACACACTTCAGGTATTCATGCAGATAGCCCTCCCCTGCTGAAAGAGGGATACTGAGTTGACAAGTCAAAGTCCACATCCATTCTGGACCAGGTCAAACAGGGTGAAGGAGCCTAGTTTTGATTACATCATTGCCTTGCATCAGACCTGGAGGCAGAATGTATAAATCGCTTATAACATACCATTCTTTCTCCAAGGCTTGTACTCTTTCTGTTTATGTAGATTTTAGCCTCCTGCCACCCCCTCCCTCCTCCCCACAGCACCTCTTGCCAGTTCTGACCTACCTATCTGCCAGTCTGTCTGTCTTCTTCCTTCCCTCCCTCCCTCCTTAACACACACAGGACATGTATACATGTGCTCAGGCAGACAGACAACACAGAGGGTTGTGGGTGGGAATGGAGAGAGATCTATATCTCACAACACTCTGGGTCTTACCACTCTCAACCACCTCCAGAAAAGAGAGGAGGGTGAAGGGGGTGGGGGGAACCCCATCCCTGCTGGTTATAGTCTTCCACTGACATTCTTTAGTGTCTCTATCTTTGTATATCAGTCTCCCTGTCCCCTTCCCCCATTCTAGACACTGTTATGCAATCCTTGCATACACTGTAGCATTGGAAGTAGGTCAAGGTCAAAACTGGTCAAGGGGTGAGTGGCTTTGGTTCAGTCACAGTGCCAATGATAGTGAACAGTAAACAGTCAGTGCCATGATAGTACCCATGGATTGCAGCTCTTGTTAGCTCCAGAATACTGGAAAACACTTTTTATTGTTTTTCTTTGTTATTCTTCTCCATATCCATAACGCCTGGAAGCTGAAGATTGTGCTGTCCAAGGAGTACAAGTTCATTTATAATCACTATCAAAACGGGTCCAAAGGTGCAGTTAGTACTAGGTCACAAAAGTACACTTTTTGTCTTGGAATACTATAATTTGCAATATTGAATACTATTTTTTATATTCTGAGGTAGACAGGTCTGCAATTATATTTTGCAGGACAATCTCTTTCCGAAGAAGCTGCATACGGAGCCCATCCGATGTTTGCCAAAAAGCCAGTGAATCCCTCGCTTACTCGAACAATCCCGCTTGTGCCTCTTGAAGACAGGGCACAGAATGCCGAAGCCATGGTGAGTAGTAACTATAAAGCTTGGCTTTCAATATTAATTGAAGTATGTTTTGATCGCACAACACTTCTGTGTTTTAGTCTTCCTCTTGGTATGTTTGAATGACTGAAAGGGCCTGTTCTTTGAAATGTGATGCTACAAAACAGTGATCCCAACAATTTATGTTGCATGTAATTTTGCTGTTATATCTAGAACAAATCCATTTTTAGGGTGTGTTTGTTTGTTTTTTACTTTAAGTTAACCCTTAAAGCTGTCAAAGTCAAGTGGTTTTATGTCAGAAATATTTTGAAGGTATAATTATATGTTCAAATCCAAACACTGCAATCACGTACACATTTTAAACACACTGTTTGTTATTCTGTTCACAGCTCATCAGTTTCGTGGCAGAAAATAACCTCGCCCTAGCTGCTGTGCCAAAGCTGGTGGATCTGACTAAAGCCCTGGCGCATGATGTGAAAGCTCTCGACAACATGGCAGCCTCCAATACAACAGCATCATATAAACTTAAGTTTGGAGCTGCTTCTTTTTTCCAAGAAGAGCTCCTTGCAGAATTAAGATCATCTTATTTTTCTCTGAACATGGACAAAGCAATGAATTCGAACTATGAGAAAGTTGTGACAGTACTTGTTAGCCATTATTCTGAGAGCCAAGAGAAAGTCGTCATTAATCATCTGACCTCCTTTTCTTTAAAAAAGGTCACAAGTAAGAAACTCTTTGAAAAGTTGGAGGAAGTCTTTACTGAGAAGGATTTGCCATGGTCCAATTTGCTTTCTGTCATGATGGATTCCTGCGCAGTGATGAGAGGAAAAAAGGCAGGGTTGGAGACTCTGATCCGGTCAAGTAAAGCCCCCCATCTCTTAGATGTAGATGGGACACGTGCCATCATGCACACATTGCTGCAAAGGCCTTTTGCTCTCCCTTCGGAAAGTACATTGAACAACTGATGACAGATCTGCACACTGACAGTAGATGGTCTCCATATCCCCGCAGCCTTCTTGCAGATATTTGTTTGGCTCTTGAGATCACACCTACCTCGCCGAAGGGCTATGTTCCACACCGCTGGCTGTCGCTTACTGAAGTAGTGGCAGACACGTTGAGGCTGTATGATGCTCTGCTGGTATTTTACTTCTCCTTTCTTGATGAAAGTGATGAAAAGCTGTACAAAGTTTACATTGAGCAAGTGTTCGCGAGAAGAAATGTAAGTGAGAAAACGAAAGCTGCTATCAAGAAAATTCAGAAGGAGGCCAAAGTCGGCCTTAAATCTGCCACCAATGATGGCCGAAAGAGAACGAGACGGATAACAGAGAAACTGTTCATTCATCGGGACAATACATTGCTCCAGCTGAATCTGTACATCAATGTACTCTCTACTCTTTTCAAATACATCAAAGTGTTTCAAAGACAGGAACCCATGATGCACGAACTGCACTCAAAACAGGAGGAGCTGCTGAAAGAGTTCTTGGGGTACTTTGTGCGGCCAGAGCTTCTTGCAGGGGGGCCAGTGAAGTTGAAGAAACTTGACCTGGATGACAAGAAAGCCATCTTACCCGAGTCTCACTTTTTCCTTGGGACATATGTTCTCAAAGATTTGGCCCACAGAACAGCTGATGACAGCATCAAGAAAAATCTCCTGATGCTTGCTAGGGAAGGGTTTGTTTCTTGTGGCAAAGTGCTGATTGAGAAAATGCCTCTGAACAACAAAGTGTTGCGGTGCTTTGCATGTGTCGACCCACAAACAAGGGAACAACCACAGGCCAAAAAGAACTTGGAAAACTGTCTACTCTTCTCCCACTGGGTCTCACAGATCAGGAAGAAGATGAGTTTCAGCGGGAAGTAAGAAGCTTCCAAAGTGATCGTTCAATTCCAGTGATAGGAAAGGATGAAAGAGTGGATAAATGGTGGACAGGATTGGACAATGAAAAGTACCCTGTGCTGAAACGAGCTGTCAAAGGAGCATTAAGTTGCTTTCACGGCCCGATTGTGGAATCATCATTCAGTGTCATGGGAGAGGTCATCGATACATCATCAACAAACATGGACATCGAAACATATTCAGCCATCCAGACTGTGAAAATGAGCCTTAAAGCAAGTGGGAAATCAGCTGTGCAATACTTCAAGAAACAGGATTTCTTGAAGGAACCTGTGCCACGGTGGCTTGTCCAGAATATGATGACTGCCGCAAGGAAGGACAAAGAGAGGAGGGAGCGAAACCAACAGCTCAAAGGTCAAAAGGCAACGTCCCTTGGTGTCTCAGCTAAAAAACTGACAACAAAAAGGAAGGCTATTGATGATATCATCAACAGCACAGGACCCAAGAAAGCTACAAGCTCTCCAAACTTGGATGCTGCACAGAAGGAGAATCCATGCGTGGAGTCAAACACTGAAAATAACAGTGTCTCATCAAAAAAGCAGACAGGACAAAAGGCTAGAAGCACTGTCACTACCACTGATACAGCCTCAAAGTCAAAGAAAGCTTCAGACCCCCCAACCATAGATGTCATGCAGAAAAAGAATCCACGTTCGCAGTCAAGCAGTGCCTTGAACAAAAGACTCGCCATGAAAAGAAAGGCCATTGATCCCACCCGTAGTTCAAGTGCAGGACCTACAGACTTGGATCGATCTTTAACACTTGAAGCTGAACATAGGGAGAATCGGTCTTCAAGCAATGTGCCTTCTGCAGTCAGCATCCGTACTACAGAAGTAATTGAAATTGAAATGCCTTCATCACCCAAGAAGAAGAAGCAGAGCACCCTGTCATGCTTCTTCCGACCCCATCCTAAAGATTAAATGGGCAGCTTTCCCCTGCAGACAAGGGAAGGGAAAGAATATTTCTGCAGCTTGGCTGTGCTTGTCGTAAGAGGCGACAGAACCAGCCCCTCTCAGATTGCTTAGTTCCACATTCCAAACGTGAGTTTTGAATTTTGATAACTGTGTCTCCACCAATAACCATTTTGTTTTGTCTTGATAACCTGTTGGTCTTTTTATGCTCTTTTCACATGAAATGTGTTGATATAAATATCATTTTAGATTTAGATGTTTAAGACCTTTGTCTTGTCTTTGACAGTGGATTGAATATCTGTATGGATGTACCTTTTCTGCATTAAATCTTGCACTTTTTCTGTGCAATTTTTTCCCCAAAAATAGGGCTCAGAATGAGCTAGAGTACACAGATTTTGTTCTAGATTTTCAAATTTTCTGGGGGGCATGCCCCCAGACCCCCTAGCAGGGCGTGCCTGCTTCGCAGGCACGCATTCGTGGCTTCGCCACTTCAGAAATTTTCCTCTGCTTTTTGGATAGACCATTTTAAGCCCTGCTTAATGGCGGGATAAAAAAGGGTCATACACACAAAACTCCACTGCCTGGCTATACAGGGAGTGTCCGCAGGAGTATCAGCCTGCGTACGCAGAAAGAAAAAGAAAGAAAAAACCAATTAACACTAGTCAACAACAGTGATCGCCCCTTTCAACCTACCAGCACTAGTCAACAACAGTGATCCCCCTTTTCAACCAATCAACACTTGTCAACAACAGTGATCCTCCTTTTCAACCCACCAGCACTAGTCAAAAACAGTGATCACCTTTTTCAACTGTCAACAACAGTGATCACCCTTTTCAATAGTCAACAACAGTGATCGCCCCTTTCAACCCCCCAGTACTTACTGAGCTCCTCCACCTGGCTGATGTTGGACGTGTGGCTGAGGACTCGTTCGATCACCACACGCTGCCTGGCCTCCGAACCTCCGCTGCTGATGGACAACGCCCGCTCTATTCCGGCCGCCTTGAAGGACGATGACAGCTCCGCCGACACTGAACAACAGTAACTTTGTCACCCCACTGACCACACTGGGCTGTTCAGGGCTTGTACAGTCACAAAAAAAGGTCACCTCCTTTAAAGAAAAGGTCACATCCCGATACAGACATGAGACCTGAAGAAGTGGAAAACACCTGAAAGTTTTTGTAGTGTCCAGGAGCTGACGACGGAGACGCCACATGGGCTCCAGGGGCACTGAGTTCAAGGGGTCAGGGGTAGAAGACCTCCCTCAACCCTCTTTTACCCCCACCTCCCCTGCCCCCCATACTGACACCTGGGTTTTTTTTTTTGTTTACATTTACAAACTTTTGTGAATTCAGAGGTATGCTCAAACAAACCTTTAGTACAAGAAGTCTTGATGCCTGCAACTTAAGTCTTGATGCCTGCAATTTTGCGTCCAATTTGAGAAATAAGTGTTTGCTCGTTCTTAGTTCTCATTATTCTGAATGTTGTTTATCTTGTCTGAAGAAGACCAAAGAGGTCAAAACACGTCCAGTTTTGTCTTGTAATTTGTTCGTCCCTTCTGTCCGGTGGAATAACATCATGTCTTTTCTTTTAAGATGGCACCAGAAAATTGAGATACTTACACAAAAAGGCTGCTATTCACACTTACCGAATGCACATGCATGCATACATCCGTGCACACACAATCACTGCACACACACACACACAAACACATACTCACTCACTGCACACACACACAAACACTCTCTCACTCACTGCACACACACACACACACACACACACACATACACACACTCACTCACTCACTGCACACACACACACAAACACTATCTCACTCACTGCACACACACATACACAAACGCTCTCTCACTCACTGCACACACACACACACACACACACAAACACCCTCTCACTCACTGCACACACACACACACACACACACACACACAAACACCCTCTCACTCACTACACACACACACACACACACACACACAAACACCTCTCACTCACTGCACACACACACACACACACACACACACACACACACACACACACACACTCTCTCTCACTCACTGCACACACACACACACACAAACACTCACTCACTGCACACACACATACACATACACACACACACACACACACACACACACACACACACACAAACACTCTCTCACTCACTGCAAACACACACGCACAAACACACACACACACACTCACTGCACACACACACACATCAGCCCAGCTGACAACATCTCCAGCTTCCTTCCTTCCCAGGCTGACCTTCAGGCTTGTTGTCCTTGTCGTCCTTGGCCTGCACGTCCATGGTGTGCTCCTTGTAGTACAGGCCCATGATGGCGGCGTACTCCCCGCCCAGCTCCATCAGACTGTCATGGTCCCCTTGCTCCCACACCTGCCCGTCCTTCAAAAACAGGATGCCTTCGCACTGCGGTAGGTACTGCACACACACACACACACACAAAGAGTGATGATGACGACCTTCGCTGGAGATCACCTGGGAGGGATGATGGTGTGGGGGCATTACTGTAGCCACCACTGTCGATTTACATGATGCTGAAGTTTTCTTTTCTCTTCTTTTCTTTCTCCTTTTGGATACTAACTACTGTCCCTCCAAGCTTTGCCATCTTCATCCTCTGAAGACGGTGTGGCTGCCTGTACAGCACAATGACCAAAAAAAAAAAAAGAGGAAAAAAGGGTGACAAACTCTCCCACCCTTCTCACAGATCAACAGGCCTGTTTCTCCTGAAAAAATATAAAAAAAACACTGGTGTACTTTTCCAATGTACTTTTCTCTTTCAGATATGTGTACTCACAGGCCAGATGTACTAGAACGAGCAACATCGAAGTCAACTTAGCAGCAGTTGTAATAAGTTGACCTTTTTTCCAGACAAAAGATTCTTTATTTAATGCCCAAGCTGATGACATACTTCGGGGAGAAACTTCTGCTCTTTCACAGGCTTTTGCTTTTTTTTTTAAGGCCCTGTAGATCCACTGCCGCTTATTGTTTCAGCATGCTATTCAAGGGATAGACTGAACAGGACAAAAAGTCATGTTTGAGAGTTACTGATTTATCATGCATTAGTTACAGTACTCAATAAGGCACGCCAAGTAAACCACACTGGTGCAGTTACCACTCAAACTTCTTGACTATATTCTTTCCATCATTTTTGTTTTCCTTCACCATCTTCATCTTACTGTCTAAAAATGTGCTGATAAAGTGCTCTGATATCACACCGTTAAACAGGTTGTTCGTTTGGTGATGATGCAGTAATCGGGTAACGTCCCAAGCGAGTTCAGGTTTGGAACACCACCACAAACGAAACCTACCTGCAGCGAGTTCACCTTCGGAACACCACCAACAACGAAACCTACCTGCAGCGAGTTCACCTTCGGAACACCAACAACAACGAAACCTACCTGCAGCGAGTTCACCTTTGGAACACCACCAACAATGAAACCTACCTGCAGCAAGTTCACCTTTGGAGAGTACTACCCACAATGAAACCTACCTGCAGCGAGTTCACCTTTGGAGAGCACCACCAACAATGAAACCTACCTGCTGCGAGTTCACCTTTGGAGAGCACCACCAACAATGAAACCTACCTGCAGCGAGTTCACCTTTGGAAAGCACCACCAACAATGAAACCTACCTGCAGCGAGTTCACCTTTGGAGAGCACCACCAACAATGAAACCTACCTGCAGCGAGTTCACCTTTGGAGAGCACCACCAACAATGAAACCTACCTGCAGCGCGTTCACCTTTGGAGAGCACCACCAACAATGAAACCTACCTGCAGCGAGTTCACCTTTGGAATGCCACCAACAGTGAAACCTACCTGCAGCGAGTTCACCTTTGGAATGCCACCAACAGTGAAACTACCTGCAGCAAGTTCACCTTCAGAACGCCACCAACAATGAAACCTACCTGCAGCAAGTTCACCTTTGGAACGCCACCAACAATGAAACCTACCTGCAGCAACTTCAGCTTTGAAGCACCTCCAACAATGAAATCTACCTGCAGCAACTTCAGCTTTGAAGCACCACCAACAATGAAATCTACCTGCAGCCAGTTCACCTTTGAAGCACCACCTACAACGAGCCCTACCTGCAGCAAGTTCACATTTTAGAGAACACCAACATCAACGAACCCTACCTGCAGCTGATGGGTGACAAAGATGATGGACTTCCCTTTCAGGAATCCCACGATGCAGTTGGTGAAGATGTGCCGCCCGATGTGGATGTCCACAGCGGACAGCGGGTCGTCCAGGAGGTAGATGTCACGGTCACTGTACAGCGCCCGTGCCATGCTGAGCCTCTGCTTCTGACCCCCGCTCAGGTTGATGCCCCGCTCTCCTATCTGCCCGCGCCAACAGGTTGTAAAGGTCAAGATACAAAGCCATCACTGTATATGCATTAAGAGCAACGGTGGGGTAAAAATAACATACTGCATGCTGAGATGCATACCCCTATTTTCTACTTTCAGGGACACAAATCTCCTAAATCAGGGACGCCATCATTTTCAGGGACATTACAAGAAAATATTCTGCAAGTGCGTTTTCACTCCTGACCCGCAGTACAAACAAAACTCGTAGTAACTAAAAACCGTGAACTCACCTTAATTCACATTATGCACAAGAATATGAAGCAGGGTGCACTACTGAGACTGACAGGTGGACCACCAAAAATAATCCAGTGATTTTGTGATTCTGTTTCTGTTTTTCCAACAATTAAGCTTTTTTTTTTGCGTGCTTGTCGGTCTCAGCATGCTGCTGGCAGTCAGTTCTCCTGCCATGTTTGACAGAGAAATCACAGGCACAATCTTCGCAAAATGCATGCCACTTGCCCTTCTTTCCTGGCTTGATGAATGGCCAGATGTTCATAGGTTGTGATTGCCATCGCTTCACAGCTGTTTTCTTCCTTGGGGGAGAAAGATTGTGTAGCAAATCTTACTTCACAATGCGATCAAGACGAAAAATGAAATTAAGTCTACTTTGCACATGCACAATGAAGCACCAGCCGATCAGCATCTTGCTATTGATTCCACCCCTGACTGGGCGTTTTTGCTAGGGGGCCATCTCTCAAGTGAAAATAAGGGTGGATTCTTTTCCTTCAGTACTTGGCGGTTTTCCATTTCTCAGGACACTCAGCACAAAACTGTATCTCCGAAACACCGCAACCAATTTCTGGATTTGTGGGGACAAATATGGACCACCCTAGACGGTAGGCATCTCAGTACATAATGTACACACCCAGACATGCATATTTCCACAGACATACTGGAGTATTCATGCATGCTGCAAGTTCATATACTTGCCACTGATCAGAGATTAGAATTAGGGTAACGTTGATCACCGATTAGCTTTAAAAAATATTTTTACCTTTAATTTTGTTACAAAATTTTGGCCTGTTGTATTTGAAACCCTTTGTCAATGCTGAAGTTTGTAACACTCTGTTCAGGTACTTTCTCTGTATCTAAAAATTCCCACCTGATCATTGTGAGCACTGTGACTAAGTTTCACTTCTTCTTTAAATATTTAGTGGAACGGTTGTTGGTTTACCTCTGTCTGATCGCCTGTCACCATGGAGTCAAAGTCAGCCTGAAGTGCACACGCCTCAACGACCCTGTTGTACCTGTCAACACACATATCACACCACTGTGATGTACCTGTCAACACACACATCACACCACTGTGTTGTACCTGTCAACACACACATCATACCACTGTGTTGTACCTGTCAACACACATATCACACCACTGTTGTACCTGTCAACACACACATCACACCACTGTGTTGTATATGTCAACATATACATCACATTACTGTGTTGTACCTGTCAACACACACACCACACCACTGTGTTGTACATGTCAACACACACATCACACCTGTGGTACCTGTCAATATACATAGCATTTTTCATGAATGGTGCTGCTCATCATTCATTTTGTATACATTAACATGCACGTTACGGCACTGAATCTTTACATGTCAACAAACTGCACTACCTCACTATATATTCACATACATTACACTACTCAGATCGCAACCTGCCCACATACATCACACCATTCAACTTGTGTTTGTCAACACACACCTTTCAAAAATTCAGCGGCGTGCCTACCTGTCTTCGTTGTAGGGGAATCCAAACAAAATGTTGTCGCGGGCGGTGGCGTTCATGATCCATGCTTGCTGGGGAACATAGGCAACGCTGCCCCTACAGAGATGGACCCCGACAGCCGGTCCATCTGAAGAAGACATCAACCGTAACTCTTCAGTCAGTAATTGCAAAGTGAGGTGACTGCAGGCGGAGATCTAAACAAAGTTTAAAAGTAATTATAATGACTCCACGAAACAATGTGGACAAATGAATCATGACGCGTTTCGATCTCTTAGGTCTTCTTCAGGCAAGATACACAATGCTCAGGACAACAAAAATGAAGAACAAGTAATCGATTATCTTTGTCGGATTTGGTGCAAGATGAGCTTGTGTTGTTTATCTTGCCTGAAGAAGACCTAGGAAATTGAAACGCGTCATGTTTTGTTTCATGATTCGTTTGCTCACGTTGTTCGGTGGAGACAAAATAATTACTTTTTAAATTCCTCAATCAGTAACCACCACTGATTGTATCAGTAGCCGACAAGCGAGTCAAACCATCAGGCAGCCCAGAGGACTACTCAAAGATTTACTGACATCAATAAAGAAAGGAAGACTACATTGGTCATGGCCATGTAACAAGATCCATCAGCATTTATGAAACAATTCTCCAAGGAACTGTTGAAGGAGGGAGACAGCAGAGAAGACAAAAAAAACACACACACAAAAAACCCGATGGACTGGCAACGTTGCAGAGCGGACATGGAGAACACCTGAAGAGACCCAGACCTTGGCCCACAGCCAACAGACCTGGGGGAACCTGGTGAACTGGTCTTCAGTGAGGCGCCCCAGTGACTTCCCACTGAGTTCACACAGCCACAGACCTGGAGGCACCTGGTGAACTGGTCTTCAGCGTGGTGTCCAAAGGACTCTCAACAGCATCAATGGAGAGAAAAAGAAAAGAATGAAAGTTAAGGTTCTTGGTACGGCATCCATTTAACGCAGGTAAAGCTCAACAAAGAAGTAGTCCCGGGCAGAACAGTGCAAACCTATCGAAGCAGACCTCAGCTGGTGGTAAATCTTTAGATCTAATGGTGATCCCAAATTTGACTGTATTCGCCGTGGCAAGTCAAAGTTCCTTCTCCCTTCTCATATTTTCATCATTCCAGCTGCAATAATAACAGTATGAATGATTCTTAAAAGCAGCTGGCTACAGCAATGTAAAGAGAATCACACTGACTGACTGAAGTGAGAACAATACTCAAGATCCAAAACCACTCCAAATCATCTAATTCACAGCAGCAAGTTGGGGCCAGGTCGGAAGAAGAAAAAGAACGCAGTTTGTTCTTCATAGAAAAATTGTAGTTTTCTGAACACTTTGAATTTGCCTCCTTACTCCTTTACAGGAGGAGGAAAAGTGAGAAAGAAAAAAGCAAAAGAAAATAGCTTGTACTCCATTCCTTCTCCACCCTGGTGTGTTTGGGACGGGGTGGTTCCACGGTAACTTGGCCGATTTGTCATGTGACATATACACACACTGAAAGAGATTAAAAAAACAAAACTGTGATCACAATCAGATGTATAGATTCACCTTTGACCTATGGTTGTCTGCTATGACACCGTAGCACCTGCTGGGCAGCTGTTGTTTTGGAATCTCTAGCCTGTTTGACTCTGGAATCTGACTGTGCAACGCAATTCCCAGATTTAAAAAAACCCACCCCTACTCACACTTCCAACTTAGAAAAAAAATATTTTCCAACATAAACAGATCGTGAACAGAAACCAACCAAAACACAGAGGTCAAGACAGAGTGCAGGGAATGATTTATACTCCTGCACATGCTTCACAAAGACTAAAGGGCGAGGGGCAGCAACCTCAACAGATGTCAGACCAGACAACACTTACAAGCAGCTCAGATTGCAAAAATTGCGCTGCGCCTCAAACCCATTTTGGGACCGCGTGGCATACTTTGACTGGCTGTGTGTTTGAGAAGGTAAGTGATGGCTCATTCTTTGTTTTCACTGTCCTGAATGTTATTTGTCTTGCCTAAAGAAGGCCTAAGTGATGGCTCATTCTTTGTTTTCACTGTCCTGAATGTTATTTGTCTTGCCTAAAGAAGGCCTAAGCGATGGCTCATTCTTTGTTTTCACTGTCCTGAATGTTATTTGTCTTGCCTAAAGAAGGCCTAAGTGATGGCTCATTCTTTGTTTTCACTGCCCTGAATGTTATTTGTCTTGCCTAAAGAAGGCCTAAGTGATGGCTCATTCTTTGTTTTCACTGTCCTGAATGTTATTTGTCTTGCCTAAAGAAGGCCTAAGAGGTTGAAACGCATATCATGTTTTGTCTTGTAATTTGTTTGTCCCTGTTGTCCGGCAGATTTACTTCAAATTCCTTTTTAAATTTGTTTCACCTCACTTTGAATGGTTCTGTGATGCCAAATTCTATAGCTGCAAAAAAAACAAACGACAAAAAAGCAGAAGAGCACACAAAACAAAGTGTGAAGTAACGACGATTTATTGCACGACACAAAACAGGACAAGAAATTTTCGGCAAAATGCCTTCCTCAGCGACAAACAAAAAAAAGTACAGACATAAACATGCACAATACTCCCCTTGTGAAGTCAAAGTGGTGAGTGAAGTAGACAGAGGGACAGTGGAAGAGAGGGTGAGTAGAGTTCAAGGAATAGGGCACGAGGAAAGAGGGTAGAGTAAAGTGAGGAGGAGGAAAAGGAGAAAGGGAGAGAGAGAGAGAGAGGGGGGGTTGGGGGGAAAAAGAGGGGAGAGACAGAGAGAGGGTGGAAGGAGAGGAAGAGTGGAGAATGAGAGAGAGAAGAGGAGGGGAAAGAGAGTGAGTGGAGGGGGAGGGTGTGATGGTATGTAAGTTTTTTTTTTCAAAGCAAACCAAACATGACTGTTATCAGTAAGCAGACTAGGAGTTTGAAAGTGTTTACCACTTAAATCTTTCCCTTTCACGGACCTTTAATAAAAGTAAACACAATGCCTAGCACCTAACCAGCCTTCTACTCCCTCCCAAACCACGGCTTTCGCTGATCTGCACGCTGAACCAACGCACCAGGCAGGAGAAAAAGGTTGATGCCTTACCCGGCCTAAAATGGCCTGGATCAGGGAGCTCTTCCCACAGCCCACGCTACCGCACACGCCCAGCAGCTGACCCTGGAACACAGCACGGCACAGTGTGCTGAAAGGGTCAAGGTCAGGCTTCATGTGTTTCTGCTACATGGCATGGAGTGAGAGAGAGACAGTCTGTGTGTGTGTGTGTGTGTGTGTGTGTGTGTGTGTGTGTGTGTGTGTGTGTGTGTGTGTGAGTGCGAGTGTGTGTGTAGTGTGTGTGTGTGTGCGTGTGTGTGTGTGTGTGTGCCCACAAGTGTTTGTGTGTGTGTTGGTGTGTGTGCGAGCTTGTGTGTGTGCATGCATACATATGAGAGCGAGAGAGTGAGCAAGCAAGCGAGCGAGTGTGTGTGTGTGTATGTTTGAGTGTGTGTATGCGTGTGTGCGTGTGTGAGAGCGAGTGTGTGTGTGTGTGTGTGTGTGTGTGTGTGTGTGTGTTGTGTAGTGTGGAGTAGTGCATATGCACATTGAATTAAATAACTTTTCTCCTTTGTCATTGTTTTACGAGTTCTCTGTCTCACAAACACACACACATGCACACTAACACAAGCCCACACACACACACGCACACACAAGCACACACACACACACACACACATAAATTCTCTGTGAAGCTCTCTCTGTTGTCTTTGTCTTTTATGCTGTATGTCACACACACACACACACACACACACACTTACACACATGCACGCAATTACACACACACACACAAACATGTGCACTTCCACATACACACAGCATGAAAAGCAAAGTGACATCAACCAGCAGACACAGCCACAGCTGACAAAACCAAACCAGCAAAGCCTCTGATCTAACCCTCACTTTCTTCAAGGTAAAAGTGATGTTGGTGAGAGTCGCAGACACGGAACTGTCAGCGACCATGGCATTGGTGGCGCTGTCCTTCAGTATGTGACGTTCTTCCTCTTTGTTGTCCGTCAGCGGTTCCGACTGGCTGTTGGACTTGCTGTTTCCTGATTTCTGCTTCTTTTCTGGAAATGAGGAGGATGTCAGAAACATTCTGGTTCCAATCACTGACAACCCTACTCACCCCCCCCCCCTCCCCCCCCCCCTCCCCCCTTCGAAATCCTCCACCTATTCTCCCACGCCCTCCCAATTCTTCGAGCTATTCCACCTCACGTCCATCATGCCTTTCTCAGGACAACACTGACCCTGTGTTGTTTACATATTCTGTTACCTCTGCACTGTCGACAGATCCAGGACAACATGCCCCTGTGTTGTTTAACTACACATCCCATTACCTCTGCACTGTCAACAGATCCAGGACAACATGCCCCTGTGTTGTTTAACTACATATTCCATGATCTCTGCTCTGTCAACAGATCCAGGACAACATGCCCCTGTGTTGTTTAAAGGTCTACTTTAGAGATTTTCGATAATTTGTTAAAAACAGGTCTACATGTCATATAACTACAGTATGGTATTCATTTTTCAAAAAAAGTCGCCGGAAGAATTTAATAGATAAAAAACGAGTTTTGCACACCTGTTCAAACCCCGCGCGGTAGACCGAAAACCGTGACGTCACTTGATGGACTGGCCGTCAGCCGCGACCTACACAACAAGCCAACGCCAAGTGAAATCAACACGAGTTGCGATCCCCCACAGCCTAAAAAGTCACGAGGGGGTGGCAGATATTGTGCTGTAGGCGTGTGCAGCAGCTCAGCAG
>CM031623.1:33633149-33693149 GCA_018398815.1 Conus ventricosus
AGGGGGGGGGGGGGGGGGTTTGCGGTCAGCCATTTAGAGGTTCGGGTGGCAAGTCACAAAACGCGAGTGGAACCAAAGGCGTAGATCTAGGCACAGAAAGTCGGGAGTGAGAGAGACAGAGAGAGAGACAGAGAGCGAGAGAGAGACAGAGAGCGAGAGAGAGAGCGAGAGAGAGAGAGAGAGAGAGACAGACAGACAGACAGACATAAAGAAAGAGAAAGACAGACAGAGGGACAGACAGCCAGTCAGACAGACGGACAGGCAGACAGACAGACAAGCAGGCAGATGGACAGAGACAGACACACAGACAGATGTGAACTCATGATATAACAGACACAAAAGGAAAAGGATGAGGTTGGGATCAAGATACAATGACAAAAACATAAGAGAAGAGAGAGAAAGAGAGAGAGAGAGAGAGAGAGAGAGAGACAGACAGACAGACAGACAGACAGACAGACAGACAGACGGACGGACGGACAGACTGCTCGTGAAGAATAAAATAGAACAAACCGACATACCCACATGTATCAAGTATAAGAACATAATCTATTGATGGAAAGGTTTGTGAAGTATCTGTTCAGCTTCTTCCTATTATTATCCTCCCTTTCAGGGGTCAATTGGGATAAAACTGAACAGACAACCTGCTACACACACACACACACAACCTCTTAACAAAAACAGCAGTGAAGCCATTAAGATATCATCGAGAACTGTCAGCTGCAATCACAAAAATGCAAGGCAGACAAGCCTATAGACAGAGAGAGAGGAGGGGTGAGGTGAGGGGGAAAAAGAGGGGAAGGAAAGAGGTAGGCATAAATTTTTTCAGTACAATTATAACCTTAATAATTATGTAAAGAGACCAGTGCGTACACACCCAATGAAAATCAAGTTAATGTCAAATGTGCTTTAGTCATAATTTTTTTCAGTACAATTATAACAACCTTAATAATTATGTAAGGAGACCAGTGCGCGTGCGTACACACCCAATGAAAATAAAGTTAATTTCAAATGTGCTTTAGTGTATCCTTCAAAATCTGGGAGTACAAAAGAAGGGCTATACTTTCAACGACAAGGACCCCTGCAAGTTTGAATTCACCCAGTGGAACTCACTCTTTTGTCTGTGATGAAAATGCTCTTTCGTCTGAGATATGTGGTTAATCTGGATATGAAGGTCTGAAAAAAAGCAAACGCACACACCAGATTATCACACACATGCACGCACACAGACACGCACACACACACACACATACACACACACACACACATGAATACACACACACACACACACACGCACACAAACAATGCCACGTTTTTCAATAGAAAATCAAATCCTAACATATTCATACACTGAAATATACAGGATAAGTATGCACACACACACACGTACCACACACACACACATATCACACACACACACACACACACACACACACACACATATCACACACACATATCACACACACCACTGACAACACTCCCACCCTGCCTCAGAACCATGAAAGAAAAATCACCACACTGCACTTTCACCAAAGGCCATTACGCCACACTGAGAACACCCGTCTCTGCATTCCCTCCCCCCCCCCCCCCCCCCCCCCTCAATCCATCCACAGTATCATCCAGCCCCCACCCCCACTCTCTCTCTCTTTCAAACCCATCACAGCCCCACCTATCCCACAGAGCTGCATCAAACCTGTCACCCAGCAGCCCCCTCTTCCTCCTCCACACACTCATCACACGGAGAAACCCCTATCAGAAAGGATGTAGACATTTGGGCAGAGACCACCTCACACGCACATTAAAGGGGTACAAGTCCCACAGACCACCCCACACTCACATTAATGGGGTGGAAGCTCCACAGACCATCCCACACTCACATTAAAGGGGTAGGAAGCCTACATACCACCCCACATTCACATTAAAGGGGTACAAGCACCCACAGACCACCCCACGCTCACATTAAAGGGTTACAAGCCCCACAGACCACCCCACACTCACATTAATGGGGTACAAGCCCCACAGACCACCCCACATTCACATTTAAGGGGTATAAGCCCCACAGACCACCCCACACTCATATTAAAGAGGTACAAGCTCCCACAGGCCACCCCACACTCACATTAAAGGGGTACAAGCCCCACAGACCACCCCATACTCACATTAAAGGGTAGAACCCCACTGACCACCCCACACTCACATTAAATGGGTACAAGCCCCACAGACCACCCAACACTCACATTAAAGGGGTAGAACCCCACAGACCACCCCACACTTACATTAAAGGGGTACAAGCCCACACGCCACCCATCACTCACATTTAAGGGGTAGAAGCCCACAAACACGGAACAGCCCACCAACGCCCAGTGGCCGAGGTAGAACCAGGCGTACACACAGCCTGCTATCATGGCAACCGGGCCCGCCACGACCAGTGGTCCCACCGCTATAGCCTCGAAGATGCGCTGACTGTCGTTCCCCACCAAGTTTACCATCTGATGGGAAAAAAACAAAGAAATCATAAATTTCTTTTAGATAAAAAAAGGGAGATGGTAGAGGGATTAAGACCACAACACTTCAGCAATGAAAAAAAACAAAACGGAAACTTTGCCAGATACATGTACGACTGCAACATCCACATTTTTTTCCCCGAAAGAGAGGTTAATCTACTGATAATTCATTTATCCATCAGCTCTAAATCACAAGCAGGTGTGGTCTCAAAACTTGGCGGATGCGGTGTGGCATATATGGACTAGTCTGCATGCAGTGACACCTCTTTGATGAAACTGAAACTATGAAGGTGTGACCACATGGACAGACTGTAGACTAACACATGGATAACATCAAACAAACGTGTTCCTGACCTCTCCAACAGTCTTGTCTTTCAATCCCTTGAGGTTGAGAATCTTTTTGAACAGGAGAGTCACTGCCCCCGCCCGAATGCGTAAGCCTAAGAGAATCCAAACACACTGGAGTCATGATTCAGTTCAGGTAGGAAGAAGAGGTGGGAAGGTAGGGATGTGTGTGTGTGTGTGTGTGTGTGTGTGTGTGTGTGTGTGTGTGTGTGTGTGTGTTGTTGGTGTGTGTGTGTTGTTGTGTGTGTGTGTGTGTGTGTGTGTGTGTGTGTGTGTGTGTGTGTGTGTGTATGTGTGTGTGTGTGTGTGTGTGTGTGTGTGCGTTGTGTGTGTGTGTGTGTGTGTGTGTGTGTGTGTGTGTGTGTGTGTGTGTGTGTGTGTGTGCGTTGTGTGTGTGTGTGTGTGTGTGTGTGTGTGTGTGTATGTGTGTGTGTGTGCGTGCGTATTTGTGTGTGCGTTGTTGGTGTGCGTGTGTTTGTTGGTGTGTTGTGTGTGTGCTGTTGTTGTTGGTGTGTGTGTGTGTGTGTGTGTGTGTGTGTGTGTGTGTGTGTGTGTGTGTGTGTGTGTGTGTGTGTGTTTGTGTGTATGTATGCATGCATGTGTGTGTCTGTGTCTGTCTATGTGTGTACTGTCCTAACAAATTAAGTGGGCTTACCAACCACTCAAAAGAGGAAAGTGGGCTCTTTGTCCCTAAACCCACTATTTTCATGAACCCGGTTTTCGCATAGATCCCCAACATGTTTTTACTGCTGAAATTTCAAAGTTTGAAACAATCTACATAGTTTATTTACAAAATTGAAATTAAAATCTCAGGAGTAAATTTCCCTGTGACTGAATTCTCCAACTGTTGAAAAAACTATATTAAAAAGGAAGGTTGTGGTAGAATATTCTGGGTTTGCTTAAATGATGGGATTTACTGTCAAAATAGCATATCCAAACTTTGCATTCTTTCCGTAAACTCGGTTTGGGGGATGTGCTTGTACGCTTATGTGTGTGCATGTGCGTGTGTGCGTGTGTGTGTGTGTGTGGTGTGGCATGAGTGTGTGTGTGTGTGTGATTTGTGGCATGAGTGTGTGTGTGTGTAGTGTGGCATGAGTGTGTGTGTGTGTGTATGTGTGTGTGTGTGTGTGCAAGAACAGAGAGAGAGAGGGGGAATGAGCAAAGGGACTTTTGGGAAGAAGATGGAAGAAAAGTGAAAGAGGTGTGCCCATGTGTATGCTTTCACACACACACACATCCATGCACAAAATGTATATTATGTGCCGACCATTGCTAGGTAAATTTTAGGACATGCATTCAAGACGTCCATATATGTACATGACATGTATCTGTGTGTGTGTGAAAGAGAGAGAGAGAGAGAGCGAGAGAGTGTGTGTGTGTGCATGCATGCATGCGTGTGTGTGTGTGTGCGAGTGTGTGTGCGTGTGTGTGTGTGTGTGTGTGTGTGTGTGTGTGTGTGTGTGTGTGTGTGTGTGAGTGTATCTGTTTGTTCATGCGTGTCTGGGTGTGAAAATGGTTCTGTGTGTGTGTGCTGTGTATTTCCCTCTGTCAAAAAAAAAAAAAAGAGGTCATATGTAGGTTCTGCCGAGCTAAAATCGGATGAAACAAAGCATGCAATTTCTTTCACCTCGGCATTTTCTCAACATCCAGCCTTCAGTCTGTAGTCAACTACTTCTCCTCATACTCACCTCTCCACACAAAGGTCACATCCAGCCTTCAGTCTGTAGTCAACTACTTCTCCTCATACTCACCTGTCCACACAAAGGTCACATCCAGCCTTCAGTCTGTAGTCAACTACTTCTCCTCATACTCACCTGTCCAAACAAAGGCCTCATCCTTACTTGGCATGTTTGTAATGACATAAACCAGGATTCTCAATTTCACAAATTTAAGGAAGCAGAGGAGTTAACCAAGCCTCTAGGCCTACTCATGACCAACAGTGATAGCCTTTGAGTAGATGTCCAGAATTCTCAACTTCACAAATTTAAGAAGAGTAGGGGAGCTAACAAAACCTCTAGACAACCAACAGTGATAGCCCTTGAGTAGACACCATACCCAATAGTGACCATAAAATCAGTTCCCTACTTGGAACTGTTCCGCTTGCTTGTGGCTTCTTCCTGTACTGCTCACAACTCTCATATCTGTGTATGTACCCAGGGCCGACAGCTGAGGAGCCAGGGTACTCACCGGCCTGATAATTGATGATCCAGACCATACCCATGCTGAGCGAGCGCATCATCTCGCAAAGGATCATGCCCACCACGTAGGCCAGTCCCAGGCCCACCTCCACGTCACCTGCCGACAGGTACTCCAGGAAGGAGCGGATCAGGAAGATCTGCAACACCATGGGTTGACACAATGTTACCTGTGCAGACGGGCAGAGTTTTGTCTGGCATCACTGTCCAATTCAGATCCACACAGCGAGATTTGCTTGACATGTTTCACCTTTGAACTACCGTTTCGCCCCCATTCCTGTCGTCCGCCATACTCCACTTAGTTACAAATCTAACCTGTGCCACCTTGCTCCAGTAGCTCTTTTTTTTTTTTATTTGCAAAGCTTTGCTAGTTAAGACATTCAGAACCGTACTGTTTTGCTAAGTGGCTACCATAATTAAAGTGCTTTAATTTGCTTTAAAGTTTTGTTTTCTTTTTTCTACATATTGTCCGCTCTAGCTGAGTGTAATCATGTGTGACGCCGACAGACGACTGTCCACACAACACGACTGGGGATTTCTGTAGCCCAAGAGCAGCTGAATTAATAATGGCAGCTCAGAAAACTGTGTACATGACACAGGTGTGCTCTTACTCGCTTCAAAACATCAACCACAGAGTGTGAGAAGACCAATCGGCTTCATGAACATGGATGGATTCCAAACTGACCACAGTGAGCGAAGTGATCTTGATGGTCAGGTATAAAGAAAACCAGACATATCCACTGCAAAGTGTACCAACTATTATGTTTGTGAGTGAGAAGACCAATCGGCTTCATGAACATGGATGGATTCCAAATTGACCACAGGGAGCGAAGGGATCTTGATGGTCAGGTATAAAGAAAACCAGACATATCCACTGCAAAGTGTACCAACTATTATATTTCTCATATAAAGTTTGGAAAGGGTATAGGTTTTAAAATTTTGAGGAGTAAATGAAAAAAAAAAGTTAACTGAGCTATTAAAGTTTGTTAGACGCTTTTGGAAAAATAAACTTCATAGTTGCAAAATTTTCTTTTTTTCTTAAATTGTCAACTTACAAAAATTGTTTTACAATATGTTTCTTTTTCTTTTTTGTTGTTGATAAAATACATAAAAGTGACAGAAATGTGTCATTATTCAACAAGTTTCCTAAAAGCCCAAAAACTTTCCAGAAAGTGTAAGAAGCTTCTGGAAGGTCCTATAAATGTTAAATTGTGCATATTCTGACTGACTACTATGTCATAATTTCCAAACATTGTAGACTATTCCATGTATTTTTATTGACCACTCATGATTTTTGAACTTTTGATTTCCTACACGATTAACAGCCAGGCTTTGGGGTGTTCAGAGAGTAATCCAGACAAAAGATGGGCGGACTCTGGAACAAGTCTTAAGTCGTTGCTCCCTGCAAAAGACTCACAAACTCCATCTTCACATGGCTGTCACATTCTTCACCACCGACATTCCATGTGCCATTGAATCAACAGCAACAACACGCAAATCCATGCAGGTCGCATAGGTGTGTTTACCTTCACTTCAAAATTCAGTGTCAGCGTGTGAGATGACCAAAAAGCGCTTTTGCACACACACACACACACACACAGCCATTTGTAAGAGGAAGCCTTTACACAATGAAGAAGTCAGCACTGGCTGGTGAATCCAGAACAGACCACCACAAAAATGTTCCAGGGAAATAGGTTTTTCAAGGGGCAGCAGCTTTACTGCATGTAAAACCAGAGTAGAAAAAGAAATGTTCACGAAAAATTAAAACAAAAATCCTTAAGTCTTTAAAACGAATGAGCCTCTCTTGAGAAATAAATCTAGCAAATACACACATGCTCCTGATTTCTGAAAAAAAAAAGTCTTTAAAAGGAAGCGAGCCTTCAAAAAGAGTTTCAACCACTTGACGGTCGTGTCTCTAAGAGTGTTGCTCAAATTCGCTGACCAACATTGCAGGTGTCTGCGTCTCTCAGGCCTGGTTGACACCAGGACTGATCATGAAAGCAAGCGAAGACTACGGCCTTGTTATGCCATCATTTCATTTATGCCCGTCGCTCCCGGTGGAGCATAGGCCATCGACGACCCTTCGCCATCGCACTCTGTTCTGGGCTGTTCTGGTCATTCCAGTCTAGTTTGTCCCTTGTTGTTTCAACTCCGCCTCAGTGTCTCGCCTCCAGCTGTTGCGAGGCTGACCTCTCTTCCTCTTTCCCTGCGGGTTCCAGGTCAGGGCTTGGCGTGTGGTGCTGGATGCTGGCTTCCTGAGGGTGTGTCCGATCGAGCCCCACTTCCTTCGCAGTATCTGCTTGGCCACTGGTTCCTGTCCCGCACGCTCCCACAGATCTTCGTTTCGGACCTTGTCCTGCCATCGGATTTTGTAGATGCGCCTCAGACAGGTGTTGAAGAATGTCTTAATCTTTTGTTGCATCGTCTGTGTTGTCCGCCATGTCTCGCATCCGTAGAGCAGAATTGATTTCACATTGGAGTTGAAGATGCGGAGTTTGGTTCTTATGCTGATTCCTCCAGATGCCCAGATGTTCTTGAGCATGACGAAAGCTGCTCTTGCCTTGCTGATTCTGGCTGTGACATCTCGGTCCGTGCCTCCCTGTTGGTCAACCATGCTTCCCAGGCAGACGAAAGACTCCACCTCCCTGATGGGCTCTCCACCGACTGTGACTGATGTGTTGGCAGTGGTGTTGATTTTCATCAGCTCGGTCTTCTTCCTGTTAATCTTGAGCCCTGTCCCGGTTGATGTGGTCTCCAGGCGAGCGGTCTTGTCCTGCATCTGGCTGTGGCTGTGTGACAGGAGCGCCAGGTCATCAGCAAAGTTGAGGTTGTCAAGCTGTGTCCAGAGTGTCCATTGTATACCGTTGTTCCTGCCTGTTGTAGTGGTCTTCATGATCCAGTCAGTGACCAGGAGGAAGAGGAACGGCGACAGCAGGCATCCCTGCCGAACTGCGGTCTTCACCTCGAAACTTTCGGACAGCTGGCCGGCGTGGGCAATCCTGCAGTTCATGTCCTGGTAGGTGCACCGGATGAGGGAGATGATCTTCTCGGGGACTCCATAATGCTTCAGCAGCTTCCGCAGCATCTCTCTGTCCACACTGTCGAAGGCCTTCTCATAATCTATGAAGTTGATGTAGAGAGGGGAGTTCCACTCCAGCGACTGCTCCACGATGATGCGCAGGCTGGCGATCTGGTCAGCACATGATTTGTTCTGCCGGAAGCCTGCCTGCTGGTCTCGGAGCTTGGGGTCGACAGCCTCTTTCATTCTCTCCAGTAGAACCCTGTTGAGAACCTTGTCTGGCGTTGACAGGAGTATGATCCCTTGGTAGTTGCTGCAGTCCCTGAGGTCTCCTTTCTTTGGCAGCTTGATGACGATTCCTTCTTTCCACTGAGCCGGTACCTCCTCCTTCTCCCAGATCTTACTGAAGAGGCTGTATAGCATGTTGACAGCTGTCTCTATGTCTGCTTTGATGGCTTCTGCTGGTATCTCGTCCGGCCCTGCAGCCTTCCCATTTTTCAGAGTCATGATGGCCTTCTTGATCTCTGCCTTTGAGGGTTTGTCACAGCTGATGGGCAGTTCTGTCTCTGCAGGTGGGATGTCTGGTGGTGCGTCAGGGGCGGGGCGGTTTAGCAGCTCCCTGAAGTGTTCTGCCCATCGTTTCAGCTGTTCCTCGGTTGTTGTCAGTGGGTTTCCGTTCTTGTCCTTCACTGGCTTGTCGTTATGCCATCTCAGACTGGAATGGAACCTGCACATCATCTTCATCGGCCCTGTCCTCACTGATTAACATAAAAAGCAAATTTCAATTTCAAACTCTGTGGCCCTTCATGCCTTGCTCTTGTGGTGACCTCAGTTTTGATTTCCTCTCCAGGTCAGTGCCCTTGTGTGAGTGTATGTCAAGGTCGCAGGTGCTGGAAAAGTTCATGGGGATTGTCGCTGGATGGACATGGCGACCCCCTCCAGAGGGGGACACGGACACACGCTGACCCCACGACCAAGCAATCGTTGTCATCAGCAGAGGGTTTAGTAAGCGGTGTTTTGCGTATGCTGGATCAGAACAGACATCACTGGACATCACCAAAGTGACTCACTGCAGTGACTCCTCTGCCAGGCTGCCTCATGACCGCCTCCCATAAACTGCTCCCTGTGGATTGCCCAAGCCGACCTGCGGCCTGAGCAAGCCGTGTTGCAGCTGAGGACAGGAAGTCAGTATGAGCAGCCATGGGAGTGCAGTTATGGACGAAAAGATGGGAGTTAAAAAACATATATATATATACATATTACAGTGACATCACACTCATTTTGTGGCAAAGCATCACAAAAAAAATCCGACGTTGTCAGTCCACTTTGTCAAGGACTCCATCATCCATTTCTGGCACCGGAGCCTCACTCCACTCACGGGGTTGAGGAGACTGAAGAAAACGAAGAAGACGAGGAAGATGAAGGTGCAGATGAAACGCGTGCGGAAGGCCTTGAAGGCCACGCGCTGGAAGGACGCCTTGCCCGGCCCTCGCTTCGCTACCTCCTCCTTCCAGTCATGCTCCATCCTGAAAAACAGCGTCATCACAGGGATTAGTCGGCAAAGTGCAGAACCTTCGTCAGACCAAAAAATGCCCATGCTTTGTTTACATTGCGCTATCCTGCTCTCTCAATTAATCCATTTTCATTGCTGTTCTCTTTATTATTATTATTATTATTATCATTATTATGAATACTTATATAGTGCCTTTTCTCAGCTAGAGACCAAGCTCTAAGCACTTTACAATCCACACTCGTTTTACACAATGGGCTGCCTACCTGGGTAGTGCTGACTGAAGAGCTGCCAGCTAGCGATTCATTCAGTTGTTTCCCATGTCATCCAGTCAATTTTGTTCAATATCGTTCACTCAATTTTCTTACTTCCTTCATTCTTTTAATTTCTCACGCAGGATGCATGCTATGTATATACATGTCATCCATACCAACGGCCAAACTGGCCTTCTCTTCTGAAAGCTGGTGATGGGATTTTACATGTGTGCAAGATGTTATGCGTGCGTTCACACACAGAACCTCGGTTTATAGTCTCATTCAAAGGACTATTTGGAAATTGGGAGTCAGAACCAATGTTAACTCCCAGGGAAAAATCCTCCTGTATTGAAACGGCCCAGCAGTGATTCGAACACGCAACCCCAGGATCACCTAGTTTATGAGTTCAACGCTCTACCAACTGAGCTATTCCGTCCCCCACTCTTGCTTCAGGCAACTTCCAGTCAACATCTGGCTGAAGATGTGGCTGAATCACTGTTTCCAGTGCCACAGACGGCTACAGCGTGTCACCTTCACACAACTTGTGCTGCTCATTCCTCACAATGCCCACACTTCATTTACACTGAGCTATCCCGCTCTCTTGATTGATACATTTTCATTGCTGTTCTCTTGTGGTTATTCAACCGCCTCTGGTTTTTAAAATTTTGTCAGAAATTAGGCAGGTGTAGCTTATGCATTGGTGCATTTCACAGAGGGAAACATTTTGCCATACCTGAGGGACTGGGTACTATTATCCCCAACATGTTGCCATACCTGAGGGACTGGGTACTATTATCACCAACATGTTGCCATACCTGAGGGACTGGGTACTATCATCACCAACATGTTGCCATACCTGAGGGACTGGGTACTATTACCACCAACATGTTACCATACCTGAGGGACTGGGTACTATTATCACCAACATGTTGCCATACTTGAGGGACTGGGTACTATTACCACCAACATGTTGCCATACCTGAGGGACTGGGTACTATTATCACCAACATGTTGCCATACCTGAGGGACTGGGTACTATTATCACCAACATGTTGCCATACCTGAGGGACTGGGTACTATTATCACCAACATGTTACCATACCTGAGGGACTGGGTACTATCACTACCAACATGTTACCATACCTGAGCGACTGGGTACTATCACTACCAACATGTTACCATACCTGAGGGACTGGGTACTATCACTGCCAACATTTTACCATACCTGAGGGACTGGGTACTATCACTACCAACATGTTGCCATACCCGAGGGACTGGGTACTATCACTACCAACATGTTACCATACCTGAGGGACTGGGTACTATCACTACCAACATGTTACCATACCTGAGGGACTGGGTACTATTATCGCCAACATGTTGCCATACCTGAGGGACTGGGTACTATTATCACCAACATGTTGCCATACCTGAGGGACTGGGTACTATCACTACCAACATGTTACCATACCTGAGAGACTGGGTACTATTATCGCCAACATTTTACCATACCTGAGAGACTGGGTCTCCGCTGCATCACTGTGGCTCAGTCTGTAAGCCTTCAGTGTCTCCGCCCCCTTGCGGTAGATCTTGATGATGATGGGGGTGACCCAGCCATAGGTGCAGGTATTGAGGCAGCCAGAGGATGTCACCGGCAGAATGTCTTTGGGTCTGAACATCACCACAAAGGTTTGGTTTAACAGGCAAAGATGTGCATGTACGCATGCAAGTATAGGAGTATGTGGACTCTGTGTGTGTGTGTGTGTGTGTGTGTGTGTGTGTGTGTGTGTGTGTGTGCGTGTGCGCGCATGTGCATGTTTGTGCATGTGTGTGCGTGTGTGTGTGTGTGTGTGTGTGTGTGTGTGTGTGTGTGTGTGTGTGTGCAAGTTTAAGTGTGTATGTGGATGCAGAACAGCACAGCGGAGGTATGTCACGACCCCCACAGAAATAAAAGACAGAAGACAGAACAGCACAGCTGGAGGTATGTCACGACCACCACAGAAATGAACGACAGAAGACAGAACAGCACAGCAGAGGTATGTCACGACCCCACCACAGAAATGAACGACAGAAGACGGAACAGCACAGCAGAGGAATGTCACGACCACCACAGAAATGAACGACAGAAGACAGAACAGCACAGCAGAGGAATGTCACGACCACCACAGAAATGAAAGACAGAAGACGGAACAGCACAGCAGAGGTATGTCACGACCACCACAGAAATGAAAGACAGAAGACAGAACAGCACAGCGGAGGTATGTCACGACCACCACAGAAATGAAAGACAGAAGACGGAACAGCACAGCAGAGGTATGTTACGACCCCCCACAGAAATGAAAGACAGAAGACAGAACAGCACGGCGGAGGTATGCCACAACCCCCACCACAGAAATAAAGGACAAAAGACAGAACAGCACAGCCCTGTCACAATGATCACCACAGAAATAAAGGACAAAAGACAGAACAGCACAGCCCTGTCACAATGATCACCACAGAAATAAAGGACAAAAGACAGAATAGCACAGCCCTGTCACAATGATCACCATAGAAATAAAGGACAAAAGACAGAACAGCACAGCTTTGTCATAATGATCACCACAGAAATAAAGGACAAAAGACAGAACAGCACGGCCTTGTCACAATGATCACCACAGAAATAAAGGACAAAAGACAGAACAGCACGGCCCTGTCACAATGATCACCACAGAAATAAAGGACAAAAGACAGAACAGCACAGCCCTGTCACAATGATCACCACAGAAATAAAGGACAAAAGACAGAACAGCACAGCTTTGTCATTATGATCACCACAGAAATAAAGGACAAAAGACAGAACAGCACGGCCTTGTCACAATGATCACCACAGAAATAAAGGACAAAAGACAGAACAGCACGGCCCTGTCACAATGATCACCACAGAAATAAAGGACAAAAGACAGAACAGCACAGCTTTGTCACAATGATCACCACAGAAATAAAGGACAAAAGACAGAACAGCACAGCCCTGTCACAATGATCACCACAGAAATAAAGGACAAAAGACAGAACAGCACAGCTTTGTCACAATGATCACCACAGAAATAAAGGACAAAAGACAGAACAGCACAGCCCTGTCACAATGATCACCACAAAAATAAAGGACAAAAGACAGAACAGCACAGCGGAGGCAGGTCACGACCCCCGCCACAGAAATAAAAGACAGAAGACAGAAGAGCACAGCACAGGGCAGCCCTGTCGCTGGCCGCCAGTCTCACCCATTGCGGCGCACAGGCAGCAGCGTCTTGAGGCCCTGGCTGTGTCTCCCTAGCCAAGGTCTCCGTACGTACGGCGCCAACATGATGTCCGCTCCGCTCTCCGCCTTCACCTGAAGGTCCAGGACACTGGAGACAATGGAATGGGGAGGGAGGTGTTGGGGGGGGGGGGGTGTAAGTCCAATTAACAGAATGCTTTGCAAATTACTAGGTGTTACCTTTCACCTATCCTGGAGTCTTGGAGATTGTTGGTCTTCAAGTGGGTATGGGGAATGTAAAGTTCTGCTGGCAACCAATTCAGGACTGTCATTTGATAATGACTTAGCAAATATTTATAGGGAATAGGAGTGTTGTAGGGCTGAAAGAAAACCATGACTGTTATAGCAAACTGAACCCTTTATTTCATCTATCCAGAAGTCAACTATCGCCTCCCTGGTGAGATCCATCAGTAAACCTTCCCCAAGTTGTGCTGGTCCCATCCACAGACATTTACCACCTATCATTTCCCAGATATTCCCACCACCTCGGGGAGAAAACTCCAACCCAACAGCCTCCCAGGCCAGCCAGCGAAGGGCAGACAGAGAAAAGTGAACAATACGCCAAACAAAAATAACACTGAACAATAAGTCAACAGTAATGTAAATGCAGATGTGGACAATATCAGAGCTTATTCTGGGAAATGATCTATTTACAAGTCATTATCATCATCATGCTTACATAGCACCTGTCCTTGGCTAGAGACTCAACAAGTCATTATCATACTTACATAGCACCTATCCTTGGCTAGAGACTCAACAAGTCATTATCATTATCATACTTACATAGCACCTATCCTTGGCTAGACACTCAACAAGTCATTATCATTATCATACTTACATAGCACCTATCCTTGGCTAGACACTCAACAAGTCATTATCATTACCATACTTACATAGCACCTGTCCTTGGCTAGACACTCAACAAGTCATTATCATTATCATACTTACATAGCACCTGTCCTTGGCTGGACACTCAACAAGTCATTATCATTACCATACTTACATAGCACCTATCCTTGGCTAGACACTCAACAAGTCATTATCATTATCATACTTACATAGCACCTGTCCTTGGCTAGAGACTCAACAAGTCATTATCATACTTACATAGCACCTATCCTTGGCTGGAGACTCAACAAGTCATTACCATACTTACACAGCACCTGTCCTTGGCTGGAGACTCAACAAGTCATTATCATCATCATACTTACATAGCACCTGTCCTTGGCTAGAGACTCAACAAGTCATTATCATTTTCATACTTACATAGCACCTATCCTTGGCTAGACACTCAACAAGTCATTATCATTACCATACTTACATAGCACCTGTCCTTGGCTAGAGACTCAACAAGTCATTATCATTATCATACTTACATAGCACCTGTCCTTGGCTAGAGACTCAACAAGTCATTATCATTATCATACTTACATAGCACCTGTCCTTGGCTAGAGACTCAACAAGTCATTATCATTATCATACTTACATAGCACCTATCCTTGGCTAGACACTCAACAAGTCATTATCATTATCATACTTACATAGCACCTGTCCTTGGCTGGAGACTCAACAAGTCATTATCATCATCATACTTACATAGCACCTGTCCTTGGCTGGAGACTCAACAAGTCATTATCATACTTACATAGCACCTGTCCTTGGCTAGAGACTCAACAAGTCATTATCATCATCATACTTACATAGCACCTGTCCTTGGCTAGAGACTCAACAAGTCATTATCATTTTCATACTTACATAGCACCTATCCTTGGCTAGACACTCAACAAGTCATTATCATTATCATACTTACATAGCACCTGTCCTTGGCTGGACACTCAACAAGTCATTATCATTATCATACTTACATAGCACCTGTCCTTGGCTGGACACTCAACAAGTCATTATCATTACCATACTTACATAGCACCTGTCCTTGACTAGAGACTCAACAAGTCATTATCATACTTACATAGCACCTATCCTTGGCTGGAGACTCAACAAGTCATTATCATCATCATACTTACATAGCACCTGTCCTTGGCTAGAGACTCAACAAGTCATTATCATCATCATACTTACATAGCACCTGTCCTTGGCTGGAGACTCAACAAGTCATTATCATCATCATACTTACATAGCACCTGTCCTTGGCTGGAGACTCAACAAGTCATTATCATACTTACATAGCACCTGTCCTTGACTAGAGACTCAACAAGTCATTATCATACTTACATAGCACCTATCCTTGGCTAGAGACTCAACAAGTCATTATCATCATCATACTTACATAGCACCTGTCCTTGGCTAGAGACTCAACAAGTCATTATCATTTTCATACTTACATAGCACCTATCCTTGGCTAGACACTCAACAAGTCATTATCATTATCATACTTACATAGCACCTGTCCTTGGCTGGACACTCAACAAGTCATTATCATTACCATACTTACATAGCACCTGTCCTTGACTAGAGACTCAACAAGTCATTATCATACTTACATAGCACCTATCCTTGGCTGGAGACTCAACAAGTCATTATCATCATCATACTTACATAGCACCTGTCCTTGGCTAGAGACTCAACAAGTCATTATCATCATCATACTTACATAGCACCTGTCCTTGGCTGGAGACTCAACAAGTCATTATCATCATCATACTTACATAGCACCTGTCCTTGGCTGGAGACTCAACAAGTCATTATCATACTTACATAGCACCTGTCCTTGACTAGAGACTCAACAAGTCATTATCATACTTACATAGCACCTATCCTTGGCTGGAGACTCAACAAGTCATTATCATCATCATACTTACATAGCACCTATCCTTGGCTAGAGACTCAACAAGTCATTATCATCATCATACTTACATAGCACCTATCCTTGGCTGGAGACTCAACAAGTCATTATCATCATCATACTTACATAGCACCTATCCTTGGCTAGAGACTCAACAAGTCATTATCATCATCATACTTACATAGCACCTGTCCTCGGTTACAGACCAAGCTCTACGTACCTTACGATTACATCCATTCCACAAGAGGCGGTCTACCTGGGCGCAGCCGACCGAGAGCTGCCTGCTGGCTTACCTCTTTTCACTTCCCCTGTCATTCGGTCCACCATCAGTCACTCTGACTTTCCCTCATTACTTCCAGTTGCAACGCCACCAAAGTAGCACGGAAGATGGGACAGACAAGAAAAAAAAAAATCTGCCACAATGATACAGTTTCTCTAGCATCAGCAGCGGCTGTGAAGAAAGATGGTAACACACTGCCCGTTACCTTTGTGACATATCCGCAGCACGGTCGTCTACGCTTTTTGCCCCCTTCGCCATCCTCTCCAGCTCTTCCTCTTCCTCCTCTCTGACGGAGTCCATGTCTTGGGATGCTTTGGTGTGGTTTGGAAGCTGCAATGGTAAGGGTGGGTAGGTTAGGTGAACTTCAGATGATGTGAGCGACTTTCTATGCGAGCTGCTCTCTCTCTCTCTCTCTTCCTCTCTCTCCCTCTCCCTCTTTTTCACTCTCTCCCTCGTTTACCATTCATCTTTCTCTGGTGCATATACATAAAGGCATCTTTTTTTTCTTAATCAGTTTTTTGCTTAACCACTATAGCTTAGAATGCATTGCTAATGGTTTTTATTTGATTTGTTGATTCTCTTTTAAAGGCTTCCCCCAGTTGTCCTGTTTTGTTTGTACATGTGTATGGGTTGTTTTTTTCTCTTTTCCTGATAACACTATTTTTCTCCTCTTTGTGTGTGTGTGTGTGTGTTTGCACGTGTGTACTTTCACATTCTGTGTGTGTGTGTGTGTGTGTGTGTGTGTGTGTGTGTGTGTGTGTGTGTGTGTGTGTGTGTGTGAATGCATGTGTGCACTTTTACATCGTGTGTGTGTGTGTGTGTGTGTGTGTGTGTGTGTGTGTGTGTGTGTGTGAATGCACGTGTGCACTTTTACATCTTGTGTGTGTGTGTGTGTGTGTGTGTGTGTGTGAAAACCTTTCCTTTTCTTTACGACCTTCAGTCCTTTCTGTCGTCATACCCGATTTCATCATCTCTTCATCCCTCCCTCCATGTGATATCGTATTTTCCATCATATGTTCATCCCTCTCTCCCAGTGATCCTACTGTATTTTCCATCCTTTGTTCATTCCTATCTCCCAGTGATCCTACTGAATTTTCCGTCCTTTGTTCATTCCTATCTCCAAGTGATCCTACTGAATTTTCCGTCCTTTGTTCCTTCCTATCTCCAAGTGATCCTACTGAATTTTCCGTCCTTTGTTCATTCCTATCTCCCAGTGACACTACTGTATTTTCCGTCCTTTGTTCATTCCTATCTCCAGTGATCCTACTGAATTTTCCGTCCTTTGTTCATTCCTATCTCCCAGTGATCCTACTGAATTTTCCGTCCTTTGTTCATTCCTATCTCCCAGTGATCCTACTGAATTTTCCGTCCTTTGTTCATTCCTATCTCCCAGTGATCCTACTGAATTTTCCATCCTTTGTTCATTCCTATCTCCCAGTGATCCTAGTGTATTTTCCGTCCTTTCTTCATTCCTATCTCCAGTGATCCTACTGAATTTTCCATTCTTTGTTCATTCCTATCTCCCAGTGATCCCACTGAATTTTCCGTCCTTTGTTCATTCCTATCTCCCAGTGATCCTACTGAATTTTCCGTCCTGTGTTCATTCCTATCTCCCAGTGATCCTACTGAATTTTCCGTCCTGTGTTCATTCCTATCTCCCAGTGATCCTACTGAATTTTCCGTCCTTTGTTCATTCCTATCTCCAAGTGATCCTACTGAATTTTCCGTCCTGTGTTCATTCCTATCTCCAGTGATCCTACTGAATTTTCCGTCCTTTGTTCATTCCTATCTCCCAGTGATCCTAGTGTATTTTCCGTCCTTTCTTCCTTCTTATCTCCCAGTGATCCTACTGAATTTTCCGTCCTTTGTTCATTCCTATCTCCCAGTGATCCTACTGAATTTTCCGTCCTGTGTTCATTCCTATCTCCCAGTGATCCTAGTGTATTTTCCGTCCTTTCTTCATTCCTATCTCCCAGTGATCCTAGTGTATTTTCCGTCCTTTGTTCATTCCTATCTCCCAGTGATCCTACTGAATTTTCCGTCCTTTGTTCATTCCTATCTCCCAGTGATCCTAGTGTATTTTCCGTCCTTTCTTCATTCCTATCTCCCAGTGATCCTACTGAATTTTCCGTCCTTTGTTCTTTCCTATCTCCCAGTGATCCTAGTGTATTTTCCGTCCTTTGTTCATTCCTATGTCCCAGTGATCCTACTGAATTTTCCGTCCTTTGTTCATCCTATCTCCCAGTGATACTATTGTATTTTCCATCCTACGCTCATCCCTCTCTTCCAGTTCCAGTGACACTACTGTATTTTCCGTCACATGTTCATCCCTCTCTCCCAGTGACACTACTGTATTTTCCGTCACATGTTCATCCCTCTCTCCCAGTGACACTACTGTATTTTCCGTCACATCTTCATCTCTCTCTCCCAGTGACACTACTGTATTTTCCGTCGCATGTTCATCCTCCTCCCCCAGTGATCCTACTGTATTTTCCGTCGCATAATCATTTCTCTCTCCCAGTGATACTATTGTATTTTCTGTCCTATGTTCATCTCTATCTCCCTTTGATACTATTTCATTTTCCGTCCTATGTTCATCCCTCTCTTCCAGTGATCTTACTGTATTTTCCACTGCATGTTAATCTCTCTCTCCCAGTAATACTATTTTATTTTCTGTCCCATGTTCATCCCTCTCTCCCAGTGACACCACTGTATTTTCCGTCCTATGTTCATCCCTCTCTCCCAGTGACACCACTGTATTTTCCGTCCTATGTTCATCCCTCTCTCCCAGTGACACTACTGTATTTTCCGTCCCATGTTCATCCTTCTCTTCCAGTGACACTACTGTATTTTCCGTCCTATGTTCATCCCTCTCTCCAAGTGTATTTTTGGACTATGTGGTGCTTTGGAATACAGGGCTTATCCTTTTATTTACTTATTTTTTCATCAGACATTGTCCATTTCATTCATAAATAATGATATATCTGAACGTACAAATTGCATTCATTTCACTGCCAAGGAAATAAGCTATCGTCTACCTGGCATGTTTGACCAGGTAAATGTAACCATGAGCATGTTTCTCTGAAACTGCTGTGGTGTGCGCGTGTGTGTGTGCGCACTGGATTGATATGCAGTCTGCATGATCGATGCTTTGAGCAGTGTTCACACACACACACACACACACTAACATACACACACACACTCACACATGCACACACACATACACACAAACACACACACACTGAACATGACTGCAGGGCATGTGTACATGCTTAGCAGCTAGCCATCATAGCTGGGCACCAACATGGATGTAATGTTGGGAGAACTTTCGATGACATGATGCCCTAGTGAGAATTCTGTGGTCTGGCTGGCTCTTACAGGTCTGAACGCACATTCCTATGCACTCCCTTCTCCCCCCTGCACAGTTCCTCCTCCCCCGGGCAGCAACCTCACCCCTACCCCATCCCTACCCTTCCCTCCCCCCCTACCCCCCCCCCCCCCCCCCCCACCATCCCTTCACTCCACATTCCCCTCAGCTCCTCCCCTCCCAATCCCACCCCCCTCCCCCACAGTCCCCCTCCCTCCTCCTCAGCGCCTTCTTCCCCTCTTTCTCTCTTCTCTCTCTCTCTCTCTCCCCTAACTCTCCCTGACCTACCAGTCTGAGCGTTCTCCCTCGCCATCTCCGCCTGCTTCCCCATTTTCCCCCTTCCACGTCCACAACGTGCACGCCGTTTCTCCGTCCCCATTCCTGAATCTTTGCAGCTCCTAGAAGAGTGGCTGGAGGTGCGCCCACCGCCTCACACGTCAGCATCCATCCTGGCAGATCTCTGTCGGGAGGCACGGGTCCATCGACGGCAATCGACAGTCCGGGCGGACCCGAGTTCATACTGGGGTCAAGGTCAGTTAGTTTCTTTCTCCCCGTTCACGTTCTGGCCCTGCTGAATCGCGGGCGTTGTTGTTGGCTGGAGAGACTCCCCTCCAGGGCCAGTCTTGTCATGGCCGACGGCAAACTGAAGAAGAGTTGGGGGTCAGTTTGAGGCCCCTGTCAGGGGGAGGGGGTTGGGGGTCTCTGTCAAGTCCAACAGCATGAGTCGCATCACCGCTCGCCGCTGCTCTTGGCAAGTGCTGCGACGCTTTGTCATGGATCGCTTCAACGTTGTCTCCACCCCAGTCCGTCGCGGCAGGAGCCGACCTGTCTTTGTCATGGTTGGCCGGGGGCGGGGACTCCTCCCTGTTCACCGTGACGACGTTCTGGTTGGCTGCATCCATGAGAGATTTTGTCTGATTTTGTTCTTGTACTCTTCAACCTGAGGCATTGAATGATAAGTTTCCTCAGGCACACATGTTCCCGTAACGGCTACACCCTGGCAGTTGTTCGCTGGTTGATCACGGTGTTGACCTTGACCATCAACATGTCTCTTGACCTCGCTCACACTGCACAGTTAGGCTGTAGACAACCTGTTGATACAACAGAAAGGAGGTATTCAGACGCTGGCACTGACGTACGAGAACATGCATTCTGAAGCAAATACACAGACACTGGTGGTTAGTTTGAAAGTCAATACACTGCAGACAGGAGGTGAAACACGAGAAAACAGAAAAAAACAAACAAGCTGGGTAACTGTTGCCCACATGATGAAATAAACACATGCCCATAACTCCAAACAGATTCTGTCTCCTTGTTGGTTCTGTGCGCTCTGTGTTGTCGTTTCTGCTTGGCGAATCGGTGGTGTGAGCGCCATTCGTTGGAGTTATGGGCGTGTGTATATTTAACCATGGGAGCAAGAGTCACCCTACTTGTTTGTGATTTACTGTTTACTGTTCCCTGCCTCATTTCAGATTTCCTTCAAAAGAAAACAGAGTTTGTGCATGACAGAAAAAAAAAGTCCCAACCAGCAGCGTGTTTCGACCCCTTGGCAAAACAAAGGTGACCATAAAAAAGAACAACAACAACAAAAATAAAACACACAAAAACAGAGAGTGCCTCTTCTCTATTGTTGTCTATTCGTTCCATCCATTTGTTGGTCTGGTAACAGAACTTTCGTCCTTCAGCAATGTACATCTGTAGTTGTTGTCCCCTTTCAATTCTCTTCACATCATTCTCTGTACCTCTACTGATCTTATTCATTCTCTCTCTCTCTCTCTTTCTCTCTCTCTCTTTTTAGAGGTAGGCCAAATGATGGGAAATGTATGCTATCCCTCTGCTTGAAGAACTAGAATTGCTCTCCCCTCTTCTCCATCGGTCATTCTTCATCCCTTCCTCCTTCCCACCCTCTATCACTTTCTTCCTCTAAATATAAATTGCATTCTTCATTCTAAATTGTAATGTATTCATGATCATATATGTGCTTATTTGCAGTTCTGTGCGATGGTTTCTTTGATAAATTTAGGTATCTTTCCTTTTTTTGAGGGCGGGATGGAAAAAAAAAAAGTCACTCTGTGCTTCTACTTTAGAACAATGCACACCTCAAGTACAATAAACGGTAAATCTAAACTGATACTTTTACTTTGGGTAAAATAATGAATAACTGCAAGCCAGAATCACATGTCTAACAAATGCCAATGCTTTTACTGTTGTAAAATAATGATTATTTCTCACTTAGTGTTTGGGTTCATCCACATTCATATGAGATGCCGAGCACAGGAACATCGCCATTCGCAGCCAGAACATGCCAGACGTAGGACATGAAACGACTGTCAGTTACCAGAATTGAACGATCAAGCGTATGTTAGTAAATTTCACAGGCAACGAGGATCTTTGTGACAGTTTGTGGCCACGTTTAAAGGGCAGAAAATGGCGAGTACACAGTTTGCTAAGTTGTAAATAAAGTGTTGGAAACTCAATCTGCAGTCTGTATAGTTGCTGTGTTGACCTCCTCCTCTAAATGATCATGTGAGTGTGAATGAACCAATCGCTATGCGAGAAATAACCGTAGTAGAGTAGAAAGAAACTCGTGGAGAGCGTGGCAGCAGAGAGTCCTCAGAAGAGAACCCCCCTTCAAGCAAGTGTTTCGGCCCTTATCTCCTGACACTCTAGGGGGGTTGGGCCACACCCGATTCATGACTCCGGATGTCCCTCTGCTGCCCCTTTTTTTTGTTTCCCATCTTGGGACGAGCCATGGCTGGGATTCGAACCCATGACCCTCTGGAGATGCTCATTTTTCCACTTAATGACTCGCGCTTTAACCACTGAGCCCCCAGGACACCTGATATTTGTAGGGAAATTAAGCCTTATGAAGTTCACTTTTGTTCCTCCTTGACCAGATCCAGCTTGAACACCTCTCTGCCGCTTCTGCCATTGCTTTCAGGGCTCTGGTTTTTTCCTTCCCTGCAACTGAGAGCTGTTTCATGAGGCTGTATGCAGACGTTCCTACAAATCCCCTAGCTCCAATTTCTGCAGTGAGGACTTTGACCTGATAGCCTTCTCTCCTCAGGCTGTTTGCCAGATCAGCATACTTTTCAGTCTTGTAGATTTGAGCTGCCTCCATTCTGTTTTCATATGGCACCGTGAGCTCGATCATGATCAGCTGCTTGGTTGACTTAGAGTGGACTACTATGTCTGGTCTCATGCCACTCTTGCTGATGATTTCTGGGTGACTCTTCCATTCTGGGAGGTCTGCAGTGCACTCCCAGTCATCTGCCCCGTCCAGCAGACTCTGCCTGCATGTTTCGAGTGGCACTGTTGTTCTTGGCCATGATTTGCTGCCTCCTGCCGTGAAGAATGTTGCGGGTGCTTTTGGAGTCCTGATTCTCCCTTTTGTGGTGTTGGTACTGGCCCAGACTACTTGTACAATCTCTTTGAGCACTTGGTTGTGCCTCCATGTGTGGCCTTCCTTGAGCCGGGGCTACTTTACATGAGCTTAGAACATGCTCCACTGTTTGTTTTTCATGGCAAAGGGGGCATGCAGGATCGTCTGTTTTCCCCCACTTCACCAGGTTTGCATTTGAGGGCAGAAGGTCATATGCAGATCTGAGAATGAAGCTGATCCTGAGAGGGGCCATGTGCCAAATGTCATTCCAAGTGAGACTTCTTTGGAGTGCATTCTCCCACGTTGTCCATTGCCCTTGCTGGCTCTGCTGGACTGCTTTTTGGAGTCTTTTTTGGTCTTCTTCTTTTCTCATCTCCTGAATCATCATGTCTCTTTTGGCTTTTCCTTTGGCCTTTGACCACCATTCAGTTTTGTCACCCCCAGTCCTTGTCTGTTGGTCTGTGTGTGTCCTGTTATTTCTCTGATCTTGAGACTTTCTTTTGCAGAATCCATCGCCTCTTGAACTTTCCATTTTCTGCCTGTCTTCAGCTGGGGCTTGATTGCTTCTACCACCTTGTCTCCTGAGTCTTCCAGCATGCTTTGAAGTCTGATCTTCCCTGCTTTGTATTCCTCCAGGATGGATTTCAGTGTAGTTTTCAGCTTTGCTTGGCGACAGTACAGCGCGATGTCAGTCAGACAGGGTGGGACACCAAGCCATTTCCTTGTGAACTTGTTGATTTTGGCTTCCATTGCCTCAACTGTGCTGGTGCAGATGTCGATATCATCAGAGGCCATAGGAGCTTTGGTATCAGCATGAACTGCAGACACCAGACCTTGTATTTTGCCAGGGAGCCCACACTGGTCAATGGTCTCCAAGCCATCTTCCGCCATCTGCTTGGTTTCTTTTGCTCTTTGTGTGTCTTTCAGCGTATCATCATACCATCTTCCAAGGCTCTTGACTGGTTCTTCTGTGACTGTTGGAATGGCCTGGTTGGCAACACTGAAGACCACAGATTCGGCCACTTTTCCTTCCTCAGTGAGAGACTCCGTGATTTCTTTGGCTTGAACTGCATTCTGGATGAGGCAACTATGTCGTCCACCCTCTCCAGCACATGACGTGTCTCGTCTTCTCTGGATGAAATCACTGTAGTGTCATCCATGAAGGCCTTGAGAGGAGGCATCTTGTATCCATCGCCAAGGTCTGTTGTTTGTCTCGCGTTGTTTGTTGCTGCTTTCAAGATGAGTTCCATTGCCAGCACGAACAGTATTGGGGAAATTGCACAGCCCATTGCGATGCCCACTTCCAAGTTGATCCAATCTGTTGTGTACTCCTTGGGAGAGAACCGCATTGAGAAGCCATTGAAGTACTTCTTGAGCATGTCGCGGATGTTCTTTGGCACATGGTACATCTCAAGAGCCAACTGTATCATCTCATGGGGCACAGATCCATATGCGTTTGCCAGATCAAGCCACACTACGTCCAGGTCTCTCTTTTCTGTTTTTGCTTTTTGGATTGCGTCCCAGATCATTGTGGCGTGTTCTACACAGCCAGCCACGCCTGGGGTGCCACCTTTCTGGGCTGACACATCCAAGTACTTGTTTCCATCAGGTACTTGGTCAGCCTTGCTGCCATGACAGAGAAGAAGATTTTCCCTTCGACGTTCAGTAGTGATATTGGCCTGAACTGGCTGATGTCACTTGCGTTTTGCTCTTTGGGGATGTACACACCATCTGCCGTCATCCACTGGCCGCTGATCTTCTGGTTTCCCCCAAGCCGATCGCAGCAACCTGTGGAGCCACTCCAGCACCTTGGGGCATTTCTTGTAAAGCTGGTAAGGTATTCCGTTTGGCCCTGGTGATGATTTGGCTCTGGCTTTGTCGACCACCTTCTTGATTTCCGCCAACGTTGGAGGCTTGCCATTGAACTGTTCCTCAGGGTTGGTTGGCCACACCAGACCTTGAATGTCGAGTGGTGCTTTGCTCTGTGAGTCAGAGTATGTTTTCCTCAGATGCTGCTCAAGAAAATCCTTTGTCCACACTTAGGTCCCAGATTTTGGCTGCTCAAACAGTGTTCTGGCAAACTGGAAGGGGTCTCTGAAGAAGCGCTCTTGTGTCTTCTCTTTTGCTCTTCCTCTTTCTCGCAGATTCCGCTTTGCTGAGGGCGCTGTGTTTTTCTTTCAGGTCTTCCCACAGTTTTTCCAAGCCTTGTTTTTCAGCTGGCAGTGCGGTCTTCATTTGCTTCTTGAGGTTGTTCTTTGGACTCTGATCTTGTCCATCTTTTCTTGGCGTCTGGATTTCTTTGGAGGTGTTTTCTCTTGGGTAGTTTTACTCCATAGGCGTCTCTACATGTGGCATACACAATGTCCCCATATGTGGCTAGTTTGTGTTCAAGGGTGCTTTTCCCTATCAGTGCATCGAGTCTTTGGACGATTTTTGCATCCAGTTTCTCCCAATCTTCATTTCGTTTGCTCGTGGCAGGTTGAGTTTCAGGGCGCCTGGCATCGAGGGCCTGTGCAAATTCCTCATCTGAACCAACAGCGTGGATGTCCTTGGCACTGTGGTTTAAATCCTGGCCTTGGTCTTCCGACGTCTTATCTGCTGATGCAGTGCGCTGCTGCTCATTCAGATGAGTCTTCACACATCCCATCTTTGTTCTGTGGATCTTTCATGCCACGGGTGGTAGCGAAACGCTTTCCACAGACACATGGATATTCCATTTGGTCCATGTTCATAGTCCGTTTGGGATTTGCAGTCGTGATTGGTTCAGCACCGATGGATTCATCATTCTCCCCCCCCTTTCGGTGAATCCTGGAGCATCTTTTCCTTTTATTCTTCGTAGCCACATGTTTAAGGCAAAGTGGGGAGCCAGCCCACAGAGCCCTTGGTTCTGGTCTTTCCCAGTGTCCTCCGGTCTTTCCCGGACGTCCTCCGGCCTATTCCCGAAGTCAATGGTTTACCCCTGCATCAGTAGAAAGAAACTCGTGGAGAAGCGTGGGAGCAGAGAGTCCTCAGAAGAGAAGCCCCCTTCAAGCAAGTGTTTCGGCCCTTATCTCCTGACACTCTAGGGGGGTTGGGCCACACCCGGTTCATGACTCCGGATGTCCCTCTGCTGCCCCTTTTTTTTGTTTCCCATCTTGGGACGAGCCATGGCTGGGATTCGAACCCATGACCCTCTGGAGATGCTCATTTTCCACTTAATGACTCGCGCTTTAACCACTGAGCCCCCAGGGACACCTGATATTTGTAGGGAAATTAAGCCTTATGAAGTTCACTTTTGTTCCTCCTTGACCAGAATCCAGCTTGAACACCTCCTGCCGCTTCTGCCATTGCTTTCAGGCTCTGGTTTTTTTCCTTCCCTGCAACTGAGAGCTGTTTCATGAGGCTGTATGCAGACGTTCCTACAAATCCCCTAGCTCCAATTTCTGCAGTGAGGACTTTGACCTGATAGCCTTCTCTCCTCAGGCTGTTTGCCAGATCAGCATACTTTTCAGTCTTGTAGATTTGAGCTGCCTCCATTCTGTTTTCATATGGCACCGTGAGCTCGATCATGATCAGCTGCTTGGTTGACTTAGAGTGGACTACTATGTCTGGTCTCATGCCACTCTTGCTGATGATTTCTGGGTGACTCTTCCATTCTGGGAGGTCTGCAGTGCACTCCCAGTCATCTGCCCCGTCCAGCAGACTCTGCCTGCATGTTTCGAGTGGCACTGTTGTTCTTGGCCATGATTTGCTGCCTCCTGCCGTGAAGAATGTTGCGGGTGCTTTTGGAGTCCTGATTCTCCCTTTTGTGGTGTTGGTACTGGCCCAGACTACTTGTACAATCTCTTTGAGCACTTGGTTGTGCCTCCATGTGTACCTTCCTTGAGCCAGGGCTACTTTACATGAGCTTAGAACATGCTCCACTGTTTTGTTTTTCATGGCAAAGGGGCATGCAGGATCGTCTGTTTTCCCCCACTTCACCAGGTTTGCATTTGAGGGGAGAAGGTCATATGCAGATCTGAGAATGAAGCTGATCCTGAGAGGGGCCATGTGCCAAATGTCATCCCAAATGAGACTTCTTTGGAGTGCATTCTCCCCACGTTGTCCATTGCCCTTGCTGGCTCTGCTGGACTGCTTTTTGGAGTCTTTTTTGTCTTCTTCTTTTCTCATCTCCTGAATCATCATGTCTACCAAGGCTTAGCTGTAAGTTGTAGTTTTCTTTCTTTCTTTCTGCGTACGCAGCTGATATTCCTGCGGACACTCCCTGTATAGCCAGGCAGTGGAGTTTTGTGTGTATGGCCCTTTTTTTTTCCCGCCATTAAGGCAGCCATACTCCATCTTCGGGAAAGTTGTAGTTTGATTGAGATTATTTAGAGTGTATTCACACGCCCTCTCTTCACAGGTCTAAAACTCCTCACTCCCACCTCTAATTAGTTTGTACTCTGAGGGGGTCGACCACGTCTAAATGCTGGCAACGTTCCCACACTTGGCATCTCATGGGAATGGCCCTCCCATCACTATACACTAAATAACCCCAATTAAATTACAGGTAAGTCTTGTTTAGTTCTATGATTCACTGTCAATGTCAAATGGCCAACTACTTAAGCCACAATTTTACCATTGTAAAAATACAGAATCTCAATCTCTCTCTCTCTCTCTCTCTCTCCCTCTCTCTCTCTCTCTCCTCTCTCTCTCTCTCTCTCTTTTCGTTTTTAGAAACAAAACAGTAAAGAGGAAAACAGAAGATGAAGGGAAGAGAACAGAAATGGGTGCAAGTAGTTTCAGGGCGGCAGATCTTTTCTGTAAGCAGGGTTAACACCCAAAGGGCATAGCCCCACTTACTATTTTCATGGGCTGTTCATGCCCTCTTCCTCCCACAACAAAGGGTTTTCTTTATACTGCTCGTAATCGGATGGGACTATAAGTGAGTCGGACCCGTGTGCCTTCCTGGCCCCCTGCACATGTTAAAGAACCCACGGCAGTTAAAAATCGAAAAGAGCAGGGGGTTCCCGCTGCCCTGGCAAAATTGATGTAGATTGAAGGTAGCCGCCTGTATTTCTTACAAAGCCACAAAAATTGTCAATTATTGCTATCGTGTGCCATCGTGTACCGGTGGAAATGGAGGACACGTATAAACAACGTATGTATCCTATGTGAGAAACTGGAGGAATAAATGAGATCAATGAAAATGAGTGACTGATATTTGAATGGTACGGGAAACGACTGAATGAGCGCCAGTAGGCTGCTCTTCGGCCGGCTCTACCTGGGTAGGCAGCCCGTTGAGTGAGTGAGGTAGTGTGTTTATTGTAAAGCGCTTAGAGCTTGGTTTGTGACTGAGGATAGGCGCTATATAAAATACCCTATATAATAATAATAAGATCATCAAGGGTCAGTCTCCACCAAGCTGCCCAAGACTTGGGCTAGTCCCTGTGACACCTGAAGTAGACGTCTTCAGCAATAAACTTCAAGTACAAAGGTTAGTAGTCGTCTCAAGAGTCGGTTCTGCCAACACTGAGAATTCTTTCTGCTGGAGATAAACACTAGGCTCTTTGTGTAGTGAGAGGGTTTGACACAGGTCACAGTGAGAGGCTGATAAGTAATAGACACACTCACAGCACTAGTCATGAGTGACAATTGCAGTAAGTTGCACCCCCCCCCCCCCTCCCCCCACCCCGGTACAGTTTGGTTTTTTACCCAGTGAGACTGATAAAAAGTGCTTCAACCATTTTCATAACCTTACAATCTCGAGCTAGCTTACATGATGACACACTTTTCGGGACTTTGTTTTTGTGATTTTCCTTATCTCTATACGGTTTCGACCTCAACTGAATGTGACCGCAGTCTGCAAAGCAGATGGATTCAGCCTAACTGAAATGTAGCACACCCCTCACAAGTATTCTTGGTTTGTATGATCTGTGCTATCTTGTCCTTTGAATGGATTGCATTTCACATGTAGTACACATTCACAACGAAGATGACTCTGTAAGTCTTGTGCTCCTCTGGGGTTTCGCAGCAATTCCGTTACGGTTATTTATAGCCAAGCCGACCACAGGATGCCATGTCAGGGCTGTCACATTCAAGAATTGATTTCATAAAGAAAGAGAAAAAGGAAAGAACAAACTGACACCAATAAACCGTTAACTTCAAAATACTCAAAACACCATGTCAGGGCTGTCACATTTAAGAACTGATTTCATAAAGGGTAAGACAAAACAAAACAAAACAACAACAAAAAGAACTGACATCAATAAACCGGTTTATTCTAAACACCACACACTGGATCTATGTTCCACAAAATCTGAAGTTGAATGAGAAGTATTTCTCTCTTTTAGAAACCCCCCAAAAGTCACCTGGTGCAACATCACCGTATGAGGTCTTTATGGAGTCTGTGTACACTGTTATGTCAAATATCATCAAAGATCCCAACCCTCTGTTGGCACCTGAGCACAGTGAGTGACTCGCCACACCTTAAAGGGGATGGAGGAAGGACAGAATAAGCAACTACAGCCAAAAACATCACAAAAGAAATATAAATGCACAAATGACTCACACAAACGGTAATTCAAACCATTTTCAACCATTGACCATCTTGAGCAGAGGTGGAAGATTAATAATTAACGCTTTCAGGTAACAGAAAACATAAGCTGGCAAAAAAAAATGGAAGCAAATTTCAGTGATGGAAAATACTTTGAACAACATCTGGCACCATAAATCAAGATTTGTTGGAAGAACATTTCATTACAGATAGATGTTTGTCATCCACTATGGACAGGTAAATATTCATCACATATCTTCCTTAGAAATATCAAAAAAGATTATCTGCTTCATATCACACACACACACACACACACACACACACACACACACACACGCACGCACGCACACACACACACACACACACACACACACACACACACACACTCACAGAACACTCTCTCTCCTCTCTCTCATCTCTCTCTCTCTCTCTCTCTCTCTCTCTCTCTCTCGTGGCTTGGACGGTATCGATGGCAAAATCCTAAAACTTGCAGCTCCAGTTATTTCTGATACACTGACCTACATCTTCAATTTATGTATATCTAAAAACCAATTTCCTAAATCTTTCAAAATTGCTAGGTACCCATCTATAAATCTGGTGACACCTCGGATCCTTGTAATTACAGACCAATTTCTATCCTGTCTGTGGTATCAAAACCTTTAGAAGATCATTTAAGACGATGCATTCTTAACCATTTTGACAAATATAACTTATTTCACCCTAATCAGTCTGGTTTCAGGAAACATCACTCCTGTCACACAGCACTGACCAACCTAGTAGACAAATGGCTCACAAATATTAATGAAAACAAGGTGACTGGTGTCCTTTTTATTGACTTTGCAAAAGCTTTTGATGTAATTGACCACACACTGCTTCTAAAAAAGTTAAAATTGTACCGTTTATCTAGTAATGCTCTAGAACTCATCTCTTCGTTTTTTAAGCGACAGAAAACAAATTGTCTCAATTCATGAACGCCAATCTTCTATTTTGCCTCTCAAACATGGTGTTCCTCAAGGCTCCGTCCTAGGACCCATACTTTTCTCAATATATATTAATGATCTCCCCCTGTTTCTCCCAGCGCTTTGTGATATGTTCGCCGATGACACTACTGTTCATGCGTGTGATCGCAAAGCAGAAAAAGTATCTATGTTATTACAGCAGAGTATTAACCAGCTAACCGAATGGTCTGAATTAAACCATATGTGTCTAAACCCTGTCAAAACCAAACATATGATCATAACCACAAGACAAAAATGTCAAAACCTTTCTTATACGAGCGCACCCCTTTCTATCAATGGTATAACTATCGAAGAAACAGTCTGTCATAAAGTCTTAGGAGTAGTTATAGACAACAATCTGTCATGGTCTGAACATGTACGGTCTTTATGCAAGACAGTTTCGAAAAAGATATACCAGCTGTCCAAGATAAAGCATTTCCTAGACTGCCATTCACGTAAAATATTTTTTCACACTTATATTGAATCCCATATAAATTATGCATCAACAATTTGGGATTCAGCTAGTAATCATATACTCAAACCTTTGTTTAGTCTTTATAGACGTTCCATGAAATTAGTTTTGTTTAAAATCGGTTACGTTATCATTCTCTGACTATACAGATCTGGATATTTTACCATTAAACTTGAAGCTTAAATTCAATAAAGCTTTTTTCATGTTTAAGATTCTTTCGGGCCGTGCTCCCACTTCAATTACAGAGAAATTTAGATTTAATGAAAATCGCCATTTTCATAAAATTGTAATACCCCGTCCAAGAATAGATATGTTTAAAACCAGTCTTCACTACTCCGGCGGCTTCTTGTGGAACTGCATTTCACCCTCTCTTGATGTTCATGCCAGCATATACAGCTTTAAAAGGGCACTTCATACCCAACTAATGACTGAATTTTCCAATTCATGCTCTTAACCCCCCCCCCCCCCCTCTCTCTCTCTCCCTCCCTCTCTCTCTCTCTCTCCCCTCTCTCTCTGTCTCTCTGTCTGTCTGTCTGTCTGTCTCTCTCTCTCTCTCTCTGTACTGGTCTCTCTCATCTAGTGTTCCAAAGGTGCTGCTTGTCATGTGTAAATTTTTGTCTTTGCCTACAGGATGGGGTGCCTGTTCAATGATTTTTTCTCTCTCCAGAAATGTGTTATAATTTTATTGTTGTGATAATGTTTCTTTTATATATTTATCTATCTTCCAATAACCATTTTTTCATGAACTATATATGATGACCCCTCCCCTCCCACCCCCACCTGTTTCTCTCTGTCTGTCTGTCTGTCTGTCTGTCTGTCTGCTCTCTCTCTCTCTCTCTCTCTCTTCCAGGCATTGATTGTGTTCTGTTCTTTTGTGTTAACCGTTTCTTCTTTCTATATATAGCGTTTATGTATGTTTACTTCTATTCTATTCTATTCAACTGCAAAATCTGCCCCCTCACCAAACCAGACACCATCTTACAGGGCCCCAAAAACTCCTTCACAGTCAAACGCACATTTTCATGTCAGAGCCGCAACATTATATATGCCATCCACTGCCAGCTGTGTGGCAAGATCTACATAGGGGAAACGTCACGCACACTTGAAACATGCATCGCTGAACATCTGGCTGATATCCGCCACCACCGACCCAAACCCGTCGCCCTACACTTCAACCACACCCAACACAACATCGACCATGTCAAAGTTATGGCACTCTGGCAGTCACAGAGTGACAGCTTTGAACGCACAACTCAAGAATCCCATCTCATTTCCAAACTGGGCACACTACACCCCCAAGGCATCAATATCCAACAATAACCAAACACACATACCCACCTCTTCCACATCAGTTGGCAATATCCCCTACCAACACACACACATACACACACACATACACACACACTTACATACACCACCACCACATCCTCTTCACTCACTTCATACAGTAGTTACAGCAACCCTCCATCTATCTAATCTTAATTTTGTTTTGATCCTTCCCCTTAAATCCCCCCCCACACACACACCTTTTTTTTTTTTTTTTTTTTTTTTTGATCATTATCTATCCACCATTACCACAACCATCACAAAGATATCATACCATCCTAATAAACTAGACACACAACCCTATCATATCACACACACACACCTCCCCTGACGCAACCCCCCCCCCCCCCCCCCCCCCTCTGTTTCCTCTCCCATAATCCCCCTGGCCTCATGTCATTTCCGCCTTCATGGAGAATTACGGATAAGTCATTTTTCATTCCCCCTTTTTTTTGTTTTTCGTAGTTTGTACTGTCCCACATGTTAAATGTGATTTATTTTTTCGCCTGATGAAGACCCAAGTGGTTGAAATGCATCGTGTCTTGTCTTGTGCTTTGTTTGTCAATGTCATTGGCGGTAAGTTCTAAAACTCTATTCCTGATCTCGATATTCTAGATTAGTTTTGCTGATGTTGTTATTGCATTTTCTATATATTTCCCTTCATTGAGGGCCGGATGTAAAAAAGCCATGTTGTGCTTATTCCGCTTTTTCCCTCATTAAAAAAGATTCGTTCGTTCGTTCGTTCGTTCGTTCTCTCTCTCTCTCTCTCTCTCCAGCTCTGGCTATAAAACTCTTCATGTTCTCCCATTAAGCAAAAGGATCATATACACCAAATGGGTAATTAGTGATACATAATATATGCCTGGGAATGCCCCCTCAACGCTGAGCTGATTCTCTCAAAATTTCACAAAGAAACTCCTGGTTTATGTAAATGATGCCTGACATACTCTGGCTCCACTCTGTGGAACTCCCTACCAGTGTCCATCAGACGAATTCATTGTACAACAACTTTCAGAAACAATGACCCCTTTCTCATCGTCATGGGACAAAAGTCTGTCCCCTCTCGGCACTTCCGGCGCTGACTACCTACAGGCACCTGTTACTGAAAACTTATTATTCTTACCTTTAGGCTGGATTTAACTTGCTAGTACTTGCTAATCTGGCCCTTCCGACTCGGTGGAGTCATAGAGGGAGTGGAGGTAGGCGACAGTCAGTTGATTACAGCAAGTGGTGAGCGCACAGCGCAGATTTGCGACTGTACTGATGCGGCGAATGTTTTTTCTCATGCGAGTCTCGAGGATTGCCACACGTTATCGATCGGATTTAGCCTAGATCTGGACTTTGAGGGGGCCAGAAAAACGCGGGAACTCTGTGCTGTCGCTTCCAGGTCTCGGAGTGAGCCGAGCGGTGAACAGAGGCGTTGTCATCTTGCAGGTACCAACGTTTTGTTTGGGTAGTGGTCGGCAATAAATGGCAGAAAGTTGTTTTCCAGCACATCAGTGTACTTCTGACTGTTCATATTGCCTTCAACGAACACCAGTGGTCCAACTCTGTCAAATGCATCCCCACACCAATTTCAATGTAATCTTCGGGTCAAGATGGATGCTGCACAGAGAAAGCACTGACCACTTCTCTTCGACCATCCTCCATAGTTTTACACGTCCATTGGGTTTGATCACAATGGTCATTTCATCACTGAGAATAACATTTTTCCGCTGATCGTTCACAGTCCTGTGAAGTCTACTCCTACAGTACTGTTCACCTTCTTTCTTTATGTCATTTGTTTCCTGGGCATTTTCTTTTGTCAGTTGGTTGCTGTAGCATTTTGTTTGTCGTGTGTTTGCTGGGGCATTTTCATTGTCATTCGTTAGCTGGGGTATTTTCATTTGTCATTTCCATTTGTTTGCTGGTGCATTTTTATTTGTCATTTGTTTGCTGGAGCATTTGCTTTCTCATTTGTTTGTTGGGACATGTTCTTTTGTCATTGGCATTTTCTTTGTCATTTGCTTTCTGGGGCAATTCCTTTGTCATTTGTTTGCTGGGGCATTTTTCTTTGTCATTTGTTAGCTGGGACATTTTTCTTTGTCATTTGTTAGCTGGGGCATTTTCTTTGTCATTTGTTTGCTGGGACATTTGCTTTATTTGTTTGCTTGGGCATTTTCGTTCCTCCTTTCTTTGCTGGACATTTTCTTTGTCCTTTTTTTTTTGCTGGGGTATTTTCATTTGTCATTTGTTTTCTGAAGCATTTTCTTTTCTCATTTGTTTGCTGTGCGTCTGCTGGGGCAATTTTCATTTGTCATTTTTTCCCCTGGGCATTTTCTTTGTCATTTGTTTGCTGGGACATTTTTTGTCATTTGTTTGCTGAGACATTTTCATGTCATTTGTTTGCTGGGGCATTTTAATTTGCCATTTGTGAGCTGGGGCATTTTGATTTGTCATTTGTTTGCTGGGGCATTTTAATTTGCCATTTGGGTGCTGGGGCATTTTGATTTGTCATTTGTTAGCTGGGGCATTTTCTTTGTCATTTTTTTGCTGGTGCATTTTGATTTGTCGTTTGTTTGCCGGAACATTTTGATTCGTCGTTTGTTTGCCGGAACATTTTGATTCGTCATTTGTTTGCTGGGGCCTTTTGACTTGTTTGTTTGCTGGGGCATTTTGATTTGTCGTTTGTTTGCTGGGGCATTTTGATTTGTCGTTTGTTTGCTGGGCCATTTTGATTTGTCGTTTGTTTGCTGGGGCATTTTGATTTGTCGTTTGTTTGCATTGCTGGGGCATTCTGATTTGTCATTTGTTTGCTGGGGCATTTTCACTTCTTTGTTTGCTGGGGCATTTTGATTTGTCATTTGCGGGCATTTTGATTTGTCATTAGTTTGCTGGGGCATTTTGATTTGTCATTTGTTTGCTGGGGCATTTTGATTTGTCATTTGTTTGGTGAGGCATTTTGACATGTTTGTTTGCTGGGGCATTTTGATTTGTCGTTTGTGTGCTGAGCCATTTTGATTTGTCGTTTGTGTGCTGAGCCATTTTGATTTGTCGTTTGTGTGCTGAGCCATTTTGATTTGTCGTTCGTTTGCTGGGGCATTTTGACTTGTTTGTTTGCTGGGGCATTGTGATTTGTCGCTTGTTTGCTGGGGCATTTTGATTTGTCGTTTGCCTCCTGGGGCATTTTGATTTGTCATTTGTTTGCTGCAGCAATGTCTTTGGTTTGCTGGGCCATTTTTATTTCCCATCTGTTTGCTGGAGCATTTTGTCATTTGTTTACTGGGGCATTTTCATTTGTCACGCCCTGAAGCATCTTCTTTGTCATTTGTTAGCTGGGGCATTTTCATTTGACATTTGTCTGCTGGGGCATTTTCATTTGCCAGCTGGGCATTTTCTTAGTCAATTTTCCCTTTGTTTCTTTATCCTTTGTTTTCTGGGGCATTTTCATTTGTTTGCTGGGGCATTTTATTGTCATGTTTGCTGGTGCATTTTCATTTGTCTGCTGGGGCATTTTCATTTATCATTTATTTGCTAGGGCATTTTCTTTGTCATTTTTTTGCTGGGGCATTTACTTTGTCATTTGTGTGCTGGGGTATTCGCTTTGTCATTTGCTTCCAGGAGCATTTTCATTTGTCCTTTGCTTGATGGGTATTTTTTCCCTTTGTTTCTTTATCCTTTGTTTTCTGGGGGCATCTTATTTGTCATATATTTACTGGGCATTTTCATTTGCTTGCTGGGGCATTTTCATTTGTCATTGGTTTGCCGGGCCATTTTCATTTGTCATTTTGCTTGCTGGGGTATTTTCTTTGTCATTTGTTTTCTAGGGCATTTTCTTGATTTTGTTTTTGGTTTTATTGTGTTTTATTTGTAATACGTTTCAAGCTCACATACGACGTTGATGGTCCACTGCACCATTGTAATGAACATTATAGCGATGCTGACAAGCACAAAATTCAAAACACACACACACACACACACACTCACACACACACACAAAACCAAGGAGGAAAGTGACCACTCGACCGACATGCCACACAATACAGTAAACCGTCGACAAAAGACGTCTTCCTCTGACGGTTACCCGACCACAGACAACTCACAGTTGGCATGTATGTGACACAGGTAGGAGTGGGGAAAGTAGGGACAGTTCACAAGCCGAGACCCAGGATCCAGCTTGCTTGTTCAATCATCACATCTGGATCCTTCAAATTTTGTGTCCGCAGTTTATGACACAGCCCTCCCTTGCTGGCTGCTACCTTTCCTCCCCCTTTTCCACCTCTCTTCTTCTCTCCTCCTCCTCCTCCCCTTCCCCCAAACCCTCCCTTACCCCCCCCCCCCCCCCCCATTTCCTCATGCATGCATGCACGCACACACACGCACGCACGCACACACGCACACACACACACACTAACTCCTTTTGGCTTTCAAGATCTACATCTCTTCTTCGCTCCCTCCCATCCGCCACCACCTCACCTCACCCTGTCTCTCCCTCTCTCTCTCTCTCTTTCCCTTCCCCTGCTAGTCCTTTGTTTTTGAACGGTCCTCACTCTCCCATCCTTTTGGTCGAACACTGTCACAGTCGAGCAGACTGCAACCAGCAGGGAAATAGTGGTCTGTGTTCGTGGGATTTCTGTTGCATGCTACAGTCAGAAATTGACTGGTCTGTTTCATGTAACGCATTGAAGAAACGTTGCTTTTGCATCATGTGTGTGTGTGTGTGTGTGTGTGTGTGTGTGTGTGTGTGTGTGTGTGTGTGTGTGTGTGAGAGAGAGAGAGAGAGAGAGAGAGAGAGAGAGAGAATGTGTGTGTGTGTGTGTGTGTGTGTGTGGTGTGTGTGTGTGTGTGTGTGTGTGTGTGTGTCTGTGTGTGTGTGTGTCTGTGTGTGTGTGTGTGTGTGTGTGTCTGTGTGTGTGTGTGTTTCAGGTAATAAAACTGAAGATGAAATTTCAGTAATTTGCCCTCCTTCTAACCAAACACTTTGTCTCTGAGCTAAAACTGCCGGATTCACCACCGTTAAGGGTTTTCTGCACATGTGACCGTTTTGTTTGTTTTAATCCGACCAATCAACACAGCCCTTGAGGATGATGTCCAGACACAGCACCAATGGAAATGTGTTTTATTTTTACCGGTCATCCTTCCCAGGGGCACACAACTGCCCACTCCTCTATCCAGGGGCCAGGAAGGGATTTACATCCTGCGAGCAAGCTGGTGATTTGTGGAGGTTGTCTGATGCCAGTCCTCACCCAAGGAACCTCGTGCAGCTTCTTCTGCGGTCGATCAATCGTGGATGTAGCATGTGTGTCCTGATTTCTCCCCGAAACCCGTGTTGTAGCTGACACACTCCGTCGTCTTCAACAGGTCGTCTCAAGTTTTGTGTATGGAGGGGGGGAGGGGGGGGGTGCTTCTCCCTTAGCTCAAGACTAAAAAGTCCTTCCCTGTGAGCGCAGGGGGATGGTCTGAGTTCACTGGGGTGTCCTTCCCCAGGGCTAGGAGCTTATAGCGCGGCATCTTGATCGCATGATGATCCTGTCATAGGAGATATGAAACATTTCAGTGGAGATAACGGCAAGCCTGACTGTTGTATCACAGATCACCCTCATGTCTGGGGGCTTCCCCCTAACTGCCGAACACCTGGGGACCCACCTGGTTGGAGATGGTCGCCCCTGCTCCAGGGAACCTCAGCTTAAAAGTCTGATCCCAGGGATCGGGCGGGGAATGGCATCTGCCCTGATGCAGGCACCCCAAGGAACCTCTGCTCTAACCCGGCTGCCTAAGGAGAAGATGGAACCTAGGACCCACTGGAGAACAGTGCTTAAACCGCCGGGTCCATAAGCCCCCCCTCCCCAGCCCCTGCCTGTTAGGAGCCGAGTGGCAATGGTAGAAACAGTGTGTCACAACTCGACAGCAAGAGACGATTGTCATCACTCAAGTCACCTTACCCCCCCCCCCTCCGCCCCCCCCCCCCCCCCCCCCCCCCCCCAGTTAGCAGCCACGCAGCTGTCAATGTAACGAAGGAACAGCAAAATCAATGATGATAATAAACACATCAGTAAATCAGCCCCAAATCCTCATTTTGAACGATCTCATCTTCAAAGGCAGAAAGAAGACCAGTCTTTCGTACCACGACCAACAAATGCAAAGAAAAATAATAACATGATCTTCCCTTCATAGTAACTGCGAATATACAATGCAATACTTTCATTTGGGGTATGTTTTGGATACAATGGGGTATTTAAGAGCATCCTTCTTTTTGTTTCTTTTATTGTAGAGTGCAAAAGAGAGACAGAGAGAGAGAGAGAGAGAGAGAGTGTGTGTGTGTGTGTGTGTGTGTGTGTGTGTGTGTGTGTGTGTGTGTGTGCCTGCATGCGTACATGTATGCACATGTTTTAAAATGGAGTGTAACTGCACCTAAAACATATCCGTGAGGTCCACACGTTTGTTCAATTCAACATTCCTCATCAGCAATCATCCTAGCCACCACCACTTCCTTTGTCAACGAACAAAGACCGGCCTATGTGAACAGAGCTGACCCGCAGTCGCTCAAGCAGCAGTTAACTACATCTCATTTCAGAGTCTGGGCCATGTTAATTGCAGACATTATGTTGGTTCCCACTGAATTTCACGGCCCATTTTCACCGTTTGACTACAGACATTATGAAAACAGTAAGGAAGCTTTGGAAACAAGGAAAACAAGCAACATATAAACGTGAGTGAGTGAGTGAGTGAGTGAGTGTGTGTGTGTGTGTGTGTGTGTGTGTGTGTGTGTGTGTGTGTGTGCTCCTGTGTACTGCACACGCACACGCGTGTGTGTGTGTGTGTGTGTGTATGTGTTGTGTACATGCTTGTGTGTAGCGTATGTGTGTGTGCGCATGCGTGTGCCTGTGTGCGCACATGTATTTTATGTATAGTAGGTTTGTGTTTGCGTGGTGTGTGTGTGTGTGTGTGTGTGTGTGTGTGTGTGTGTGTGTAGTGTTTGCGTGTGTACGCGTGCGCGCCCACGTGTGCATGCGTATGTGTCCATGATGACCTCCTCAACAGACAACCTCAATGACAACGAGGATGACGATGCTACTGTATGCCTCTGCATGAGGCCCACGTTGCTGGGTGGGCTAGTTGCTCGTTTCTGGGTTGGAGAAATACACACAAAAATGAGTCTCTACTAACTTCCAATACTTTTGACCACGCTTTTTTTTTTTTTTAATCTTACTTTATATAACATATTTTTTAACTGATAAATACATTATCTTCATTTACTAGACATACCCATCTTCCCCAGACCTTGCACACCTAGATGACATAATCCAACTGAACAGTCAGCCCAACACCCCCCCCCCCCCCCCCCCCCCCCAAAAAAAAAAAAAAAAAACCCACCTGCACATTCAGTGATTCAGGTTGGGTGACAATGTTGTTCAGAGACAGGCATGGGGTCTTTAACCTGCCGGTACTGAATATCATTCAGTCTGCACCACAGCAACATTTTCGGCTAGGGTGACGTTTTGTACCGCAACGCTGGTGGCAAAAACATCACCGGGGTGGGGACGTTTTGTAACAGAGTGGTATTCTGCACTGCGACAGGGTTGTTGTTGTTGAACGAGTTTCCGCCCCTTAAGGAGACAAGTTCAGAGTCACCCCACCACCACGCACAAAGCCCCCCCCCCCCCCCCCCTCCCCCCTCCCAGCTTGTTCTTCACGGCTCCTCAACCGGTCACTGTGTCAACCGAAAGACACGTAACCCTCCTTCACGCAAGGTCAAGGCCACGCTCTCTTCAGATCCCTGGTGCTAGTGCACTCTGTAGCAGCACACGATACCTTGAACTTGAATTATACGATGTGTGAGGTCTTCATTTAGTCCTGTTCATCGATCTGTGTGGGTTATACGGCTAGTATACTAATAACTTTGCATGCGTGGCTTATTGGCAAGACGGGTTGTACTGGTCTGGTTTCTTCCTCCAGCAAGCATCCAGCCTACACTTAAACGCTTCTACTAAAGGTGCCTGGACCACTTCGTCTGGAGACTGTTCCATGTTTTGGCGACTCTTTCACTGAAGAAATGTTTCCTGGTATCGCAGTGGGTATGGTGCATGGAAAGTTTCATCACATTTCCTCTTGTACCTACGTCCTTGGGAGTTTCCAGCTTAGGTTTTACGGTCTTATAGATTCTATGGACGTACTTAAAGGTGTCAATCATATCCCCTCTGAGACGTCGGTGCTCCAGGCTGGGCAGGCCAAGTCGCTCTAGTCTTTCTGAATATGGTAGTTCTCTGATTGAGGAGATCAACTTTGTGGCTCGGCGCTGCACATCTTCTAATTCTTTGCAGAGTGTTTTATGTCGGGGGTGCCACACAGTTTGTCCATACTCGAGGATAGGCCTTGCTAATGTCTTGTATAGCTAGTAGTAGTAGTAGTAGTGTAGGGACGTAATCAATACATAGGCCGTTAAACCTTTCAATGTCCCCTCGTGTTATTATACTTTTATGACAGGGTTGAAAATGCATGCAATATAAATTTTCCTTCTTATTCATCAAAGCTTCTAAACTGTACTTTAAATTTCAAGTCTTCATCCAGCAAATTCTTAAAAACATTAGTATTTTTAGCAAATTTAAGTGCAGTTGGCAAACTGTTCCAGTTAGCAATAACTCTGTTACTGAACTTGAATCTCCCCATATTAGTATGAAACTGCTCAACAAATATTTTGCCTTCCGAATTTCTTGTTCTATCTGTTTTAACAGCCTCAAAAAAATAGTCCCACTGTATGTCCGTTTGCTGGTGAAATATTTTGAACACTTCAATCAAATCCCCTCTAATACGTCTACCTTTTAAAGAGTGCAAATTTAAGTAATTTAATCTATCTGTATAAGACATGTTTGTACATTCTTGCAAGATTTTAGTAGCTCTTCTCTGTACTCTTTCGATTGCTATTGACTGTCTTTTCAAGTGTGGGTACCAGATTATATTGCCATATTCAAGATGCGGTCTAACCATAGCTTTATATAACTTTAAAAACGTTTCTTTATTTAGGTAAATAAAAGTTCTTTTTATTAATCCAATCATTTGGTTTGCTTTATTTATACACTTTTGAATGCGAGTATCAAAAAGTAAATCTTTATCAAAGATTACACCCAGATCCTTTTCTTCCTCACATTTCTGTACCAGCCTATTTCCACCATCTATTTTCATGTTGTATTCATGTTCTGGATTGTTTTTGCCAACATGCAAAACTTTACATTTTTCAACATTAAAATATAGATTCCACTTGTCTGACCAGTTTTGGAGGCAATTTAAATTTTCTTGCAGACTATTATAGTTATCTGATTTGTCATATATTTTTGTGTCATCAGCAAAAATTTTACAAAAACTATTTACCTCATCTGGAAGGTCATTTATAAAAATAGTAAACAGTACAGGTCCTAAAATGCTCCCTTGGGGAATACCACTCATAACATCTTTCTCTGTCGACATACAGTTACCCACTCTTACTCTTTGTTTTCTATTTGACAAAAAATCTCTAATCCAGTTTAGCAACTTACCTACTATACCGTATGCTTCCATTTTTTTCAATAATCTTTCATGCGGAACCGTATCAAAAGCTTTACGGAAATCAAGGTAAATTATATCAACAGAGTACTTATTCTCTAGCATGTTAACTAAATCTTCCATAACTTCAAGTAGTTGTGATATGCAAGACCTTTTTTTATGAAAGCCATGCTGGCATACTGCAAACAAATTATTATCAGTGAAGTGAGATACTATGACATCTCTTATAATGGATTCTAGCACTTTGCATGCAATGCAGGTTAAGCTTACCGGACGATAGTTGCCTGGCTCAGATTTTGACCCTTTTTTAAAAATAGCAGTAACTTCTGCGATTTCCAGTCGAGGGGTAATTTTCCTGTCTCTAATGATTTATTATAAATCTTACTGAGCGGTACAGCTAACTCCTTACTTAATTCTTTTAGAACTTTAGGTGGTATTAAATCAGGTCCCTGCGCTTTAGACTGATTCAATTCAAACAACTTCTTCTCTACTGCAGCTGAAGTAATTATATCTGTAACTGAAATTCCATTAGATTTACCACATTCAATAAGATCAGGTATGTTATTTGTATCTTCATTAGCAAAGACACTTGCGAAGAACTCATTTAAAACTTCAGCTTTCTCCATATCTGACTCGGCCAACCCTCCTTTACCATCATTTAGAGTATTTACCCCTGTGTTTACTTTTGTACGTTCTTACACGTATTTCCAAAAACATTTGGGATTTTTTTTACATTGTTCTGCTATTTTACGTTCATAAGCTTTTCTTGTTGATTTGATTTCATTTTTGCTCTTATTTCGCATTCTTGCATATTTACTGTATTCTTTCCCATCTTTCGTCAATAAATATCTTTGAAAAAGATTATATTTTTTCTTAATCATTTTAAGTACTTTATCATTCATCCAAAGTGGTTTAAGCACTTTATTTTGGCTACAAATAGTCTTTGGGATACATTCGTCCATACTTCTTAAAACTTCGCATTTTAAGACATTCCACATTTCCTCGACATCCTGATCATTTGTAAGCAAGGAGTTGACACTCTCTGAAAGCATTTTCCTCATTTTATTATAGTCTCCTTTCTGTAAATCAAATTTGTACTTAGGGTTTTCTTTAGTCTTTCTTTAATCTATAGCTGGATGAAGGGATTGCAGTCCAAGAACTCGAAGGTTCTGCGGATGACGCCAATTACGCTGTTTGCTCTTGAAGTGACGTTGGCAACGTGTTGCTTAAATTTGAGGTCATTATCCACATGAACACCGAGATCCACTTCCACCTCACTTTCTGCCAGGGGTATTTCCCTGCTGGTTCCGGTTTTAGCATCTGTGTATTTCATATGGTATGTTGCTTCTGATTTCCGTGTGCCAATTTTCATCACTTTACATTTCTGTGGGTGGAATCTCAGAAGCCAATCGTCCGACCATTTCTGAAGGCTATCTAGGTCCTGCTGGAGTGATGCAGTTGATTCTTGGTCACTGCTTGCGGCATATAACTTTGTGTCATCTGCAAATAATTTGACGGTGTTTTGTACATGTTTCGGCAGATCATTAATGTAGATGACAAACAGGATTGGTCCTAACACGCTACCTTGGGGGATGCCGCTTGTGACTGCAGCCTCTTCAGAGAAAGTTCCATTGATTCTAACTCGTTGCTTTCGATCACCAAGAAAGGCTGTTATCCAGTTGAGTATTGGACCTTTTATTCCATGGGCTTCGACTTTGCTCAGCAGACGACGGTGCGGCACTGTGTCGAAGGCTTTTTGGAAGTCCATATACACAACATCAATGCTGCTGCTGGAGTCGATGAGTCTGGTCCAGTCGTCAAGAGCTTCCAGTAGATTTGTCACACATGATTTCCCCTGGACAAACCCATGTTGCTCCTTACATAGTAGCTCATTGCGATGTAGGTGATTCATTATTTGTTCTCTCAGAAGTGTCCATTACTTTGCACAGGATGCAGGTTACGCTGACAGGGCGATAGTTGCCCGGTTGTTGTCGGCTTCCTTTCCCCTTGTAAATAGGGGTGACTGTGGCTTCTTTCCAGTCAGTTGGTATTTCCCCATGGTCCAAAGTGAGACGGAACAGGTGTGCTATTGGACGTGCTAGTGAGTCTGCAGCCTTGGCCAACACCATTGGGTGTATTCCGTCAGGTCCGGGTGCCTTGTTTGTTTTCAGGTTTTGAAGTGCCTTTTTTACATCCGCTTCAGTGATGTTCACCTGTTGAAGTGGTTCCTTAATGCTGTACTCTGGAGGTGATGGCAGGTTATCCACTTTTTCGTGGGTGAAGACGCTATGAAAAAAGTCATTCAGTACATTTGTCTTTTCTTTGTCAGTTGTCGTTTTGCTTCCATCTGCTTTCTTCAGATCTGCTATGCCTGACCTGCATTTGGTTTTTGACTTGACATATGACCAGAAGATTTTTGTGTTTTTCTTTGAGTTGGCTGCTACATTTTTCTCTCTACTTCTCTTCGCTTTACGGCATGCTCTTCTGGCTTGGTTATTTGCGCGTCTGTATTCTAGTTCTTCCTGAGGGTTTTGCGATTCTCTCATTATGCATTTCCAGTAGAGTTTGTGCTTGTTTCGAACAGAGTCCAGTGTTTTCGGGTCCATCCATTTCTTGACTGTTCTTCCAGATGCCATCACTGTCGGGATGTGCTTCTCCACTGCTTTCTGGATCTCTCCCTTAATGGTTTTCCAAGTTTCTTCGACCGATTTGTTGGAGAGTAATTCATCCCAGTCTACTTTTGCGGACGTCTATGGATGACACAGTCTGTGGACAACACAGGCGGCGGAAGCAGGGTGGGCAGGGGGGCCATGCCCCCCTCCAGAAAAATATTGGGGGGGGGGGGGGGGGGGGGGCAGCCTTATATACTGCCCCCCTAATATTGAGCACCTTCAAAAAATCAGAGAGAGAGAGAGAGAGAGAGAGAGAGAGAGAGATGTTTGATGGTGCATCACCTTGTCGTCATACTTGTTAGACTTACTGTCAAACTCGCTCAGGAAAGATGTCAACACATTTCTCGGGAACCTCTCTGCAGCTGACCCACTTTGGTCACACATTACTGACCAGTACCTGACCAACATTGCCAAGAATGGCATATATGCTGATGCTATTGTAGTGCAAGCTATGGCGAGAATGATTGTTTGGGACATACACATCGTAACAGGTCAGCAAGAGAGCTCCAGGATATGCTACCTGATGAATAATATCTTGGCGGGAGACATTGAATCATCCCTTCCACCTGTCCTTATAGGGCAAATAGCCGAGGAACATTTTGTGAGCCTAACACTTCATCAAACCAGGACAGTGAAAATGATGAAGAAAAGGAGGAAGAAAGTGTTTTCTCATCTCCTACAGAAGGTGCATCAATCATGCAGTCTCCTCGTGACGACGCCAACCGACCTGCGCAGTCTCCTCGTGATGACATTGACCGACCTGCTACTGTAAGAAAACCAAAATGTCAGTCTACTGTGTGCTGCAAGGACGCAGTCAACTCCTTTCAGCCACAGAGCGACACAGTCCTCTTCAAACTGACCAGGGTAAGTTCAGGAAGGCCCCGCTATTTCCAAAGATCTTGGTCCCAGCAATACCCTTGGCTTCACCTATGCACAACAGACAACAAGGTATGTTGTTTCTTCTGCATGAGGGCTAATCATCAAGGCTGCAAACCTGATGCAGCGTTTGTATGTAGCGGTTTTGACAACTGGAAGAAAGCACTGGAAAAGTTCTCAAGCCACGAAAAATCATCTTCACATGGAGCAGCCGTGTATGACGTAAACTGTAGGCAGTCTACAACATCAGTGTGTGCTCCAGTGACGTGTCAGCATGAAACAGAACAAAAGAAACACCTGCAAAGCCTGATGAACGAACTAAAGAGCCTTCAGTTTCTCCTGCGTCAGGGTCTGCCTCTCCGTGGACATGACGAGCAGGAAGGCAACCTTCAACAGCTGCTCAAGTTCTGCTTTGGAGAGGGCTGCAAGGATAAGATAAGAGATAAGATAATGTTGCTTATAGCCCAGCCGACCGCAAAGGGCCACATCAGGGCTGTCACCACGTTAAAATCAACTCACCAGTCATTTAAAAAAAAAAAAAAAAAAAAAAAAAAAAAAAATTTCACACATCTTGTTAAATGACATCGTCTACAAACGCACCAGAAACTTTGTTAAAAATCTTTCTGCCGTAAAATCTTAAATCAGATAAAAAATGTTAATCTCTCTCAAAAACTCAAGGATCACGTCAGGCGGGACATCCTGAACAGGATCTTCATGGACTCCGCCGTAAAATGTTTGTGTCTCACATCGTGCAAGTCCCAACACTCTAAAAGTACATGTTTCATTGTGAGTGGCGCATGACATGGAATGCACCACGGAGCTTCTTCACTATTTAAAAGGTAAGCATGGGTAAAATACGAATGGCCGGTGTGCAGCCGGCACAGAACCGTTTCCTCTTTACGACCTCCCGATGTGGATGGGAGGAAGTTCTTAAGGTTTGGACGGATCTGAAAGAGTTTGTTACTCGTCTGTGTGTTCCAATCCTCCTGCCAGAGGTCTCTCACATAATCGTTAATTTTGGGTTTCACGTCTGAGCAGGGGATATAAATGTTTGACAGTTTCTCTCTTGTGGCGTTCTTGGCTAAACGATCAACCATTTCGTTCCCGCCGATGCCAACATGACCAGGAACCCAAGCAAGAGTAATGTTGTAACCGTCCGCCTTCAACTTGCTAAAAAGTTCAAAAAAAAGTAAAAGTTCTGGATGCTGAAGGTTGCGGCCAGCTATGGCCTCCAAAGCTGACAGCGAATCCGACAGAACCAGAAAGTCCCTCCTCGAAGAATGGGAGATTATCTTCAAAGCCAGTACTAGAGCAGTAAGTTCAGCAGAATAGACAGAAGCATCTGAATGTATATGTTCCAACAATATCTGAGAAGGAGCCCCAGGGCAGTAGGCTGCACAGGCCACTCCATCCTCAGACTTGGAACCGTCAGTGAAAACTTTTTGATAGGATGGGAATTTGGAACAGAGCTCGGCATACAAAGCCTTGTACGCCAGAGAGCTGGTAGACTCCTTACGGAAAGCTGCGAGATCGAAACGAATCTCTGGTGTGAAAAAGGTCCATGGAGGTTGATCCGGAAACTTGGAAAAATCGGAAACTACTCCCAGGTCTATACCTGCATTCCGCACGTGAGGCTGCATACGAAGCCCAAACGGCGGAATACATTTCAGGTTATTTTCAAACTTACTTTGGAACGGAGGGTCAAAAACACAGTCATAGGCAGGATTCTGTGGTTCTGAGAACAGTCGGATGTAATAATTCAAAGACAGTTTCAGCCTGCGATTGGACAGTGAAGGTTCACCTGCCTCTGCGTACAGGCTGTACACAGGGGTGGTGCGGAACGCTCCAAGACAGAGACGAAGCCTTGATGGTGGATAGGGTCCAAGAGTTTGAGGTAAGATGATCGTGCGGAGCCGTACACAGCACAACCGTAGTCCAGTTTAGAACGGACCAGGGCTCTGTAGAGGTGCAACAAAGTTTTCTTATCAGCGCCCCAGTCGGTGTGTGCTACGACCCGCAGAATATTCAGTGCCTTTTGGCAAGCAGTTTTGAGGTTTTTAATATGGCTGAGAAAGTTAAGTTTTTGGTCAAAAATGACTCCCAGAAATTTGGCCTCTTTAACAGCTGGAATGGGAGATTTCCCTATTTGAAGTTCCGGATCTGGAAAAAACTGACGGAAATTATGGAAGTGAATACACTGGGTTTTTGTAGCAGAAAAGGTGAAACCGTTTTCATCCGCCCACCGATGGATTTTATCTACGCAAAGCTGGAGCCTGCGCTGGACACTCGGGTACAGGCTTCCAGTTGCGTAGACGGCAAAATCATCCACAAACAATGAGCAGTCTGAACCCTGCTGAACTGATTTCACAATGTTGTTGATCTTAATACTAAAGAGGGCAGGAGATAGTATGCTCCCCTGTGGAACACCCAACTCCTGCTCGTGGACATCAGAGAGAGTGGTGCCAACCCGGACCTGAAACTGTCGTTCTGCCAAAAAATTTTGAATAAAAAGCGGAAGATGACCTCGAAAACCCAGATCGTGGAGATCATGCAGTATCCCTGACTTCCAGGTGGTATCGTAGGCCTTCTCCAAGTCAAAGAAAATTGCCACTGCATGCTGTCTGTTTAAAAAAGCGTTCCTAAGTGTAGATTCCAGACGAATCAAATGGTCAACTGTACTACGATGTTTGCGGAAACCACACTGTTCTTTCGCCAAAAGGCCATCGGTTTCGAGTTTCCACATGAGCCTAGCATTGACCATTTTTCCATCAATTTACAGACACAGCTGGTCAAAGCTATGGGACGGTAGTTAGATGGATTAGAAAGATCTTTTCCAGGTTTGGGGATGGGAATAATGAGGGCTTTCCGCCAAGAGGGTGGAAAGCAACCTGTAGTCCACACGTGGTTGTATACCTGTAACAGGATGTTCAGACCTTCCTGCGGAAGATGTTTCAATAGTTGATAATGTATGTCATCTATACCTGGAGAGGAATCGCTGCAAGAGAGTAAGGCAGATTTCAGCTCGTTTAATGTAAAAGGAAGATTGTAGTCTTCCATGTTGTCGGATGAAAAGTTGCAGCAAGGAAAAAACAAACACAGGTTCAAAATATCTGTCACATGATATTGTCAACGAGATCCTCAGGATTATGGCACATAAAGTCTTGCGATCTGTTGTACTTGAAATCAGAGAAGCGAATTGTTTTCGATACCAGCTGACGAAACCCGTGATGTTGCAAACAGGGAGCAGGCTGTAATTTGCATAAGATGGGTAACTGAGCAGTTTGAAGTCATAGAGGAGCCTGTGGGACGGGTGCATGTTGACATACCTGTGCTGAGACAATTTTAATGCGCTAAAGGATTGCTTGATCAGGCTGACTTGCCAGTGCAGAAGTGTGGGGGTCAGGCCTACGATGGGGCCAGTAATTTTCGGGGTCCATGTTTCATGAGTAGCAAAACGGTTCAAAGATGAGGTCCCTCAGCAGTGTCCGTACACTGTTTGGCACACTCAGTCAATCTTGTCTTACAAGAGTCTTCCAGAAAGGTCAAAGTATAAGAGATGCCCTTGACTTTGCCACAGGTCATTCAGTTGATCAGATCACCAAAACGACAGATCCTTTTGAAACAATCCAACATGAAACATCAACTTCGTGCAGCCCGTCCATTAAACCACTGTGTCCAACAAGGTGGACTGTTCAAACAAGCTTTTGAATCTCTCATTGAGAACTATGAGGCTTTGCAAGAAACACTTAAACTAGTCTCACAAGGACATGATGAGTATGCCAGGAGGGCATCCGGCCTTCTTGCACTTATGCAGCAGTTCTCCACCTGTCTTGGGCTCTCACTTTCAGGGATGTCTTTAATTGACTGAAGAGCTGGCGACAGCTGTTCAAAGGAAACAAACGTCCTGTGTGGATGCAACAAACGCTGCAAACCCCTGTCTGAGAACGCTTGAAAGTATGCGCCAGGATAAAAGTTTCCAGACGTTTTTTCGCCGACGTCTCAGCCACGGCTGCAAACGTGAGTGATGAGCCCGCATTCCGAGACAGACACAGCCTCCATGAAGGCTTGATGAGAGCTCCCAGGGTCACAGCCACTCTGACCCTTCTGCTTATTACAGACAGCAATACTATGAGGCCATAGAGAACGTCAAAGAGCATATTTAAAACGCAGATGTGACCAACAAAGTCTTCAGTTGTCAAGGAAGATTGAAATTCTCTGGGTGACGGAGCTGCAGGAAAGAATCCGAAATTCCTCAAGAGATCAAAGACACATATGCTGCGGACATTGACATGGACAGACTCAAAACACAGTTGGCCATCCTTCCCCATGCTCTGGGGGACAACAAGAAGTCCATCTTTTAGGCACTGCCAGAAGAACTGACAGCTTTTGACACTGTGAAAAGAATGTTGAGTGAGGTAGACAAACTTATCAGGCTGTACCTGACCATTCCAGTTACAGCTGCAACAGCTGAACGCAGTTTTTCTGCCTTGAAGCGGGTCAAAACATACCTCCGAAGCACTATGACTCAGGAGCGCCTGAACAACTGTCTCATTATGCATGTGTTCAAAGACATGGTTGATCAGCTCAATCTCGCTGAAATATTTTTCCGAGCTAGTTTGCAGAAACGAACGACGTCAAAGTTACTTCGGAAATTAAATGTGCAAAGGTGTAACCTCCCAGCTGTTGGTTTAACCTGCTAATGTACAGACTGTGACAATCGTGACTTAGTAACTGCATTTTACGGTGCCTAATGTCCAGCTATACAAAATGCATTTCAAGTATGTGTGTGTGTGTGTGTGTGTGTGTGTGTGTGTGTGTGTGTTGTGTGTCTCTGTGTGTTGTGTGTGTGTGTGTGTGGTGTGTGTGTGTGTGTGGTGTGTGTGTGTGTGAACTAAACATTGCATGCTGGATTTTTATTTTAATCGAACATTGCCATATTGTGATTGTCGGAGTTCAATGATTTGAAATATCCATTGCCCCCCTATCCTGGACAGCTTCCGCCGCCACTGGACAACCACAATTCCGGCCAACCCACCAGAAGGACTGACTCACGCAGGTGTATGATCACACAGCAATTCCCAGTTTGGGGTGGGGGGGGGGGGGCGAAGGATGCATGAATGTGTTTATTGTGTCGCAAACATATCGGAATGAAAGTGTCAGTGCACCGTACATTAGTACACGAATTTACCCTGACATTTTGTATTAAACGACGAAAGAATTGAAGCCAAAGCATGCGTCTGTCCATCTGTAAACAACACACACGCACGCACGCACGCGCGCACGCGTACACACACACACACACACACACACACACACACACACACACATTTGCATGGTGAACGTAAGATAAGATAAGATAATGTTGCTTATAGCCCAGCCGACCGCAAAGGGCCACATCAGGGCTGTCACCACGTTAAAATCAACTCACAAGTCATTTAAAAAATTTATTTAAAAAAAAAAATAAACAAAAACTTTCACACATCTCTTGAAATGACATCTTCTAGAAACGCACCGGAAACTTCGTTAAAAATCTTTCTTCCGTAAAATCTTAAATCAGATGAAAAATGTTAATCTCTCTCAAGAACTCAAGGATCACGTCAGGCGGGACATCCCTGAACAGCCATGGGTAAAAGGCATGAACGTGAGAGTCCCTTTACCCTCCGTCATCAACCAGTTAAATGAAAATTCAGTTGATATGTTGACTGGTGACCGATGTTTTTTCTTTCTTTATTATTTTTTTTTTTTTTGGGGGGGGGGGGGGGTCAGTGTTTCATCATCTGAATCTGTAAAATACTGTAAATGAGCTGACTTTGTAAAATACTGTAAATAAGCTGTAAACGTGGACCCAATTCACAGACATACATACTGTACATATATATAGAGAGAGAGATCACACTGTCAAACTCTTGCTCATGCAACGTCAACAAACAACAAGGCGGACGGAACAACAACAACAAAAAGAGCCCCCACCCACCCACCCCTCCTTTTGAACTGATAACAAAAACTTTACATCATTTATATAAAAATCTTTCAACTTTACTTTCAAATCTCCCTTTTGAACTGATAACAAAAACTTTACATCATTTATATAAAAATCTTTCAACTTTACTTTCAAATCTCCCTTTTGAATTGATAACTAAAACTTTACATTATTTATATAAAATTCTTTCAACTCTAGTTTCAAATGATCACTCAGATCTATATATTTCAATCCAATGCGTTAACAGGCTCCCATGGAATAATTTTTTTTTTAAATAATAATTAAAAAAAACCCTCCACTTTCAACATTCGCCAACAACAGTGTCAACCAATACAAAGCGTTTTTACAACGTTCCCTGGTCCTCACAGACACATAAAACTTTTCTTTGCCAGTTTCCGCCCCAGCCAGCAAAAAACAAAAGAACAAAACCATTTTCAGTCTCTCGTGGACTCAAAAGAACACAAACTGGCCTATGTCGCACTCACACACACACACACACACACACACACGCTCACACACACCCCCACACACCCCACCCCACAAAACACACACACACACACACACTCACACACACACACCACACACTCACACACACACCCCACACACAGACACACACACTAACACACTCACACAGACCCACACACACTAACACACACACAACACACCCCAACCCCACACCACACACACACCCCACCACAAAAGAAATAAAATACAATGAAACAAAAGAAAACGTCACTGCTCTATAGGCAAAAAAAAAAAATCTGAAAGAAAAACTTTTTTTTTAATTGTATGATTTTTAAAGTATTTTCATCTAAAGAATTCGTTTTTCGTCGTTTTTTTTTTTTGTTTTTTTTTCTCCCTTCTCTCTTCCGTTTATCTTCATAATTTCATCTGGAGGTTTGCTGAGCCTAACCCAGTCCAGTCGTGGCCTTAACCTTACTGTGCTTTGACAACTCCCGTGTCAATAAAAAACCCAAAACAAACAAACAAACAAACAAAACAACCAACCCATGAGGCATGCGCTCTCGCTAACGTCTTCTCTCTCTTCTCTCTCTCTTCTCTCTGCGTATCTTCCCCATTTCCCCCATTCCATGCTATCCTACAGACTTTTAAATCCTTTTTTTTTTTTTTTTTTTTAGCTTCCACAAGCAATCCATGTTTCCGTCGACTATTTTTTTCGCAATACATGAAGCCACCAGGAACCGGGGACAAATTTCTAACATACACACACTCACACACACACACACACAACACACACACAAAACAACACACACGCACACACACACACACACACACCACACACAGGCGGTAAAGATGTGTGTGTGTGTGCTGTGTGTGTGAGTGTGTGTGTGTGTGTTTAAGATGTGTGTATTTTTATAATGAGAACCAGCCTGACATGAAACCAAGACATTCGATATGGTTCGAACACCTGAACACCTAAGCATTTGCATGCTTGCATTTATCAGCGCTGTGGTGTGTGTGTGTGGGTGTGTGTGTGTGCATGTGGTGGTGGTGTGTGAGCGTGTAGTGAGTGAGAGTGTGCGGGTGGGTGTGGTGTGTGTGTGTGAGAGAGAGTTTGTGGGCGAGTGCACTATGTGTATGTGTATGCCCGTAAATCTAATGTATGATGTGTGAGTATGTGTGTGTGTGTATGTGTGTGTGTGTGTATGTGTGTGTATATATATGTGTGTGTGCGCGCGCGTGTGTGTGAGCGCGTTTCAGTGTATGAGTGTGAGAAGACACGCTCCCACAGGAAAAACAACACTTTCAACACTCACCCCACACACACACAATGCATTGTCTAATATCACCATTGTTGTGAACAGACGTTAAATTAATCAATTCAATCAATCAAATCAAAAGGATACACTTACACATGAGCGCACTCTCCACACACTCTCGGGCACACACACCACATCACCGCACACCCCTGACACACACACCCACACTCACCACACACTCTCTGACCCCACACACCACCTCCCCACCTCTTGACACACACACACCCACTCACCCACACACTCTTGACACACACACACCCACCACACTTTGCACATCACCCCCACACTCTCTGGGCACATCACCACACACTCTCTGACCAACAACCCCATCACCCCCACACCTCTGACACACACACACCACACTCACCCCACACTCTCTGCAAAACACACCCAATCCCCCACACTCTTGAACCCTCACCCACCCTCTTGACACACACCCTCTGACACAACACACCTCACACACTCTCTGGACACCCCACAAAACACACCTCACCCAACTCTCTGACACACACCACAATTCCCCCCCTCTCGACCCCACAACACTTAACCACTACCAACACTCTTTAACACACACACCACACTCACCACCACTCTCTGAACAACACACCACACTCACCCACACATCTCTGAACATCACCCATCACCACACTCTCTGACATCCACCACTCACCCACACACTCTCTGACACACACACACCACATCACCGCACACTCTCTGACCACACACACCCCATCACCACAACTCTCTGGGAAAACACCCCACCACACTCACCCACACTTTTCTGACACACACACCCCACTCACCCCACACTCTCTGACCCACATCACACACCCACTCTCGACACACTCACCCCCACACTCTTGACACACTCACCCACACACTCTCTGACACACACACACCACACTCCCCACACTCTGACACACACACACCACACTCACCCACACACTCTTGCACCAACCAACCTCACCCACACCTCTCTGACACACCACCACACTCACCCCAATCTTGACACACTCACCACCATCTCTGACACACACACACACACACTCACCCCCACACTCTGACACACAAACACACACCACACATCTTGACACACACACCACTCACCAATTCACACACCACACACATCACCCACAATCTCTCTGAACACCACACACCCACACTCACCCACACACTCTCTGACACACACACACCACACACCGCAACTCTATGAACACACACACCACACTCACCCCACACTCTTGACACACTCACCACACACTCTTGACACACTCACACCACATCACCCGCACACTCTCTGACACACACACACCACACTCACCCGCACACTCTCTGACAAACACACACACACACTCACCCCACACTCTCTGACACACACACAACACACTACCCGCACACTCTCTGACACCACACACCACCCCTCACCCCACACTCTCTACACACACACACACACTCACCCCCCCCAAAATCTCTGACACACCACCACACCTCCCGCCACTCTCTCACACACACACACCACACTCCCCCCACAACTCTCGGACACACACACACCACACTCACCCGCACACTTCTACATATCAACAAGTCCTCATGTGAAGACTCCGTTTCAAGGAAATGGTCGACCCCTTTACCACCGTAAAAACATACAACCTGGAACTTTTTTTTTTGGTTTTCAATAATTAACAAAACAAAACAAAAAAAACTACAGTGAGCAGCATCTCTGAACACAACAGCATGACAATGTCGCAGTGAAACGTCCCTCTCAGGGGAATGATCCTTTCCGCGGATTAAACCTGGCAAACTAGGGTTTTGCAAAGGGGGTCCTGTCGTTATCTGCCGCCCCCTGAGACCAACACGCAAGTCTTGACACCCCCATTCCCACAATCAGTTACACATTTTGACCCAGATGGAAACAGATGAGCTCTAATGGGACAGATGCAGTACTGTATGCCACGGCTGCCGCTGTCGCCGTCATTCTGAGCCATGATGGAGCGAGAACGTCATCCACACGTGGTCCATTTCAGCCATATTCAAACCTGTTCACACTGTAGCCTGTGTTTGTGCCTTCCTCTAACATGACACTGTACTAAGGCCGAGTTTGCGCCTTCGTCTAACATTCCCCCTGTACAGAGAAAGTCGGTTTGATCTTCTCCACGCCATGTTCGGGTCATGTACGTGTGCAGTTGGTTAGTTACAGCATGGGTACAGACGGAGGCAGTCTGCCGGCGGTCCATCATAATCATTGCTTTCTGTGAATGCGTGAGTCTGGTATTCGACTCCCTGCGTTGTTCACAGCAAGAGGCGACGAGTCACAGCAGAACAGGCAAAATGAAGAACAATCAACAAGTTCAAAAAGCAATGGGAGCACCTCTCTCCTTCTGTTATGTTCATGCCAGCGAACGGGGAATGGGTGACCATGTACAGCTGTCCTGTAAGCATGTGCATGCGTGTGTGTGTGTGTGTGTGTGTGTGAGTGCGTGCGTGCATGTGTGTGTGTGTGTGTGTGTGTGTGTGTGTGTGTGCATGTCTGTGAGAGCAAGTGTACACCTGTAAGTGGTCATAACCCGGTGCACAGGCCTCTCATTCTCACCAACCAGGAGTAACCGATGGCTGTAAACTGGGGGGAAAAAGGAAATGTCAGACTGGACTTCTAGCATTGGTTTTTCAATATAACTCTATCCTACTCCAATTTCAACCAGTGGAGGCATGTAAAAGGATGAACAGAAGTTTCAGCACACAAAATCCAGCTCCATGACACTGTAACAAAACGCTTGACAAATCCATCTGATCAGTCCCATTTTGTATAATTTGTGCAAAAGACAGAGAGAATAGATTTCAAATCTATGCCAACTCTCCCTCTCAACTCCCCCTTTCTCTCTCTTAGATCTGTGACAAGAAAAGTTACGTCATGTCGCGCTCCGCGTCATTGTTCTCACACCACCTCCTACTCTACGACCCTCTCCGTCCCCTTAGCACATAAGTATAGCGGAATGACACAGCTAAAGCTTTGTCTCGCATTGCAACTGCGTTGCCTGTCGCTCACACAAAGGCACGTTGCCCCCGCTCTCTCCAACCCCCCCTCTCCCCTTTTCTGCCCCACTTGACACAAAGGCACCTGGCCTTCTCTGGCAAACCCCTTCCTTCTCTCCCCCCCCCCCCCTCCCCCTCTTTAACATTCTCTGGTCGCAGGCTTCATTTTAACGATGGCGCATAAATTTACGGCTGTTGATCTCAGTGCAAAGGCGCCGGCGAAGTTCAAACACTTTCCGAGGTGAATAATGGTAGCAGATCCCTCCCCTCTCACTCGCAAGATCAGAATCTGAGTTGACAGTTTACAAATACAAACAGCAGACACATAGAGTCACACTTCATGACCCCTCAAGACTGCCTGTAGATCAGATCAGTAAAAGACAAAGGGACGACCGAGAGAAGGTATGGTAATCTTCCACTTCTTGATCCCAAGCCTAAGTCGCTGATTCTTCCAGGAAAATAAACTGGGACCGTGGTCACGCTACAAACTGTGGCTAACCACACACAGTGGCTACCCAGAAAACCAGGGCGACGCCAGATACAACTCTGGGCCAGACAGGGTGCAGACACTCCACAGCCAGCACTACAGCAACCGGTCTACAAGCAGGATCAGTCACCTGCCACCAGAGAGAGATCAACAATCCTCTCCAACTTAGTTAAGTCAAAAAATCATCCAACTGACATCCATGGTGTCAGACTGTTCCTGCACTTCATGATGAAATAGTGGGAACTGAAATTCAGCCTACAGAACAGACCTGTATATACTTACCCATGTGTAAGCAAGTAAAGTTGATGTGTGAAATTGCACTTAACTTGTGTCAGTTCTCTGTGGTTCAGTCAGTGTTGACTGTTTGAACTTCTCTCTTCAATTCTGTCTCTCGGAGCTACAAGTACTTCTAAGAGTACAGGCCTAAGGAAACTTACCTCAGAGCCACTATCAAGTATTTTAACAGTACCCGGAACAAATATAAATTTCTTTCAGTGACTAGTACTGGAAAGTTACTCCTTCCACCACTAGTAAGAGAGAGGGTAGAGGTGAAATGTTAAGATAATTCTCATAGAGAAATTATTCCAAGTCTTTCCCCTAGAGGACCCACCTACCACTCATCCATCTCATCACAGACACATGATCCTTCTAAAGGTAGCCAGCACTGAAAAACACTTTAGCTTCCTTTTACATTAACGGGTGGCATTCCAGTGTCAGAAACACAGACAAGACACATCAACTTGGAACACCGAAGACACCAGGCGCAGAACCGGCACTCCAGAGAAACATTCCATGGTAAAATGCTGAACAGAAGACTGCCATTGCAAGTCCCAAGCTTAGATGTGAATATAGGTCGGCTGGCTTCCCCAAACCATAAAACCCCGTTTTCTAGGGGAACACCACGAGAAACACAAGAAACCTCAAACCAGAAAGAGGAAGTTATGGAACTGGAAGAAGAAGGTGAGGGTAGGCTGATTGTACACTACCAAATCCAGCGTCAAGTATCGCTGCACTGGCGGTGACTTTGAACCTCAAGGCCAGAGAAGAGGAGGCCGGCCAAGACAACACCTGGCCACAAAACATTCAGGCTGACATCAGAAGGAAGGGCTAAGTCTGCAACCAGCTAACAGTAACGGTCCAAGACTGGGGACCCCGGCAGGCTCTAGTCGGTGGCCTGTAGTCCAGGAGGGGTTGACAGGCTTCAGTCAGTAAGTAAGCAAAATACAGAACATGGACTGCACCTTTTGCAGCCTATTGCTCATTTCTGAACCAACCCAACAAGCAGGTCACACACTAGACTGGATCATTTCTGGTGATCACACCAATCCAGCTTCTCGAAACTGTTTAGTTCTTTCAACTAGCATAACTTCTGCCCTGCCACCACTCAACAATTCTCTGCTTTCTCGACATCTCCCCTCCTGCTCGTACCAGGCACATCGTAACTCGACGTAATCTCAAGTCTATCAATCTCTCTACTTTTTCATCTGATGCTTCCCGTCTCCTTCCTGAAAAGTCACACAACCTCACTCAACACTTTAACACTACTCTCCACCATCTCCTTGACACTTTTGCCCCAGCTACAACTTGTCTTTTACCCAATCGCCCCTATACCCCTGGCTAAATCCAGATATTGCCCATGCTAAGCATGCCCGTCACAGAGCTGAGCGCCGCTGGCGCAAATCCAAACTCACCATTCACAAGCAACTCTTCCACGTTGCAAGAACACGAGTATCCACCCTTATCGCATCTGCCAAAACCAGCTACTTTCAAAACAAAATTGTGACCTCCTCTTCCTCTAAGAACTCTTCACAACTATGAATTATCTTCTTGGCACACAAAAAAGTTCACCTCTCCCAACAACACACCCTCACGAAGAACTCCCAACTGTTATTTTCCAACTACTTCACCACATAAATACAAACTCTCCATGAAAAGCTTGACGCAACACCTTGTCAACCCTGCCCACCCGACCCACCTTTCTCTGGTTCACCCCTTAGCACTTTCACCCCAGTCTCACAGGAAGAACTTCTCAATACAATCAGATCCATGTCTCTCAAAACTTGTGAACTTGATCCTCTTCCAGCTTCTCTCTACTCGGACTGTCTTCCTACTCTCCTCCCATTCATCACTGACATTATCAACACTTCCCTGGAAACTGGAACTGTCCCTGATTCTTTTAAGTCTGCCATTGTTTGCCCTCTCCTGAAGAAACACAACCTTGATCCAAATGAACTGAAAAACTACCAACCTATCTCTAACCTCTGTTTCCTGTCAAAACTCTTAAAAAGTCGTCCTCAATCAGCTGAACTCTCACCTCTCTGCCAACAATCTCCTCAATCCTTTTCAGTCAGCCTATCGCCAGTTCCATAGTACTAAAACAGCCCTGCTCCACATTCTCAATGACCTCATTGCAACCGATTCTGGAAGAGTCTCTCTTGTCACTCTCCTTGACCTGTCTGCAGCCTTTGATACCATTGACCATACTATTCTCCTCACCAGACTCCAGCACACTTTTGGTATCTCTGACACGGCCCTCTCAGAGGTTCACCTCTTACCTCTCAGTCAGAAAACAGACTGTACTCATCAATGGCACTCATTCTTGGCCTGCAAATCTGACCTGTGGTGTTCCACAAGGATTTGTCCTTGGCCCTGTTCTCTTCACTCTTTACACTTCTCCCCTGTCTACCATCATCAAATCCCACTCCCTTAAACACCACTTCTACGCTGATGACACCCAACTTTATGACAGTGACTCACCCGACAATGTACAGATGCTCTTGACTCGCTCATCTGACTGTTACTCTGGTGTTAAGAACTGGATGACAAACAACAAACTTCAGCTCAATGACGACAAGACAGAAGCAATTCTGATCAGCACACGTCAAAAGCTCTCTCAACTGCCCCCTCTCTTTCTCAACACATCCATTCCAATTGCCGACTCCGCCAAGAATCTGGATGTCCACCTTGATTCTACCCTTTCCATGCAAAACTTTGTGACCCAAACCGCCAAATCTTGCTACTACCACCTTCGTCACATCAGCCTGATCAGAAAACATCTTTCTACCGAAACAACTGTCAAACTTGTCCTCTGTTTCATTATGTCTCGTATCGACTACTGCAACTCACTCCTTTCTGGTGTCGATGAGTCCTCTATTCACACCCTACAACACATTCAAAACAATGCCGCACGCCTTGCACTCAAGAAGAAAAAGACTGACCACATCTCCCCTCTTCTGTCACAACTTCACTGGCTTCCTGTATCAAAACGCATACACTATAAACTCAACACTACCTGTTACAAGTCCCTCAACAATGCAGCCCCTGACTATCTAACCAGTTTACTCAATATCTACACACCCTCATGCACCCTCCAGTCTTCCTCTGATCCTCTCACTTTCCAGAT
>CM031623.1:33698149-33723149 GCA_018398815.1 Conus ventricosus
TCCACACACACACACACCCCTCCCCCATATATGTTTGCAAATTTTGAAGCTAACCTGCTATCTTCATTTATTTCCAGTTTCAGCACATACCTTTTTTCAAACGATGTTAAAAGCTGATAACGCAGACCAGTTTTGTGTCGAAAATAGTGTCCAGTGCTTGTCACAGCTTGCATCAGAGTTTTGATTTTCGACATTTTGCGACACTTATCGGTCACATCTTCTAACAGTGCTCAAACTCCCTTCGTACGTCCTGTTCTCATTCTGATACCCAGCCATGATGAAGAGAGGACTCATACTCCAACAAGTCTGCAGTCCATGTTTGTTACAAAAGTACAGAAAGCAGCATGCTAGTTATAGTTGAGGCAGGGACTTTACACCATCTTCCCACTGCCCGCTGAAAATACATGTGTGACAGACAGACAGACAGACAGAGAGAGACAGAGAGAGACGGAAGAGAGAGACAGAGAGAGAGAGAAAGACAGAGACAGAAAAAGAGACAGGGAGAGACACAGAGACAGTGAGAGAGAGATGATGTTGCTTGTAGCCTAGCCAACTGCAAACAGCCATATATCAGGGCTGTCACCACATTGTAGAGAACATATTATCAGGGCTGTCACCACATTGAAGAGAAGTCATTAAAAAAACAAAAACAAAAAAACTCATAAACATAACCTTTTAAAACACACCTTCTAAAAACATACTGGAAATTTCATTAAAAATCTTTCTACAATAAAATCTCAGATTAGATGATTTCGTAAATATTGATCTCTTTCAGAAATTCCACGATCACATCTGGTGGGGCATCTCTGAACGAGTTTTTCATGGAATCTGCTCTAAAGTATCAAACGGAACATGATTCACTGTGAGTGGTACATGACATGGAATGCACCACGGAGCTTCTTCACCTTCTAAAAGATAAGAATGGGTGTAACAGGAGTGGTCTATGTGCAAACGACATAAGAATATTTTTTCTTAACGGCCACCCCTGGGACATGGTAAAAAACTCTTCCTGGTTTGGATGGATTTGGAAGAGTTTGTTTTTTGTCTGCAAGTTCCATTCCTCTTGCCAGAGGTCTTTAACATCAGATGGGTGTGAGGGATAGACAATCTGCTCAACTCTTTGTTTGTGCCAAAAATGTATCGACAGACGCCGTCATTCAGTAACAAGAAGCATTTCTTCACTTTACGACCACACTTTGACAGACTCTCTCAGAAGCAGTCATGGTGGGGATATACTGGGTTAGATGTGGAACCCTTGATCCCCCTGACCTAGTGAGATAAAGAGTAATGTTGCTCATAGCAAAGGGCCATATCAGGGCTGTCACCACGTTGAACTCAACTCACAAGTCATTCATTCACACAACCCTTTAAAATACATCTTCTAAAACACACCCAAAATATTGTTAAAAATCTTTCCACTGTAAAATCTCAGTTCAAATGAAAAATGTCAGTCTCTTTCAAAAATTCAAAGATCAAATCAAGTGGGACATCTCTGAACAAGGTTTCCATGGAGTCTGCTGTAAACATCATGCAAGTCCCAACACTCTGAAAGAACGTTTCACTGTGAGCGGTACATGACATGGAATGCACCCCCTCACCTATGCCTGGCATCCAGGAAAAGGGATTAAAAGTGGGGAGGGGGGTTCTAGAGTCCATGTGTCATTGATTTGGGGTTAGCTGCATTCTGAGCCTTGAAAAGGCTGACAGCGATCTTTACGAGACTTTTATCCGATTCTGAGGGTCGCCAGCTTCATGCAGAATAACGACGCCAATTACCGTTAATCATGTAACATCCGGAAACGATCTGGTTTCTATTGTCAGTTGCAAAATGAGGTGACTGCTGGCGGAAATTGGAACAAATTTTGAAAAGAATTTATAGTAAATCCACCAGGCACCAGGGACAAACAGAACTGTCTTGTCTTGTAATTTTCATTTGTCCCCGTTTATCTGGCAGATTTACTATAAATTCTTTTAAAACTGATTTCTATATATTTCATAGGACTCCATTTGAGGCTGTTGTGCTGAAAATGTTTCTGGAGTTAAAGATTCCTTCCCTTTGTTCATGACATTTTTCCTGTTTGTGTGGATTATATGTGAGTGTACACTTTGGGAAACCAGAAGGTTTACTTCCAGAAAGTCTGGAATCATAAACCTCAGTTACTCTTAAACACACAAACACACGCCCATGTATGCTAACAAACAAACAAAAATGTCAAAACAAAAATTAAAAAACCAAGCAAATAAAAACCTTCTTGACTTCTTCCCTTCACAGATTCCGTGTCAAACTTCTGCTGAAGAGTTAAAGAAAGAAGATGGGGGTGGAGAGAGAGAGGGAGGGAGAGGATGGGGAGAGCTGTCTGAAGAGAGGGGAAAAAATGGCCGACTACGCTGAACTGTCTGAGAAAATGGCCGTCTCTGTCTTTGAAAGACACCCTATGTGTTTGCAGTACTAGGCGCGTGCACTCACACACGCTGTCACGGACAAAAATAGAACAACCAAAGTCGTGGTCCGTCGCCAGCCAGCTCGACTGGACATAAGCCAAAAGTCAAATATTCTGGGCGCCAGGCAGACGGCCTCATGTGTCGGGTCCAGCCAATTAAGCATAGCGGAGAGGCTCCACGGAGACGGTACGGTCCAGCCAGACAGACTAAGTAGCTTGACCGATGCCTCGATGTCTGGCCAGACGGATCTCGATGCCTGGGCCAGACTCATCCAGCCAATTTGTAGGGCCAGTGTCCACAATTAAGTCGACGTCGCGGAAAGGGAGAGGGAGAAGGTACTGTGTAGTGGGGGTGAAATCTAGCTAATTAATTAAATGACCATTGACCACCACAGAGAGCAAGGCAGGTAGATGTGACTGTCATGATTTACATATCCAATGAAATGAGAGGGGAGGCAACCTCAGTAGAAGGCGCGAAAATACTGACCAATGGTACTCGCCCTTTGACAGATGGGTTTTAGGATAAGATAGGAATGCGAGAGAGAAGGAAAGGGGAGAACGAACAGACAGACAGAGAGGAAGAGGTTCTGGGTGTAGGCTCTGACGAGAGAAGAGCAGGGAGATGAGAGGAGAGAAGAGAACCAAGTTGAGGCATTAGCACCATAGAGAGTCTGCAGAGGAAGGACTAAGGAGAGATGTGGAGAGAGGAGTTGCTAACTGATGAAGAGAAGAAAAAAAGAAAAAGAAAAAGAAAAGAAAAGCAACCATGTCCATTGATAGAGCAGACTAGAAGAGAGAGAGAGAGTGCAATGCGTTAATGCAGGAAGAAAGAAAGGAGAACAGATTGGATGTCTAATAGTCACTGTTCAATCTGAACCGGGGTTCGACCTCATACCTGGCAGCGTCACTTCGTCAAGCAGAACCACAGGCCAACGCCAGTGCCAGCAGTCTAACCTGACCAGTGCCAGCAGTCCAACCTGACCAGTGCCAGCAGTCCAACCTGACCAGTGCCAGCAGTTGTGTCGTGCTTGTGAAAGTGACAGTGAAAAGAAACAAAGAAAAAAAAAGAAGAAAAGAAAGACAGTGATTCGTGAATAGTTTAAGATCACCTGGCCAGGTAAAGTAGAAATCTATTTATACCTGGGTTAGTTAATGATGATTTAGATAAATGGTTTTGTGAAGTTCAAGGGAAAGAGAGAATATTTTATTTTGTTTGATTCCATATGCATTGATGTTTCTTTCTATGATCATGTGTAGTAAAGTTATAGACTTTACTAGTGGTTTGATGTGACGAATGCATGATATATGAATGAGATTGTAAGCAAGCTGTGAGTGTGTTTGGGCTGTGCGCTAGTCCTTCCTCCACTGACATACCCCGAGGTTGACAATTTATTGGCGAGCCTGCCAGGATATTCTGGCCCATTTATTATAATTGTTCAACTTCTCAGAGAGGAAGCTGGGTGGGATTCAAGTGTCGTAATCCTAAGACAAGGTAGTGTCTTACTGTATGTTCCCAAGATAGTTAAATACTAGGCTTGGCATTGCTTCCAAGATAGTTAACACTAGGCTTGGCATTTCAGCCCCAGAGTACTTATTTCGCACAGATTGCCTATAATTCGCTCTCATAGTTGGGTCAGGCGCTAGGCGTCTTATAAAAACTAATTACGTTTGTCCCAAGCTAATATTTATCATTCATAGGATTGTGCTATTACGTCACTCGTGTCGGTAACCACCAGTTTGGCTGTCGTAGTAATAAAATCTTGTTCAAAAAAAAAAAAAAGGAGATATAATGGCGGAAGAAAAGAACACCCCTATTGAACAACTTGTGAGCGTCGCTCGTGATTTAGGCTACTCGGGAGAAGAGTTGCGAGCATTCGTTGAAAACCAACAAAAGATGGAAAGGGATGAGCGAGCGGAAAGATGCCGTGTTGCAGTAGAAATAGCAGAGCAGGAAAGGATTAAAGCTAGCGAAACGCAGGAACAGAGAGATTAAGAATTCAGGCTAACAATAATCAGGAAACGCAGGAAAACAGAAAGACTAAGGGAAGCGCAGGAAACAGAAAGACTAAGGATTCAATTAGAGTTAGAGCGAGTGAAAATACAAAGGGAGACCACCGAGGATGGCAGCTCAGTTTCCAGTGACTCTGTGCGCAGTTATGCCCCCCGACCAAAGTTGCCAAAATTCTCTGAAGGAACAGATTCGATTGATGCGTACATCAGTCGTTTTGAAACGTTTGCTACCAGTCAGGGTTGGCCTTCAGAAGAGTGGGCAGTCATTTTGTCAGCGCTATTGACGGGTAAGGCATTACAGATTTTCACTGCATTACCAGCAGACCAACAATATGATTTTGGTGCTGTGAAGGAAATCGTTGATGAAGGGATTTGACCTCACAGAGAAGGGTTCAGGAAGAAATTTCGATCAGCTAGATTACAAGCAGGGGAAACGTACACTCAGTTTGGTGCACGTTTAGATCACTATTTTGAGAAATGGTTAGAGTTGAGTGGTACGAGAAAGGAGTTCGCTGAGTTGAAAGAGCTGGTTATGAAAGAACAGATTTTGTCAGGTTGCGGCCCTGAGTTAACTATACATTTGAAAGAGAGACAGCCAGAGACAGCAGGGGAGTTGCTGAAGTTAGCAGAGGTGTATAGAGAGGCACATTTGGGCACTAAGGTGCAGGAGAAACAGGTGCCAGGCACAGGTGAGAAGAGTGCAAGGAGACTAGGGGAGTTTTCTGCACAGTCTGCAAACCCAGTGGTGGGGCAGAAAGGAGGACAAAGGGACAATAGGTGTTTCATTTGTCACAAGAAGGGACATGTGGCGAGGGATTGTCGCATGAGGTTCCAGAAGGCAGCAGCCTTGCAAGAGGTTGATAAGGGTCGCCAAGGGAAACGACCTGCAGTGGAACCAAAAGGGATCCAATCTGAAGAGGGTGGAGTGCGGCCTATGGCTAGCACTGGACAGCAGTCAGTGTCAGGGATGGAGGGCACTAGGCTGAGTGGTTCATTACCAGTGGAAGAAGGGTGGATTGGCCAGCAGAGGGTGAAAGTGTTACGGGACACTGGTTGTTCATGTGGTGTAGTAAGAACAACGCTGGTCGATGAAGGGGATTTGACAGGGCAAATCCAGACCTGTACTCTAATCGAATGGCACTGTGAGGGAGACGGAGTTCCCAGTTGCCAAGATAGAAGTACGTACCCCTTACTTCTCAGGCGAGTTGTGTGCGCTGGTGATGGAGAAACCCCTTTATGATTTGATCATTGGAAATATTCCAGGTGCAAGGGATCCAGGGGATCCTGAGTTTTGACTGCTACAGGGGCAGCAGTTCAAACACGGAGCAAGAAGGAGGAAAAGGTTGATAAACCGTTAGTCGTTCCAGCAAGGAAGTCAGGCATAGATGTGTCGCCTGATGAGTTTAGGGCAGCGCAGGAACAAGACCCTTCGCTCGTAAAGTCTTGGGAGTTGGCAAGAGGTGGAGAGAAACAGGTGGTTAGAGGAGGTGAGACAGAATTTCTTGTGAAAGGCGGGTTGTTGTACCGAGTGTTTACCAAGGGGAAGACAGGTAAGGTGACAACTCAGTTAGAGGTACCAGCATGCTATCGTGACACTGTCATGTCAGTGGGTCACGAGTCGCTCATGGCGGGTCATCTCGGCACCGGCAAAACAGCCGACCGAATCTTTGATGATTTTCATTGGCCAGGGGCAATGGCAGACATAAAGCGTTTCTGCATGTCATGTGATGTGGTGTCAAAGGTCAGCCACAAGAGGGGTGAAGAGGAAGGCGCCTCTTAAACATCCCCCTTTAATTGACACACAATTCAGGAGAGCGGCTGTTGATCTGATTGGCCCAATCTCGCCCTATTCCAAAGGTGGGCACAGGTATGAGACATGTAAGGTTGCAAAGGAAAGTTTGCAGAAGGCTAGGGTCGTTCAGAAGAAGCAATATAACAGGAAGGTGAGGAAGCAATCCCTCAAGGCGGGAGATCAAGTCCTGTTACTGCTTCCCACGGGTCACAACAAGCTGCTGATGCATTGGAAAGGACCATTCACCATCACTGAAAAGGTCGATCGGGATTACCGAATTGATGTGAATGGGAAACTAAAACTTTTCCATGCGAATTTTCTCCGCAAATATATCAGCGTGAGACTCAGCACATAGGCGCAGCAGCAATCATTGATGAGGTGAAGGAGACCCAGGAGAAGAAGGGGAGATTTTGTTGCCTGAGTTTCCAGGAGAAGAGTCATACAGGGATGTGTCACTGTATGAAGGGCTAGACAGTAGGAGGTTGTACCAAACTTCGCTGCGATCACGAGTCCTCTCAGTGATTTGGTCAAGGCAGGGAAACCGGCAGTGGTCGAGTGGTCAGACGCTGCAGAGCAAGCACTGCAGACAGTGCTGGAAAGACTAGGTTCCCGTCCCATCTTGAAGCTACCGGATATGTCAAAACCATTTTTGTTGCGGACAGATGCATCAGGTGGTGGAGTAGGTGCAGTATTGTTGCAGGAACACGAAGGGGTCGAGTTTCCTGTGAAGTATGCCAGCAGGAAGCTGACGAAGTGTGAAGAAGGGTACGCAACGGTAGAGAAGGAGTGTTTTGCTGTCGTGTGGGCCGTGCAGGAAATTCCACAAATACTAGTATGGAAAGAGTTCGTGATAGAGACAGATCATCAACCACTCAAATTCCTGCAGGAGGCACAGCTGAAAAACAGCAGGGTGCTGCGTTGGGCAATGGCACTGCAGCCCTACAGGTATCGAGTGCAGTACATTCCAGGTCGACAGAATGTCGGAGCTGACTATTTAAGCCGTGTAGTCTAGCAAGCTGCAACTCAGAGGAAGTCAGTCATATCCGGGGTGCATAGCTACTTTGTTGATAATATGTGTTGATTACAGTTATGTTGAGTGGATATGGGTTCATTCCCATTTGGCTATGGTTCATATTTTTTGTGTGAGATTTGTTCATGTAAATGTAGTTATGTTGGAGCATACAGTCGCTTGTGTAGTAATGCACTGTTTGCGATAAGTGAGGATGGAGATTCCTCAGTGAGGTGTCATGGATCGTTGTCATATTAGATTGTGCTTTTCATAGTAATTGTGAAGAGAAGATGTGGCAAATCCGCAGGTAGGGGAATTGCATAGGTGCGCACAGAGGTCGTTATAAAATGAGTCGAAATAACGCAAGAGCGCACGTCAATGATAACTCATTGGGGTGGTATTCACTGATGATATATCTTATAATTTATAAACCGTTTGTTGTAAAGTATCTTCCAAACTTTGCACGTGTAGCTGTGTGTCAGCAAATTCGGTTGTTGCCTTTTTGTACCGTGTTTTGAGACAATGCGGAGCATAGTCTTTTGCAAGGGGAAATTGTCACGGACAAAAATAGAACAACCAAAGTCGTGGTCCGTCGCCAGCCAGCTCGACTGGACATAAGCCAAAAGTCAAATATTCTGGGCGCCAGGCAGACGGCCTCATGTGTCGGGTCCAGCCAATTAAGCATAGCGGAGAGGCTCCACGGAGACGGTACGGTCCAGCCAGACAGACTAAGTAGCTTGACCGATGCCTCGATGTCTGGCCAGACGGATCTCGATGCCTGGGCCAGACTCATCCAGCCAATTTGTAGGGCCAGTGTCCACAATTAAGTCGACGTCGCCGGAAAGGGAGAGGGAGAAGGTACTGTGTAGTGGGGTGAAATCTAGCTAATTAATTAAATGACCATTGACCACCACAGAGAGCAAGGCAGGTAGATGTGACTGTCATGATTTACATATCCAATGAAATGAGAGGGGAGGCAACCTCAGTAGAAGGCGCGAAAATACTGACCAATGGTACTCGCCCTTTGACAGATGGGTTTTAGGATAAGATAGGAATGCGAGAGAGAAGGAAAGGGGAGAACGAACAGACAGACAGAGAGGAAGAGGTTCTGGGTGAAGGCTCTGACGAGAGAAGAGCAGGGAGATGAGAGGAGAGAAGAGAACCAAGTTGAGGCATTAGCACCATAGAGAGTCTGCAGAGGAAGGACTAAGGAGAGATGTGGAGAGAGAGAGTTGCTAACTGATGAAGAGAAAAAAAAAGAAAAAGAAAAAGAAAAGAAAAGCAACCATGTCCATTTGATAGAGCAGACTAGAAGAGAGAGAGAGAGTGCAATGCGTTAATGCAGGAAGAAAGAAAGGAGAACAGATTGATGTCTAATAGTCACTGTTCAATCTGAACCGGGGTTCGACCTCATACCTGGCAGCGTCACTTCGTCAAGCAGAACCACAGGCCAACGCCAGTGCCAGCAGTCTAACCTGACCAGTGCCAGCAATCCAACCTGACCAGTGCCAGCAGTCCAACCTGACCAGTGCCAGCAGTTGTGTCGTGCTTGTGAAAGTGACAGTGAAAAGAAACAAAGAAAAAAAGAAGAAAAGAAAAGACAGTGATTCGTGAATGTTTAAGATCACCTGGCCAGGTAAAGTAGAAATCTATTTATACCCGGGTTAGTTAATGATGATTTAGATAAATGGTTTTGTGAAGTTCAAGGAAAGAGAGAATGTTTTATTTTGTTTGATTCCATATGCATTGATGTTTCTTTCTATGATCATGTGTAGTAAAGTTATAGACTTTACTAGTGGTTTGATGTGACGAATGCATGATATATGAATGAGATTGAAAGCAAGCTGTGAGTGTGTTTGGGCTGTGCGCTAGTCCTTCCTCCACTGACATACCCCGAGGTTGACACACGCACACAACAAACACACACACATGTAACCACTACACACACTCATACGTATACACACACACTCATACATACACACACACACACACATGTAGACACACACACACACACACACATGTAGAAACACACACACACACACACACACACACACACACACACACACACAACATGTACACACACACCACACATGTGCACACACACACACACACACACAAGTACACACACACACACACACACACACACACACACACACACACACACACACACACACACACATGGATAAAAGGTGAATAATGTGATGAATTTCAAATATCATATCAAGTCGGACTGAAGGGCATGCAGACTTAATCGAGCAGATTGCTGCTTTAGAATCAACACCTATTAAGATTTGTGAAGTTTTTATTGGAAAATTTAGAATAAAATCTATGATTAAGTATAGCAAGTAATTCAGCACTGAATATCAATAACTGTTTACCAGATAGAAGAGCTTTTGTAGTTTGAGGCTAGGGATTAATGAAGGACTGACTCCCGTGTTAATTATTTTCTGGCACTGAGACCATCTGTAAAATATTTCAAATGATGATTGTACTTAGTTTCTAAATGAGTGTAGACAGATGTTCTTAAGATATGTGGACAATCCTTTTTTGAAACATCTGTATAATCAATATTAAAGGAGGCTTTACAGTGTTCCCATTTTGGAATAGGTGAATGCTTTGGGCTTTTGGGCTATGTCATCTATTTGGTATCCTTTAGAAGATCAGAGGAAAATGATAAATAGACCTTGCTGACTGTATGTCACCTTTTATCACCTTTCATCCATGCAAGGCATTACTAACACTTTTTGTTGGATCCCCTCTCATTGTGGTATACCGTATAGTACCCAACGAGCGTGTAGATCAACTTGCATGAAAAGCAGCTCAAAATGTCAATTATGCAATACCACTCAAAGTTCCTTAGATCTGAATGAATCTTTTTCAATTATAAATTCATTAAGAGAAAAGTTAAAACCTCATTGATGAACTCAGACATTCAATATTATCACAATTGTATAAAATTTAGTGATGGTACAATGGGAAAGGTTCAAACAAGTCTCCTCCTCGTCAAGGGAGATTGAAAGCTTAATCCACAGATTCCGTTTGAATGCACTGAAAACAAAACATTGTCATAATGTTAAATGTATGTGTGGGAAATCCTTAAATGTCAGTCATTTGCTGATTCAATGCCCAAGAGCAAGAGAGCTCCTAAGACATCCGGGTATTGAGGTTACACTGATGGATCTACGATTCAATTGCCTTTACCATATATTTTAAACAATTACTGATGGATCGACTTCATTGCCTTTACCATATATTTTAAACAATTACTGATGGATCGACTTCATTGCCTTTACCATATATTTTAAACAATTACTGATGGTTCGACTTCATTGCCTATGTATATTTTAAACAATTACTGTGTTCTTGACTCAGTTTGTAAGTGTTTGTTAAAAGTTCAATTGGCCCTTATCTGTAGATTTTATCACTTCTCATTTAAAACTGTTAAAGTGGAAGAGGGATGGGGGGTTGAGGAGGGGATGTCATATTCTATCGTTAATGGAATAATACACCATACACTTGCATACTTCATTCACCCACACATAAACTGTCTGAATCACTATAGTGGAAGGACATTAATCCGACGACCACACACACACACACACACACACACACACACACACACACCACACACACACACCACACAAAAGAAAAAAAAAAGTTCGCCTGCACCAAGTCATGCCCAAGACAATTTCAACTCACTGCAAACTGATAAGAGAAATGAGCAGATGTTGGAGAATGTTACCGCACAAAATGTCACCACTGCACAAAATGTCACAATTGTGACACTTTGTGCAGTTGGAACATTCTGTGCAGTGAAAGACTACACAAAACGTCACAACTGTGAGTTGTGACAATTTGTGCACCTATGCCCCATTTTCAAATTCACTCTTGCACAAAATGTCACATCCTCTGTCAGTCTTGTTAGTCCGCCGCTTTCAAGAAAGCAAGTAGACTATGAAGTTCGTTCGTGTCTGGGTTTTTTGTTTTTTTTGTGTGTGTGTGTGTGGTGTGTGTGTGTGTGTGTGTGTGTGTGTGTGTGTGTGTGTGTGTGTGTGTGTGTCCCACATCTGCCAAAACGGACATATTTGGCAATGTCTCTTCAACCACTTGAGAGAGCCTCTAAAATTTGTTTTGATTTGGTAAGGTATGCTGATACTGCTCGCAAAAAAATCAAGGTCAAAGGTCAAGGTCACACTGATTGTTGAACACTCATTTCCTTTTTTCCTGCAATGTTTTCAGCATCTTTCAAGCTAGATTTTCAAACTTGCTACACAGGTGCATTGCCTTGGGGACAACAAACTGACAACAACCCAGACAAATCATGTTGTTTCCATTAACCTCAACAACCAACATGGGCCATCTCGTAAACGTGTGCAGTGAATACAGACTAAAAAGTATATATCATATATAAAATTGAAAATTATAAACTGCAAACCAAACTGAAAAACGCAACAACAAAAAAACACGTGGACATCAAGAGTATATGCACCCATCCATCCACCCACCCACACACAGGTAAGAGAGAGAGTTGTGACAATTTGTGCAGCAGTGATTTTCAAAAAAGGCATACAGGTGCACAAATTGTCACAATTGTGTGACATTTTGTGCAAAATTGTGCGAACCGACAATTTGTGCAGTGAATAACTGCACAAAATGTCATCGTGACACAGTTTTTTCCCCCCTGAGGTCTCTCACACCCGAAAGTGACACAACTCGCAGAAGCCACTCTGCAGAAACAGAACGACTGACTGCCAGTCCAGTGAAAGCCCATTACTTTTCTGACATCTCACATTTTCTTCAGCATCACAAGGAATACAATCTCTTTTTTGCTGAATCTTTTTGACTGACCAGACAGCAAACTAACTGAAAGCAGAAAAAGCAAAGCCATGATGGGGCTCCCGATGACGCACACTTTGTGCGTTCTCCCTCACGTTTTCAATGCACGCATGAGATTCACCCTTCAGAATGCTGTGTTAAGAGTCTGACGGGATGTGGTGAATGCATCTGGCCTTCAAAAAACAAACGTGAGCAGCGAATCCGGAAATAAGCTTCCACCACCAGAGTTGAAGAGTTTCTGATGCCACAAATTCACGAAATTTACCCAGTCAGCCACCACAAATGCTGTATGCTGTAGCCATGGCAACACTCCTCAAACAAGTATAGCAGCATTCATGTTTTCCGGCAGCCAGCCAGCTAGGACAGGAGAGAATGTGCAGCGGACAAAAGTTTTGCCTGATTCATCCACATGGTCGACATCCCATACTTGTACCTGCCTGATTTCAATGAGTCAGCTAGGGACACTCTCAATGAGTCAAGATCATGTGTAGAAAGTTATAGACTTTACTAGTGGTTTGATGTGACGAATGCATGATATATGAATGAGATTGTAAGCAAGCTGTGAGTGTGTTTGGGCTGTGCGCTAGTCCTTCCTCCACTGACATACCCCGAGGTTGACACACGCACACACACAAACACACACACATGTAGACACACACACACTCATACGTATACACACACACTCATACATACACACACACACACACATGTAGACCACACACACACACACACACATGTAGAAACACACACACACACACACACACACACACACACACACACACACACACATGTACACACACACACACATGTGCACACACACACACACACACACAAGTACACACACACACACACACACACACACACACACACACACACACACACACACACACACACATGGATAAAAGGTGAATAATGTGATGAATTTCAAATATCATATCAAGTCGGACTGAAGGGCATGCAGACTTAATCGAGCAGATTGCTGCTTTAGAATCAACACCTATTAAGATTTGTGAAGTTTTTATTGGAAAATTTAGAATAAAATCTAATGATTTAAGTATAGCAAGTAATTCAGCACTGAATATCAATAACTGTTTACCAAGATAGAAGAGCTTTTGTAGTTTGAGGCTAGGGATTATGAAGGCTGCTCCCGTGTTATTATTTTCTGGCACTGAGCCATCTGTAAAATATTTCAAATGATGATTGTACTTAGTTTCTAAATGAGTGTAGACAGATGTTCTTAAGATATGTGGACAATCCTTTTTTGAAACATCTGTATAATCAATATTAAAGGAGGCTTTACAGTGTTCCCATTTTGGAATAGGTGAATGCTTGGGCTTTTGGGCTATGTCATCTATTTTGGTATCCTTTAGAAGATCAGAGAAAATGAGTAAATAGACCTTGCTGACTGTATGTCACCTTTTATCACCTTTCATCCATGCAAGGCATTACTATCACTTTTTGTTGGATCCCCTCTCATTGTGGTATACCGTATAGTACCCAACGAGCGTGTAGATCAACTTGCATGAAAAGCAGCTCAAAATGTCAATTATGCAATACCACTCAAAGTTCCCTTAGATCTGAATGAATCTTTTTCAATTATAAATTCATTAAGAGAAAAAGTTAAAACCTCATTGATGAACTCAGACATTCAATATTATCACAATTGTATAAAATTTAGTGATGGGTACAATGGGAAAGCGTTCAAACAAGTCTCCTCCTCGTCAAGGGAGATTGAAAGCTTAATCCACAGATTCCGTTTGAATGCACTGAAAACAAAACATTGTCATAATGTTAAATGTATGTGTGGGAAATCCTTAAATGTCAGTCATTTGCTGATTCAATGCCCAAGAGCAAGAGAGCTCCTAAGACATCCGGGTATTGATGGTTACACTGATGGATCGACTTCATTGCCTTTACCATATATTTTAAACAATTACTGATGGATCGACTTCATTGCCTTTACCATATATTTTAAACAATTACTGATGGATCGACTTCATTGCCTTTACCATATATTTTAAACAATTACTGATGGATCGACTTCATTGCCTATGTATATTTTAAACAATTACTGTGTTCTTGACTCAGTTTGTAAGTGTTTGTTAAATAGTTCAATTGGCCCTTATCTGTAGATTTTATCACTTCTCATTTAAAACTGTTAAAGTGGAAGAGGGATGGGGGGTTGAGGAGGGATGTCATATTCTATCGTTAATGGAATAATACACCATACACTTGCATACTTCATTCACCCACACATAAACTGTCTGAATCACTATAGTGGAAGGACATTAATCCGACGACCACACACACACACACACACACACACACACACACACACACACACACACACACACACACAAAAGAAAAAAAAAAGTTCGCCTGCACCAAGTCATGCCCAAGACAATTCAACTCACTGCAAACTGATAAGAGAAATGAGCAGATGTTGGAGAATGTTACCGCACAAAATGTCACCACTGCACAAAATGTCACAATTGTGACACTTTGTGCCAGTTGGAACATTCTGTGCAGTGAAAGACTACACAAAACGTCACAACTGTGAGTTGTGACAATTTGTGCACCTATGCCCCATTTTCAAATTCACTCTTGCACAAAATGTCACATCCTCTGTCAGTCTTGTTAGTCCGCCGCTTTCAAGAAAGCAAGTAGACTATGAAGTTCGTTCGTGTCTGGGTTTTTTGTTTTTTTTGTGTGTGTGTGTGTGTGTGTGTGTGTGTGTGTGTGTGTGTGTGTGTGTGTGTGTGTGTGTGTGTGTCCCACATCTGCCAAAACGGACATATTTGGCAATGTCTCTTCAACCACTTGAGAGAGCCTTCTAAAATTTGTTTGATTTGGTAAGGTATGCTGATACTGCTCGCAAAAAAATCAAGGTCAAAGGTCAAGGTCACACTGATTGTTGAACACTCATTTCCTTTTTTTCCTGCAATGTTTTCAGCATCTTTCAAGCTAGATTTTCCAAACTTGCTACACAGGTGCATTGCCTTGGGGACAACAACTGACAACAACCCAGACAAATCATGTTGTTTCCATTAACCTCAACAACCAACATGGGCCATCTCGTAAACGTGTGCAGTGAATACAGACTAAAAGTATATATCATATATAAAATTGAAAATTATAAACTGCAAACCAAACTGAAAAACGCAACAACAAAAAAACACGTGGACATCAAAGAGTATATGCACCCATCCATCCACCCACCCACACACAGGTAAGAGAGAGAGTTGTGACAATTTGTGCAGCAGTGATTTCAAAAAAGGCATACAGGTGCACAAATTGTCACAATTGTGTGACATTTTGTGCAAAATTGTGCGAACCGACAATTTGTGCAGTGAATAACTGCACAAAATGTCATCGTGACACAGTTTTTTTCCCCCCTGAGGTCTCTCACACCCGAAAGTGACACAACTCGCAGAAGCCACTCTGCAGAAACAGAACGACTGACTGCCAGTCCCAGTGAAAGCCCATTACTTTTTCTGACATCTCACATTTTCTTCAGCATCACAAGGAATACAATCTCTTTTTTTGCTGAATCTTTTTGACTGACCAGACAGCAAACTAACTGAAAGCAGAAAAAGCAAAGCCATGATGGGGCTCCCGATGACGCACACTTTGTGCGTTCTCCCTCACGTTTTCAATGCACGCATGAGATTCACCCTTCAGAATGCTGTGTTAAAGAGTCTGACGGGATGTGGTGAATGCATCTGGCCTTCAAAAAACAAACGTGAGCAGCGAATCCGGAAATAAGCTTCCACCACCAGAGTTGAAGAGTTTCTGATGCCACAAAATTCACGAAATTTACCCAGTCAGCCACCACAATGCTGTATGCTGTAGCCATGGCAACACTCCTCAAACAAGTATAGCAGCATTCATGTTTTCCGGCAGCCAGCCAGCTAGGACAGGAGAGAATGTGCAGCGGACAAAAGTTTTGCCTGATTCATCCAACATGGTCGACATCCCATACTTTGTCCACCTGCACTGATTTCAATGAAGTCATGCTAGGAACTTCTCTCAAGAAATGAGTTAATCAGAAACAGAGAGACAGACAGACAGACAGACAGAGACAGACAGACAGACAGAGACAGACAGACAGACACAGAGGGAGAGAGAATGAAGGAGTCTGAGAGAGAAAAGCAGCCAGAAAAGAAAGACATCTCTCCAGAAATGAGTTAATCAGAATGAGACAGACTGACAGACAGACAGAGACAACCAGACAGACAGACAGACAGAGAAAGAATGAAGGAGTCTGAGAGAGAAAAGCAGCCAGAAAAGAAAGACATCTCTCCAGAAATGAGTTAATCGGAAAGAGACAGACAGACAGACAGACAGACAGACAGAATGAGGGAGTCTGAGAGAGAAAAGCAGCCAGAAAAGAAAGTAAGAGGCAAGTGCAGTGAGTGAGGTCCCTGCACACACACAGAGTCCTGGTCTGCACTGTTCTAGTCTTTAAAACCTGTCCTTGGGTCCTCTGACCAAGTGTTTTGGCTCAATGAAACAACAGCTACGCTCCTTTTCCTTTAAAGCAAACTCAGACAAGAAATTTGTCAGCGAACCATCCATATTTGCACATCAAGAATTGGATCAGAAGTTGAATCCTACTACTAGTACTAGCAATAATAAAATAAAGCCCATGAAACTTTTTGTTTTGTTTTTTTTGGGTGCTTTCCCTTGCAATCAAGCGCATGGAAATTGCCAAATATGTTTTTCTAATGGATGAGGGAAATTTTTGTTCCCTTAAACACTGTTTAAACTACTGTGACTCACAACTGCTGATCATCTGAGGCAATCAGCAGTTCCTGCCTCACACAGACACACAAATGTCCACCCCCTCCCCCCCCCCCCCCCCCCCCCCCCCCCACCCTTCCCCCTGAAGTGCAAACAACTCAGAAACCATGAAAACAAACATTTTGCAGACAGACCCGCGACAAAGACCATTGCCCTTTGATTATCCTGCCCTCCACAGGTCTACTGAATGAACAAAAAGCCTGTCCCATGCCTGTCCATGAGCAGGACCCTAAATCAAGCCCTTTCCTCAGGACCAATCCAAGGTAAACGTCCATTGAACATGTCAGCCAAATGTCCAGTATGTCAGTGACCAGCGAGGCAAACCTGGTGATCACAAATGCTACCAGTGCTGTTTCCCAAAGTAGTAATTTACTTTTACCAGCCAGGACCTACTCTGGTTGGTTGAATGGACGCTTGGTTGTTTTTAATAAAGAGTGTGCCTGATGTTATACACTGCTTTCAATGAAGTGACATCACAGTGAGCCAAGTTTTAGATAAAATCAGTGTAGGCGCTCTCAACAAATAAGTAAAAGTATAAATACAAAAACCATACAAATTTACAACACCTGCAAAAAATAACTATAGCACAGACAAGTTTTCTTTGCATTTCATTACAAATCTAGTAATATACACTGTTGGCATAAGAAGTACCGATAATTGATGAAGAACTGGTTGGCTGTTTTAAAAGTAAGATTTCTGTCAACCATGACACCTAAATCTCTGTCCCCATCTGTAAGTTTTAGTTCAAAACCATCAATTCTATGTTTAGAATTGGGGTTATCGTTACCAGCATGAATGATATACATTTTCCAATTTAAAGTTTTATTCACCCATCATTTTTTGGATTAACCCTTTCGGCCCTGACGTAATGAATGGCTGTGAAGCCTTGCCGGCCTCGCATGTTTTAGCTGTTCAGTTGCAAGATCGGGGCTGCTTTACTCACACTGTCATGACTCTGGATTGGCACATGAAAAGCCACACACAGTGAAATAAATAATATACATTTTCTATAACATGCTGCTTTTTCTTTATGTATGTACCAGCTCTGGTTGGCTGGCTGGTAGTTCATGTTACCTTTATTCAGGGGTGGAGGGGTGGGGGAAGGTGGAGAAAGGAAGGGGGCAATTCTGTACAACTGCAAGCATTTTGGCCATGCTCTTCACTGGGTCCCATCTTGATTTACATGCGTATAATTTCATCATTAAGTTGAGGTAAGGTAATGTTGCTTATTGCTCAGATGACCGCAAAAAGCCATATCACATTATCAGGTTGTCAGCGCATTGAAGTCAACTCACAAGTCATTATTTAAAGAAAAACAAATAAACATACCAAAAAAATCATTCACACAACCCTTTAAAACACCTAAAAACACACTGGAAATTTTGTTAAAAATCTTTCCTCCGTAAAATCTTAGATCAGATGAAAAATGTTAATCTCTTTCAGATATCCAAAGATCACATCAGCTGGAACATCTCTGAACAAGGTTCCCATAGAGTCTACTGTAAAGTGTTTAAATGTCTCACAGTCACATCATGCAAGTCCCAACACGTTTATAAGACGTGTAACTGCGTGCAATGAAAAACATCTTCATACATTGTGATAAATGTTCAAACTCTTTTCATCCACAAACTGGCTTAGACTTATTGTCAACTCGTTCTGCCCAGCACTTCATCACAGGTCAGGTGTACGTGAAGGCACAGAGCCAACCACCCCTCCCAACCAGAGGTCATGCATCAATCTTCATCCTAATGTAGCACATGTGCTCTTATTCCATGCATAAACAAAAATAAGTTCAGGAAGACTGTTTTGAAGCTGCTTCCTTCTCATATCATCATCATGTGCTGCTTTTTGGAGTAAGCAAATTTCGAAAGATTTGATGAGTCTTTATCTCAAATTTTTCTTTCAGCACTATGAGGCAAAACGGTAATGTTACAGTGAGGCAGGTTTGAGGTAAAAATCATAGTTGACACAGTGAGGCAGGCTTCAGCTAAAAATCATAGTTGACAATCTTAAACAAATAACTCTAAACATTTACATTAAACAGTCATGTATTAATTATTCACATAGCTGAATAAGATAAATTCGTATCACTGAAGAAAATATCATTTGACTGGAGTATGACTAGAGTATAATTATAAAGGATCTGTACAGCCCCTATTGTTCAAATAACAATGCGCCACTGGATAACTCAAACACAATGGCAATAACATTTCAGTAACAGAGTTATTGCTAACTGGAACAATTTGCCAACTGCACTTAAATTTGCTAAAAATACTAATGTTTTTAAGAATTTGCTGGATGAAGACTTGAAATTTAAATTACAGTTTAGAAGCTTTGATGAATAAGAAGGAAAATTTATATTGCATGCATTTTCAACCCTGTCATAAAAAATGATAAAAGTAAAATAACACCAGGGGACATTGAAAGGCTAAACGGCCTATGTATTGATTACGTCCCTACACTACTACTACTACTACTAATAATAATAAGTTAATACTAAAAGAATATGTATGTGTAGAGTGTAGGGCCTTTTCGTGAGTCAAACCAGAGTTCTGATAGTTTGAGTAAAGAAGTATTGATTGTCCAGTTCAACAGCCAAAACATGCAGGTGGGAAGGTTACACCGCCAGTCAGTATGTCAGAAGTGAAAAAGTCAACCCTTTGCCTTCCTTGACATAACTGCAATTTTCAAAACCTTTTACTGACATGCTGTCTCTCTGTACCATCTGTAATGCACTAAGTTTTGACTTGGGTTGGCTGAATAATCAGTTCAATTATCTAAACAAATATGTATAGAAAGTAATTCCCGACATGCAGGTGTCTCCGACTTTCTGTCTTTTCCCATGACCCCTGAACCATATATCCATGGTTGAGAGTGGGAGGCATAATGGAAATTATGAACTACCTTTCGTACTCAATTACTGATGAATTTGTCATACTATCATATTACACATTTCCTACACATCATATCCAATCAAAATTACTATGAATATAATACCAATACCCCAATGTACACATCATCTCCTATCCATCACATTATTCAACTCCCCATTGTTCTTTCTCTCTCCTCTGGAATACCATGGTCTTTGTGTGTGTGACTGTATAAGAACGCTCTTAAGACCCTGTATCTGCAGAATAACTACAGTATGCTCTTGTGCCTTTCCTACTATCAGCAGTGGAGGCAGACATTATTAGCAACACCAAAGCATGTTGTGACTTTAGCATGCTTATTTCCTCACCTCTGGTTTGCTATCTTACCAGGTTATTATGCTTTATTATAGGTTATTCTCAATTATCCTGGGTTTTCACATTATATGAAATTCACCATGTCATGGCAGTAGTACTAGTCATCTAAAAACTGGCACCACCGCCGCAGTTATCACAAGTCCTCAGGCCTATATCCACATTCACCCCTGTAGTGTAAGAGAAGATAATCAATAGACGCAAAGCAGCTTTCCGAGTCTTTCGTTGAGCGTCTTTCCGTCAGTTGATTCCCCTATGTGACTAAAATGTCTTCTGAGCGAACTGGGAAACAGATTGTCTTCCGTGTCCCAGTCTGGACGTTAATCTCACCACAACATGAATGCCACATAACGATCGGTGCTCGAGTTATCTTCGCAGCCTAAAAGTTTGCCTAGTCTGTGGTTCTCACCTGGTACAAGCTGAAAAAACAAAATAGCTGGGTAATGTCCCTGTCTAGCCAATTTTTCATGTCGAAATGCCGTCAACACGAATAGGGGCTTTTAAACTAGGACTTTTGCCTATCAAATGTCACGAGAGGGTGCACTTCGTGCAATGGTTGGCAAGGACAGACTTCAAACAGAAAACAGACGAATCACACGAACAGCTAAATCTTGTTTGCTTACTGCGTGCGAGGCTGTTGATCACTTCCTCTGTGGTCTGTGGTGTAACTGTAGTGTTTGACTTGCACTGCAACTTCGACGCCACATTCGAGGTCACTGTGACTTCCCCACAATGTACAGGTCATTAAAACTCACAGATTTGCCGGTCGCTGACAGCATCAACGAATCAACCAGCCAACCAAGCAGTGAAGCACTACAGCAGAAGAAGAACCGCTGTGTTTCGTTTCCCAGACCGTTGTCTTTAGAAGTGTGCCGGAGTCACTCATCGCGGCATGGCCTAGTTCTACTTTCTGATCCCTGGGTTTCCGTGGCCACACACCACAGATAGAATGTTCCTGAAAACATTACATTCAGCGCCGTTAGTTGTGCGGATGCGCGTTCTTTCGTCCAGTGTTTGATCTGGGGTCACAACCCCTCCCCCCCCCCCCCCCACCAGCCCCCCCCCCAAAAAAAAATGTTTCATCTAGGGGCACCCCCCAAAAAAAAACAACAACAAAACCGAAGTCCTAAGTGGAATCCCTCAGTTTCAGTTACAAGGGCTCTGCATGCGGACTAGTCCATTATTATACGCTACACCATAGGCCTGTCTGGTTACAAGACCACAGAGCGTAGGATTTGACAGCTGACGGGTAAATAAACAAGATGCAAAACATATAAACGTACTCCCAGTTTAGATCTATCTTGAATACGCGTGTAAAAAAAAAAAAAACACGTCACAATCAAACTTGCGTTATTTAAGGGGGAAAAAAAAGAAAAAAAACCAACGTCACAGTCAAACATGCGTCTTAATGTATTTCGTCACTGAAATTTATAAGAAATCGGCGAAGAACTTTCAGAGATATTCCATAAAGAAGAAAAACCGTTTGGGGCCGTTATAGCCGTTAGTAACGGCTGTTCTGGTAAAATAAAACATCGGGCATCATCCGTGACCCATAATGAACATACCTACAAATTTTCAGAAACATCGGCCCAGAAGTTTTGTCTTGAGCGAGTGGAACACATTTTGACCACGGACAGACAGACAGACTGACAGACAGCATTTCTTCGTTCCCATTCTAAAGTACTCCCTGTTCTATAAGAACTGGGAGTACAATTAAAAACTGAGATAAAAAGATCAAAGATGAGTGTCTCATGGATACTATTTAGCAGACGTCCGATGTGCCCGTTAGCCTCTCGTGCTGGCCAGACCTCAAGCAGCTACCTGGCAATGTCTGCGCCACGATTGTGTGTGTGTGTGTGTGTGTGTAGAGGTGTGTGCATTTGACTATTTGTGGGGAATGGCTGTTCAGACGATGTTATAGTTATCACTGATCAACGAGCGCAACAACAATAATAACAACAGCAATGATAATAAGAACAACTACAACAACAATAATAATAATGACAATAAGAATGCTGATAATAATGATTGTGGTGACTGAATCAAGAAGAAGAAGAAACAACAACAATAACAACAACAGCAATGATAATGATAATAAAGATGATAATGAAAAAGAAGTAAATAACTAACAATAGAAAACATATTACACAAAAATGATAGCAAGATTTTTTTTTTTGAAGGTGAGGGTGAGGTAACGAGGGTTGGGGGTGGGGGGAACGCATATAATTTGGACAATCAATGGATGAACATACATACCGTCACACTTTACCCACCCAATTCCTTTCGCTCAACACAGCACGTGAAACACATGACACCCACAACCACGCATTTCATCTACAACCACCACAACCACCACCTCACACGAGCATGCGTGCGTGTGGATCCTGCACAAGACAACAGATTCATTCCCTTCATCCATCCACGCCTGTACACCCACGGACATCAAAAGCCCACGTTATCAAGCTGACGTCCCCATGAATCCGTGATGTGTCCAATATACATATATGTGTTTCTGTCACGGCACGTTAGCAACGCATCAGCCATTAAATATGAATAAATAAACTGATAAATCAATAGAACTATCAATCAGCAAGCAAATGCAACTAAATGTTTTCACACACAGATCAAGAGTGCATGCGCGTGCACACACGCACGCACGCACGCACGCACGCACACACACACACACACACACACTCACACACATGTGTAATAGTGCGCTCACACACACGCGCACACATGTACACAGTGACAGACACATTTGTGCGCGCACACACACACACACACACACACACACACACACACACACACTCACACACATGTGTAATAGTGCGCTCACACACACGCGCACACATGTACACAGTGACAGACACATTTGTGCGCGCACACACACACACACACACACACACACACACACACACACACACTCACACACATGTGTAATAGTGCGCTCACACACACGCGCACACATGTACACAGTGACAGACACATTTGTGCGCGCACGCACACACACACACACACACACACACACACACACACACACACACACACACACACACACATCCATGGACATTTCACTTTACACACTTGCATCATTTCATTGGTGCTCACTCACCAGTGCACAAACGTGTGCAGTAAATAAAACAGGAGATCCCGAGAGATAAAAAGTCTGTTAACTATAACTCAGTTATTAAATAAATGTTAGCGAACCGCCCAGAGAACGTGGACAAACGAGTCACAAGACAAAACACAACGCGTTTCGACCTCTTAGGTCTTCCTCGGGTGATACATAAACGAATAAAACAACGAAAATTCACCTTTGATCGCTTCAGATCGCTTAGGGTTCAGCACAAGGAAGAATAACTATAATCAGTTGACGTGTTTAGTCTTTTGCGTCTGCTGTTGGAAACGCCCAGTACGAGTCTGCCCCATTCGCCACGTGTCTTTGCAGCGTTGGTCTGGAGAGTATTCCAAGAGTTGTGTGACTGGTGATGTTTCTTGCTCTTCCTAGCGGTCTTGATGTGCGGCCGTTTCCTCTCTCGATGCTGGGTTCTGCAAGACAGTCTATAGTGTGGTGGCTTCTTGAGGTGGTTCTTTAGAGTTCTTGTCGAATCGGAGAGGCAAAGTTGTATTCCAATGCTTTTTGTTGCCTTGCCTGTCACTGTGTGTCTGCACTTTCATTTCTTTTTACATCTATATGCTCTGGGCACTACATCCATATGAGCTCCAACGGAAGGCTGCACAGTACTTCATGCCAAGCAAGTCTTCCCATTTGACTTTCCACTTTTTGAAGCAGGTGCATGGAGTCAGTCAGTGTCATGGCTTGTTGAGTTCGAAGCTTGTGTGTGGATGAGAGCTAGTGGAGCGCTAGTGGAGCGCTGGTGTCACCGCTTCTACCTCCATCCATAGTTAGATGAAGTTGTTCGCCTGTGTGCACCATTGTCTTACTGGATTGGTGGGCGATTTTGCTTCATTTTGTATCCCCTACTTTTGGTGACTGAACCGTCAGTGTATGTTGCTTCCAGGACACTCACAGCAGCAGAAAGGAATTGTGCTCAAGTGGGAAAAGAAGCTTTGTTTCTGGTCTTTGGAGTTTAAAAAAAATCCATGAGTATTTGTATGGGAGGTCCTTCAACCTTGCCACAGACTACTAGCCCTTCCTCACCAAGTTTAGGAACCTAGCAGGGAGTTCCCACGCTTGTTGCAGCCAGGATGCAGCGATGGGCCATCATTTTGTCCTCATACCAATACGAACGGGAGTTCAGATCTTCAAAGCATTATGCCAACGACGACATGCTGTCCAGATGGCCCACACAAATACAGGTGTGAGCCCAGCCCAACCATTTGTCCAAAGACAGCTGCGCACACGTCTTGCGTTGATCAAGCCGTGTCTGGGAGCAGCAATGCGACATGAGCAGCAAAACCCCACTATTTCATGCGCCTGTTAATGGAACGGATTGTCGAATTGATTACCATAATTATATGGTTTCCCCCTTGCCCTCACCTTGTCCCCACCCCCCCACCCGCCCCCCACATAGACCCCCTGTCTCTCTCTCTCTTCTCTCTCTCTCTCTCTCTCTCTCTCTCTCTCTTTAACTTAATTGAGGGGAAATGTACACACACACACACACACACACACACATAAAACAACAACAACAACAACAACAACCCTGTACCGTGCTTATTCTTATTCCTCAATAAAAAGGATTCGTTCATTCGTTCGTTTATTCGTTCTCTCTCTCTCTCTCTCTCTCTCTCTCTCTCTCTCTCTCTCTCCCCTCTCTCTCTCTCTTTTTTTTTTTTTTTTTTTTTTTTTTTTTTTTTTACTTCACTGAGATCAAAATGTGAAAAAGCCTGTACCGTGCTTATT
>CM031623.1:33728149-33743149 GCA_018398815.1 Conus ventricosus
GGGAATTGTATTAATTTCATAATCGCAATATGCAGCTTTCCTGATGGAAGAGAGCTCTTTAAAACAGTTGAGGGCCTTCCGTCATATAAGTTTTTCATCAGTGCTCAGCTCATCCAAATGAACATAGAGTAATGAATGTAATGCAAGATCGAGCGGACTTTCCCCTCATAAGTAGTTTCATTTGGCGCAGCACTAAAACTATAAGTGGGTAGATTGCAGTTGTAAAGCCTAACATTTTAGCTAGCTCTTTATCAAAAAAGTAAGATACTTCTTCAGGCTTGAATGTTAACATTGTTTTTAGATTTGCATTGTTAAGTTTGAGAGTAATGTCAAAGTTATCATTGCTTCTTTTAGTGAGCAAAACCCGTAATAACCATCAGGTATTATTAACTGGCTAATTTTGGTCCCTGCTTTGGTAACTTTAGAATCTGTTATTCTCTTGGCTTTGTTATATTAAACCATACGACTTTGTAGAATATTTCTGGAGCGTGCCGTTCTAGTTTCGCAATTGTTATCAATAGCATGTTCTAAAAACGAAGGCGGTCTTGAGTTGTTATTGTTACAACATTTTTTAAAACAAATTAAAAATGAGTGCTTTCAATATACTGATGCAAAATATTCTGTGGGCCGCACTCAATCCTAAAAATATAGCAACTGATACTCTTGACATTGCTGTGACCCAGACTGCCTCTTTTCATAAAAAGGTGAGTACTCCATTGAAGAGCTATCTTAACCCCCTATTGAAAAGAGCACATCCAGAAAGCGTGGTTTAGTCATCCGTTGCAGTTTTATCAGAACCAGTTAAACTTTGCTGTGTTTTGTGCATCAACTGGGTGTGGAGTGTCGTATGCTAATCATTTAACTCATCCTGATCCTTTGGTGAGGTCAGTGTACAGATTTCATTTTTATTACACCTTCAGACGTATTTTGACTGAACTGCAAGCGCCATTACCGAATGACAAATCGTTTAATCCATTCAGCAACAGAATAGACATGAAGGCTTTTGAAGGATCTGTAACGAATTCAATATTAACATCAAGACAGACTTTAGACAAAAACTTGGATCTTGATCATGGCATAGGCACCCTTATTTTCGGGGCACGCACAGAAAGTATAAATATGTCTTGAAACCTCCTTTCAAAATTGTTCAGCCTGGTCCATAGAGCAAGAGCATAAAACAGCATGGACAACATTTATCTTAGACACTTCTAAGGGCCTAACTAGAGCGGGAATAGAACGAATAAACGACTCTTTCGTACTTACGTTTGGTGTTTGCTAGGTTCGCAAGCACAGGCAAGATCGAGCATAAACTGATCTTTCTACTGGCTTTGATGCACAAAAACAATACTTAGCAAATTTAGAGGACGCCATTAATTCTACAGTTGATTTACCTTCAAGTATTCAAAGGTACCAACATGTTTTACAATACGAAGATCGAAAGTAGACTTTGCTGTTGGCATGGTTTATACATGCTGCCTTCTGACCTCAGACTCCAGATAGGTACAATAATAAACTATAATAATGAAATTCTTATAGCAGGCAATGAACAGAAGGTTGGGAAAAAAGACATAAATTCTGAGCCAGTAATATTACAAAATAAAAAGAACACCCAAGATTAAGTCATCAATCCGAAGTCCAAACCCAAAAAGCCATTGAAGTCAGCAAAGCTCGCGGACTTGTTCGCGTGACCATGGATATGAAAAGACAGCGCTTGTCCTTGGATTAACTGGCATAGGATTACTCGGTCTTTATCTTACTAAATAGTAACCCAACTATTAAGAGAATAATCCCCCCATAAGTGCTTGGCCATAAAGCCAACTACTTTGCTTGCAGTAGACAAAAGCCAGCTAACAACACCCCTAATACCTGGTAAAGCGTCCACGGTTTTACTGGCTAATTTTTTTAATAAATTCGCAAGATGATCAAGCTGTTTTTTTACCCATGATTTATCAGGGGGGAGGCGATGGCGGCGGAGGCACTGAACTTTGCTCTCCACCACCGCCTTTTAATAGCCATCACCAGTGTCTTTATTGCAAATCCTAAGGCAGTTATAACGCTTGAAATGTGACTCCTTGCTCTTAAACAGCGTTTTTATTCGTTCTGCTAGCGTTGTGTCTTCATAAAAAATTTTTCGGATATTTTTCTCTTATTCTATTCACTTGAGTTCGTAATAGGTCTCGGTTAGTAGTCGTCACTTCTAGTCTTGCTGATCTCTCTTGTTCAAGATCTTTTAGTCTTTGGGTTATTCTTTCTTTAATATCAGGCCCTAAGTTGGCGTCATCAGCCTCAACGAGTTTTTCTTTTTTTTCTTTTTATATGCCCTCTAGTTCACCTAGTTTTGCTAAATTGTTTGTTAAATTCGCCTCTGATGGTTCTTAAAGTACGATCAAGGGCTAATAATTCTCGCATAGGCAATGGGGAATCATTAATTGTTTTTAACGCTGTTTCCTCCCGAAAAACTGGTTTCTGCTTCTATTGTATTTATTAATTCGCCTGCTGATTGATTTAATTCTTTAAGTTCCCTGTTTTGCATTTGGTTATCTGTCGGGAGTTCTTGTAGTGTGTTTTGAAGTTTAGCAACTGCCTCCGCCCTTAATTTCGGTCTAGCAATGCCAAGGCGATTTTGATCTTTCACACTGAGTCTATTTCTAATTGAACCCACAGCTAAAAACTTTGATGGGTCGGGTTTAGTTGTAAGCCGAACAAGTTGCCCTTGGTCGTTTTTTACAGACAAATGACCATCTTCTAATTCAAAATCATTTGGGTCTAATAAATTCGGGGGGTTTTCTTGGCCTAAACTTTTGTAAAATGCTTCGACCGTACTTGCTGTTAATTCACGCTGCAATGAGAGCGTTGAGCGATGCTGTGTCAAAGGGATCATTTCACTCATGTCGTCTCCACGATCAAAAACATCATAATCTTCTGCATCTTAAATTTCCCTGCCATGTTTTTAAATAATTAACTTTTTATTTTGCTTCATAAAAATGTCACAAGCACATGGCTCGATTCTTAACCGCATAGAAGACTGAAAGAACCCTTTGGCGTGAAGGGAAATAAGGGGACTATTACTGTTCCAAATAATCCATCTACTATTGATGCAGATCAAATTCTTACTGTCAAATTCCAGACCTAGGAGCAGATGACGTGATTGTGCCAGGCTCTGCGCGTCTTACTTTCAAAATAGTACTCGATTCAACAACAGACCCAAACAGGACAGTTGTACAGAATCTGGGCGGGCATCGTTAAGAAAATTTCTATAAAACTTGAGGGGCAAGAAATATTTTCTTTACACAATGCAGACATATTTTTAACCTATTCTGATCTATGGCTAACCGGGAATGAAAGGGCTGATTTTGCGTTTCAAGGAATAGAAAATGAAGAAGCACTAAAACATAGAATGGGTTTGCCGCAGATACTAAAGACGGCAAAAAGTATGTGGCTGTAAATTTTGGCGTTTGGAAATCGCTTTTTCCATTCCCTTAGATTTTGATTTGTTAAAAGCGCATGCACCATACTTTCAAGGAGCATTAAAAGACAGATTGTCATATGAACTAACTTTTAATGAATACAAACGGGTTATTAAATCATCAGACACCGAAGCAAAGTACAGCATTTCTGACATCTCGTTAGAGTTTGACGTTGTTAGCAACCCTAATTTAGCAAGGCAGATTGAGCACCAATATCAGTCAAAATTAGCAATATATTACGAAAGAGTATTCATCATACAACATATCCTAGAAGCAGGGCAGACACTATATGGAATTTTAGTTTTAGCGTCTCAGCAAGATCGCTTAAAGGTATTTTATTGCTGTGTGAAGATGAAGAACCATTCAAAAGAGGAAGTGAAAAGTTTTTAATCCAAAATAACGAAAGTACAATGTTCGATTGAGGGCAGTCCCTAACCAAATCTATGCTAGCGGGCTTAAACCTTATCAGCATTTTGATGAAATAAGAAAACTGTTTGGAGGTGGGAGGTGTAGAAATCCAACAGTTGACCTTGTGGCTAAAGATCTACACCTTCACAGCGTAAGACTTGATGATTATTTAACAACAAAATACGGTTTATGGATTGACCTAAGGTCAACGGAGGATAATCAGTTACATGGAAGCGGGAGAACTGTGAGAGACGTAATAAACATTCAAATTGATAAAGAAGAAGAAGCCGATAAACCGCTTAATGTACATTTGTTTTTAATATATGATGCGCAGCTGAATATTGAAAATAACAGATTAAAAGATATACAATACTAAATTATTTTATTTTATAAAAAGCATGTCTGTTAAACATTATCCAAATGTGCCTACAGCGCCGCCAGAGAAGAGATAGCAGGCAATTCTGCTGTTATAGAAACCCCTGAAGTAAAAACCTTCAGATTAAACAAACATTACACAAATGCAACAAAAACTAGAGCAGGACCTTTCAAAATACAGCAAAACCAAACGAAGGTATTCTGCTGCCTTTAATGCTGTTACATATGTTAATACTGGAGCATCGACTATAAGCGCTCTATCAGCAGGAACGAGTGTTGGTCTCTTAGCAACGGGCATAGGCGCACCCGCAGCTTTACCTCTAGAGGTTTGTCTTTAGCTCTTGGCCTGTGTTCATTAGCTGTAGGTGCCGCCAGCAAAAAAATAAAAACTAAACTCCAAAAGCACACAGCTATGGTTCAACTAATAACGGCTAAACTTAGTTCGTTTAAACTGACAATAAATAAAGCGCTAGTTGACTCAAACATCACGGATGAAGAATTTAATCGTTTACAGGCCGATTTTGATGACTACAAAAGACAAAAGTTTGATCTTCAAAGAAAGGCGGTGACAAGTTTTTCTCAACAGCCAGACCCCGAGCAGATAAAAAAGGAATGCTTAAAAAAGTAAACGAGACATTAAACTCTGTTCTAAACAGCTCACATTAACAACACCAAAAGGTGTTTATACTTTAGTTTATGAGTCCAAGCGCAAAAAGACCGTTGATATTGGTTCTGATTAAGTATTTTTTTTTTAATTTAAATAAATATTTTGGCTTAGAAAAGAAAGACAGCATGGCTAAGATATATGAAGGACAAGACGAATTGTTTGAAGGAATGCTCGAGAGAGAGCGTTTATCAAGAGCACTGAATGATATTGATTTAGAAGTCATTGACCCAACAAACGTACAGGCAAGTGTTGTTCATGCTATTTCTCAAGTTCCAAGTAAACTAACAATAGACCCGCCAGTTAAAGTAATGTTAGCTGTTTTAATCGACTATGTAACAATAAATGAAGAAAATCTAGAAGTCTGGGTCTCGACTAAACAACAGACTATTCTTTCCTCTAATGACTTAACACCCGGTTGGGCAGACGAACTGCTTACACAGTTTGACGCTGCCGCTGAAGAAGCTAAAATGAGAGGCTCTGGTTGGTCAGAGGGCGAAGTCTTAGAGATTAGATTAAAACAGGCTAAGTATGCACCGATTGTAGGCAAGGCTTACATTCCGCTACCTCGGGAGTTGGTTTTAAAGAGAGCAGTTTTAAACATAAAAAATTCAGACAACAAATGTTTCATGTGGTGCGTTCTTGCAAGGCTGCATCATGTCCGCGACCACGCAGAGAGAGTGACTAACTATCGGCAATACACCAAAGATCTTAACTTCAATGGAATATCCTTTCCTGTTAGTGTAGACCAAATTGATCAGTTTGAAGAGCAAAACAAACCAATAACCGTCAATATCTACACATGGGATGAGGAAACAAATCTACAGCCGATTAAAGTGTCCAAGAACAGTCCAACAATTGGCGAGCCAGACAAAAATCATGTTGACTTACTACTAATGTTTTCACCAGCGGGCTGCCACATTACACATTGATACGAACAATGAGTAAACTAATGCAGCATACTTCAAAAGATGGGCACAAACAAGAATTCTGCAGAAAATGTTTAACAAGAATGCCATCTGTGCAAGCCGCGAGTGAACATATAAAACATTGTAAAAGTTCTGTAGACTGTAATACAGAACTAATTACGCCCCCGCCAGGATCTAAAGTTAGTTTTAAGAACTGGAAAAACTGCAACATTCTCCATACGTAGTTTACGCAGACTTCGAGTCGCTTATTGTTCCTTATGAAGGGCCAGCGCCACAAAAACTTCGAAAAACAGTCTTAATGAGTAATCATCAGATTTGTTCATTTGCCTTCATTATTGTTAGGTCGGATGGCGCTCATTCAACGCCAGAATTACACAGAGGACCAGATGCGGCTAGAAGATTTTTACAGCGCATGCAGCAAGTGCGTAATGATTGTTCTAATAATCTGAATTTATCTGAAATCATGATGACGTCTGAAGACCAACAACAGTATGCCTCAGCCACTCACTGTTGGATTTGTGGTTTAGGCCTCTCATCAGACGCAGCGAATCCAACAGTAAGAGACCATGATCACATTAGCGGAAAGTTCAGAGGAGCAGCGCACAGTAAATGCAATCTTCAACTAAAGTTTGATCCTAAGACATGGAAGCTGCCCATCTTCTTTCATAACTTGCGAGGTTACGACTCTCATCTTATATTGCAAGCAGTAACCAACGCCTTCAGGGTAGCATGCATTGCACAGTCATCAGAAAAGTACATGTGCTTTAATCTAAATAACATGTCTTTTTATGACTCTATGCAGCACATGATGGGTTCATTAGAGTCACTGGCTATGTCCTTAAAGTCCTGCCCAATAACGGAAGAATATTTGACCCAACGCTTGTTAGAAAGGGTGTTTACCCTTATGAGTACATGAACAGTTGGGAAAGGTTTGACGAAGAGACACTTCCTCCTAAAGGCGCGTTCTTTTCTAGCCTTAGAGGAAAGGACATCAGTGATTCTGATTACCAGCATGCTCAAGATGCGTGGCAAAAGTTAGAGTGTAAAACGATGGGAGACTATCATGACTCCTACTTGATGGCTGATACATGTTTGTTGGCGGACGTCTTTGAAAATTATAGAAAGACCTGCATGAAACATTATAGCCTGGATCCTGCGCATTATATTTCTGCGCCCGGGATGAGCTGGGATGCTTTTTTAAAGTATGCTGGAGTACAGATTGATTTATTGTCAGATTTACCAATGCTTCAGATGTTGTTGTTGTTGTTGTCGTACCCTGGCTAAAAGACTCCAGGGATCATCCAAACAGCCGAAGTATTTGAACACTATGGCACAAATGCATCAGCTGGGGATGAGAACATTACGTGTGTGACCGTTTTTGATTACCCCGCCACATGGGCAGCCACCATCCGACTTCGGGGGATTTGGGAGACTGATAATGTTATGCTAGGAGCTTGTCACGACTGAAGACAATCCCCACATAACTATGCAGAGCATAACAACATTTTGATGTAGCCTTGGTGTTCTGGCCTATGTCAATTGGTCTGACACAGCCTTAAGCCAAGGCGAAATGCTTCAGATGATTGAAAACGGATTGCGTGGAGGAATTAGTATGGCGTCGCATCATTACTGTAAAGCAAACAACAAATACTTGGACGACTATGATCCGAGTAAAAGGTCTAACTATCTTATGTATTTAGATGCAAACAATCTGTATGGATGGGCTATGGCGCAATCGCTTCCATTACGCAACTTTAAATGTACACAGGCGGCGATCCGAATAATATTCAAAAGGCATTAAAGTGGTTGAGCAGTTTGGCGCCTGATCAACAGCGTGGTTTCATTCTAGAAGTTGACTTAGAATATCCTCAGGAACTCCATGACCTGCATAATGACTATCCATTAGCAGCAGAAAGTCTAAAGATGGATCCTAGAGAGCCGCCTAAACTTGTGCCCAATCTTCGAGGCAAAAAAAATTATGTCTGTCATTACAGACTTCTACAATTTTATTTAAGACATGGTTTGAAGTTGGCAGCAGTTCATCGCATAATTGCTTTTGATCAAGAACAGTTCATGAAACCATACATCATGAAGAACACTGACCTCAGAACTAAATCCACAGATGCTTCAGAAAAAGACTTTTTCAAGCTGATGAACAACAGCTGTTTTGGAAAGACTATGGAGAATCCGCACAAGCGCAAAGATGTCAGATTAGTCACCAGAGAGAACGAAGCAATTAAGCTGACTTCAAAACCTAATTATCAAGACTTTAGAAGATTTCATGATCAGCTTTTTGGCATAATGATGAAAAAAAAGAAAGTCAAATTGGACAAACCTGTATTTATTGGGTTTACTGTTTTAGAATTATCAAAGCTTTTGATGTTAGAGTTTCTTTATGACTACTTTAAGCCCTTGTATCCTGAGTCCAGAGTACTTTACACAGATACAGATAGTTTTGTTATAGATATTCCTACTGAAGACATCTATAAAGACATGGAAATGGAAGTAGCTAAAGGACATGCGGGATGGTATGACACGTCCGATTATCCTAAAGACTCGCCTTTACATTCAATTACTAACAAGAAGGTTTTAGGAAAGATGAAGGATGAATTATCAGGAAAGGTGATCAAGGAGTATGTGGGGTTAAGATCGAAAATGTACAGTATTTCGAGCCAGGAGAAAATCATTAAGAAAGCAAAGGGAATATCTCGCAGCGTTGTGCAGTCAAACATATCACATGACAACTACAAAGAAGCATTGTTTGGCATAAGACTTTTCATCATGACAACGTAAAACTACGATCTAATCTACATGAGATCAACACAACGGTTGTAACAAGAAGTCATTAGATAGAACAAACACAAAACGTGTGTTTGTTAATCCAGAGTTTTCATATGCAATCGGGCACGGAAACCGTAAAATTAATTAAAGCGGAACTGTGTCTGGCGGGATATCTGCAGTTCTTCTTTCACAAAAGATCTTTGAGGAGCTGGTTGTTTTGTGGTGCCAGTTTCTCGAAATAATACACGGGCGGATTCATTTTACATTCTTTTTATTTCATATGGATCAACACTCCAAACTGGATCTGTTGCCCTGATGCGAGTGTCCCCTTCTGCTTCCCCCGGTAAATAAAGGTACCTTACTTTCAAACCAATGGTAATAGTTTGCCGGATGAAGACTCTCCTTCAACAGCAATTTATTGTTTTTCTTTTGATTGCTTGTACTGGTTTTAGGCCTTTAAATTCTTCATTATTCATTGCGCCAAAACTGAGGCAGTCTTCTAACCCATTCTGTGTTTGCGAGAATTGTCAATCAGCTCTCTGTGATACTGGTAGGAGAAAAGTCTTTCGGCTAACTGTTTGTTAAAGTTTTCAACTAAAGCCTGTGATCTGTGAACTCCTGGAATTGCCTCTTTTAATAGTAACTCTGTGTTTTAAACAATAATTGATTCACTTGGCCTTTAAATTCTTTCCCATCATCGACTTGAATCATGCGAGGGTAAGTTAGCGGGCCTCGCTGGTATATCAGCTGTATGGCAACAGCAACAGCAGAAGCACTCTTTTGTGTTAATGGTTCTGCATCTTTGTATCTTGAAGCCATGTCAATGACTGTGAGTGCGTACTTAAATCTTTTTCGTCTAATCCTATCAGAGGGTAAATATAGAAGATCCATTTGATGGGTGTCGTTGGAGTTGTGTTCACAAAGTGCGGCCTCTGTATTCGTCTAGGGGCAGGTAAATAAATTTGCCAAATCGCTTGTTTAGATAACCATTCTTTTGCTGTTTGTTCACTGACTCCAGCTGCTGGCTTAGCTTTTTGATTGCCGTGATTCCCTTCCAATATCCTTTTGGCGAATAATAAATTTTGTTCATTTTTTTACTCACCAATATTATGTGCAACAAAATACACAACGGTCATACCAACGACAATAAACCCGATTTCCTTGCATCTTTTGTTTTTCTGATGGTTGATAAAAGTCACTGAATTTTTGGTGGGGCAATGTCTCGATTGGTTTGCCTGTTACAAGATAATATTGTTTTATTGCTTGAATCAACATTTTTAAATGTGTAAGCTGCATGCCCCTGTCTTTTCAGTGTGTCATTAATAAAATCTAAACTGCTCAAGTCTCTGCCTTTCATAGGCGTCTTGTGCAGCTGCTAGTTGCTCCATAGCTTTGTTATGTCTTTTTCTCTCGCCGTCATTTCCCCAGTTTACTAAATGCGAAATTACTTCCGCTAAAAGCAAGCGCATTCCACCACAGCGCCGCCTATCATTATTGCGAGTGAAGCCATTTTTTATAAATGTATTTTTTTCTTACATATTTATATTGTCTGGAATTATTCCTTGCTTAACTAGAAAATCTTTCGTAGCAACCGAAGCTGCAATGATAGCATCAGCTTTGCTGAATCCTCAAAGTCTAGTTTGCCAAGATCTGCTGGTTAATTCTTAACAGGCTTTTACCAAGCATTGAGTATCCTACACTTAGTCCTCCAATAACAGCAGAATGGTATACAAGGTTAGCAACAGTTTTTTCGGTGCTCATTTTATAAAATAAAATAATTATAATTATTAAAAAACATGAACATGATGATCTACTACAGCTACAAGGCGGCCTAAACCTGCCTGAACTTATGAATGACCAAGTTGATGATCAAGCTATTATGCCCAAAAAGGAGAGGCTGTATTCTTTGGCAGCATGTGGGAAAACAAAAACAGTTCCTCGAACTGAATTCAGCATTGAACAAATTCAACAGATGTCGCCGCAAGACATTTTAAAGTATCATAACAGTATGAAGCGCAGCTGGGGTCTAGAATGGTGAAAAGTGTGGGCAAACGTTCTTATTTGTACACTAAACTAGTCAGTAGATTGCTCCCATTGATTCTGAACAAGATTTTTATGTATGATTTAACGCAGGATCCAGTTTTAACAAAGTCATTAGAGTCTCTAGGATGTGATCTATACTACAGATTTGGAACATTGTTATCGCCATTAATCATGGATTAATAACTTTTAATCATATAGATTTTATTTCCCTTCAAAATGAACGAGCTGGAAAATCAGCAGAATCAGAAAACACTGAATCAGGTGGAAAAGTAACCAAGCCAGAAAATCAGCAGAAAAACACTGAATCAGGTGGAGACCATTAAAAATCCTGGGCGTGTTGAAGCAGGAAAAAAATTAGCAGAGTGGAACATACAAAAAAAATTAATGTTACAGAAATGACTCATCATGAAAACATAACACCGCCAACGCCAGAACAAGTTGATTCAATGCCAGCTATAAAAACTCCATGTGATTCAAGGGCCCCCAAAGTCTTCATGGAATATTGAACTTAAAACTGTTGCCATTTTTGGCGCCCTTGCTGCTGCTGGGGCAGTTATTATGGTTATAAAATATATAACCAATGGCAAACAAAAACAAAAGAAGTTAAAACAACCTGAACCGTTAAATACAGAAAAAGACAACTGCACGCCAAAACCGTCAACAACAAAAGATCATTTTGATCCATTTATAATGCAATAATATTTAAATTTTTTAATAAAAATAAATCATGGCGTATTATAAAATGATAAAGTCAATAAATAAAGACATGGAGTCTATAAAAGACATTTCCATAGACCAGAATTGTATCAATGCGGTTGCTTCGGATGTAAGACCTTCCTTAAGATCTATGCAGAAAACGCTGAGCAAGACATCCTCAACGATGACGCGTTTTTTGAGGCGTGTGTGTACTATATTAGACATCTGCTATTTAAGATAAAAACATAGAACTATTTTTTTGATAATTATAAGAACTTGGTTGTACTTAGAGGATGACTTATTTATGATCTTGAGGTAACTTAATCAAGAACTTAATTAAAAACTTAATCAAGAACTTATTAAGAACTTGAAGTATTAATTAAAAACTTAATTAAGAACTTGGGGTGAATTAATTAAAAACTTAATTAAGAACTTGGGGTGACTTGGGGTGGGAGTGTGTGTGGTGTACACAGAGCTTTATTATTTGTCATGTGTAACACCACTTGGTGCAAGACAGTGCTTGCGTTTTTGTGATGCATTGGCTCTTTTGTTGCAAGTTCAAAGCAGCCGCCAAGTGCACAAAAAAAAAAGTTTATACCACACCCCTCCTCTTTTTCATCCAGGCTTGGGACTGGCATTGGCAAGTTACCTAGTGTTTTTTTTTTTTTTTTTTTAAAGTAAAATACTGCTTTGGCAGAGCTAAAAAGGCAGCCTAAAAGTTTGTAACGGGGCGTAGACAGCAAAGAACAAAGCAGCAAAAAAAGTCTGATCTCACTGCTGATAACCTTTGACCGCTCTAGGGTGAAGCGTGAGCGTTGAAGAAACGGCTTGCCACTGTGACCTTAAACCGCTCTAGGGTAGAGCGCTGAAGAAACGGCTTGCCCTGTGACCTTGACCGCTCTAGGGTAAAGCGCTGAAGAAACGCTTGCCACTGTGACCTTTGACCGCTCTAGGGTAGAGCGATAGTTCACCTCTCACTGCTGCGGACTTTGAGAGGATGTGTTTGGAGTTGAATTGGTTCTTGTACAGGAGTAGTCCAATAATTTCTAATCTCCTCACTGCTTGAAAACATTAAATACAAATCCTTCCTCCTAGCGTAGACTTCTATGAAAGAAAGACCAACTGTAGAAAACCTTTTAGCATATGGATTCAACAAACGAGCAATCTCTCTTAGTTTGCGAGAATATGAAGGGATATCCCTACATTGCTCTTCAACCACTCATCCCATTTTTGAGTATGCGCCCCACTGTCTTTTTCTTGTGAAAAGGCCTTGAAGGTCGTTCTAAAAGCCAACCATATTGCAAGTTAAAACACATTGTTGTAGCTTCCTGCCTTTGAAGCTGCCTATAACCCCTCCTTCAGTTTATCAATAGCAACAGACGTTATTTCCTCGTGCCCCAAAAACAAAAACTTCTTTCCTAACTGTCATTCCCACATCAACCTCTTTTGTTTTCAAGTATTGGTGGAGTTCTTCTGGCGCCATCTTTTGTTTTTTTTGCTTGCTCTCCATACAATCAGATAGCTTTCTTTTTGGCGGTTTAGGGAAGACGGTAGTTTCTTACTTGATGATGGGCCTGCCGCTCTCAACTCATCCAAAGCACTAACAAATTGTGCATGGTACTCAACATGCTCGTCAAGTATTGTCAGCTTAGAAATCTCCCACTGTCTTTGTTCTGCCATGATCAAAATATTATATAAACAAAAACCAACCTGCACAAAACCCAGTAAATATCTTCTCACTACACCACACAGTCACTTCACAGTCTTTCTGCCACACGTATTAAACTGCTGTATCTTTGTCAACAATATTGTCTTCAACGAGCCAACAACCCTTCAAGATACACAATTCTGTTCTTCAGTAAACCGGTTATAAATCCACAGCGCAGTAAAACACATCCTGCTTGCCCGCCAGTCAGTGAAAGAATGTGTGGTCGTAAGCGGCCGCTGATTGGCCAGGCTGTGACAGCGCCGCCACGCGAGCAGGCTGATGTCATATGGTACGATCGAGCAAGCTGGGCAGGAAGGAGTGGGGTGGGGAGGGAGTGCAGCAGTATTGATTTTTTGGCCGGATACACACCTGCAATGTAAACAGGGAGCACGCCACCGTAGGCGGGGGGTATGCTACTGTAAACCAGGGCACATTTTTTTTAAATAGTGTGTGTGTGGTTTTGTGTGTGTGTGTGTGTGTGTGTGTGTGTGTGTGTGTGTGCGTGCGTGCGTGCGTGCGTGCGTGTGTGGTGTCTATGGCTCCGTGTCTAAATGAAAATATCACAAAGAATCCTTCGCCACAACGGTCAGGTTACGCCAGCCCTACCTTATGGCGTCATAATTACAGGCCATAGGATCCGTCCAGGGTACTGCCTGCCACAAACCCCAAGCCCTCTAATTAGGGGTGTTCGCACAGTGTCTCAGACAAGTTTTAGTTTGGTAACTGTCTCTGCAAAAATGATAGTATTGAAAATGACTGTATGCGCGAAAATGATTAGGAAAACATAGTTTGAAGTCTTACTTGTCAGAGAACGTAGATATACCAATCCTGGGTTACTTTCGCCCGAAAAGGTTGAGGCGGAAGTGGCCCAGGATTGGTATATCTACGTTCTCTAATGGAGTTGTCTTCTCTTGTCAACTCCAGCGACAAATAAATAAACAAATACATTCATAGGTCAATGAATAATAGATATGTAAACGAATAAACCAATGAGTAAATGATGATTAAATATTTGTTTGATTAAAAAAAAAACTAGACAAAACAAACAACAAAACGACAACAAGAAAACTACACTGATAGTTGTACTGAAGCACGGGGCAATGGGGTTGTCTTCTCTTGTCCATCAGACGACACACAGCTGCCAGATGCCTCTACCCCTCCTTCTCCCCCCCCCCCCTTCCCCATCCAACCTCCCCCTCTCCCTTCCTAACACCCCCCCCCCCCCCCCCCCACCTGCTCCTTATCCTGGTCTCGGAAGAGTGGACAATGAAAACGGGAACCACAGACGTCACAGTCTTATCGGGTTGGTCAGTCCCTAACAGGGTAAGTGTTGAGATGTGTGTGTGTGTGTGTGTGTGTGTGTGTGTGTGTGTGTGTGTGTGTGTGTGTGTGTGTGTGCCAGCGCGTGCTCGAGCGCGTTTGTGTATGAGAGAGACAGACAGACAGACAGACAAGAGAGACAGACAGACAAAGATTCTCTCTCTCTCTCTCTCTCTCTCTCTCTCTCTCTCTCTCTCTCTCTCTCTCTCTCTCTCTCAGCATAACACCAAATGAACTCAACCAGCACTTTACAACAGTTGCAGAACACGTTGTCAAAGAAAAGAATACTGACTCAAATGAATTACAAAAATTAAAAACCTTTTGCACTGCTATGAACATTCGTCCAGCAACACCAGTTCCGCCTATGACAGTTAGTGAAGTTTGCCAAGCTTTATGCCAATTAAAGCAGACAGGAAGCCGCGGACTTGATGGGATTGATGGAAAAATACTGAAACTATCAGCACCTGTTATATGTGAAACTCTTACCTACATTTACAATTTATGCATTGATAAATGTCACTTTCCCGCTCAGTTCAAAGTTGCAAAAGTTATACCCATTTTCAAATCTGGAGACAAATCTGAACCTTCGAACTACAGACCTATATCCAT
>CM031623.1:33748149-33755649 GCA_018398815.1 Conus ventricosus
AAGTGAATATGACAAAGTGCGTACATATTTTTGAACACACAAATACACGCACGTTTGCACGCATAGAGAGAGAGAGAGAGAGAGAGAGAGAGAGAGAGAGAGAGAGAGAGAGAGAGAGAGAGAGAGAGAAGAGAGAGAGAGAGAGAGAGAGAGAGAGAGAGAGAGAGAGAGAGAAGAGAGAGAGAGAGAGAGAGAGCAAGGCACCACATGCATTCATTTTTCGCAAGGCATGAAAATACGTAGAACGTATTAAGCAAAGTGAGATGACATAAGGGGGGGGGGGGGAGAGAAAAAAAAAAAAAAGAAGAGAGAGAGAGAAGAGAGAGAGAGAGAGAGAGAGAGAGAGAGAGAGAGAGAGAGGATGGAAGGGAGAGGGGAACAGCATGAGATGTAATGATTTGAAATGGAACTGTACTAAAACGTACAATAATTAGCCTGTATAAAATCAGACAGTAAAATGAACATGACAAAATATGTACGGAATTCGGAACATACACACACACACATGCACAACAGAACAGAAGAGAGAGAGAGAGAGAAAGAAGAGAGAGAGGAGAGAGAGAGAGAGAGAGAGAGAGAGAGAGAGAGAGAGAGAGAGAGAGAAGAGAGAGAGAGAAAGAGTGAAAAAAGGGACAACATATAATCATTTTTCATAAGATTATATCCATATGCACACATATACATACCCACACACACACATATGCATATATATACCCCCCCCCCCCCACACACACACACACACCACACAATATATATATATATATATATATATATATATATATATATATATATATATATATATATATATATACATATACACACATACATGCACATACATACATACACGCACACACATACACATACATGCGCACACGTACATATATATATACACACATACATACATACATACCAACATACTACATACATATACACACACTGGTGATATATATATATATAATATATATATATAATATATATATATATATATATATATATATATATATATATATCAAGATACTTGATACATGAAAAAAAAAGAAGAAGAAAAAAAATTAGAAAAGACAAATTGGTTAAGTACATGAAAATGGGATGATTTATGCTTTTGAGATTACTTGGAATTACTTATGTTTTTTTTATTTTATTTTTATTTATGTTTTTTTTAATTTATTATTTGTTACCGCAGAAGAGAGAGAGAGAGAGAGAGCCCGGTATGGTATGGTCAACAGCGTTTTCCCTTGCGTGGGAATCTGGCTGCAACGTTCGCCATGCTCACCGGTGTGGGAAAGAATGAGTAGGCTACATCCGTAAGGGCGTGTGCATTGGTGTTAGCTTACGGTTCGCTGTTAGCGTACGGGACCCACAGACGTTTTATTGGTTGGTCCCCTTTCAGTCTCTTCAATGGAATGCGCAAACTTCCATTCTTGTCGGGTAGCTGAGGTTTTGAGCACGATCACTGACTCAGAGTAATACAGTAATAACTCAGATTTGGAACACGTTCAAGCTGAAATTTATTCCAGTTGATTTCTGTATTCAGTCTGTTGTTCCATTTTATTATTTTTCTTTTATGCAGCATTTTACTTTCGCGCCATTTTTTTAATATTTTTTACGAAACTACCACAATATGATATTGTACTTCATTTTAAATAAATGTAAAATGTAACTCTTTTTAGAAAGCAGTTCGGATTAAGTTACAGACTGAATTAGGGTCAGAAATTGGTCAGGTTAAGGTTGGGGTTAGGTTAGGGTCTAGTTAGGGTTTGGTTTAGGTTGGGTCATGGTGGATTCCAAAGTTGGAGAGTTCATCCGATTTCTTGTAGAATGTTATTCAGACGCAATTTCTAGGCCGAAGGTTTATATCTAATCTACCGACTAGTGAAACTAAGCTATCTTAGAGTTGAGAAGCCAGCCTGTGCACGATCATTTCATTCAGACTGAAGTTGTTTTACTTCCCACCAGGAGGCGATGGGGAGATTGGCACAAGTGGGACACCGATATCAGCATGACTAGTGTCCCTGATGTATAGACAAGCCGCCTCTTGTGCGTGTGTGTGTGTGTGCGTGTGTGTAAGAGAGAGAGGCACGTGAAGTTCATATCTTCTATCCTTTTTTGTACTGTGATTACGCGTTACATTTGTCTTATCTCCCTCACCCACGCTTTTAGGATAGACGAAATTCGGCTCGCTCCCCCCCCCCCCCCCCCCTCTCTCTCTCTCTCTCTCTCTCTGAGGTTAAGATTAACCACCCGTCCTACTTTGTCCTACTTTGTTGTTCCTACCCAGAGCCCCTTATAGACAGGTAAGCTGCGAACAGTACAGGGGCCTTCGCTCTTGTCGCTGGGTGTGTATGGCTGGGGTAATCAGCGAGGAGTGAAAAGAAGGTGTTCACAGTTGGATCGCGCAAGTCGATAGAGCGAGTCACGATTTCCTTTCATCTACACGAGACGGGATTCGTTTTGCCGATAACTAATAAGCCTCGACTTCTCTAGTTGACGGTTAGGGAAAGTAAGCCAAGTCTGAATCACGGGCGCACACACAAGCGTGCGCGCGCGCACGCACACGCACACACGTCTCTCTTTCTGTATATATATATAATAACACATACACACACACACGCACACACGTCTCTCTTTCTGTATATATATATATATATATATATATATATATATATATATATATTATATATATATATATATATATATATAATCACACACACACACACACACACACACACACACACACACACACACACCTGTCTGTCTGTGCAAAGCCGGTACAGTGTTGCTCTTGTTGTTGTTGTTGTTGCTGTTCTTTTCTCTTGTCGGAAAAGTGATAATTAATCAGTCATCATTCGTGATGACAGCATATGATGGGTTGGAGTTTCAGGCATTCACATTCACAGGCTTGAAGCCCAAAACGTAGTTTCTCCAGACAAAACACCATGGTGAATGCTAAGAACGGAGCTTCTCCAGGAAAAAAAAACGCGACGGCGATTAGAACGGAGCTTCTCGAGACAAAACGCGATGGTGATGATACGAATGTTGTTTCTCAAGACAAAACACGATGGCGATGATAAGAATTAATGGAGTTTCTCATGAAAAAACGTGATGGGGTTGATAAGAATGGAGTTTCTCAGGACAAAACGTGATGGCGATGATAAGAATGGAGTTTCTCCGGACAAAACGCGACGGCGATGATAAGAATGGAGTTTCTCAGGACAAAACGTGATGGCAATGCTAAGAATGGAGTTTCTCCAGACAAAACACGATAACGATGGTGTTAACTGTTTTTAAACAACTGCAAGTGTAGAATCCCTGTCGTCCCGACTTGCAATAAACATGGTCGACTTTCGGTTTTTTGTTTCACGTGAGTTACGGACACCAAATGATCCTATGACAAGGTCAGACTGCATCTGGGGTGGCGTGGGGAGGTGATCAAAAACTTCTGTGACTGCAAGGGGGCAGGGGGAGGAGAAACAGGACTCTCATTATTCTAATTTTAAGAGGGGGTATTCTGTCATCTTCCAGTGTTTGTAAATGCAGGAGGGGGGGGGGGGGGGGGGGGGGGGGGGGGGGGGGGGGGGGGGGGAGCAGGGGACATACATGTTTCGATTTCCCCTTCCCAAAAATTTTCATGGGGATGGGAGGGGAAGGGGTAGTTCCACTGCTGACCCTTCCGGTTCCGCTGTGAAATCTCATCTTCCTGAAAAGTCCTTCAAACGAGACTATCAACCGAGGTTCCAGGTGTGGACGTGAGCCTAACGTCTTACACACACGTATCGCCTTGGCTTAAGGCTGTGTCAGACCAGCTGACATAGGCTGGAACACCAAGGCTACATCAAAATGTTGTTATGCTCTGCATAGTTATGCGGGGATGTCTTCAGTCGTGACAAGCTCCTAGCATAACATTATCAGTCTCCAAAATCCCTCGAAGTCGGAGTGTGGCTGCCCATGTGGGAGGGTAGTCGAAAACGGTCACACACGTAATGTTCTCATCCCTAGCTGATGCATTTGTACCATAGTGTTCAAATGCTTCGGCTCTTCGGATGATCCCTGGAGTCTTTTAACCAGGGTATGACAACAACAACAACAACAAAAACAACACACACACACGTACAATCCTGTCTCCAACTTTCGCAAGGGAGGGCTAGTTTGGCCGTTGATATGGATGACCCGTTACACATTACATACTTCCTGCAGAAAAAAAGGGAAGAATCGTTGTTGTTGTTGTTGTCGTCGTACCCTGGCTAAAAGACTCCAGGGATCATCCAAACAGCAGAAGTACTTGAACACTATGGAACAAATGCATCAGCTGGGGATGAGAACATGACGTGTGTGATCGATTTTTGATTACCCCGCCACATGGGCAGCCACACCCCGACTTTGGGGGATTTTGGAGACTGATAATGTTATGCTAGGAGCTTGTCACAACTGAAGACAATCCCCGCATAACTATGCAGAGCATAACAACATTTTGATGTAGCCTTGGTGTTCTAGCCTGTGTCAATTGGCCTGACACAGCCTTAAGCCACGGCGGGGGAAGAGTGAAGAAAGAGAACTAAAGTGACTTGATACTGACTGACTGACACGGGAAACTGGAACAACTTTTGACTGAACCTCCGGCGGGCGGGTATTCACCCGACTTTCCCATAGAGGCAGCCCGCTATGTAAACGACAGTGGATGGTTGTCAAGCTTGGGAACTTGAATGACTGAATGAAGCGCCGGCAGGCAGCTCTTTAAACTCAACTGTGAATGAGCATGTGGATTGTATTTGTAAAGCGCGTAGAGCTTGGTCTCTAATAGAGGTTGAGCGCTGTGTATGTACTCTTTGGAATAACTAATAATAGAATCTATAACTGGCTAGGCCTGGATCTAATTATTAGTTTGATTTTGAACCGAGCTTTGTGTGTGTGTTAGTTAGTTAGTTAGTTCTTCAATTTAACGTCTGTTCACTTTAAGTGATATTAGACAAATGCAGAAATGAGTGGATGAGAGAAATGGAAATAGTGTATGCAAAATGCTAGTATAGGCCTACGTACGAGTGTGTGTGTGTGTGTGTGTGTGTGTGTGTGTGTGTGTGTGTGTGTGTGTGTGTGTGTGTGTGTGTGTGTGTGTGCGCGTGTGTGTATGTGTGTGTGTGTGTGTGTGTGTGTGTGTGAGAGAGAGAGAGAGAGAGAGAGAGAGAGAGAGAGAGAGAGAGAGAGAGAGAGAGGGGGGAGGTTTGGGGAGATAAAAACGACAGACGTAACGAATAAGACCACAACTGAGTATATATGCCAGTGAAAGCATCAACACCCAGGCAATTCCATCGTGCTTTCGAAACGCTTGGAAATGAGTTTGCGTTTGAAAAAAGTTCTTGACGATGCTACCACAGATCTTCTACGATCTCTGATGTTACCCACCACATTGTTCGTGGTGAGCTTGGAAGAAATAATTCCTCAAGAACCGTTTTGACGACCGTTTCAATTCAGGCTCATGAAAATTGACCGACCGTTATTTTGTTTCGCACGATGACACAGCCTGTGCTGGCACGAAGGAACCTGGCTCTGTGTCCACCCGAGATAGGAGAGGGGGGTGGGGGTGGGGGTACGTTTTCTTCACAAAAAGAGTTTTCTTCAATAAACAGTGACAACTAATGTTTTCTCATTAGAAGTGTCAAGGGTTTCATTACTTTCGCCGTGTCGACCACATAGAGCCTTTTCGACGCTGTCGAACTCGCACAGGTAAAAAGGTCACTTGCGGAACAGGTCAGCTCATAACAACAACAACAACAATACCAACAACAAAAACATCCTGGAAAAGAAACGAAACAAACAAAAACAGGTAAGATATGGTTACTCAATTGTGGACATCTTATGGCATATAAAGTCAAACTGCTAAAAGCGCTAGACGCTCCCCTTGATTTTTTCTTTTTTTTTACTTCCAGATTAAAACAAACTGTACGAAATTTATTAATTAAAAAACAACAACATCTAAATACCACACAAGCATAAAACAAAGCCTCCTTGAGAAAACTGAACTCACAGCTGACAGTGTCTAACTGTCCAGGTTTCAACTAAGCACACACGTGGTGGTTGGTGTACACAAACAAAGGGTACGTGCAGACACGATGTCACTGAGTAGTGGTCAGGAAGAAGCTGTCGCAAAGAAGGAGTTGATATAGGAGGGCAGCCAGGCTCACTGAACAGTTCTATCACTCGGGATGTTGTTTGTCACCCGCACGAGCGGATGCAGGTGGGCGTGTTGTTGTTGTTGTTGTTGTCGTACCCTGGCTAAAAGACTCCAGGGATCATCCAAACAGCCGAAGCACTTGAACACTATGGTACAAATGCATCAGCTGGGGATGAGAACATTACGTGTGTGACCGTTTTTGATTACCCCGCCACGTGGGCAGCCACACTCCGACTTCGGGGATTTTGGAGACTGATAATGTTATGCTAGGAGCTTGTCACAACTGAAGACAATCCCCGCATAACTATGCAGAGCATAACAACATTTTGATGTAGCCTTGGTGTTCTAGCCCATGTCAGTTGGCCTGACACAGCTTTAAGCCAAGGCAGGGTGGGCGTGTGATAAAGGCGATAAAGTGAGAGGAGTGTGTATGTGTGTGTGTGTTGTGGGAAGGTGAGGCAGGATACTATCGATTTCTTGACCTCTCTCTCTCTCTCTCTCTCTCTCTCTCTCTCTCTCTCTCTCTCTCTCTCCACACACACACACACACACACACCACACACACACACACACATACACACAGATATAGATAGATAGATAGATCGACAGATAGATAGACAGATATAGATCGATAGATGGATAGCTAAATAGATAGATATGGCAGAGCATCCATCATCCATCCATCATCCATACATACGTATATACATACATAATTATCTGCCTATCCCTGTCTATCCATCCTTCCACCCATCCCTCAATCTCTCTCTCTCTCTCTCTCTCTCTCTCTCTCTAACCGGCTGTGCATGAGAGATCGATAGATAGACCTGCACGCTGTCATACATCTAACTGTTCATTTATCTATGTATCTACTATCTATCTACCTACCTGCCACCTGTCTATCTATCTGTCTATCTATCTGCCTATATATCTATCTATCCATCTATCTGTCTCTTTCGTATTGCTTTTAATCAGTCAAAGATAGAATTCTGCGGGTGAGCAGATCAGACTTTCATTTTTAGTCTCTAAATGCCTCGTGTGTGTGTGTGTGTGTGTGTGTGCGTGCGTGCGTGCGTGCGTGCGTGCGTGCGTGCGCGCGTGTGTGTGTGTGTGTGTGTGTGTGTGTGTGGTGTGTGTGTGTGCATGCGTGCGTGTGTGTGTGTGTGTATGTCTATGCCCTGTGTGTGTGTGCGTGCGTGCGTGTGTGTGTGTTTATGCCCTGTGTGTGTTTGTGTGTGTTTGAACCAATGTTCAGAGTTAACGTCAACTGAAGAATAGCCTTTATGGTCGGTCAGCTATTCAACAACGCTGATACAGTAGTATAGACACCACGCGCA
>CM031623.1:33760649-33900314 GCA_018398815.1 Conus ventricosus
AATACGTGTGTGACCGTTTTTGATTACCCCGCCATGTGGGCAGCCATACTCCGACTTAGGCGGATTTGGGAGACTGATAATGTTATGCTAGGAACTTATCACAACTGAAGACAATCCCGCATAACTATGCAGAGCGTAACAGCATTTTGATGTAGCCTTTGTGTTCTAGCCTATGTCAAATGATACCAAATGATTATGCATTATTTGTTTTACCCTTTATCACGTTGTATGATTTTTCACAATTTTCTTACCATTTTTCCTTTACTTTTCTTTTTGCCTTTCCTTCTTCTTTTTTTAAAAAAATAAAAATAATCTTACATGGCCACACAGCCTGTGTTATGGTCCCTTTCATTTTCATCCCTGATACAAGCGCAAACTTTTGAAAGATATTCAAGGCAACATCTAGTGTGTTTTTTTTTTCCTTTTTAGCCGTTCACAAAATTTCAGAACAAACCCACCAATGAACTACCATTCTTGCATTGTTAACAACAAAGGACACATTGACAACAGGAGAACAGTGAAGAGTCAAATGAAAAAACATGTTGGAGAACGTTGCTTGCAGTCGCTAGAGGATGAAACACTGCGACTCCTTTTTTTGTTTTTTTTGTTCCACCGTTACAAAGATTATCTACAAACATCGGCCTCGTTTTCATTCAACATCCATTTTGCACCAAATTTGACAAGCCAAGTGATTTACTTGCCCTTCATTTGCATGGCGTTTACCTTGCTTGAAGAAGACCAAAGAGGTCGAAATGTGTCGTGCTTTGTCTTGTCATTTTTTTGTCTCTTTCGTCCAGCAGAGTGATGATAATTTCCCTTCAGTTTCTGCCTGCAGTCATGTCACTGTGAAACTCATTCTTTGGTTTATTTACTACGTTGCATTTTTGCATGTCACATTCCTCACATTGCTGGAAAATGATCTTGCACCAGGCAGTCATGGCAAAATACGTGTCCATGCCAGATCAAGTTGTGGTGGTTGTTAACTGCTAAAAGAGTTCATGCCTGGCAGCTGTGTCTGACTTGCTGCCAAACCATGGGATACATGCACATTTTATCTCAATCACACACACACACGCACACACATACACTAAACACACACTCACTAAACTCATACATACACACACACACACATACACACAACACACACACACGCACATCCTTTCTTTCTAATATCTATGTGTATCATTTTCATTGATGAACATTCTTCATCACATACACTCATAAAAAATAAACACACACACATCCACAATCAGATCACCCAATAGTTTACTTCACATGAAAACGTCATGAGCATTTGACAGTGTTTAAATCACCTGAAAATGGGGGTAGAGTGCCCTTTGAAGTCAACAGAGGAAAATGAATATCAAAAGGTGAAGAATGCTTATTTCATTATTTCTCAAAGGTCTCACACGTACACACTGTCTGCGGTAAAGACAGGTGGTCGGAACAAAATTTCAACTCCATGAGACTTGTATGGTTAGAACTGGTTTTCTGTCACCAGCCAACACAGCCAGTCAGGGAGATACTGATGAAGACGAAGACTTGTTCAATGAAAACAGTTTGGCCTTGGCCCCTTTACACCAAATGGTTATGCCCAGTACCTTGAAGGTTTCGAATTTGTTGCAAAACTGTTCTTGTTGGGAGTGAATGCCCATGATGGTGAAGCTACACTTTCAGCACCAAAAAAGAAAAAAAGTTCATTTCACTTTAACGCCAACTCCTGAAAATTCTTACCAGAATTATGATTTCCCTTAGATTTCTATAAAAAAAAAAAAAAAGGATATGAATAAACACTGCTCCAGGATGGATCTGAAATACTGGATTGAGTACAGAAAACCGCTACTTCTTGAGTACGCCAAATAAATAAATGATTGTAACAAAATTTGTTGGAAATCTAAATTTTATTATTAAAAAAAAAAATCATCCAAGTACATGACATCAAAACGCAGCCCAGATCAACTGATAACATAAAAATAACAGCAACAAAAAAAAAAAGAAAAAAAAAGCGGTATCACATTCGCAAATGAAATTCATGAAATGACAAGAATCAACGAGTTTCTCAGTCTCTCTCTCTCTCTCTGCCTTTTTCTCTTCATCGTTGTCATACACAAGATATAGCGTTGTCCATCCTGCACAACTGAACAACATGAGCATCAAGTACAACCTAACAACTAATGCCGTGTTCAGGGGCGATGGACCTCAATCTGTTGGTAGCCTTCACAGAGGAAAACAAGTGCAGGCAGACCAGTTCTCAGTCGTGACACGCCAGACCCACACAACAAAACCTGTTCACAAAACATGCAATTCAATAGTTCCATTGTCTACCATTTTCATCTTAACCCTCTAAAAACCTTCAACATTCACAGTCTGGACAGCTTCTCCGGCATAAATGAAAGGGATGCTTTATCTAAACCCTAGTCTCTCAAAAACAGTTTGACCAAAAGACCAACAATTTCATAGGATTATTGCAAAATAATCATGTATTAAAAATGTTATGCCAAAAGATGCACTAACGAATGTGTAATGCTTTGAGAAAACCAAACATTATTTCTGTGTCTCTGTCCATACATATCACAAACCAGTTGAAATAACAATGTACAAATCTCAAAGCAAATGTAATTAAAACTTCAAAGTGAAAAATGCAGCTTTCCTCAGATTATTACATGTACATGTCTAAAAAGTCGAAATACGTGTCACACACATATCCTCCTTCCGTGATCAGATGAGAACCAGTTCTTTCAAGGTGACATGGCCGTTGGCACACACATACCCAATTTCACAGCAAACACAGCACAAATAAGATGCAAGTCAGAGGGAGAGAACAGGCGCAACAGATCATGCTGGGGTTTCTCATATTTCTATCTAATTCCCCCACCCCCCTTCTACCATCTCCACCCTACTCCATCATAAGCACCATGCAACAAACTGAGACACACAAACATGCGTCCTTCCAAACCACAAAACTTGGTTTCCCCCTTATCATGAATTGATTCTGAACATTGTACAACTTGGTTTCTCCTGTCTAATATATTGATTCCAAACAAATTTAAACAATTTGCGAATGGCTCAGTTCCAATTCCTAAATGGAACAAAATTTAAGAGTAAACATGAGTGGATAACTTCATTTTCAGACCTGTTTACCAAAAATTTGTGTACCTGTAACATCTCAGACAAAAACCTGTACTTTAAAAGAAAAAAACTGTAATTTTCATAATCCCAATACTTTCGCAACTTTCGAAGATTTGGAAGAGACGGCCGTTGGCGCATAAGACCGCTTCATCGCCATCTTTGACAAAGTGAACGATGCAAGGCACGCTGGGAAATGTCTCCTTTCTGCTTTTGACCAAAACGGTAGCAGACAAAACCTCAACAATTTTTTTTTATGATCCCCACCCCCCCCATTAATATTTGTTCTTTGCCGTAATTCCTGTAATTTCGATTTTTTTCCATAAAAATTACGGCAAAATCGTAAGGTTAAACAGGTCTGCATTTTGCACAGAAAATTCCTTTTTCTTTTGAAAGTTCACTTTTGGACTACGTTCACTTCTAGAATAACAAAAAACAAAAAAACAAAAAAAGATTTCTCCATTGTGAGTTCACTTTTGTACTGCGTGCCAAGTTCTCTAGTTAAAGTTCACTTCGGCACTGAAAGTCAAATTCTCAACTGAGAATTCACTTCTATGGAGAAGTTCACTTCTGCACAAAAAGCTCATTCCTGCACAATGTTCTTGCCTTTCTTTTTCTTTAAAGCTGGAAATAAACATTTCAAAAAGGAAAATTTAGGTGGGGCTATGAGAATAAACAGCTGATAAAAGGATGGGTCAAATCCTGCTCACATAGTGTAATAATCAGTTAAAGGCACATAACTCCAAACCAATGCTGGCTGCACAGCCTTGCACACAGCACACACACAGACCACATGCACACAGAATCAACACACACACATTCCCTCCCAAAAGGAAGTTCCATGCTTACTCTCTGACCCTCACCTGCTACGTTGGCATAAAACAGAAATGTACAACGCAAATCAACACTGAATCAAGATCTTCCCAACCTTTTTATCTTGAGCAACACTACCCATATCACAAACATAAATATTCGTGCAATGCTGTTGGTCAAATAATCACCAAAATGTAACCATTTTTCTAGAGCCACATTACAAGGTCCCATTTTCTGCTTTCTCTCTCAGACTGCTCCGGATCCTGATTTCCGACCCTGCAGTGAAAATGTGGAATTCTACATCAGGTGCTCATTTTTGTTTAATAACTGGCTTCTTTTTTTTCTTTTTTTTTTTTGTAGATTGATTAAAGTTCATTTTGCTCTTGTGTACATATACACACACTATGCAAAAACTGATTGCACACACGCACACAAAATTCCACTTCTGCTGCATAATGATGTCTGTTTACCTCTGTGACACTTGCCTTTCACAGTACCCTGGAGACGGATCCCCGGGCAGAGAATCATGGCACGGGGGCTGTACCAGACAAGCTTCCAGCATCTGACTGTTGCAGGGAATGGTTCTCGTTTACCTACATACATCCTGACTTGACACCTGGCATAGTTGTTCGTCCTATGCTTTGTATGCAGGATGCGCATACCTTTCCTGAAGCAGTATGTTCCATCCAGAGCCGGGACTCTTCTCTCCGGGGCCGCTTTAAGCATCCAGCCTTCACATCCTTGCAGGAGAATGGAGACAACCAAGGACTCGTAGAGTCTCCGCTTCACTGGAAAGCTGACAGATGTGCTCTCCTGGATCACGCCAAGTCTTACCATGACAGATCCAGTGATGATAAGTCTCGTTTTGGCCTCTTTCACTGAGCTGATTTATCTACTGACAAAATAGATTTTACCTTGTAAAGGATATTGAGCGGTTTGTCTTTACAGTAGATTTCCCCTTGTAAAGGATATTGAGTGGTTTGTCTTTACAGTAGATTTCCCCTTGTAAAGGATATTGAATGGTTTGTCTTTACAGTAGATTTCCCCTTGTAAAGGATACTGAATGGTTTGTCTATACAGTAGATTTCACCTTGTAAAGGATACTGAATGGTTTGTCTTTACAGTAGATTTCCCTTGTAAATGATATTGAATGGTTTGTCTTTACTGTAGATTTCACCTGTACAGGATACTGAGCGGTTTCTCTTTACAGTAGATTTCTCCTTGTAAAGGATATTGAATGGTTTGTCTTACAGTAGATCTCCCCTTGTAAAGGATACTGAATGGCTTAAGGACTTCCTCCCATCTACGTCGAGGAAACGGTTCTGTGCCGGCTGCACACCGGCCATTCGTATTTTACCCATTCGTATTTTACCCATTCGTACATTATCTTATCTTATCTTACCTTGTACAGGATACTGAGCGGTTTGTCTTTACAGTAGATTTCCCCTTGTAAAGGATATTTAGCGGTTTGTCTTTACAGTAGATTTCACCTTGTAGAGGATACTGAGTGGTTTGTCTTTACAGCAGATTTCACCTTGTAGAGGATACTGAGCGGTTTGTCTTTACAGTAGATTTCACCTTGTAGAGGATACTGAGTGGTTTGTCTTTACAGTAGATTTCACCTTGTACAGGATACTGAGCGTTTGTTTTTACAGTAGATTTCACCTTGTAGAGGATACTGAGCGGTTTTGTCTTTACAGTAGATTTCCCTTGTAAAGGATATTTAGCGGTTTGCCTTTACAGTAGATTCCTTCCCCTTGTAAAGGATATTTAGCGGTTTGTCTTTACAGAAAAAAACCCCATGGCATTCAAATACAGGTCATTTCTAAGACGGCTGGCAGAGTCACGATGGAAACAGGAATTCCCAACTAATCTGTGAGAATGACATGGCGAGATCTTTTTCAAGTGATGAGGGCAACAGATGTTTTCAACCGAGCTGCTCTTCAGCCTACACATCCTGTGGCCTTGCCATCCACATAGTCACTACAGACCAAACGTTTTCTCCACTGAAAATTCTACTCTAGCGCTTGTGTGATTGATATACGACCATGTGTACCAGTGTATGTCTGCATACGCATGCTAAACAGGAACTGCTGAACTGGACAAAATCAAAGGCAAACATATGTTCTTAATTTTCCCAAAAAAACAATTGAGCATACCTTTCAGTAAAATAAACAAACTGAAACACTCTGTTTATCCATTTTCTTTGAAGGGGGGGGGGGGGGGGGGGGGGGTGGTAAGAAGCTGAGATTGTGAGAGAAAGGTGAAAAAGGTTTGGGTTAATCACCAAAATTTGGGGTTGGTCAACTAATACTGCTAGGACTCAACAATTCATTGGTGTTAACCAAATATTTGGTTTTCTATTTCGAGATAAAGTATACTCAATTGCAAGAAAAAAATTGGCTGTCCAAATTCAAATCTGCAGAGGCATTACACACACACACACACACACACACACACACACACACACACACACACACACACACCTCAAACACGCACATTATGCAGAATTTCAATTCATCAAAAATGTACATTTGTCCATCCCAAATATGCATCCAACATAAAGTAAGAAATGAAAAAAAAAAAACGGCCTAAAAAAAGAAAAAAAAAAGGACTGAGCAAGCACCATCCCTACACACCAGACAGCAATTATATGTCTGCAACACTGCTCACAACGTGCTCAAGGCATGGGGACGTTGAAGAACTTTTTCTTGCAGTTGAAGTACTCGTTGAGTCTGGTTATGGAGTACCTGAAAAGAAGATGACGACTTTCCAACAAACAGCGCTTTGCATAAAAATCTGTGATTGTTCAGGCAAAGGTTGTGCACATGCTTGGGTGAATGCATGCTTTGTATGGGGGAGAGAGAGGGGGAGTGTATGTGAATACTTGTTGCGAAGTCAGTGTGAGCCACTGCTGTGCAAACTCTTCCTTTCTGACATGAGAGACTGATGTGAGGTTTGATGTTATCTGCCTGTGGTCCCATTCCCAAACAACTGTGAAGAAAGCCACCCAGCTAAAAAAAAAAAAGAACTTTTTAAAAAAGTTGTCAGAGCAACATATTTTTTTTCTTTTAAACCGATTTCACAGCATGAAGTCAAAACGGCATTATAATCTTGAAATCCTCTTTAGCACTGTCTATGGTAATGCGTGTACCAGTATGACTACACACTGGCCAAGCGACTGGTCCAGGTTAAACAACCATGACCCCACGACTGCTTTCTCCACTGACTGCAGATCTCTGCTGCAGGGATTTCAAAACAGCAGAAGCGAACAGCAGCTGAAAAACAACAACAAAAAAGCCTTCCATGATCTTTCAAGACGATCCACCATTGTCTCTTTGTATGACTGCATCATTAACCCGTTCAGTGCCTCACAATAGTACAAACAAAGGTGTTCCCAGGTGCCTGGGAAATCTCATGATAATTAACAAAAAATTCTAGCTCAGAAACTACAAAAGATAGAAAAATGAAATCAATATCATTTTTGAAGGAAATTGAATGAAGATTTTGAATCTGGGCTTCTTTTGTTTTAATTTTGATAATAAAAAAGTATTTAGGCTTTTAGATTTGGATAGATTTTTTTGCACGATCAAAAACATATGTATTTACCACATCCAAACAAGAACACACGACAAAAAAGTTGAAAATAAAGTTTGTATTGTCACACTACACCTGTAAATGAAAGTAAAACAGTTTGGAAGTCTATCAAGACGCTCACACTCGATGCAGACTGACCAGTCCACGACCACGCCCCCCCTCTCCCCACCACGCCCCCTTGCTGACTTCAACCCTCTCTTTCACCCCTCATCTTCCCCTACCTTTCCGTCTGCACTGTGTCACGCCGCGAGCAGGCCACGCTCCCTCTCGCGCTGATTTTCACATCACTGGACACCAGCACGCAGTGCAGAGTACACACTAGGCTAGCTCGTTCGACGCTGTCAGCTGAACACACACTGAGGTCACAGAGCCCTACTCAATAACTGACGAACATGGTCGGCAATTCCATCACTATCATCATCTCACCTTCATGCTCGAGTGAGTCGTTGAATAAAAGATTATTGTCTTTGTCAAAAATCATCAGCAGAGCCTGCTCAGCTGTGTAAATACATTGATTTGGTCGCTGGGTTTGTCGAAGGTTGCGCCGCCATCTTTGCAAGCGAGACGAAGTGCTGGCTGGTCATCCAGTCAGTGATGAGAATAAATGGGCTTTCCCCTCACGTGTGGTCATTTACATATTATTTTAAGACTACAGACATATAAGGCTTTCTACGCAAACTCTATTTGAGTCCGTTGATAGAAATAGTACCGAATGAAAATTCAAGAAAAATGCATGACGTCAGGAGACGGCCCATAGGCACTGGAAAAGCACTTTTATCACCGCGTCAGCTGACCGACTAAAGGCACTCAACGGGTTAAGATTCAACACAATCAGACTGTGGTACCCCGTGACCTGGAGTTCATGTTTTCTCATATTTCTCTCCCCACGCAATGTCCTGATCCCTTTCTGGTGAGAAGATGCACTGGTTCCAGAAATGGCCATTACTAAAAAATAAAAATATAAAAAAAAAGAAGAGAGATCACTCCCAAGACACAACACCCCCTTCCTCCCCTCTACCAGCTTTCCTAATAGTTGTGAACATACTAATCCAGTAGATGTTTACCTGTTCACCATCCTGTCTCGTGGAGGAAAGACTCGCGTCCTATTCAGCCACAGGCAGCCTTGGCGGTGATACACTTTGACCTTCACCTTCTTGACCACTGATCCCTTGGCTTCATCGGTGGTGCTCTTTGCTCACCCAGTCTAGAGTTCTGGGGGCGAGGGTGGGGGTGGGGTTATTCCCCTGAACTGCTGACATTTATTTCAACGTGTGATTGTCTTCGCCCGTATATGTTCGCGCTTGTCGCTGTTCAGTTTGTCCTTGGGGTTGTCTGCAGTTTCTGAGTGTTCCTCCCATTCCATGCAGGTTCTTTAACAGGAAGAGTGGTTTGGTGATCAAAGCGGATGAGCGGCCACTAACGCAAACAGTGTCTTAAGAGAAAGATTCCAGTATGGTGGCTGAATTGTTAGAACGTTCGACTCTCATTCTCAGAGCGGCAGGTTCAACCCGTAGCCGTGCCTGGAGAGTGAAGACTGGGACTGATCTCCCTCTCCCTGTCACGCCATGTGCAGATCCCATAGTTACTTATCTCCCTCCGTGTGTCTACATAGGGCACAACACAGCATACTCATGTTACAGACACCACAGCCCACGTCAACATTCAGAAACATGATATACCCAGCATGCAGCAGGACACTTGGAGAGGAGACACTCACGACAAAAGTCTCCATTGAAATGTTATGGGGAACTCTTTTAAAAAGGAGAAAAAAAAAAGGAAAAAAAAGTAACAACATTGCTGCTTATGTGTCTGGTTTCAACACACCTGCTAATCATTTGTTGTGGGATGAGAGATGACAAAGAGATACAATGAGGAGTGAGACAGACAAAGACATACAGAGAGAGAGAGAGTGAGACAGACAAAGACAGAGAGAGAGAGAGAGAGTGAGACAAAGACATAGAGAGAGTGAGACAAAGACATACAGAGAGAGTGAGACAGACAAAGACATACAGAGAGAGAGAGAGAGAGAGTGAGAGAGAGACAAAGACATACAGGAAGAGTGAGAGAGACAAACACATACAGAGAGAGGGGAGAGAAGAGTGAGACAGACAAAGACATACAGAGAGAGAGAGTGAGGCAGACAAAGACACAGAGAGAGAGTGAGACAGACAAAGACATACAGAGAGAGAGAGAGTGAGACAAAGACATACAGAGAGAGACAGAGACAAAGACATACAGAGAGTGAGAGAGAGAAAGAGAGAGAGTGACAAAGACATAGAGAGAGAGTGAGACAGACAAAGACATACAGAGTGAGAGAGTGAGACAGACAAAGACATAGAGAAAGAGAGTGAGACAGAGACATAGAGAGAGAAAGAGTGAGACAAAGACATACAGACAGAGAGAGAGGAGTGAGACAGACAAAGACGGAGAGAAAGTGAGACAAAGACATACAGAAAGAGAAACTGAGAGAGAGGGACAGATAGAAAGAGAGACAGACAGACAGAGACAGACAATGACAGAGAGAGAGAGAGAGAAACAGAGAGAGAAAGAGAAACAGAGACAGAGAGACACACAGTCATTTTTACAAAAGACACTTACTGGAGAAAGTCGAAGTCAATGGAGGAATTCTTGGCCTGGATCAAAGCCCACAGCCCCCAGAAGAAATGGGCAGCCTGCAGTACAACAGAGAAAACAGGAACGCTGATCACTCTTTTCCCTGTGTTTCGTCAGTTGCCTTTTGCCTGCATGCTTCAGATGAGACAATGGCGGCAGCAAAGCTCAAACAACTCATGGTCTAACACAGCTCTGTATAAATCAACTGGAACACTAAACTGACACATGCACGCACACACTCACACACACACACACACACACACATGCTGAACATACTACATTTAAAAAAATTTTTTACAAGAGCGAAAATACACAATTCATATTCATCCTGGCTCACTTCCCTTTCTGTTGCTGCGCTGAAGGCCTTAAATTTGAAAGGATAAAGCCCTAGACCTGATGGCCGCTGTACACATGTTACAGGTTCACCGTGTGTAGGGGCAGAGCCAACAGCCGACCACCTGGCCTCTACTCACATGAGCACATACACTGGCTTGCACGCATGAACTGTGAGAGGTTCACCGTGTTCATGTCCCAGCCAACAGCCGACCACCTGGCCTCTACTCACACAAGCACATATGTTGGCTTGCACGCACAGCCGCTGCACGTCCAGGTCCGTGACCTCATCCCGGGCCCTGCCCCTGGCCTCAAAGTCAGACTGCAGGTAGCGCCGCAGCCACTTCAGCTGGTAGTCTTTGTCAGGGTACAGGCTGTAGTCCACCTCGTCGATTCCTGAAATCCAGGGGAAATTCTGTTTTATGTTATCATGTTTAAGTGGTTGGGGGGGGAGGAGGGATGGTGTGTGTGTGGTTGTGTGTGTGTGTGTGTGTTGTGTGTGTGTGTGTGTGTGTGTGTGTGTTGTGTGTGTGTGTGTGTGTGCGTGGTGTGGTGTGGTGTGGTGTGTGTGTGTGTGTGTGTGTGTGTGTGTGGTGTGGTGTGGTGTGGTGTGGTGTGTGTGTGTGTGTTGTGTGTGTGTGTGTGTTGTGTGTGTGTGTGTGTGTGTGCGTGGTGTGGTGTGGTGTGGTGTGTGTGTGTGTGTGTGTGTGTGTGTGTGTGTGGTGTGTGTGTGTGTGTTGTGTGTGTGTGTGTGTGTGTGTGTGTGTGTGTGGTCCATCACCTCTAAAGGGACACTGCGTGTCAGATCAGCCGCTTCTTGATTGTAATGGGAGGGAAAACTTACAAAAAATACTTTTCTAATGATCGTCAGATTGGCCATTTTCAAATCATAATGGGAGTGGATACTAAATGAATTCTCTTTCTAATGATTGTCAAATTGGCCACTTATAGATTGTAATGAGATTGGAAACTTTAAAAAATCATCCTTCTAATGATTGTCAAACTGGCCACTCACACATTGTAATGGGATTGGAAACTTGAAAAATTCTCTTTCTAATGATTGTCAGATTGGCCACTTATAGGTCGTAATAAGATTGAAAACTTGAAAAATTCTCTTTCTAATGATTGTCAGATTGGCCACTTATAGGTCGTAATAAGATTGAAAACTTGAAAAATTCTCTTTCTAATGATTGTCAAATTGGCCACTTATTGATCATAATGGGAATGGAAACTTAAAAAAAAATCTTTCTAATGGTTGTCAAACTGGCCACTTATAGATCATAATGGGAATGGAAATTTTTAAAAATCATCCTTCTAATGATTGTCAAACTGGCCACTTAAAGTTTGTAATGGGAATGGAAACTTTGAAAAAAAAAATCTCCTATCAAATTGGCTAATCATAAATCATAATGGTAATGGAAACTTCTTAAAAATCTCTTTCTAATGATCGCCAAATTGGCCACCTTCAGATCGAATGGGAGTGGAAACTTAAAAATTCTCTTTCTATAATTGTCAAATTGGGCATTTTAAATCAAAATCGTTGTGGAAATTAAGAAAAAAAAAATCTTTTCCAGTGATCATCAAATTGGTCACTTTTCATCATAATGGAGGTGGAAGTGTTAAAAAAAATCTCTTTCTAATGATTGTCAGATTGGCCACTTTTTTAATTAACAAAATGGGAGTGGAAGTTTTAAAAATTCTCTTGTTAATCATCATCAAATCAGCCACTTTAAGATCAATAATGGGGACAGAAGCATAAAAAAAAATCTCTTTCTAATGATCATCAAATGGCCTCCCTTCTCAGATCATAGTGGTGGGTGATAGTGGAGGTGAGCTGCCCCCCCCCCCCCCCCTCTCCACAGCCCCCCCCTTCCCTTTTTCATGACATGGAAATACCTTGTGTCCTGAACACAAAGTGCTGTCTCCACATCAGTACACCTGGATCAACAGTCAACCAATGCCACTTCTTTCCTTTCTTTACACAGACTGGTGATTTAAGATGGAGAGAAAGGGGGAAGGAAGCAACAACAACAACAACAAAAGTCTCATTCATGCCACTGTACAAAACAAAAAAAAAAACACTGTAAATTCAAATCAATCGTGAATTTAAAATCATCCGAACAGAGAAAAGAATAAGACATTGTCCAATGATATTTGACTACCTCATTCACATTCCGAGTACGATGCAAGATGCATGAAAACATGTTGTGAGAGCAGCTGTAGGAACAATATGTCCATAAATCCGAGTTGCTTTTTACTCTCTCTCTCTCTGCATATCTCTCTCTAAGCTATGCTGTACCTCACTGTGTATTGGATCTAGGCTGTACTCTCTCTGTCCCTTAAAAAAAAGCTGTATTCCCCTCTCTATGTTGCTAAGCTGTATTCTCTAAAGAAGCTAAGCTGTATTTTCTTTTTATGACGCCAGCTGTATTCTCTATGAAGCTAAGCTGTATTCTCTCTCTATGAAGCTAAGCTGTATCCTCTCTCTATAAAGCAAGCTGTCTTCTCCCTATATGAAGCTAAGCCCGATCCTCTCTATAAAGCTAAGCTGTATTCTCCCTCTATGAAGCTAAGCTGTATCCTCTCTCTATAAAGCTAAGCTGTCTTCTCCTCTATGAAGCTAAGCGTATCCTCTCTATAAAGCTAAGCTGTATTCTCCTCTATGAAGCTAAGCTGCATCCTCTCTCTATAAAGCAAAGCTGTCTTCTCCCTCTATGAAGCTAAGCTGTATCCTCTCTATAAAGCTAAGCTGTATTCTCCCTCTATGAAGCTAAGCTATATCCTCTCTCTATAAAGCTAAGCTGTCTTCCCCTCTATGAAGCTAAGCTGTATCCTCTCTATAAAGCTAAGCTGTATCTCTCTCTCTGTCTCTCTGAAACAAAGCAGCATTTTGTAGACCAGTCTCTGCAGTGCCGAGTCTTTTTAAGAAAACTGCTTCAATCATTCTAAGTAAAACAAATGTTTTTAAAAAAAATGGTAATAGTAACAGCTTCTCCACAGTAATGAAAACAAATATTCAAAGTTGATCAACAATTTTCCACAAATCAAAAACTGCAAAAAAATCAAAGAACAAAACCCCAAAAAATCCAAACACACCTTACCTGCATATTCGCAGAAGTGATTCCCAATGTCGTACGCTTCGTAATTCAGGAAGGCATACTCGTAATCTATAAAGTGAACAGTCTCTGAAACAGAAACAACAGAACTCATATAACAACCTCAGCTATCTTCCCACTGACACAAAACTAAGCGTCTTCTACTCAAAAAAAATGTGAGAGGCGCTTCCACCAGTTCATTTTAAAACACAACAGTACCAAAATGAACAGAACAGGTCACAAGGTGATGGTTTACGTGGCCACAAAGAAACCAGAAATGCACTAAACTGTGACACTGGGACAACTTACGTGCAACTTATGTAGATTGTCATTAATATATACAGGTAACAAGTGCAACTTATGTAGATGTCATTAATATATACAGGTAACAAGCAGACATCTATCGGAGTAATTAGCACACATTTATAAGTTGTGCGCTTGCATGTAAAGAACAAAACAGTGAAAACCCAAGTGGTAGACCAACAGGGAGAAATGTCGAAAAGGAAGTATGCCAACGCAAGTGGATGGAACTCTTCTTCGCGCCCTCTGCAATATTGTGAAATCTACCGCTCAATTTGACCTTCAACCTGCAGGTCTCTACCCAGCAACTACTTACAGCTGCTCTTACAGCAGTTCCAAGAAGAAGGCAGAATGACTAACAATTGGGATCTTCACAGGGACAGCATTTGTAGGGAGGCAAAAGAAAAATGTTAGAGAACATTAAAAAAAAAAAAATTTAAAAAAAGTCTTTAAAGGGAGGGAATCCTACTGCCAAAGCTCTTTACTAGGAGGGTTTTTTTTTTTTTGTGTGTGTACTGAAATAATGCAGCCAACAAATGCAAATATGTTCAAATTCAGCAAATCAAACACACAAGCTAAAAATATACCTAGCAATCTCAGATGGTATTTTTCATAAAGACATGGTTCTAGATGACACCAAAACTTTTCCTTTGGTTTATTTAGTGTCTGTTTCCCCGAAGATGGAGTATGGCTGCCTGAATGGCGGGATAAAAAACGGTCATACACACAAAACTCCACTGCCTGTCTATACAGGCAGTGTCCGCAGGAGTATCAGCCTGCGTACGCAGAAAGAAAGAAAAGAATTTAGTGTCTGTGTTTTGTTTGTTGTGTGCTTTGGTACTGTACAAGGCAAGTACCGAAGTCTTCAACTGGCTCCCCGAAATGCTTCCCAGTTACCTACTTCCCTCCCTGCGTCCAGTTCCACCCAGACTAACCTTTAATCTTCACCACCCCTGCCCCCTCCACACATACATATCCTACCCCCTCCCCCCTCTCACCCCCCCCCCCCCCAACACTTTAGCCCTGATGTTTCATCTCACTCTTTTTCTCATTGAAGATGATGTTCTTCAGCAGCAGGTCGTTGTGACTGAACACGATGGGCATTTTCAGATCCTCCAGCTTGGCGCAGATCTCGTTCAGTTCTGTCTGCAGCGCTGACCGACTGGGAACGTCCTGGACGTACCTGTGGCCAACCCACAGCATCTTCTGTGGTTAAACATGAACATCCATCTGCTGAAACACTTTTGCTATGATGATACTAGATGTGTGCCATTCTGTTGGCTTCTCGTTTTGTGTAGATCACTGTGTATCATCTTGAACAAAGATGCTTCTTAAAAAAATCTAAAAAGAGTTTCCAGCTTATCCACATAAACTCGAGGTAAAAATCGTTCTGTTAACAACGAAAGGATGGAGTACCTGTTCCATTCCTATGAAACAACATCCAAATAAATACCAAAAAAATAATTTTCTTCCATTAATATTGAAAACAGGGAACACTGGTTCCATTCCTATGTAACAAAGCTTCTGGGTGAGGTTGTGCACATGAATTTGAAGCAAAAGGTCATTGCTATTTGATGATCAACTGAGTTTAAAAAATAAAATAAAAACGCACAAAAAAGTCGGCATGCAAAACTGTAACCAAGAGTTCAATTCAATCCATCTGAGAAATGCCTTCTTGTAAAGCTGCAAGCATCATTCAAACATTTTGACCGCCCGTTTCCATGCCAACGACATAACACAGCAGCACAGATGACATGGCATGGAGAAGTAAATGTGGGAATGGTTTTTCAACAACATTGCATCAATTCATGCCTGTCTCTCTCATACTCATGATGTGACTTCACTGGACACACACACACCCACACACACACTCACTCACACACACACACACGCTCCCACACATACGCACAACACACATATATATGCATACACACACACACACACACATTCACTGAACTGAACTGAAACCATTTATTGTCAGATTAACCATAGGTTGCACTGACATTTTAAACAAAATAAATAACGCAAATTCAGAAAAGTGAGTTAAAAATGTACAGATAAAAAAAAAAAAGACACACACACACACAAACATACACAAACGCACACATACACACACACACACACACACAAGCGTGCGCGCACATACACACACACACACATGCACATACACACACACACGCACATACACACACACACAACACACAACACACACACACACACATACACACACACACACACACACACACACACACACAGAGTGATGCACACACACACACACACTGACATTCACTTACGGCAGAAAGATTTTTAACAAAGTTTCTGGTGCGTTTGTAGACGATGTCATTTAACGAGATGTGTGAAAGTTTTTTTTTTTTTTTTTTTTTTTTTTTTTTAAATTTAAAATGACTGGTGAGTTGATTTTAACGTGGTGACAGCCCTGATGTGGCCCTTTGCGGTCGGCTGGGCTATAAGCAACACTATCTTATTTTATCTTACTGACATTCACTGAACTGAACTGAAACCATTTATTGTCAGATTAACCATAGGTTGTACCGACATTTTAAACAAAATAAATAACACGAATTCAGAAAAGTGAATTAAAAATAAATAGGTTAAAAAAGAACAAAATAACACACACACACACACACAAACATACGCACACACACATACACACAACACACACGCGTGCACACACACACAAACATACGCACACACACAACACACACGCGCGCACACACACACACACACATACACACACACAGTGACACATACACACACACACACACAGTGACACACACAGTGACACACACACACACAGTGACGCACACACACGCGCACACACACACACACACACACAGTGACACTCACTCACACACACACACACACACACACACACACACACACACACGCACACACACACACACACATACACCAGCCGCCGTGGCGAAGTGGTTAGCGTCGCGGACTCCCGGCTGGGAGGTCATTGGGTTCGAATCCCATCAGAGTCATGTGGGTTTTTTCTGCCCCGACCGGCTCCTACCCAGAGTTGAGTTTGCTGCGGACTCAGTTGGGAAGACTGGGACCACACAGTCGAGTTTCATCCACTTAATGGATGCGTTTCTGAGAGTGTTGATCAAATTTCATGACCAACACTGCAGGTGCCTGTATCTCTCGGGCCTGGTTGACGCCAGGATATATTATGAAAGGAAGCGTAGAGTACAGTCCTGTCATGTAGTCTCAGACCGAAATGGAAATCCGTAGCATCATCTTAATCATCCTCATTCCCATTGATCAGCATTAAAAAAAAAGTCTCAAATTCTGTGGCCCTTCATGCCCTGCTCTCATGGTGACCTCAATTTCGATGTCCTCTCTGCGTCTGTGGCCTTGGTTTGCTTCCGTCGGGGTCACCGGTATCGGCGAGTCCATGGGGGCTGTCGTTGGATGGACGTGGTGGCGCCCTCCGGAGGGAGAGCTCACTCACGCCGGCTCCGCGACTAAGCAATTATTGTCGTCAGTAAGGGGCTTAGTAGGTGGTGTCCTGCGTATGTTAGATCAGAACAGGCGCCACTGAACACCACCGAAGTGACTCGGCAGCAGTGCAGTGTCTCCTTCGGTGGGTTGCCTCTTGACGACTTGACATTGACTGCTCCCAGTGGATTGCTGGTGCCGGGCTGCGGCGGGGCCAGCCGGGCTGTGGCTGTGGACGGGGTGTCGGAATGAGCGGTGTGGGTGCACTGCCTCTGAGGTGGTGCAGAGGTCGGGACAGCAAAAAAAAACAAACAAAAAAACAAAAACACACACACACACACATACACGCGCGCGCACACACACACACAGTGACACACACACACACACACACACACACAGTGACACACACACACACACACACACACACACACACATACACGCGCGCGCACACACACACACAGTGACACACACACACACACACACACAGTGACACACACACACACAGTGACACACACACACAGTGACACACACACACACAGTGACACACACACACACACACAGTGACACACACACACACACAGTGACACACACACACACACAGTGACACACACACGCAATCAGCCCACCTGGCCTGCTTCTCCTTGTCGTCAAAACACTGGGGAATCATGTCCAGGTATCTCTGAGTTTTAGCAGGATAGACAGACTTCCGCTGGCATGGAGGCTGGCTCTTGTCTGGGTTGACCCTGTGCAGTCGGACCATCTCTTCAGCTATCAACCTGCAGCAGAAGAATAAAGTTTGGTGGGTTTTTTGGGTTGTTTTTTATAGATCAACACGATGCCCCCAAATTTATACTAAGTGAAGTCACAATGCACCAGATTTAAACTGTTTGAAGTGTTGGAGACCATATCCAGTTACAACAGAGAGAATCCTGGGTAAAATGTTGATTTTCATTCTATGAATTAATCATTTAGGTCTAATTTTTTTTTTCAACTACTTCCCATGATAAAAAGATATGGTGGATCTACACGGAAAACAAACTGGGTTTATGAAGGAAAAAAAAAAGGTTTTGTTGTTGATGTTTGCTGTTGTCGTTATTATCTTAAAGACCTGATTACCAGGTTTTTCATCAGTTCATAAACCCACTTTATAAGCCAGCAAAGTACTCTACAAACAAACACACACACACACACACAAACACACACCACACACACACACACACACACACACTCGACCAAACGGAAAACAGCTTTACACGTAAAATGTCCTGAAAATAACTCTGCAGTAATGTATGCCCCCCCCCCATCCCAAAAAAAGAAAACCAGCTGCATAACAGGCATAAAACCTTTTTAGTATCTTTTCACACAGCTGCGGTATCCGCACGTAATCAAAGTTGAGGGTATTTCCCTGCACAGGCCTCAGTCAACAGATCAGCCAAAAGGCGTGGAAATACAAGCAAGACCCCTTTTTCACGAGGACAGATTCATTAAAGGGCGGCAGCAGATATTGCATTCTATAAATATTTACCGCACTTCAAAAAGAGGAAAGTCACAGCCGCCATGGTTTAGTGATGGCGTGGGCTTGGCTGGGATCAAGGATTCCAAATGACAGTCGGTGGGGGAGGCCGCACAAGTTCTCTGCCATGCAAGCACTTAAACTATGATTTTGCAAATTTTTATAAAGTAATTATGATGACTCCACCGAATAACGTGGTCAAACGAATCACAAGACCAAACACGACGCGTTTCGAGCTCTTAGGTCTTTTTCAGGCAAGACACACAACACACAGGACAAGGAAAATGAAGAACGAGCAATCACTTATCTTTGTTGAATTTGGCGCAAGATCGAGTTTCATTCAACGACCATCTTGCGCCGAATTCTACAAAGATAAGCGATCGTTCATTCTTTGTTTTTGTTGTCCTGAGTGTTGTTTGTCTTCCCTGAAGCAGACCTCAGAGGTCAAAACGCGTCGTGGTTTGTCTTGTGATTCATTTGTCCACGTTATTCGGTGAAGTCGTTACAACTGCTTTTTCATATTTGTTTCGATCTCCGCCTGCAGTCGCCTCGCTTTGTAACTAACTATGATTGTGCAGATTTGGACGGGGAGGGAAGGGGAAGAGGAGGGAGTAGAGGAGCGGGGTGTGGAGTGGGGGTGTATCGGCTCACCGTCTGCTGGGTTTTCATATCGAATGCGAACCACAGTTGTTCCACACCCTAAGTCCATTATGACATGTTTGTGCGGTGAAGGGGAGGGGAGGCGGGGAGGGGGCGAGGGAAGGGCAGGGAAGAAGGAGGGGTAGGGATGTGAATCTAATGGGATGATGCACATTCTGCATCACCCAAACAGTGACGTTTCATTTGTGTGTCAGCAACAAGCAATCATCAGCTCAGGGTCACACACACACTGCATCGAGTGGAAAGGTGGCCCAGTGATTCACACACTTGTCTAGGAATCGAGAGAGTCCCCCCCCCTCCCCCCCTCCCTGTGTGCATGTGTGTGTGTGCGTGTGCATGTGTGTGTGCATGCGTTTATGTGTGTGCGCATGTGTAGGGTGTGTGTGTAGGTGTGCGCATGTGTGTGTGTGTATGTGCACACGTGTGTGCACGTGTGCAAGCATGAATGTCCATGTATGTGCTCTCTAAAAAATGCATTTTTACATTGACAAATGTGCATAAGAAGAGTAACGAATAAATAACGCATGGCATACATTGCCATCTTTGTAAGAAACACTCGGATCACACTGATGCAACTGTTAAGAGATACACAAAGCACGTTTACGGTTTGTGAAAAACACTCAAGCAACTTCAGCCCGAGTGTGTGTACTCAACGTGTGTCACCGTCAAACTGTCACCAGGCCTGCCAAGATGTAGATTCCAACCTTCTCCCCTCACCCGAACCAATCCTGTGACGACAATTACTGGAGGCAGGGGCCCGGCACTCCTCGGCCACTGGAGGCAACATGCCCCACGGGGGGGACTACTCACCACACAAGCTCTGACTCATTCACACACGCAATGAACGAACAACTTGTAAACCAGCAGAGCGCTAAAGGAAAATGTCAAGTCTCCGTCATATCCCACAGTCCTCTTGGCTTCTTTTTTTAAATTTTTTAAAAATTTCATTATATTGTTATTATTATTATTATTCTTTTTAATGTTTGTTTAATAACGCTTTTTTATTTTTTTTTTTTTACACTGAATACTATATCATGTCATGCAGTGCTATGCAAAGCATCCCAATACAAGTATTAACATACCCAAAAACATTACACAAAATAAATGGAATGCAAAATGAAACTCAAATGATGCAAAAAGAATGCAAAATAACACAGAGCAATACTAAAACACAAATACTTTTATCACCATACAACACAACACAAAACAGCACAGAATAATAGTATGCAGTATAACAAAACACAATAACCTAACACAGCACAATACAATATTGGACGATACAATACAGAAAGCTTTTTTGTCTAAACATACACACATACATATACTGCTAGCAATTTAGGAAATCATACAGGTTTTGACATGAAACGCATTGCTTTCAATCTTAAGAGTGTTTGTGCTTGCATGAAGATATTTTACTGATGGGATTGATTTACTATGGATTCTTACACAGGCATTTTACGCCTTTTGTGTGTGTGTGTGTGTGTGTGTGTGTGTGTGTGTGTTGTGTGTGTGTGTGTGTGTGTGTTGTCCTGGACAAATAAAATTGTTATCCTGTTATCCTGCATTTCACACAGTTTTGATAAAGACACATCCACAATAATCATATTCAAGACGTCATCTTCTTGGCTTCTCCTTCTCCCTAACCTCCAAGGGAAGTCACTGTGGGCACCTCACAGAAGACCAGTTCACCAGGTTCCTCCAGGTCTGTGGCTGTGTGAACTCAGTGGGAAGTCACTGGGGCACCTCACAGAAGACCAGTTCACCAGGTTCCCCCAGGTCTGTGGCTGTGTGAACTCAGTGGGAAGTCACTGGGGCACCTCACTGAAGACCAGTTCGCCAGGTTCCCCCAGGTCTGTGGCTGTGTGAACTCAGTGGGAAGTCACTGGGGCACCTCACAGAAGACCAGTTCACCAGGTTCCCCCAGGTCTGTGGCTGTGTTCCAGGGCCGGGGTCTCTGCTGATGGTTTTGCCTGCTCCACTCTGCAATGCTGTCAGTCCCCCACCCCCCCCCCCGTCTTTCCCCCTGTCTCCCTCCTTCAACAGTACCCACCAACAGTGTTGTAGCGAGGCCGCTGGATCTTGTTACTTGCCCTTAACAATGCAGTTTTCTTCTCTTGACTGACGTCAGTGAATGTTCATGCAGTCCTACGTACCGCCTGATGGTTTGGCCCTCTTGTTCATCGGCGATATGATCAGCGTTATCTGATGTTACGCTGAACTGGATGAAGATTGCTCGTTCATTTTTGTTGTCCTGAGTGTTGTGTATCTTGCTTGAAGAAGACCTGAGAGGTCGAAACGCGTAATGTTTTGTCTAGTGATTCGTTTGTCAACGTTTTTTCGGCGCAGCTTTATCAAGAACTTTTCAAATTTCCATGGCCTTTGATTCTTCTTCCCAGATCCCCTGTGCGGGCCCATGTCTTGCATGCATACTGGAAGATGGAGTATGACAGTGCATGCACATTAACTCTTCGTTACCTGAATCCCTTGCCTTTAAATATATCTCCAATACTGCCCGAGAGATATCAAAATTGTTTGACCTCACTGACCCCTCCTTGTGTTTGCTACACTTTGACAGTGCTAGCTGCAGGTTTCTAGCTCTGTTTGTGAATATACTGTGACCTAATAAATACCCCTCCCCCCTCTCCACCCTATGACTGTTACTTTATTCACTGTGTAAGGGTAGTTATCGTGATCTGCATCAAATCTGACAAGTAACTAACTTTAGCAATACATCTGATAAAGCTGATCTTTTTTTTTCATTTGTATTCATGCATTCTTTTCAAAATTTGTTTTTAAATATTGAAAAATGTCTTTCCTCATTAAGACAGTTTTTTAAAAAAAAGTAAAAAATCTGTCCTTGGAATCTGGATTAAAAAAATCTAATGGGTTTGTTCCAGGATCACATTCCATCTCTCCTGCAAGTTTAGTTACAAATCGGTTCAATTGTTTCTGTTTAAGCTTGTGGACAATAACCAGCTGATGAAAGTGAAAACACCACCTTCATATGGAAACAACAATATCAGCAAGGTGATTAAGAATTACTTCCCTTTCTCTCCCCCCCCCCCTCCCCCAATCCTGCCCACCCCTCCCCAGTTCCCCCCCCCCCCCCACCCCCCACCCCGTCCAACCTTCCTAACTCTCTTCCAACGATTAGTCTGGCTGGCTGGCTGGCTGGCTGGTTGAAAACAAGCCCTTCTTACTGATTCAGAGACAATGAAGGAACAGGAAGTGGAAGGGACTGATATGGAGGAGTGACATGAACTGGGCTGAGGCGACTTGGAATGTGACTAAAATCGTACACACCCACACTGAAAATCATAACTGAGACAGTGACATAGAAACAATCAGCGCTGTTGCATCTTGAGACTTTCTTTGACAGTTTCAGCTTCAGGTTCCATTTCCTCGGAGATGGCGTCACAGTTAGGGGAGGGGACTTAACCCACACCACACCGACACTCTCAGTCCTGTGCCAGACTGTGCATTCTGTGTTTCACTAACCAGCCAACCCTGACCAGCAAGGATCACCCTGACATCATCCCAATCACTCACGTGGCCACGGTGTCGTCCCTCACGTTCTTCTCATCCAGCGGCTCCCCTGGGAAGAAGCCGTACGCCATGCCGTTCTGGAAGACCGCGTGCAGCGGAGGACCGCATTTGGCCGCGTAAAGAAGCTTGAAGGTTTGAACCTCCGCTTGTCGGTCGATGATCAGCTCCGTACCCTCCCCGTTCACGCGGATCAAGACCAGGTTGTCGGGATCCGACTTGAGATAGCATCCGACCAGTTTGTTGGGTGATCCCGTCGGTAAAGAACTGGAGGGAGAGAAGAGAGAGGAAAAAAAAAAAAAAGAAGCAGATTAGCATTTCTTTGTATTTTAACTTTGAAAGTGTGCCACAGAATTCAATCATCATTGTTTCAAAGGAAATGAGAACAATGTGCCTGTCTGTGTCCCTCCAACATCCCACCCCCCTCCGCTTGCCTCTCCCCTCCCTTTGTTTAAAATCTAAGGGTCATTTTGTCAATTTCAAGGGTCCACAATCAATTCAAAGAAGCATTATACATGAAAATGTTTATGATATGAAATCTGATGAGAAATCTGACATGCTCGCTGACAAAAAGTGATAATAGAAATGGAAATATTTTGGAATTTGAAGCAATTACTTAGATCCCGACCAAAATGGACAATGAATGTCTGCCCTGCAAGCAACAAGTTGTGCCTCACTTTGACTCTCTGCCGGGAAAGAAAACATCAGTCTTTTTCTGACACAAACTGTGTGTCACTGATCCCCACTTATAACGAAAATATAAAAAAGAAGAAGAAGAAGAAGAAGGTAGAGGAGAGAGAAGAAGAAGAAGAAGAAGAAGAAGAAGAAGGAGAAGGAGGAGAAGAAGAAGAAGAAGAAGGAGAAGAAGAAGAAAAGAAGAAGAAGAAAAAAAGAAGAAAAGAAAGAAAGAAGAAAGAAGAAAAGAAGAAGATGAAGAAGAAGAAAGAGAAAGAGGGGAGAAGAAGAAGAAGAAGAAGAAAGAGGAGGGATGGGGGGGGGGGGGGGGGGGGGGGGGGGGGGGGGGGGGGGGGAGGAAGAAGAAGAGGGAAGGAGGAGAAGGAGGAGGAAAAACACATAGGGAGAAAAAGAGTTGGAAGAAGAGAAAGAAGAGCATCACTGACTCTACTGAAACAGGGCTAGTATTACTGATCCTCACTTAAGAAAAAAAAAGCAAAGAAGAAGAGAAGAGAAATAGAAGATACATCTCTGATCCCCGCTGAAACATTGGTGCATGACTTTGGGCCCTCTCCATAAAATGACAACAACAACGAAAACTGTGCATGACTTTGGCCCTCTCATAAAACGACAACAACGAAAACTGTGCATGACTTTGGCCCTCTCCATAAACAACAACGCAAACTGTGCATGACTTTGGCCCTCTCCATAAAACGACAACAACGAAAACTGTGCATGACTTTGGCCCTTCCATAAACGACAACAATGAAAACGTGCATGACTTTGGCCCTCTCCATAAAACAACAAAGAAACTGTGCATGGGCTTGGCCCTCTCCATAAACAACAACGAAAACTGTGCATGACTTTGGCCCTCTCCATAAAACGACAACGAAAACTGTGCATGACTTTGGCCATCTCCATAAAACAACAACAATGAAAACTGTGCATTACTTTGGCCCTCTCCATAAACAACAACAATGAAAACTGTGCATGACTTTGGCCCTCTCCATAAACAACAACAACAACGAAAATGTGCATGACATTTGGCCCTCTCCATAAAACAAAACAACGAAAACTGTGCATGACTTTGGCCCTCTCCATAAAACAACAACGAAAACTGTGCATGACTTTGGCCCTCTCCATAATACGACAACAACGAAAACTGTGCATGACTTTGGCCCTCTCCATAAAACAACAACGAAAACTGTGCATGACTTTGGCCCTCTCCATAAAAACAACAACAACGAAAACTGTGCATGACTTTGGCCCTCTCCATAAAACGACAACAACGAAAACTGTGCATGACTTTGGCCCTCTCCATAAAACAACAACAATGAAAACTGTGCATGAATTTGGCCCTCTCCATAAAACGACAACAACGAAAACTGTGCATGACTTTGGCCCTCTCCATAAAACAACAACACGAAAACTGTGCATGACTTTGGCCCTCTCCATAAAACGACAACAATGAAAACTGTGCATGACTTTGGCCTCTCCATAAAACGACAACAATGAAAACTGTGGGATGACTTTGGCCCTCTCCATAAACAAACAACGAAAACTGTGCATGACTTTGGCCCTCTCCATAAAACACAACACAACGAAAACTGTGCATGACTTTGGCCCTCTCCATAAAACAACAACAACAACGAAAACTGTGCATGACTTTGGCCCTCTCCATAAAACAACAAACAACGAAAACTGTGCATGACTTTGGCCCTCTCCATAAAACAACAACAACAACGAAAACTGTGCATGACTTTGGCCCTCTCCATAAAACAACAACAACAAAGAAAACTGTGCATGACTTTGGCCCTCTCCATAAAACAACAACAACAATGAAAACTGTGCATGACTTTGGCCCTCTCCATAAAACAACAACAACAACGAAAACTGTGCATGACTTTGGCCCTCTCCATAAAACAACAACAACAACGAAAACTGTGCATGACTTTGGCCCTCTCCATAAAACAACAACAACGAAAACTGTGCATGACTTTGGCCCTCTCCATAAAACAATAACAACAACGAAAACTGTGCATGACTTTGGCCCTCTCCATAAAACAACAACAACAACGAAAACTGTGCAGGGACTTTGGCCCTCTCTATAAAACAACAACAACGAAAACTGTGCATGACTTTGGCCCTCTCCATAAAACAACAACAACAACGAAAACTGTGCATGACTTTGGCCCTCTCCATAAAACAACAACGAAAACTGTGCATGACTTTGGCCCTCTCCATAAAACAACAACAACGAAAACTGTGCATGACTTTGGCCCTCTCCATAAAACAACAACGAAAACTGTGCATGACTTTGGCCCTCTCCATAAAACAAACAACAACGAAAAACTGTGCATGACTTTGGCCCTGCTGGGGAAAAAAAGTGTGCATCGCCTCCACCCTCTCCTGAGGAAAAATATAATGCATCGTTTTGCCTCTGCTGAACAAAAAGAAAATCATCACTTTCACCCCATGTGAAAAAGAGTTATTAACTTTGGTCCCTGCTGGAAAACAACAACAACAACAACAACATTAACCCCTCCATCACTTGATTCTTGCTGAAAAAAACAACAACATGGACTTCACTGACACCCTTACCAAAAAAAGAAGCCCACTATACATCAATTTGACCCCTGAGGGTGGTGGGGGGGGGGGATCTGTGAATCTTTTTAACCTTAACCTGAAAAACAAATGTACTTCATTTTAAACCCTCTGCCTGAAAAGAAAGGGAAAAAAAGGTTCATTACCCTGACCATATTTTGACTTCCTCTCCAGGCCTTAGTATTATCATGAAGAGTACTTATATAGCGCCAACCCCCAGCCAGAGACCAAGCTCTAAGCGCTTTAACAATCTGCATTCTCGTTTACACAACGGGCTGCCTACCTGGGTAGAACCGATTGAAGAGCTGCCTGCTGCCCCCCCCCGTCATTCAGTCAACACCATTCATTCAATCTAACAACTCTTTCATTCTTTCGATTTTTTCATGCAGAGTGCATGCTATGTGTAATGTGTCATCCATACCAACGGCCAAACTGGCCTTCTCTTCCGGAAGTTGGAGATGGGATTTTACGTGTGTGCAAGATGTTGAGCCTGCGTTCACACGCAGAACCTCAGTTTATAGTCTCATTCGAAGGACTATTTGCGAAATGGAGTCAGAACCAATGTCCACTCCGAGGGAAAAATCCTCCTGCACCAAAACAATCCGGCAGAGATACGAACCTGCAACCCCAGGATCACCAAGATTACGAATCCGGTGCTCTACTAACCAAGCTATTCTAACGGTGTACAGATACCACCAGCAGATTGAAAAACAACAACACGTTGATAGGGCCAATGGAAACGGCAATTTTTGTGCTGGGAGTCAACAGGTGCGGAACCGGCAATGTTTGACACATGGACTGCTATCAGCAAGTTCTACTATTCCCTTCTCCTGCACTAAAAAACACACCAAAACAACCAAAACAGCAGATTATCCACAGGTTCTGTCTGCAGTAGTTCACCAGTTTGCCACTCGGTGACCTTTAAACCTAACTGTCTGATGCTGGCCCTACAAACAAGGCTGTCAACTCCCAGGCCATGCAGAGGCTGGGAGATTCTGTTCAAGGGCGTGTACACCACCGTCCAGTCATAGGGATCAGAGCGGATCCCGGTTGCATCCTCGTGACGATCCTCGATCAGAACCATTCTTCTCGGAAAGATTCAAACTCTGTGATCCTCTATGCCCAACTCTCTGTGTGACCTCAGTATCTGTTTCCTCTACACATCTATGCCTGAGAAGAGCTAGTGTCAAGGTCATCAGCATCAGCAAGTTCACCGGAACTGTCACGATGGATCTGGTGGTGCTCTCTTAGATGGGGGGGGGGGGGGGGGGGGGGGGGGGGGGGCGGGAGGAGGGGGGGGAGAGGGCTGAGAGGAGGGGGGCATGGGAGGTGCTCACTCATGTGACTAAGCAATCACTGCCAGTAAGAGGGGATTAGCGCTTGGTGACGAGAGCATCAGGACAGAGCAGGCACCACTCCAGACCAATGCAGTGACTCTGTTAGCACTGCAGTGTCTCCCCTGGTTGAACTGCGTCTTCATGACTTGACACTCCCTGAAGACAGCTGGTGATGTGAATGCGAAGGGGGGAGCATGGGTGTGGCTGTGTCTGATGTGACCGGAATGAGAAGTGTGAGAGACATGCCTCTGATGGGATCAGACAGCTCCTCCTCCCCCCCCCCCACCCTTCAAGAAAATAAATGAATGAAATAAAATAAAATAAAAGCTGTTAAATTTGATGATTGATACAGCTGTTTTGGGGCTACCTCATTACACAGACAGAGACACACACACACACCTGTATGCAGTATGTTGTATAACATTACAATAACATCTTCCAAATAAAACACTCTCCAAAGATTTCCTGTACAGATTTCTCGTTTTCCAGAAACACACGACTCCTTTAGGATCTGCACTGGATCTTTCACCCCAAACAGACTCCTTTCCTCTAAAGACCCAATTTCCAAGGACCTTTGTAGCTTGGTAGTGAGAGATTTGACTGTCACCTGATGTACAGGCCTGCTAACAGACTGCAGGAGCCGAGTAAAAGCTTGCACAATGGCTCTCTCTCTCTCTCTCTCTCTCTCTCTGCTTCAGTTTTAGTGTCATCAAGGACATGTCACTGTGTGCGGAACTAGTCTCCATACGCTACACCACATCCTCTAGACCTCGAGACCATACTGCATGAGATTTGAAGCTGACTGGAAAAGGAATTGATGACTACGATGAGAGAATTTATGAAGAGATCTCATGGCTGCGACTTTGCATAGATATTTGACCTGCGCTTCAGCCAAAATTCATGTTCTTTAAAAAAAAGAAGTTTCACTTCTTTCTTTCCTTCTTTTTCTTGTTTTGTTTTGGTCTTACTGTGGTTAATGATGATTCAAACACATACCTATTACCTCCACCAACTTTCATCCCAGACTGTCGGTTTGTAGGTCAGCAAGATAACACAGAAACTAGTGAACCAGTGTCAACGAACCTTGGTGAACCCATTCCATTCCATTCACGCCAGGATCAAAGGGCGGAGGTCTGTAATTCCCATGCCCCGTTCCAGTTTTGCTTTATTTTTGCTACGTCTGTTTGTGTTCATATGTATGCAAATGACAGCATGTCACGAAAGACACATATATTTCAATATGCCACCTTAAAATCTTGAGGCATCGCCACGCATGAGAAACGTCGAAATGAGCGTGCAACAAATGTGCAACGCCAACACAGAACAGTGCAAAAATGTCAGGGCGCCGAAAATCAGCTTAAAAACGACAGGGCAAACAGTTGAAACCCCGGCAAACATGAACGAGGCAGTACAGGTCAATGACCAAAATAAAAATGATTCAAAACACTCACTTGTGTTCCTCTTACGTTTTGTCTTACTACACAAAATCACCGGCAGGTTAGGCAAGTGTGGTGGTTATATTACAGGGGGGTGGGGGGGGGGGGGGGGGCAGGGGTCAGATCGCTGCCATCCACTCAAAAACAACAACACACGCACACACACACATGCATGCACGCAAGCACACACACACACACATGATATAAAATAATTTATGAGTGCTTGTCACAAAAAAAGAAAGAAAGAAAAAAAAAAAGAAAGAAAGAAAGAAAGAAAAGATAGTGTTGACTTTAAAACACCATCACCATTTATGGTAAGCCCTAACCACACTACTCCATCACTGCACATAGTGTTGACAGCAATACACCATCAACCATTCATGATAAGCCGTAACCACACTGCTCCATCACTGTAAGCCTTAACCACACTGCTCCATCACTGTAAGCCTTAACCACACTGCTCCATCACTGTAAGCCTTAACCACACTGCTCCATCACTGCACATAGTGTTGACAGCAATACACCATCAACCATTCATGGTAAGCCCTAACCACACTGCTCCATCACTGCACATTGTTGACAGCAATACACCATCAACCATTCATGGTAAGCCCTAACCACACTGCTCCATCACTGCACATTGTTGACAGCAATACACCATCAACCATTCATGGTAAGCCCTAACCACACTGCTCCATCACTGCACATTGTTGACAGCAATACACCATCAACCATTCATGGTAAGCCCTACCCACACTGCTCCATCACTGCACATTCCCAAAATATAACAACAATTTAAAAACAAACCCTAGCTGCAATCATTTTCTTCTGTGTGTGTGTGTGTGTGTGTGTGTGTGTGTGTGTGTGTGTGTGTGTGTGTGTGTGTGTGTACCTGTGTTTTATGCCAAGTTGCCCACAAAGGCCATTTCTTGTATGTGTGTGTGTGTGTGTGTGTGTGTGTGTGTGTGTGTGTGTGTGTGTGTGTGTGTGTGTGTGCGCACGCATGCGCGTCTGTGTGCATGTGTGTGTGTTTATGCCCAGTTGCCCACAAAGGCCATTTCTTCTAAATTCATTTACACTACAACCTAACTCAATGAAACGTAATCCAAATCAGTCTCACCATTATAGCTCAAATTTGAAGAAAAAAAACATAACGGAATAAACCCTAATTTACCTTTCATTCCAGACACCTGCTGACTAAAAAGTTTTTCTAAAGTGCTGCAATGATATTCCGTCGACTTACTAAAAACAACAATGAAAGACAGGATGCGATGAATGAAACAAACAGACATTAGAAATGTGAGAATTACACGTTAGAAATTAGTTTCTGAATTATTGATTAACCTCTCAACAAGAAGAATATGAAAAGCACATGCGCGCACATGCACTCACACAAACACACACACACACACATGTGCATGCACGCACACACACACACACACCTACGTGTGCGCTTACACACACACACACACACTCACACACACACACACACACACACACACACACACACACACACACACAAACACATGCCCTACTAGATTGTCTATAATGTACAACACATGATTCTTCTCATTTTCCCCCAGGTTTTGAGTTACAGTACACACAGCCAAGTGCACATGGTGTCATTCACACCTTTTCAGTACACAGATGGTGCTCTGCATACCCATGACCTTTTTTTTTCCCTTTTTAAACACATGTCTGTAAGTGTAACCCCTAAACTCCCAGTAGTGTGACCAAAAAAAACTCTGTGTGTACTCTGCTATATAGATTTTTTAAAATTACATTACAGTATACACAACTCATTCAATAATGTAGACAGCGAGGGCTGCAAACATCCCTGGTATACTCATTACACACACTGCAATACTTGTACCTTGATAAGCCTTAAGATAAGATAAGATAATGTTGCTTATAGCCCAGCCGACTTGATAAGCCTTAAAGATTTTTCAAAGTATTAGCATTTTGTGAATTTCATCACAGTTTCAAAGCTGTTGCAAAAAAAAATTCTCCTTGTGTGTGTGTGTGTGTGTGTGTGTGTGTGTGTGCGTGTGTGTGTGTGTGTGTGTGTGTGTATGTGAACAGTAAAGACTCGATCATGTACAACTCAACAAGGAAAACACATACCAAATACACCCATGTACTAAGATCAAATCCTCACTGCAGACCAGTAACAGATCAAGGAAATTGCTGGTCTGACCAGCTAACTCTATTTCCATGACGGCTTCATTGCTTCCTCTACAAGAAAAGCATCATGAACATACCAGGGAATCAGCTGCTATGAACTAAATATTCTGTGGGGCTTGATCATATTCCACCCCACTGCAAAGCAAGGAAGGAAAAAAAAAAACACCTTTGAAACTAACTCAGTTTAAATTCTTTTTTTCTTCTTCTAGTAACCTACCCAATTCACTTCTTCTCTTTATGAATTTGGGATTTTATTCTCTAGTCACAACAACATTCCATCCTCATTTGCGCTTCTATATTCACAAAAGAAACTGTCCTTAAATGCACTGGAAACACGCGCTCCTGTGCATTAATTGATGAATGATCAAGATATCATGCCACACTTCTCGATTGCTTTTTGTTCATGAGTAAATCAAACTTTGGAATGTGAGTCTCAGCAATGATAATCCCTAGTCTAGCACAAACTGAGAAAAAAATAATTAATGGGTTTAGGAAGGGTTTCTCACTAGAATGGGGCTGAGAAAGGGGAAAGGAGGGGGGGGGGGGGGGGGGGGGAGGGGGGTCTGCATGGCTAATAAGTAAAAAATTTTGTACTGCCTTCCTTTTTTTTCAGTAATGTCCATAGCTCATTCAGTCATTTGAGTATTACCAATGTATACATGTACAAATGTAGTTCTGTTGTCTAACACCAGAAAGAGGATGGAGTAAAAAGCGTTTCTGTGTTCATACATTTACCATGATTTAAGTCTAATGATGAATCACTTATACCTTATAAATATATCACACAGGCCACCCCACATCTCCTGCAGTAATTGTCATTAAGTAGCACTTAAGTCCCCATCAAGTACTACACAGAGAGAGAGAGAGAGAGAGAGAGAGAGAGAGAGAGAGAGAGAGAGAGAGAGGAGAGAGAGAGAGAGACAGAGACAGAGAGATTGATAGAGCGAGAGAGAGAAACTAAGGGAGACATTTTCCAGGAGAGACAGAGACAGAGAGATTGATAAAGAGAGCGAGAGAAACTAAGGGAGACATTTTCCACACATACAGTATTCTTTTTGGTATGTCAATGTTACTTTTCTCAGATCATACTAGACTAGATTAAATGAACAGATTATTGTGATGAAACACAGTATGGCCAACACCGACAGCAGTGGAAGCCAAGTTGTACGGCACCCTGGAGGAGCTGCGGTGGACGGCAGCCTTCATCGAGGACACCGGGCTGCTCCTCTAATGGGAAGCGAACGAGGAAGAAGAAGAAGAAGACTAGATGTCTACTTGATTCAATGGATAGAATGTAATAATCACACATATACACAGTGACATATTGCATTAGATTAGATTTAATAAACAGAATGTAATGACAGATCGTACTTGACTAGATTCAACGGATACACTGTAATGACACGCATTTTATGTTATTTTATTTTACTTTTTAACATGCGCGCTGGTGACCTACTCGTTTTTGAGTGAACCAGTATTTTAGGAAGAAGAAGAAGAAGAATGAGAGATCGTATTAGAGCAGATACACCAACGACAATCGCTCCGGCTCTGCGGGTGTATGATGACACCACTGACCTACATAACGTTGGTAACGGCGGCTGCCTCATCCAGTCCTTCCAACGACCCCAGCGGTCAGGGGAATGAGTGAGTGAGTGAACCGGGTCATCGAAGGGCGGGGCAGGGGTCTTAACCAGGTCAGTCCATAGGGGTGGGGAGAAGGGGGCTTCACCGGGTCAGTCTACAGACTTCTACATGTTAGGCCTATACACACCAATGACCAACAGTTACAACAAAGTTTAAGAAAAGAAAAGAAACCTTACACGGAATGCAACACTTTCTGGCGACCAATCTGGACGGACGTGTTTCAACACCGTCAACGCGCCTTCCTCGAACTTGCTTACATCCAGGGACCAGTCGCTCAACAGCACGAGTTCGCTCCCGTCTGTCGCACTCGTCGGCGCTTGACCCAGACCGACGTCACCCCTAGCTTTGCCTTCGGACATTTTCGTTAAATTTCTTCAGTTCTCCTTCCCGACCGAACCATGGACGTTTCTCGCAGGTAGCTGCACGCACGCGACTCACTTGAGCTGACACTTTTTGATGTTAAACATTACCCTTTTTGATTCTGTTGCAGCTGTGAACGTTTCACGTGGCGTGCCCGGCCTATTGCTGGGCGTAGGTATCGATTTCGCGTGAGACACCCTCGAGTCGGCCCCTTCGTCTTCCATCCTCGCGTTACACGGAACACGTTCTGCTGAGGGAAAACTGGAGCGGCATGGGAGATAACTCTTTCCCTTCTCGCAGTCCACGTCGCCGGTGATAAATTACAAGTTCTGGCAGGTTGCCTGGAACCCATTTGGAGATTTAAATGGTTGTGACAGTGGAATAATTTTGTTTATATCTTAATAGTTTATGTTGTTTCATTAAAAAAACCCAGTAACAAACAAAAACAAAACAAAAAACGTAATGATATTTGAAATACAATTGCTGTGGTATCACAACAGGGAATGGTATTTGAAATGCAATTGCTGTCATCTGATAACAACGGATGAAAAAAAACACTTTCGCAAAACGACAGAATATCACTTTGCCTTAAGTAGGGGTTTTCTTATTTGACTGCGACGATAATAGTCTAATGCGGCCTAGGGCTGAACGGGTCTATGGCTGGCAGCATTGACCTCATGTAGGCCTACTTGCTGGTGTCATATTGATCTCGTCACAGGAGTTGCTGCTGTCTTACTCTTAGTACCAAAAACTGCGTCCTGGTCTTGGCGCCATGTCGCTTTTGTTGCTGCTCGAGTCTGCCCAAATAACGTGCGAATGACAGATTTTGGTATTGTTTATCAGCATAAAATCAAACAGAAGAAAAAAGAAAGGTGGCCAAAACAAAACATGAACACAAAAGAAAACCGGCAGTCAAAAAATAAATAAATAAAACAAGAGAGAAAGAAATGTTTGTGGACTGAACTACGCTAGTACAGAGGATTTGGATCCAGATGGTTAGTCGAAGATAGCCGGTTGTGGCCTTTGCCATTTTCTTCTTCTTCTTCTTCCTAAAATACTGGTTCACTCAAAAACGAGTAGGTCACCAGCGCGCATGTTAAAAAGTAGAATAAAATAACATAAAACAGTGCGACTCAGACTGTTGGCCCCTGGAGCAAACTTGGCAACAAGGGGTCGCACTCGATATTCAATAAAATATCTGGGGAAGTAAAAATAGAAAACGTCAATATGCAGATCTCAAAACTGTCGAATCAACCTGTTTCTTGAATGAGATTGCACCTGTGGCAATCTTGATGGCACCCGGCAGTGAGTTCCACAGCCATACAGAACTGGGATAAAAAGAATGTAAGTGACTGTCAATATTTGATGCAGGTATGGTATAACATTGACCGCCACTCCTGGTGCTACTTTTATTCAATACTAGTTGTTCCATTGGAATATCAATTACTTTAGCTCTGCCTTTGAACTTATTAAGAGAACTACATATAATGTAGTGACCGTTTTAGTTATTATTGCATGTTGTTCATCCTGATCAATCACACTGATAAATGTGATAAACACTGCGCTGAACAGTTTGATGTTTTTTTTTATTGGAGCCGTTGATGATCCATCTCCTAGAAACCTTCAAGGGGGGTTACTCTCCCCATAATAATAATAATGTAAGCAAATCATTACTTCCCTTAGATTGCAGACTAAGTAATACATTACATCACCTCCTTCCTTGGATGAAAAGTGAAATTAAAATTAGATGGACAAACATCTCAAAGTTCCATTTAACTTTTTACAAGTATCTGATTTACTCTTGAAAGTAAAATAGTGTAAGAATGTTTTAAACAGTTTTTCGGTTTCACTGAAAAGGAATTCAAGTTAACAAAGTGAGATATAAAGATAAAGTGAATGGTCCAACTTTTCATGTTTGATTAATTATGTTTAACTGTTCAGACATTAAACTCCTTTTTTTTTTATATCAATTACATTTTTTTTCTTCTCTCCCTCTCAAATGAATAATGTAGAGAATAAATCTACATATGTGAATAACGGTTGTGAATACATTGTTAACCCAACATAATAACAAATAACAAATGTTAATCTTGTAAGTGCAGAGAGAACACTGGGTATGTGCACCTACAGAAATGCAACAGAAATAACAGTCATGTGCACTGCAACGTCTCCTATCAGGAAGTGTGGTTGCAATTAGATGTGAAAATTATGTTTTCACTTCACTAAATTAGACAAGATCACATGATGAAGTCATCAAATTTGGGGGGCATTCGGATTGTGCGTTTGGATTTTCTGGGTTCAACTACAGGCGTGTGAGTACTATGAGAGTAATTGTTGGGTGTGGTGTGCGCCTGCGGAGTGTCTGAGGTTGTAGGGAATTCAGCTTCATCTTCATTCAGCTCAGGAGGAGGGTCAGGTTCAGTCTCTGCAGTAGATGGAAGTCGTGGAGACTTTTTGTAGAAACTGCTGTTTTGGTGACAGTTTGTTGTCCTCGCTGGGCTGTGATCATTGATCCTTTCTTGCCGATGACCACAAGAGGGGTTGGCTGGTTGGGAGTGTCAGCTTTAGAAGGATGGGGATTCTTCAGGAGTACAGCATCACCTACGGTTATGGATGAAGGCTTGATGTATGCCTTATCGTCAGCGTAGCGCTTCATATTTGCTTTTTGCTGTGCATCTCTGACGCGCATTTCCTGGTCAGCATCATGGCATTGTGCTGGGAGTTGGGGTAGTTTGGTCTTCAGATTGCGATTAAAGAGGGCGGTAGCAGGGGAAACACCGGTGGTGCAGTGAGGGGTAGTGCGGTAGTCAAGTAGAAATTTGTACATTTCCTGCTTGAAGTTGGGAAGGGTAGATGATTTGATGACTTTCTTGATGGTGCGCATGAAACGTTCCGTCTCTGCGTTTGCACGGGGCCACAGGGGGTGATTTTGCGATGCTTGATGCCCATGTGTTGGCAGTGTTGAGCAAACTGGTGGGAATTGAAGGGAGGTCCATTGTCAGTTTTGAGACTTTCCGGGATTCCGAATTCAGCGAAGATTTTGTCCAGACGTGGAATGACGGTGTTAGCTGATGTTGAATCGAGCACGTCGACAATGGGGTACCTGGAATACTCATCGGTAACGACAAGAATGTATTTGCCATTGGGAAGATGTCCGAAATCACAGGAAAGTTCGGTCCATGGTGCGTTGGGTAGATCAGACATCTGGAGTGGTTCACGTGTCGTTTTCGGTGTTGCCACTTGACAGGTCATGCAGTTTTTAACTGTACGCTCAACGAGAGGTTGCATGCCTTTGAACCAAACTTTCTCACGCAGAAGTGCGGTTGTCTTGATAATACCTTGATGTCCAGTGTGTGCGATGTTCACAGCTCTCTGGTGTAGCGAGGCAGGTAGGACAATCTGGCGGTTTTTCAGAATGATACGCAAGTCGTGAACAAGTGACAGTTCTGCACGAGAAACGTAGAGACTATGGAATGTTTGTGTGTCCACTTCTTGTCCTTTGTTGTACCACTGATTGGAGAGTATTGCTTCAATCACAGCATTCAGCGTGGTGTCTTTCGCTGTTTCATCAGCAACTTCATCGATGGTCATTGCTTTCGGTGTTGAAGTGGTAACAATGTAGTGCAGATATTCTTCGGCGTCTTTTTCTTGGTCTGTGCAGGAAGATTGATGGACTGGATGTCGGCTCAGATAATCTGCAGGATTATCAACACCAGGGCGGTACACTACTGTCATTTCATATGACTGCAGTCGCATAACCCAGCGTTCAATACGAGCAGACAGTTGAGCCCGTGAATTGTTAAACATTGACACCAAGGGCTTGTGATCTGTGTGGACCGTGAATGGAGCGCCAAAAATGAAGATGTGGTAGTATTCGCAAGACCACACGATAGCTAAAGCTTCTCGTTCAGTTTGAGAGTATCTTTGTTCTGTGGGTGAAAGAGCTCTGCTTGCGAATTGGATGATTCGACCTTCTTGGGTAAGTATAGCTGATACTCCCACTGGACTTGCATCTGTGTATATGTCAGTGGACTTCTTTGGGTCGAAATACGCAAGAGTTGTTGCATTACTTAGGCCTTTTCTCAGCTTGGTCAGTGCTTTATCATGTTTTGATGTCCAGGACCAAGGAGTGCCTTTCTTGGTAAGTAGTCGCAGGTCGTGTGTCAATGAGGCATAGTTGGGAATGTGGCGGGAACCACAAAAATTCATCATGCCCAGGAGGCTTCGGATTTCGGTTGCACTGGTGGGCGTTGGAAGATCAAGGATGTCCTTGAGCTTATCTTGACTAGGTTTTATGCGTCTTCACCGAAGATGATTCCAAGAAATTCCAGCGATTTCTTGTTGAACTCACACTTGTCACTATGAAGTGTCAGCCCTTTCAGTTTGAGTCTCTCAAACAAGTTGCGGAGGTTGGTGTCATGGTCTGTCTGTGATGTACCAAAACACAGAATGTCGTCGCTGATGTTGACAACTCCCGGGAGGCCTGAAAGTGCTTGGCGGATTGATTCTTGGAAGATCTCGCTGGCTGAATTTACACCGAAAAACAGACGACGGTATCGGTAGAGACCGAGGTGTGTGGCAAATGTGGTGATGGAGCGAGAATCTTTGTCCAGTTTCAGCTGATTGTAGCCTTGGTTCAGGTCCAGCTTGCTGAATACTCGTGCTCCAGAAAGCATGGTCTTCAGCTCGTCGAGAGTTGGGGTTGAGTGACGTTCACGTCGGATTGCACGGTTTGCAGCTCTCATGTCCACACAAACACGTACCTTGCCAGGTTGTTTGGGTTTGGGTACGACAACCACTGGAGATACCCATGGAGTTGGTCCGCTTGCTTTTCAATGATTCCCAGTTCTTCGTCTTTCTTCAGCTGTTCTTCTATGTCCTTGCGCACATGGAATGGAACACGTCGGTATGGTTGAGCGACTGGTTGAACTTCAGGATCTATATGGAGATGGACTGGTTTGCTTTTCAAACAACCAAGACCAGTGAATAGTTCAGGGTACTCTTCTCTCAATTGTTCATGTATTGGTTTGACATGGTTGATGGTGGTCAATAGCTTGAGATCTTGACACGTTTTCCAGGAGAGAATCGGTCGCTCATTGCCGGATACTATAAACATGATAGCAGTAATACTGGTGTTTTCACAATTTAGTAGAGCATTGAATGCACCAAGTACTGGGATTGAACTTTTGCTGCCATACGCTGTCACTCGCTTGTTGGAAGGCTGTAGCTTTGGTTTCGGCTTGAGTTCGTTGAAATGTTGTTCAGACAGCAGATTGATGGAAGCACCGGAATCTGCTAGGAATGAAAAAACATGTCCATTGATAGAAACGCTAAAATGAGGAAGTTCACTGGATTGATGTGTTGTGAAGACGTATTCAATATCATCAGGATCGGTAGACTGATCAACGATAGCATTGGCTTCATCTTCATCACTGCTGTCGTCGATTTGATGAATGTGTGATTTTCTTGATTTCTTCTTCCAGCTGAAATGTTTTGGTTTCTTGGACAAGGCTTTTGTTGATGATGATGAAGATGTGGCACTGGTATTTGAGCGGCATACTGATGCAAAGTGGTGTAGTTTTGAACAGTTGTTGCATCGCTTGTTGTATGCTGGACAGGAGCGTTGTCCACCAGGATGAGGCCATTCTCCACCACAATTGCGACAAGTGGTTGGTTGTTGCGGTTGTCGATTATGTTGATGGCTACGAGGTTGTGCCTCGTGTGAAACACGGTGTACCTCTGCTGGCACAGTCATTACTTTGGATTGCTTTGATGTGAGTTCTAGCGTGCGTGCATACGTCAGCAAATCTTTCAGAGTCATGTTGGGGCTTGCTAGTCCTTTTTCACGTACCTTATGGCATTGGCAGCCTGTGATGAATTGAGATTTTATCTCAGCATCTGCATCATTGAAGTTACATGTTGTTGCTAGTTGTTTCAATTCCCCATAAAAATCGTCAATATCACCTTTCTGGTAGCTATGCCGGAATATGTATTTCTGAAACTCTACATTTGTTTGAGGATTGAAATGTTCGGTGATGGCAGAAACAAGCGTTTGAAAATGGGTTTCGCCACCAGCAGGACGAGTTTGTTCGTTCGTGAAGGTGTCCACAATATCATTGAGTTCATCACCAGCATAGGTGAGTAGAAGTGCTTTCTGACGCTGATCATCTTCAATATTGTAGGCAAGGAAGAGATTCTTCAGCCTTGATACCCATTTTTGCCATCGAGTTGCCCTTGCTTCTGAAGAACAGTCGAATGGAGGATACGTGGGAAGCGCAGCAGCCATTTGGAAGTCGACTCGATCGATCGTACTTACCAACTCTTCTTGAATATTGAGTGCGACCTCTTGTTGCTAAATTTGCTCCAGGGGCCAACAGTCTGAGTCGCACTGTTTTATGTTATTTTATTTTACTTTTTAACATGCGCGCTGGTGACCTGCTCGTTTTTGAGTGAACCAGTATTTTAGGAAGAAGAAGAACTCAACAAATCATCAACGATCGTTCTTTTGGTTCGTTTCTTCGTCCGTCGTCGCCAATATAATGTAGTGACCGTTTTAGTTATTATTGCATGTTGTTCATCCTGATCAATCACACTGATGAATGTGATAAACACTGCGCTGAACAGTTTGATGTTTTTTTTTATTGGAGCCGTTGATAATCCATCTCCTAGAAACCTTCAAGGGGGGTTACTCTCCCCATAATAATAATAATGTAAGCAAATCATTACTTCCCTTAGATTGCAGACTAAGTAATACATTACACTACAGAAAATAAATAAATAGAAAAATCAAATAATATATTTGTAAGAAAGAGATCTGCTACATTTTTCAGTGGCTTATATCCCTTCTCCTTTTTCTGTTGGTATTACCAGCTGCGATGAAGGAAACTGCTGTGCAAGTCAAGCACAATTTCTTGTTGTTGTTGTTGTTGCTGTCCCAACCTTTGCACCACCTTAGAGGCATTGCACTCACGCCGCTCATTCCGACACCCTGTCCACAGCCACAGCCCAGTCGGCCCCGCCGCAGCCCCGGCACCGGCAGTCCAAAGGGAGCAGTCAATGTCAAGTCGTCAAGAGGCAACCCACCGGAGTAGACACTGCACTGCTGCCGAGTCACTTCGGTGGTGCTCAGTGGCGCCTGTTCTGATCTAACATACGCAGGACACCACCTACTAAGCCCCCTACTGACGACAATAACTGCTTAGTCGCGGAGCCGATGTCAGTGAGCTCTCCCTCCGGAGGGCGCCACCACGTCCGTCCAACAACAGCCCCCACGGACTCGCCGATACCGGTGACCCCGACGGTACCAAACCAAGACCACAGACGTGGAGAGGACATCGAAATTGAGGTCACCATGAGAGCAGAGCGTGAAGGGCCACAGAATTTGGGACATTTTTTAAATGCTGATCGATGAGAATGAGGATGATTAAGATGATGCTGTGGATTTCCATTTTGGTCTGAGACTACATGACAGGGCTGTACTCTACGCTCCCTTTCATGATATATCCCAGCGTCAACCAGGCCCGAGAGATACAGGCACCTGCAGTGTTGTTCAGGAAAATTTGAGCAACACTCTCAGAAACTCGACTGTGTGGTCCCAGTCTTCCCAACTGAGTCCGCAGCAAACTCAACTCTGGGTAGGAGCCGGTCGGGCAGAAAAACCCCACATGACTCAGATGGGATTCAAACCCACGACCTCCCAGCCGGGATCCGCGACGCTAACCACTTCGCCACGGCGGCTGGTAAGCAGAAATTTTCATTTTTGGTCACATTCAGCTGATCCTTTCTTCTCAGTGAGACTGTTCCGCTCTCTAAGTGTTCTAGGGAAGAAACAGACTTCGGGCTGGGACCTAACTGCAGACTTTGCTCTGCCACAGAATTTTTTTTTCTTATCAGAAATAAAACTGTTTATGTTTCAGTGTGCCGGTTGTTGGCAGGCTATGTCCATATTGGAAAGATCACGTTATTTGTTTGGCGGTCCTTGAATGATATTCCTTGACTGCGCGGCATATTGCCCTTTTCTTGTTGGTTGATTTTTATCCGCTTCCCATTTGTTCTTCGTAGATGTAGGTCACGTTTCTGCTGGGAGTTGATTGGGTATTGTCCTCTGGTTAGTCTTGTACAAGGAAGGTCTGACGATTTATCATTTGTTTTTGGACGTTCTTGGAAAGTCTCCAGCCCTGATATGGCCCTTTGCGGTCGGCTGGGCTATAAGCAACATTATCTTATCTGGAAACGTCTCGCATATCAAAACGCAGTCTGGATGTGACATGACTGGCAGTCCTTGTTTTACTCAGGTGTTTTTTTTTTTCTCCAACATCTTTCTCAGACAGGAGTCCTCCAAGCCCACTAGAAAGCTGCATTCTAGGAGAGACTGCATAAGAGTGATATACTAACTGACAAACAAAGTGCGTTTTTCATATTTCATAATATTTGTCCAAATATTTTTCATTATCATGTCCGAGCCTGTTTGTTGAAAACTTGCCAATGTCAGACTCATTATTGCCCCGTGTTAGTAGAAGGCCCGTGCACATCTGTGCAGCTATGGTGCTCTCAAGGAGGCGGCAGAATATGCAAGACTGGATTGTTTGATGTGCCACTGAACATCCTGGATAATGGAAGTGCTTCCTCCATGGGGATACCGGGGGGTCTTTTGTACAAATAGTTCCCCCTCCTCCTGGACATTCTGTGCTAGTAACGTCCCCTTTTTCTTTCGCTTTCAGTAACTCTGTCTCCTCCTTTGCTGTACTGTCGTCTACTGTCCTTTCTTTCTACCATATCTTTTATCTATCTTTTTCCACAACCTCTTCCCACAAATTTCTGCACTCAACGAAGTCGGAGTGACTGACTATACTCTCGAGTATAGTGTGAGTATCCCAACAGGGTAAAAACTAGTTCACAAGCTACCAGATACTGGAACGCTGAAGAAGAAGAAGAATGGAAGTGCTGACTGCTGTTTTTACATGAGCTGACACAGCTCCCTATGCCTTCCCTATAAATAGCTATGATTTATGTCTACGGTACCTTTCATAATGCCAAGATTGATAATTACTTATTTTCTGAAAGTCAGCATGGCTTTAAACCCGGACGTTCATGTATGATGCAGTCATTAGCGGTGATGGGGGAATTTAAATTTTGGATGAAGGAAAATCGTCCAACGTTATCTATGTGGACTTTTGAAGGGTTTTTGATTTTGTCAAACGCAAACACCTCTTTGAAGATCAGTCCATATGGACTGCTGGTAATATTTAAGTGCGGATTTTTGGTTTCCTAAATAAACAACAACAACAACAACAACAACAACAAAAAACAACAACTAAAAACACAGATTGAAGAAAAAGAAACACCGAAGGTGCTGGGGAGGACCCAGAGAAGCACTGTCTTCACCTGCCTTTAGAGCAGTCCTGTACCACCCTTGGAGGCCTGCGCTGTGTTGACGATGGTACAGGCACGCGCAGGACACTCCATTAAGATATCAAGGGACATAACTGCTCCTGAACAGAGGTAAATCAGACTGCAGGATGCAACTCATAACAGCCTTAAAATAGCATCCCCATGGGTGTACCAGCCCGTATTTCATGACTGCAGAGCCCACCGGCGAGAAACACCACCCTCCAGCTGCCGAGCACACCCCACAGACCCAACCACCCATGCCCACGGACAGATGAAGACAGTGCCACTCCAGACACAGCCAAGCTTTCGCCATACGGTCTTATGTGCCCTCAGCTGGACTTTTGAAGGGTTTTTGATTTTGTCAAACGCAAACACCTCTTTGAAGATCAGTCATATGGACTGCTGGTAATATTTAAGTGCGGATTTTTGGTTTCCTAAATAAACAACAACAACAACAACAACAACAACAACAAAAAACAACAACTAAAAACACAGATTGTCAGAGACCTAGAGAACGGAGACCCTTCAAAAACAGAAGTTTTACGATGTATCTCTTAGGGAGTGTACTCAACCCCATTCTCTCCTAGGTTTTATTAATGACCTAGTACAAGCAAGTCCTTATAAAATCTATGAAGAAGACAAATATTTACATCTTGAACATCTGTGAAGACATGATTTAGACAGGTAGAAAATAAAATGACAGGATGGAAAGCAGGCTACATGGAATCTATCTTTTTAATGCTGACAAACGCTAAACGCCACATGTCAGCAAAAACACTCCTCGCAACAACTATGTCATGAGATTCTCTGATATAGTAGAGACGAGACAATCATAGACAGATCTGTGATGAAAAAGACCAAAGAGTCAATTGTTGACGAGGACTCAATTTGACAATTATCAATGTCACAACTGCGAAGGCACATCTTGTGCTTGGATGATAACAACATTAATTTTCACACATGGACAGTGGTATCTTTTGTCACATCATTCAACACATTGGCACCAACCTCATGTGAAATACAGAAATGTTACTTGGCACCACCCATAAAAAGCATGCTGTTGCAGCTGGAAAAGTTAATCAGAGTAGTGCTACAAGTGTTGAACACACACACACACACACACACACACACACACACACACACACACACACACACATGTGCACGCAAACACATACATACACATACAGTGTGCGTGCACGCGTGCACACAGACACACACGCACACACACAAGCAAGCAATGACGATAAACTGACGTGATACAGTGGCTAGTGTGTGGACTTCTAGGCTGAGAGGTCGTAAGTTCAATCCCTAGACGCATTTATTTGCATGATTTTTCATCCCTAGCCAGCTCATACTCAGAGCTAAGTCAGCACTGTGGGTTTGAACAGGAAGACTGGAGCCTCACAGCTGAATTTCATTGAACATCCTAGATGACTTTCTGAGTGTTGCTCAAGTTTTTCTAACCAATGCTACATGGGCCTGCATTATTATCATTAAGAGTAGGCTACTTATATAGCGCCTGTCCCTGGCTAGAGACCAAACTCTAAGCGCTTTACAATCCGCATTCATGCTTACATAACGGGCTGCTTACCTGGGTAGAGCTGACTGAAGAGCTGCCTGCTGGCGCTTCATTCAGGCGTTTCCTGTGTCATTCAGTCAATATCGTTCATTCAGTTTAACAACTCTTTCATTTTTTTCGATTTTTCACGCAGAGTGCATGCTATGTGTAACGTGTCATCCATACCAATGACCAAACTGGCCTTCTCTTTCAAACGTTGGTGATGGGATTTTACGTGTGTGCAAGATGTTATGGGTACTTTCACACACAGAACCTCAGTTGATAGTCTCATTCGAAGGACTAGCTGGGAAATGGAGTCAGGACCAATTTCAGCTCTGAGGGAAAAAATCCCCCTGTACCGAAAAATCCCCCGGTATCTCTGGGGCCTGGGTGACGTTGGGGTGTATTTGAAAGCGAGCATGGAGCACAGCCCTGTAACGTCCGAAGAAGACACATTTGTTGAAAATGTACTTCTTATCTCTCTCTCTCTCTCTCTCTCCATATTTTGCATGAGAATAAGAGTTGCTGTGAATCCGTTTTTTGTTTTGTTTTGTTTTGTTTTCTGTGTACACTTGGACTGTTTCAGTAATGCTGGGGGTCTGATGTCAGTCATCTCACCAGTCCTATAATAGAATATCGGACTAGCTGAGAACTCCATAGCACCATCTTCAATCTTTCATCATCATGTAAAAAAAAAAAAAGTCTGACATTTGTGACCATTTACAGCGCGGCCCTTCTGGTGACTTTCGATGTCCTCTCCACACTTGTTGTTATGAGTTTGGGAAGGTCACCAGCGATTTCATGGAGACTGCTGTTGGACTGGTGGTGCCCTGCAGGTGATGCTCTCACGTTGGGTCCGTGACTAAGCTGGCTTCACGCCCAAAATTAATGCGCCTAGGCCTTGCTTAACGAGTCGAGTATTTATAGTCTTAAAAATTCATTAGAGTTATCAGATTTTTGTCAGACGTATAGATTTATTAGATCATTTTGATTGTTTTTTTAAATTTTTTATTGTGTCTGAAAGTTGATTCTCCTCGTTTTCTTCCATATGGCCATCAAGGCACAAGCCATGCGGTTCCGAGCAGGCAGATTAAAATCAAAGGAATAGGACTATTTGGGGATACCACCTAGCGCAAAGACAGGGTCACGGGTGACTGCAAAGGCCTGAAATGTGATGTCAACTAAGGGGAAGGCCATGTATTTGAAGATTATATGTGATGTCATCGGTGGCAGTCCGCCCCCCCCCCCCCCCCCCCTCCCGCATAACAGAGAAAATAATAGATAGGGGAGTTGTTCTTTTGAACAAATATTAGTTTAACATGAAATGCTGGCTCAAATTCATGGTAGGCGTTGTCGCGGTCAAATTCGTTGCTCAGTCAAATTCGTTGCTGGTATACCAGCTTAGGTTGCTGGTATACGACCTTAGCCAAGAATGACGTCATAACGTGTAGTTGCTAATGGCAACGGCAAAACTCCACAGTTTAAGACAACCACTACTACTACTCATCGATTTTTTTGGCAGTATTGGCATTGAATTTGACCAGGCAATGAATTTGACTGATACGGTCAACTTCGTTGCTCCAGTCAAATTCGTTGCCGTGCAATATCCTGACCACTCCTGCTGCTACTACTGTTACTACTGCTATACTACTACTACTACTACTACTTCTACCAGAAATATTGTTGGTCATTGTGCCGGATCAGAAGTGGTCATAATATTGCACGGCAACGAATTTGACTGGAGCAACGAATTTGACCGCGACAGTCGCGGTCAAATTCGTTGCTCCAGTCAAATTCGTTGCCGTGCAATATCCTGACCACTCCTGCTGCTACTACTGTTACTACTACTACTACTACTACTACTACTAGAATATTGTTGGTCATTGTGCCAAATCAGTAGTGGCAATGAATTTGACCAGGCAATGAATTTGACTGATACTGCGGTCAAATTCGTTGTTCCAGTCAAATTCATTGCCGTGCAATATCCTGACCACTCCTGCTGCTACTACTGTTACTACTACTACTACTACTACTATTACTACCAGAAATATTGTTGGTCATTTTGCCGGATCATGAGTGGTCATAATATTGCACGGCAACGAATTTGACTGGAGCAACGAATTTGACCGCGACAGTCGCGGTCAAATTCGTTGCTCCAGTCAAATTCGTTGCCTTGCAATATCCTGACCACTCCTGCTGCTACTACTACTACTACTAGAATACTCCAGTCAAATTCGTTGCCGTGCAATATCCTGACCACTCCTGCTGCTACTACTGTTACTAGTACTACTACTACTACTACTAGAATATTGTTGGTCATTGTGCCAAATCAGTAGTGGCAATGAATTTGACCAGGCAATGAATTTGACTGATACTGCGGTCAAATTCGTTGTTCCAGTCAAATTCGTTGCCGTGCAATATCCTGACCACTCCTGCTGCTACTACTGTTACTACTACTACTACTACCAGAAATATTGTTGGTCATTGTGCCAGATCAGGCGTGGTCATAATATTGCACGGCAACGAATTTGACTGGAGCAACGAATTTGACCGCGACGGTTGCGGTCAAATTCGTTGCTCCAGTCAAATTCGTTGCCGTGCAATATCATGACCACTCCTGCTGCTACTACTGTTACTACCACTACTACTACTTCTACTACTACTAGAATATTGTTGGTCATTGTGCCAAATCAGTAGTCGCAATGAATTTGACCAGGCAATGAATTTGACTGATACTGCGGTCAAATTCGTTGTTCCAGTCAAATTCGTTGCCGTGCAATATCCTGACCACTCCTGCTGCTACTACTGTTTACTACTACTACTACTATTACTACCAGAAATATTGTTGGTCATTTTGCCGGATCAGGAGTGGTCATAATATTGCACGGCAACGAATTTGACTGGAGCTACGAATTTGACCGCGACAGTCGCGGTCAAATTCGTTGCTCCAGTCAAATTCGTTGCCTTGCAATATCCTGACCACTCCTGCTGCTACTACTACTACTACTACTACTAGAATACTGTTGGTCATTGTGCCAAATCAGTAGTGGCAATGAATTTGATCAGGCAATGAATTTGACTGGAGCAACGAATTTGACCGCGACAGTTGGTCAAATTCGTTGCCGTGCAATATCCCGACCGCTCCTGCTGCTACTACTTTTACTACTACTACTACCACTACTACTACAACTAGTAGTAGAATATTGTTGGTCATTGTGCCAAATCAGTAGTGGCAATGAATTTGACCAGGCAATGAATTTGACTGATACTGCGGTCAAATTCGTTGCTCCAGTCAAATTCGTTGCCGTGCAATATTATGACCACTCCTGATCCGGCACAATGACCAACAATTTTCTGGTGGTAGTAGTAGTAGTAGTAGTAGTAGTAGTAGTAACAGTAGTAGCAGCAGGAGTGGTCAGGATATTGCACAGCAACGAATTTGACTGGAGCAACGAATTTGACCGGCGCAACGAATTTGACCGGGACCGTCGCGGTCAAATTCGTTGCTCCAGTCAAATTCGTTGCCGTGCAATATTATGACCACTCCTGATCCGGCACAATGACCAACAATATTTCTGGTAGTAGTAGTAGTAGCAGCAGGAGTGGTCAGGATATTGCACGGCAACGAATTTGACTGGAACAACGAATTTCACCGCAGTATCAGTCAAATTCATTGCCTGGTCAAATTCATTGCCACTACTGATTTGGCACAATGACCAACAATATTCTAGTAGTAGTAGTGGTAGTAGTAGTAGTAGTAGTAGTAGTAGTAACAGTAGTAGCAGCGGGAGTGGTCAGGATATTGCACGGCAACGAATTTGACTGGAGCAACGAATTTGACCGCGACCGTAGCGGTCAAATTCGTTGCTCCAGTCAAATTCGTTGCCGTGCAATATTATGACCACTCCTGATCCGGCAAAATGACCAACAATATTTCTGGTAGTAGTAGCAGTAGTAGTAGTAACAGTAGTTGCAGCAGAAGTGGTGAGGATATTGCACGGCAACGAATTTGAATGGAACAACGAATTTGACCGCAGTATCAGTCAAATTCATTGCCTGGTCAAATTCATTGCCACTATTGATTTGGCACAATGACCAACAATATTCTACTACTAGTTGTAGTAGTAGTAGTAGTGGTAGTAGTAGTAGTAAAAGTAGTAGCAGCAGGAGTGGTCAGGATATTGCACGGCAACGAATTTGACCGGAGCAACGAATTTGACCGCGACCGTCGCGGTCAAATTCGTTGCTCCCGTCAAAATCGTTGCCGTGCAATATTATGACCACTCCTGATCCGGCACAATGATCAACAATATTTCTGGTAGTAGTAGTAGTAGCAGTAGTAGCAGCAGGAGTTGTCAGGATATTGCAGGCAACGAATTTGACTGGAACAACGAATTTGACCGCAGTATCACTCAAATTCATTGCCTGGTCAAATTCATTGCCACTACTGATTTGGCACAATGACCAACAATATTCTAGTAGTAGAAGTAGTAGTGGTAGTATTCACAGTAGTAGCAGCAGGAGTTGTCAGGATATTGCACGGCAACGAATTTGACCGGAGCAACGAATTTGACCGCGACCGTCGCGGTCAAATTCGTTGCTCCAGTCAAATTCGTTGCCGTGCAATATTATGACCACTCCTGATCCGGCAAAATGACCAACAATTTTTCTGGTAGTAGTAGTAGTAGTAGCAGCAGGAGTGGTCAGGATATTGCACGGCAACGAATTTGACTGGAACAACGAATTTCACCGCATATCAGTCAAATTCATTGCCTGGTCAAATTCATTGCCACTACTGATTTGGCACAATGACCAACAATATTCTAGTAGTAGTAGTGGTAGTAGTAGTAGTAGTAACAGTAGTAGCAGCAGGAGTGGTCAGGATATTGCACGGCAACGACTTTGACCGGAACAACGAATTTGACCGCGACCGTCGCGGTCAAATTTGTTGCTCCAGTCAAATTCGTTGCTGTTCAATATTATGACCACTCCTGATCCGGCAAAATGACCAACAATATTTCTGGTAGTAGTAGTAGTAGTAGTAGTAGTAGTTGTAGTAGTAACAGTAGTAGCAGCAGGAGTGGTCAGGATATTGCACGGCAACGAATTTGACTGGAACAACGAATTTGACCGCAGTATCAGTCAAATTCATTGCCTGGTCAAATTCATTGCCACTACTGATTTGGCACAATGTCCAACAATATTCTGGTAGTAGTAGTAGTAGTAACAGTAGTAGCAGCAGGAGTGGTCAGGATATTGCACGGCAACGAATTTGACCGGAACAACGAATTTGACCGCGACCGTCGCGTTAGGTTTCCTTATGGGAGCAAAACATACCCCACTTGTTTACTGTATATGTCTTAACTTTTAGGGCAGCGATCACGAATGTAATTTCTCTTTTAACAAGTGATAATAAAGTTTTCTGAAGTCTGAATAATCATTTCAGGAAAAGATCAAGAAGAACATAATAAAAGACGGAAACAAGTGCTGGAATAATGCAGATCTGCAAACCTAAAACTAAACAAAGGAAAATGTGAAATAAAAAAGAACAAGTCACATATGTTGGTCACATCATCTCAAAGGATGGATTGGAAGCAGATCCAGAAAAAGTGAAGCAGTACAAGACATGAAACGACCAGAAAAGCAGAAAGAATTACAAACCTTTCTTGGTTTCATTCAATATCTGGCAAAATTTCTTCCCCGTATGTCAAAATCAGTCCTCCTCTAAGAAATCTGACGTAAAAAGATACACAATGGAAGTGGACTGAAAAAGAAGAACAAAGTTTTATGCAACTGAAAGAACTTGCAACAAGAACTGTTCTCAGATTTTATGATCAAAGACTGCCTCTGACATTGTCATGTGATGCGTCAACTGGTTTAGGTTGTTATAATGCAAGGAGGTCAACCTATTGCATACGCGTCAAGGGCATTAACCAAAACACAACAAAACTATGCTCAAATTGAAAAAGACTCTAGTTCTTGTACTTGGGTGCAAAAAATTCCATTAGTATGTGTATAGCAGAAAAGTTGAAGTGGAAACTGACCACAAACCTCTACAAGCTATTTTCAACAAACCCCTACACAATGCAGCAGCAAGACTTCAAAGATTTCTTCTCGGCTTACAGGATTACGATCTTCATGTAAATTACAAGCCGGGAAAAGAAATGTGGCTTGCAGATACACTCAGCAGGGCATATCTTCCTGAAACATCCTAAGAACTTGTCCATGACACTGAAATCAATGCCGTAGATCCAAAAGTATATTTAGGGAGAAACGTACGTCAACGAACCCAACAAGATGCCTACCAGCAACATCTCTTGCATGAAAAGGCAGGTCACTTTTGCTGAACGCGGCTCTTGTTTCACTCATTAGGCCCTACATTCTTTTACTCTGTATAAAATCTTTGAATGGCTTAGCGCCTTCCTACCTTTCTGATCTGCTTCATCTCTATGTTCCTTCTAGACAGCTGCGTTCTTCTACCGATAACACTATTCAAATTCCCTCGATTTTGAACAAAAACCTACGTGATCGCTCCCCGTTTCTTTACAGGGTCCGTTTTTTTAGAATAGACTCCCAATATCTTTGCATTGTTCAAACTCTCTGTCTTCAAGGCATCTCTTAAAACAATCCTCTTCGCCTATCAATAGCAGTTCTTTCTTCCCTTTCCCCATCAAATTAAATTAATTCTGCGACTTGTGTGTGCATGCGCGCACGCGTGTGTGTGCAGGCATGCTGTTGTGTGCACTGTTGTGTGCATTGTTGTGAGACAGGTGTGTGGGATCGTGTGCGTGTGTGTGTGAATGTGTGCATTGCATTGAGGGTGAGATTAACGTCCTATCGGCCTGAGGCCCTTAAGGACAAGGTTCCTGCAGACATAGGTCTGCATATTTGTGGCAACTGCTGTCGCCTGGCAGTAGTGGGTAGTTTCAATGGGGGTCGTCGCATTTGTCTCTCAGAGCTCGTGTTCCTCTTGAACATTGGCTCAATTCTGGTCGTGATCTTCTTGAACGTTGGTTAAGTTTGGTCTTGAACGTTGGTTCAATTTCAGGTTGTTGGTTGACCGACGATGGGCATTGGTGTGTGTTGCCTGCTGTCCCCCAAACATCAGGCTGTCTTCAGGACCACTGGGCGGCCTTCTTCATGCTCGGGTGGCGATGGTCCTGTGTTGCGTGAGGCAGCCTCAAGGAGGGAGCAGGACGAAAGTTGCTGGAGCGCTGCACGAGTCCCTAAAACTTGGCGGGCACTCGCTGACTGCGGCCGAGAGGGCAATTTTTCAGCCCAACCCCGTAAGGAGTGCCCCCATGTCTGTCACCCCACAAAACAGCACAGTATTCCAGGCCACGGTAGTCACAGTCAGGCAGCGCTCCTTCGCCGATCGCCCCACATCTCCAGGAGCCGTCCCCAGGCAAGACCCGCCGTCACCCACATGGCTGGAAGGTTGTCTGCACCGCCCGACACTGATCTCTCACATCAGTGTCCCTCAAAGGAGAGCTACCACCTCTCCCCTGGCGTCCACCGCTATGCCACACTCGCAGTGAACTCGAATGTGTGCCAATATGCACTCTTACGGGCCTGTAATTATTTCATCATGGGAGCAAGAGTGATCCTACTTGTTTGTAATATACTGTTTGCTACTTCGTTTAAGATTTTCTTTCAGTTCCATGGTAAGCCAATTTTCTTTCAGTTCCATGGTAAGCCACACCATTATATTAATAACAATTACTGATGGCGCTTAATCTTACATAAGCCCTAAGCGCTTACAAATACAGAAAAGGTTAGAAAAAAAATCAAACATGAATGAAACCAATAAGATAAATGTTGCAATAAGTACCATGCACCTACAACAAAATTGTGTTCCAATATACACTCTTATTTGTAGGTGCATGGTACTTATTGCAACATTTATCTTCTTATTGGTTTCATTTTTGTTTTTTTTCCCCAATATTTTCTATATTTGTAAGCTCTTAGGGCTTATGTAAGACTGAGCGCCATCAGTAATTATTATTATTATTATAATCGTGTGGCTTACCATGGAACTGAAAGAAAATCTTAAATGAAGCAGCAAACAGTATATTACAAACAAGTAGGGTCACTCTTGCTCCCATGATGAAATAATTACAGGCCCATAACTCCAAACGAAGGCCGTTTACGACACCAAATCGTCTGGCAGAGATCATAACACTGAGTACACAGAAGAAAAAACAACAACAAAGAGACATCCCCTACGGGACAAACATGGGGACATCCCTTAGGGTATATCTCCTTGTTTGTTGTTTGTGCTGTGTTCGATTGGAGTTACGGGCCTGTCATTATTACATCATGGGAGCTGGAGTTACCCTACTTGTTTGTTATACATGGAAACTGTTGAGATTTTGGGACTATGTACACCTCTAACTCTCTCTTTTGTTTTTGTTTTCTTCTCATCATTATTTTAAGAAATACTTATTGGTATACAATAACTATGTTCAGACAGCCTGTGATCTACATTCTTTGAATCGTTAGTAAACTTTATTAATGGATGACTGTTTACTGTAAATGGATGACTGTTTACGGTAATGTTTCTTGGAAAATGAATATTAAAAAAAAAAAGAGAATTGGAACTGTTTGTTGATGGTTGACTAAAGCACAAAAAACATGTTCTCGCTATGTTGCCAACACAAGAATAGGTAATGACTATACAATTATTTACAGCATGATGACAAATGTGTACGCACATCATTTACACACATACCCACATGCATGCGCGCACACACAGACACTAAAGTAATTGTAGGAAGTTTTATTCATATTCATATCCGAGTGAAAAAAAAAAAATCAGTAAACATATTTCTTATATTGGTGAAAAATGTCAGCACAATTATATTTGCATCGAATTATGCAATGATATGCAACATCTGCACAAGTGTAGGAATAGTGAATCCAAATTAGTATACATACATCTGAAGAAAAATGATGTAAACTATTCAAACTCCAGTAAAGAGATATGTGGATGCTCATTTTTTCCTCCCGGAAAAAACAAAAGGAAGAAAAAAACGCACACTTTCTCTCACACATACACTTATGAATTCATGCACACATTACAAAAACGTCCATACATATTTTTTGAGCGAAACCCATGCACAAAACACACAGAGAAAAAAATGGATCTCAACACATCCCTCCAGTGAATGAGAGGACATAAATAAAGCAAAAAGAGACATTTGCATGTTGAGCTTTCCACACATTTCATTTTAGTCCGGTCTACTGTCAAATCAATAGCCAGCACAATGAGCACTATGACAATAGCAGCAGCCTTTCAATACTCTAAAAGCCTGCCTTTGTGATGAAACAAAGTGCTATGCCTGTCGAGGAGTAGAGGTCATTTCCCAGTTCTGCTATACAAGTACAGAAAAGACTTGGGCCAGAACTCTTTTGTTTCTACACCCTAGGTTTCAATCGTGTCCTGCCATCTTCCTCTGGCACTCTGAAACAGCGGCTCAGTCTGACCTGTGACCTCCTGGAGTAAGTCCTGCTCGCAATGCTGTTGAGCAGTTCATTCCTAAAGTCTCTGTTCAAGAATAAAGGCCTTTACACGATTTCCATGGCCTTCTTGATTTTTCCATCATGGAGTATGGGTTTCTGTAACCACAACTTTTTTCCTTTTTTCTTCCTTTTACTTATTTATTGATGTATCTTATTTTGGCTGTTGAAAGATGCCTCAGGCCAGTAATTGTGTGATATTAACTGATGGCTGTTAAAGAGAATTTTCTGGTCTTGAGACATTCTGTTAGTCTTGTGCTTTGTGTCCCTTGTAGGACAAACACTGAGCAGCACTCACACCGACTGGCAATGTTGGACCTGAGCAGACATCACCAGTCGATTTGGGGAATATCCCACAACGACATAGAAAATGACTGAACATCAACACTCTGATTTCTGCCAGTTTAAAAAAAAAGAATCTTTTTTTCCCCCTTTCACCAAGGCAATGGCACACTACAGGTTTTAACATTACCTTTAGCAAGTTTTGATCTTTCATGTTTTCTGTGCAACTCCTCAGCAAACCTGCTTAGCTGAAACATTTCATCAGTATCAGTATACTTGCACAGCTCATCGCTGACTAGGCTCTACTAGAGCTGACTGTATCAACTCAATCTTCAGCTTTTATCCACAGTTTTCCAGGTAGTCTACTCCTTGCAGTTACCAATTTTGATGCAGTGTTTTTTTACAGAGCTTACTTTGCTCAATTCCAAACATTTACCCACTGCTTTCCAGGTGGCCTAACCCTTGCAGTTATTAACTTCCCTGCAGTTATCGATGTTGAGGGCTGTACAGTGGTTCCAACAGAACTGACTTGGTTCACTCAATCTCAAACTGCCCACTTTCTTCTGGTGACCTGCCCCTTGCAGTGACTGATTCTGTGTGCGGTCAAGTCTTCACCTTATGTTATAGCAGATGTAGACGGCTCAGTTCTTACACAACTCTTTCATGTTTTCTCCCTTTCCTAGTTCAGTTAGTAATGATTTTACATACCATTTTTCTTCACTTTTGTTTGCCCATAAAAAAAGTTTAGGGAACCCCGAACAAGAACAGGTTGAGATCAAGGGAATATGATTTCGATGAGAAATGTGTTTGATACATAAATTCACACTTACATGTATACCCTTCATACAGTTCCATGATAATCAGAAGACAGAATCATTGTCGCCTACACCAATCATCAGATGAAAAAGTGTCCGAATCACAGTTTGCCAGTCTTGATTTTCCAAGTTTTCCTGAGAACACGTACAAAGAGATCTTTGATGGGAAGAGGAATGCAGACCTGTCTATCTCAAAATCGAACCATTAGTATTCCATGGAGTAAATTTTAGTATTCCATGACAAAAAAAGAGTATTTTTCTTACCTTGAACTTTAATATGGATCTTATATCGCGCAATTCTTGCAGCCAACTCACGGTGCTGTACTCACACTGAAACTCACACCATGTAGCACAAGTGCACCACACACTGCACGTATCTAGTTGACCATCTCATTAAAAAAAAAGTAATTACAATATTATAATGCCCTCCTCCCCCGGCACACATACACACAGTGACAGATAGTCACACACATGTATACCCTTCATACAGTTTTCATTTTCCATCTTTTTCTTCTCTTTGTACTGCCACTCCATCCCCCCCCCCCCCCCCCACGCCCACCCCCCCTTCTCTCCCTGTTTTTTTTTTTTTTTGGGGGGGGGGGGGGGGGGGGGGGGGGGGGGGGAGGGGGATGTGCTAATTAACAGTAGAAGTTAAAGTGACTGACACACTATGAGCAAATTTTGCTGTCACTAGTGTCAGGAAACATCTTGAATACAGAACAGACGATCGGTGTTGACGGAGACAGATTTGCATCAGCCACCAGCCTACACATCATGATCATCATCTCAGCGTTTGTCGCCTGCTGCTCCAGGTCCCCCATTACTAGACTTTGCCTCAGCCTTTTTAAATGCTTGTACAACCGAAGGTGTTCCTTTCACAATTTTGGATATTTATTTTATGCGATTTAAACGAAACACGCTTTATGCAGTCACTGCGCCCTCCATGAGCAGAACTAAAACCCGTTTTGCACAAAGTGCACCACACCAAAGTTGGACATTTTTTGAGCTTGGGACTAAGCACTTCCAGGTTTTCGTGGTATGCATTCAGGAAAGCTTGCTCCCTCATTTTGGCAACCTCCTTTTCAACATCTAGTTCTTCATCACTCTCATGAACGCGTAATTTTGCTGGTGGCGGCTTCTCTTAGTGAATATCTGTGTCAGTCGCTCACTATGAAAGATGGCCGACCATGGTGAAAGCGAGCACGCTCAAACTGGAACTAGGGACAATAACTTGCGTCTTCAAACAGGAAAATAGTACTTTTGTTGTTGTTGTAGCCTTTGTTGCTGATTTTCGTATTTTTGTCCTACTCAGTATATTATTGTATTTTCCATTCAAATTTCGTAAAATTCGCTAAAAAAAAAAATCGCATGAAAGTCTGGGAATGGTGGGGATGGGCAAGAGAGGCTGGGGAGTTAAGGGAGGCAGGAGAGCATAGTAGTAGTCCGTCAGGAGCTGACGAAGACGATAGTCTGCGTACTCAGCGATGACGATGACAGCGCATGTGACTCTGCAGCCCGAAGCTGGAAGCACACAGGCGTCCATACGTGTCACATCGATGGTCTGAGTTTGGGACTGAGGAGGACGAGGCCCTGTGTCGTCTGTCCCTTGAAGTGGCAAAACGCAGTCTCCTGTCCTCTTCGAAGGCAGCTGTTGCTTTGAAGGTGAGGGTCCTCCAAGAGGATCTGTCACCAGCAAGGGTTTCGAGCTCACGAGGCTGGATGCCGCACCATCTGAGATTGCTCTTGAGGGTGTCTTTGTATCTTGGTTTGGGCCTTCCCCGTCTGTGTGAGCCTTCCTTAAGCTCAACATACACCAGTCGTCTGGGGATGCAGCTGTCGTCCATTCGGATGACGTGCCCAGTCCAGTATAGCTGGGCCTTCAGCAACATCGACTCAATGCTTGTCAAGCCAGCTTTGTCCAACACCTCTTGGTCTGTGACTTTGTCCTGCCAGCGAATGCTCGTAATCATGTGCAGTGATCGTGTATGGAACTGTTCTAGCTGCTTGGTATGCTTTCGATACAGGGTCCATGTAGGGGATGCTCTTGAACATACGTCAGATTGATCTATGTTGTTTATAACATGTAGGCGATACTTTTGGACATACGTTAGATTGATAATGTTGTTTGTAACATGAAGGAAATACTTTTGAGCATATGTCAGATTGATATATTTTGTTTATAACATGTAGGGGATACTTTTGGACATACGTCAGATCGATATGTTGTTTATAACATGTAGGGGATACTTTTAGACATTTTGTCAGATTGATATGTTGTTTCACAACTTGAGAAGGAGGCACAGAGAGAGAGAGACAGAGGGATGGGGGGGGGGGGGGGGGAGGCAGGGGGAGAGGGTGTGAGTGTGAGGAGGGAGGGAGGGGAAGGGGGAAATGAGAGAGAGAGAGTGCAAGGCAGGGGGAGGGTGTGAGAAGGGAGGGAAGACAGAGAGGAGGGGAGGTTGGGTGTGAGAAGGGAGGGATGGGAGGGGGGGAATGAGTGAGAGAGAGACAGACAGACAAAGAGAGAGACAGAGACAGAGAGAGAGAGTAAGCAGGCTGCGATGACGTCAAGTGTAAAACCAGGGAGCTGCCCTGCTTCCTGTTGTCAGGACAACTGTGTCATGCCGACACTGGAATCATGTCAGGACAGCTGTGTCATGCTGACACTGGAATCATGTCAGGACAGCTGTGTCACGCCGACACTGGAATGCTGTCAGGACAGCTGTGTCATAGGACAGCTGTGTCATGCCGACACTGGAATGCTGTTAGGACAGCTGCGTCATGCTGACACTGGAATGCTGTCAGGACAACTGTGTCATGTCAACACTGGAATGCTGTCAGGACAACTGTGTCATGCCAACACTGGAATGCTGTCAGGACAGCTGTGTCATGCCGACACTGGAATGCTGGCAGGACAGCTGCGTCATGCTGACACTGGAATGCTGTCAGGACAGCTGCGTCACGCCGACACTGGAATGCTGTCAGGACAGCTGTGTCACGCTGACACTGGAATGCTGTCAGGACAGCTGTGTCATGCCGACACTGGAATGCTGCTGTCAGGACAGCGGTGTCATGCCGACACTGGAATGCTGTCAGGACAGCTGCATCACGCTGACACTGGAATGCTGTCAGGACAGCTGTGTCACGCTGACACTGGAATGCTGTCAGGACAACTGTGTCACGCCGACACTGGAATGCTGTCAGGACAACTGTGTCATGCCGACACTGGAATGCAGTCAGGTCATTTCAACGTCCACAGCCAGCTGAGTCATAATCAGTTTCATCTTAGCTACTCATTATAGCTAACACACACACACACAGACACATACACACAGAAACACACACTCAGAAACATACACACAGACACATACACAGAGAAACACACACTCAGAAACACACACACACACACACACACACACAGAGAAACAGACACATACACACACTCAGAAACACACACACACACAGACACATACACACAGAAACAGACACAAACACACACTCAGAAACACACACACACATACACAGGCAGTAGGGCAGGATGAAAGAAAAGCTGTGAAGCTGATTCTTTAACCCTCAATAAAGATCATTTTGATTGGACTTGACTTAAATAAATGTTAGCGAACCGCCAAGAGGAACGTAGGCAAACGAGTCACAAGACAAAACATGACGCGTTTCGACCTCTTAGGTCTTCTTCAGGGATGACACAAACAAATAGGACAATGAAAATGAACAAGTTATCACTTAGCTTTGATCTCTTCAGCGCAAGGTAGGCGTTGAATCAGAATAAGACCTAAGAGGAGAAAACGCATCATGCTTTGTCTTGTGACTCGTTTGTCCACTTTCTCTTGCCGGTTCACAAACCTTTATTTAAGATTTGTTTAGATTTCCGCCTGCAGTCGTCTCACTTTGCAACTAGATTGACTTGACTTGACAGTGAACACACACACACACATACACACACACAAAAGAACCAACTAACCCATACTACTCACATTATTACAGCGACAATCTTGAACATCAAAAGAGATCTGATCACCGACAATAGCCTGTAAAGGTGAGACAAGCAAACCAACAAACAAATGAAACAAATCCAGTCATGCTGATTACCGCCCCAATTGAACGAGAAAGTTGAATCATTACATGAACACATTCCAGCAAATTTTCATAATTTCATTAAAAAAAAAAGAAGTACAAGCCAAAAAACAAATCAAGAAAGCCGCATCCTTACATGAACGGATAACAGCAAATGTTCATCATTTGAAAACACAAACAATACAAGCAGAAAAAGAAAATCTTGAACAAAATTGATCAACTTCTGTCATGAACACAAGAACAATCAACTTCCATCAAAAATTCAGAGAAATTCAGTACTACGTACACTTCACAAGGAATCATTTTCCCAATATGCCTGCGACACACAGGTGGGAACAACTGATTTAAAAAAAACAACCAAGCCATGATTAAACAAAACAAGTGTATAGGTAAGGTTTACCAGTGTTTGGGACGCTCCAGGTCTGAGCCATTTCATGACACTCTCAGAACTGCCAACCATCTGAAGTCAACATTCGGGAATCAAATGGGGAGGGGGGGGAGGGGGGGGGGGGGGCTGGAGGGCAGCTTGGCTTCTATCTGAAATCCTTTCTAACCTTATATTTTAGTAGACAAATGTGGGGTTTAAAAAGAAAATGCATTTTCCATGTACGTATACGTCCGCTTAAGATTATTTGGAGTTGATTCTGTAATACTTAATCATCCCTCTTCAACCCCCCACTCCCACTTTTTTGGGTAAAAATGTGAAATTCTGGATTTTTTTTTCCTTTTAAATTTGGAATTCCTGGAATAATTTCTACATTTGGAAAATTCCAGAAAAATTTGGGAGGGTTGGCAGCTGCGCACTCTTGGAAACGACCTGTGACCCAAACAACAGCACTAATCGCAGTCTTCTGCACGCTCTCCTCATTGTTTATAGATTTTTAAGGAAACGGAACCTTTTCACAAAACACAACACATGGGTAAAGAGGGGGCTGAGATCATCCTTAGCCAACTCAAGACCTGCATTCAACTTGCCCGCATTAACCTCAGTTCAGTGAATCTTCTCTGTCCAGAAAGCAGTTCGCCATCGTCACTCATGTTCTCCCCAAAGTAAATCTTCACAGAAAAGCATCATGACACTTCTCAGTCCATGCCACTGTTAAAGGGAGCAAACTGTGTCATCTACATCATTACCTTCATATAATCTAATTAGCACACAGTAGGCAGTGACAATAGCTGGTAATTTCAGGGCACTCAGGGAGAAGACGTGACCTATTCCCACAAAATGACCCACAAATCATCAGAAGCTGATCTGATTAACAAGATCATGTTTGAGGCAAATCAGACAGTTTTGTTCTGCTGAATTAACCTGATATTGGATTTTCCTTTTTTTTAATGGTAGCATGCTCTCAGTAATCTGTGTCTGGCATACCACTGGCGCTGGATTCATGGTAAATGACAGAAAATGCATCATTGTGTGTGTCGGAAGTATTGCTGATTTTGCACAAAGTTCCAGAAATCCTGGAGAACACTTAAGATCCTTTGCTATGACAACTGTGACCCTGCTTAACCAAATCTTTGAACTCTTGTTTGATCAAAATGGCTGTCCCATGCCTCAACAGTTTCGAGAGAACATTGTCACTGTTAAATGAATTCCTTTAGGTTTTTCACCTATATATCTCAATTCTAATTTTTGAAGTTATGGGCGATTTTGTGGTAATAGGTCACATTATGTTCTTTAACTTTCGTAGTAAAAAGTTGACAACAGCTTGACTATGGGTTGGTGATGAGGTTTACCACTGTCACAATACTAGCAAATCAACGAAACAACAGACATTACTGGCTTGATATATTGGTGTGTTTGCTTCGCTGATGTGAAGAACTGACCCCTCATGTATTCCAGGACACGTCCTCCCTTCCCTCTGGAGCCAGTGTCCCTAGTTCATACTAATGCTGGAGATGCCCGGACCCATGTCAAAGGTCATCCGAGGGTTTGTCCTTTCTCCTCCCAAAAAAAAAGTGCATGTCATCACCAATATTAAGATAAATTAGTATTTTTGCAAGATATACAACCCTCAAAATACCTGTCCCCTTCTTATTCTGATTCCAGTCCACATCAACAGGACCAAAACTAGCTAATATTCTCCCTCATACAATTGTTCTCCTTTGCAGAAAAATCAGAATAACCATGCCAATCAACAACGTTTCCAAAACAGCCATTCCAGAAACATCACTCACACATCAATTTGTCATGCTGCCCTTCTCATCACAATGACAGGTCATCCCACATCAAGCATTTTGAGAAAAAAAACAAAGAGCAACATGCAAGCAGCATCAGCTGTTTCTCTCACTCTACACCCCCCCCCTCCCCACCAGACCTCCAACTCCATCACCCCAAAGTAAAAACAGCAATAAACAAAGGGAGCCACAAACACTTTGATAAAGAGACATGCATTTCTCTTTCAGGTGTCAGCTCTCTGAAGACAGAGAGTACCAAGGGGATATGGAAGGGGGGGGGGTGGGGGGGGATGGTGAGGTGTAGGCCGGTACGGATGGATCACAGGCAACCTGAGAAAGGCTCCACCAGGGAGCGAAGGGGCTGGAATGAAATGGAAACGCATCACCGATCACCATGGCAGTTGGTTGTCATGAGTGCGGAATGTCAAGGTCACCCCATCGGAGGTACTATCACAGAACCGGACGTTGCCGAGGCTGACGCAGACACAGCTAGCGGATGTTTGGGAAACCACACACAGAACTCTTGCATTTGATTGGTCCATCATTGTGGTCCTGCAAGCTGTGCTGTGACACAGGCAGCATGTGTCAATGTCATGACACAACAGGTTGTATGCATTGTCTGTATACACTGTGTCATGACACAACAGGTTGTATGTGTTGTCGTATATACTGCATCTTGACATAACAAGCGATATGTGTTGTCTGTATATATCGTGTCATGACACAACAGGTTGCATGTGTTGTCTATATATACCGCATCTTGACATAACGATTGTGTTGTCTGTATACACCACATCATGACACAACAGGTTGTATGTGTGTCTGTATACACCGCGTCATGACACAACAGGTTGTATGTGTTGTCTATATATACTTCATCTTGACATAAGCGATTTATGTTGTCTGTATACACCACGTCATGACACAACAGGTTGTATGTGTTGTCTGTATATACTGCATCTTGACATAACAAGCAATGTGTCGTCTGTATACACCGTGTCATGACACAACAGGTAGTATGTGTTGTCTTATATACTGCATCTTTACATAACAAGCGATATATGTTGTCTGTATACACCGCGTCATGACACAACAGGTTGTATGTGTTGTCTATATATACTGCATCTTGACATAGCCAGCAATTTGTGTTGTCTGTATACACAGCGTCATGACACAACAGGTTGTATGTGTTGTCTATATATATTGCATCTTGACATAGCCAGCAATTTGTGTTGTCCGTATACACAGTGTCATGAAACAAAGACAGTATGTGTTGTCTGTGTTATACTGTGTCATAACACACAAGGCAGTATGTGTTGTCTGTATACACTATGTAAGACTCAACAGGCAGCATGTGTTGTCTGTAAAACACTATGTAAGACTCAACAGGCAGCATGTGTTGCCATTATACATTGCGCCACGACACAACAGGCAGTATGCGTTGTCTGTATATACTGTGTCACAACATAACAGGCAGTATGTGTTGTCTGTATATACTGTGGGCATAACACATCAGGCAGTATGTGTTGTCTGTATACACTGTGTCATGACACAATAGGCAGTATGTGTTCTCTCTCTCTATATATATATATATGATATATATGCGTCATAACACAACTGGCAGCATGTGTTGTCTGTATACATGTGTCATGACACAATAGGCACTATGTGTTCCCTCTATATATATATATTATATACAGTATATATATTGCGTCATGACACAACAGGCAGTATGTGTTGTCTGCACACACCGTGTCATGACACAATAGGCAGTATGTGTTCTCTCTCTCTCCTCTCTCTCTATATGTATATATATATATTGTGTCATGACACAACTGGCAGAATGTGTTGTCTTTATACACATTCTCATGGCACAACAGGCACTATGTGTTGTCTATATACATTGTGTAATGACACAATAGGCAGCATGTGTTCTCTCTCTCTCCTCTCTCTCTATACGTATATATATATTATAATATATATATATATATAATATATAATATATATATATATTGCGTCATGACACAACTACAGCCCTGATGTGGCCCTCTGCGGTCGGCTGGGCTATAAGCAACATTATCTTATCTTATCATGACACAACTGTCAGAATGTGTTATCTGTATACACTGTGTCATGACACAATAGGCAGTATGTGTTCTCTCTCTCTCTCTCTCTATATGTATATGTATATATTGCATCATGACACAACTGTCAGTATATGTTGTCTTTACACACTTTCTCATGGCACAACAGGCACTATGTGTTGCCTATATACATTGTGTGATGACATAAGAGTACAAATGTTGTCCAAGCAAAAGTGCCATGATTCAAAAGGCAGCATGTGTTGTCTCTAAAAACATATGACACATCCAGCAGCATGTGTTGTCCATACAACTGTAAGAAGACACAATGGTTAGTGAGTGCAATCCTTACAACTCTTGGAAGACTCAATGGGCAGTGTGTTGTCCATACAACTGTAAAATGACACAATGGGCAGTGTGTGTTGTCCATACAACTGTAAAAAGACACAATGATTAGTGTGCACTATCCTCACAACTCTTGGAAGACTCAATGGACAGTGTGTTGTCCATTCAACTGTAAAATGATGCAATGGCCAGTGTGTGTTGTCCATTCAACTGTGAAATGACACAATGGGCAGTGTATGTTGCCTAATGACACAACAGGCAGCATGTGCAATCTACACAACTATAAAAGGACACAACTGGAAGTGTGAGACGTCTGTACAAATGTAAAAGGGCACACCACGCAGCGTGTGTTCTCCAAACAATTGTAAAATAACACAACAGGCAGCATGCTTTGTCCTATACAAATATACAAACGTGTAATGACACAACAGGCAGCATGTGTTGTTCATACAAACGTGTAATGACACAACAGTCAGCATGTGTTGTTCATACAAATGTGTAATGACACAACAGGCAGCATGTGTTGTTCACACAAATGTGTAATGACACAACAGGCAGCATGTGCTGTTCACACAACTGTAAAATAACGCAACAGGCAGCATGTGTTGTCCTATGCAAGTGTGCAATGACACAATAGGCAGCATGTGTTGTTTATATATTAATGTGTGATGACAAAACAGGCAGCATGTGTTGTTCATACTAATGTGTAATGACAAAACAGGAAACGTGTTGACTACACAATTGTGTAATGACACAACAGGCAGCATGTGTTGTTCATATATTAATGTGTCATGACACAACAGGAAGCATGTGTTGTTCATACAAATGTGTCATGACACAACAGGCAACATGTGTTGTTCACACAAATGTATGATACAACAGGCAGCATGTGTTGTTCATATATTAATGTGTAATGACACAACAGGCAGCATGTGTTGTTCATATATTAATGTGTAATGACACAACAGGCAACATGTGTTGTTCACACAATTGTGTAATGACACAACAGGCAGCTTGTGCTGTTCACACAATTGTGTAATGACACAACAGGCAGCTTGTGCTGTTCACACAATTGTGTAATGACACAACAGGCAGCATGTGTTGTTCATATATTAATGTGTCATGACATAACAGGCAACATGTGTTGTTCACACAAATGTATGACACAATAGGCAGCATGTGTTGTTCATATATTAATGTGTAATGACACAACAGGCAGCATGTGTTGTTCATATATTAATGTGTAATGACACAACAGGCAGCATGTGTTGTTCACACAATTGTGTAATGACACAACAGGCAGCTTGTGCTGTTCACACAATTGTGTAATGACACAACAGGCAGCATGTGTTGTTCATACAAATGTGTAATGACACAACAGGCAGCATGTTGTTGTTCACACAAATGTGTAACGACACAACAGGCAGCATGTGTTCACACAATTGTGTAATGACACAACAGGCAGCATGTGTTGTTCACGCAAACGTGTAATGACACAACAGGCAGCAATGCATGTGTTGATCATATATTAATGTGTAATGACACAACAGGCAGCATGTGTTGTTCATATTTTAATGTGTGGTGACACAACAGGCAGCATGTGTTTGTTCATACTAACGTGTAATGACACAACAGCAGCATGTGTTGTTCATACTAACGTGTAATGACACAACAGGCAGCATGTGTTGTTCATACTAACGTGTAATGACACAACAGGCAGCATGTGTTGTTCATACTAATGTATAATGACACAACAGAAACATGTGTTGACTACACAAACGTGTAATGACACAACAGGAAACATGTGTTGACCATACAAATGTGTCATGATTCAACAGCCATGAATTGTCCACACACGTCATAATGGAACAGTCCTGTGTTGTTCACAGAAATGTCAAGATTCAACAACCATGTTATGGTCAACACAAATGTGTGTGTGTGTGTGTGTGTATGCATGCATGCATATGTGTGTGTGTGTGTGTGTGGTGTGTGTGTGTGTGTGTGTGTGTGTGTGTGTGCGTGCGTGCGTGCGTGCGTGCGTGCGTGCACGCGAGCATTTTTGTATGTGTGTGTGTGTGTGTGTGTGTGTGTGTGTGTGCGCATATTTGCATGTGTGTATATGTATGTGTGAGAGAAAGAGGCAGCTGTGCTCTTGCATGTTTCTCTGCAATGCGGCTATATTAGCCGTGACCCATGTTTTCTACTCAATGCAGCTACATCAGCTGTGCTCTTGCATGTTTCTCTGCAATGCGGCTAAATTAGCCGTGACCCACGTTTTCTACTCAATGCAGCTACATCAGCTGTGATCTTGCATGTATCTCAGCAATGCGGCTATATTAGCCGTGACCCATGTTTTCTACTCAATGCAGCTACATAAGCTGTGATCTTGCATGTTTCTCTGCAATGCGGCTATATTTGCCGTGACCTCCTTATCACCCGTGACTGTCAATTAACCATGAATATGTTTTGCATGTTCTCAACAATTTTTCCTCAAGGTGGCTACATCAGCTGTGTGTTGCCATGTTTATATTATTATCACTTTGCATGTTTTTCAGCAAGGCGGCTACATCATCGTGACCCATGTTCTCTACTCAATGCAGCTATTTCTCTACACAATGCAGCTATATCAGGTGTGATCTTGCATGTTTCTCGGCAATGTGGCTATGTTAGCTGTGACCTCTTTATCACCTGAGACTGTCAATTAACCGCAAATATGTTTGCAGGTTCTAAACAAGTTTTTTCCGCAAGGTGGCTACATCAGCTGTGTGTTGGCATGTTTTTATTTATAACTTTGCATGTTTTTCAGCAAGGCGGATACATCAGCGTGACCCATGTTTTCTACACAATGCAGCTACATCAGCTGTGATCTTGCATGTTTCTCAGCAATGCGGCTATATTAGCCATGACCCATGTTTGCTACACAATGCACCTACATCAGTGGTGATCTTGCATGTTCTCAGCAATGCGGCGGTATTAGCTGTGACCCATGTTTTCTACACAATACACCTATATCGGCTGTGATCTTGCAGGTTTCTCAGCAATGCGGCTATATTAGCCGTGACCTCCTCATCCCCGTGACTGTCAATTAACCGTGAATATGTTTTGGCATGTTCTCAACAATTTTTCCACAAGGTGGCTACATCAGCTGTGTGTTGGCATGTTTATATATAACTTTGCCTGTTTTCCAGCAAGGCGGCTTCATCAGCCGGGACGCTCTGCTGCGTTAGCCGTTACTATGTGTCGCATGTTCCTCATCAAATTTGTCAGCAAGGCAGCGATATCACGTGGGTGTTTGCAGGTTATTTTAGCCACGACTATGACTGTTTCCCCACACTATCATATCGATTGATCCCACTGTCTAAACAGGGCAATACAAGTACACACAGGGTAAGCCCCTTTTTGTGTCGGAAGAATTGGTGTTTGACAGGTGCCAAAGACAAGACCACAGAGACGCCGACGGCCTACATTGAAGGCGAGTGAGGCCATAGCGGCCAGACCCAGCGACACACGCACCCCAGGAGATCCAGCAGTCGGGCAGCCAAACAGTGACATCCCCCACACGCCTACCATCACGATGGCCCCACCTTCCCTGCCAGCACAACAGGCGACCACCACACCCGCAAGGGCCCTCCCTGTGCCACCAGCACAACCAGGGGCCAGCACATCGACGACGGCCGACACAGCACAACAGGTGGCCACCACACCCACAACGGCCTTCATGGCACCACCGGCTCAACAGGCGGCGGCAGACTGGCAGACCAGCATCGTGGGCCCAGTCCAAGACGCCCTACAAGGTCCTGGGGGCTCCCGGACCTGTGTGGAGGCTAACAGACAATGCTGGCGGACAATGGCGCAGCAAAAGCAACAAGAAAGACGGGCAACCCCCACAAGACATTATGTATGTGTACAAGCTGCTCATGTACAAACGAGCTGTTCACCGATTATATAGTATGTTTTTGTAGGCAACATTATGTTCCAGGGCGTGTGTACACGGTGGATGTGTGTGCGCGCGCGAGCATGCTGGTGCGGGCAAGTGCGTGTAGGTGTACGTATGTTGATGACCTGAGAACGCAGAATTTGGTGCGTGTGTGTGCTTCTGTTTATAATTTTAGCTGTTGGATTGTTAAACCTTGTAAAGCGCCCGCCAGCCTACATGGTTAGGGTGGGTGCTATAGCAATTGTCATATTATTATTAATTTTATGATGTCGTAATCCTAATTTAGACGGTCAATGCGCTTAGGTCCACTACCTTTCGGTTATGACTCGGGGGTCAACACTTCATGCTCAAATGAACAAGAAGTGTCTCATGGTGCTTTCCCCCCTTCAGTCAAACTCAAAGTTCAGATCCCAGGGGAATTGATGTTTTTAACCCCCTTCAGCAGTGTTGGAAAGAAATCGGCGCAAAGCGCTGGTCAGAAATGGAAAGAAATACTGGATTATTAGCCGTTACCTGGCAAACAAATGGTATTGTCCTTTTGAATCTTTTGTGACGTAAATGTTGAATTCAGTTACCTGGCAAACAAATGTATTGTCCTTTTGAAGCTATGGGTGAGTTTAATCTTTGAAGTCCGTTACCTGACAAACAAAAGGTATTGTCCAATTGAAGCTACGGTTGAAGTTATGCGTTGAACTCCTCACTTAATAAAGTGATCAGAGAAAAACACTTGAAAGAATGGGACAAGAAATTACAAGATAAGTCAAGAAATTACAAGATAAAAAGAAATCTGATGTTTACAGGTCACTATTATATGTACCTGTCCAGATACCCACTGGGTATAATGCTGGTATATGAAGAACTGACAAATTATATTTTCACTCCTCGTGGAGTGGACCTAAGCACAATATAACATCTTTGTGTCATGTGTTGCATGTATGCGGGAAGAGTGTGAAAGAGAAAGCATGTTGATCAGGGTGAAGGAAGATGATGAGAGGATGAAAGAGAACAGTTATCAATTGCCATGGGACCTAACAAGAAGCATCAGCCACAAATGTATGTGTGAGAGAAAGAGAAAGAGAGAGAGAGAGAGAGAGAGAGAGAGAGAGAGAGAGAAAGAGAGAGAGCGAGAGAGAGAGAGAGTGTGTGTGTGTGTGTGTGTGTGCGCGCGCGTGTGTGTGTGCACACACGCATCTGTGTGCGCGCGTGTGTGTATACGCATGTGCATGGATGTGTGCCAATTTCCCATTTTCGTACTTCCAATTTTACTGCTTCAAAATACTGACAACAAACAAAAACCCCAAACCCAAGGCACAACTTGACACATCCCATCCCACACTTTTCCTTTTCACAGAACAAAGTTTCCAATTACCATGGAAACCACTCCACTGTGCCCACTAGTAACCCACAGCAAACCAAGTCAAGGACATCAGGTGTGCACTTCACCCCAGCTAGTAACCCACAGCAAACCAAGTCAACGACATCAGGTGTGCACTTCACCCCAGCTAGTAACCCACAGCAAACCAAGTCAACGACATCAGGTGTGCACTTCACCCCAGCTAGTAACCCACAGCAAACCAAGTCAACGACATCAGGTGTGCACTTCACCCCAGCTAGTAACCCACAGCAAACCAAGTCAACGACATCAGGTGTGCACTTCACCCCAGCAGGGATGTTACAACAGCTGTCACAGTAATTTACACCTGTTGACATTTACGATGATAGCCAGGTGGGGGCAGAGCTGTTTCGCCCGCACTGTGTCCATCGCTGATTGTTCGGGGTGGTTCACACACTGTGAGTGTGTGTATGTATGTGTATGTTTGTGTGTGTGTATGTGTGACTCTGTGTGTGTGTGGGACTGTGTGTATGTTTGACAGAGAGGAGAGAGAGAGAGAGAGAGTGTTTATGTGTGTGTATAGGTAAAAATACGTATGTGCATGTTTGTGTGTACGAGTGTGTGCACGTGCACACATCTACCCCTTCCCTTCTGGCCCCATAGCCCTTTATTCTCTCTCTCTCTCTCTCTCTCTCTCTCTCTCTCTCTCACACACACACACACAAATACAGTCACACACACACACATGTACTCTCTCACACACACACACAAACATGCATACACATACACGCATGCACTCTCAAATACACACACACACACAAACACATACACGTGCACACACACGCATGCACTCTCTCTCACACACACACACACACACACACACACACACACACACACATGCACTCTCACACACACACACAGGCATGCACTCAAACACACACACAGGCATGCACTCACACACACACAGGCATGCACTCACACACACACACAAACCCCAACCAACTGACTGAAAGATGGAGGACAAAAAATGAGAATGAAACTCAAGAGGTCGAGAAAGATGGAGCAGGAGAGACTGAAAAAGAGACAAAGAAAAGCAGAGAACAGAGTTACATTTCCTGGATCCATGTTATAAACCAACCAACACCACAGGAGAGATTTGTCAGAACAAAGCATGCCTGGCTACACGAGGCACAAAGACCAGAAACTGTTACCTGTTCAGACTCGACAATACCACACACAGGAGACACACAAACCTAATACCTGGATTAAACTGTTAATGAAAAAAAAACGTTTCGACAGAATCATCCGCACACGAGAGCAAACAAGGAAACATCTACACATGTGAACCGTTACATATGAACAGAGATACACAGAAATGTGTTTGAAACAAAATTACACAAGATTTCTACAGATACAAGCACATGAAGAAAAAACAAAACCCAAACAAACTCAACAATAAAACAACAACCAAAAACCCCAAATAAAAACGCTTGAAACCCATCTGAAGCCAGGCGTTTACACACTAAGAGTCACACCACATAAACTCTACTTACACATAGCAACAGCATTTCTGTCGAAACTTTGCACAACACACTCTTTTTTTTTTTTTGAGGTTGAAAATCCATTGCCAAGCCTGTCACCCCCCCCCCCCCCCCCTCTCCGAGTGCCAACGAAATGCAATGAATACAACACATGATGTATGAGTAGTAGTAATAGCACTACAGTAGTAACGATAACAATATTCATGTAGCACCTATTCTGATTTACAAGCCAAGCTCTAAGCGCTTTACAGTCCATGCCATCATTTCTACAATGGGCTGCCTACCTGGGTAGAGCTGACTAAAGAGCTGCCTGCTAGCACTACATCAGTAGTTTCCCTTGTCATTCAGTCATCACCAGTTGCTCAGTCTTTTTTCCTTTCATTCTTTCGATGTTTGACACAGGATGCATGCTATGTGTAACCTGTCATCCATATCAAGAGCCAAACTGGCCTACTCCTCCAAAAAACTGGTTATGGCAATTTACATGTATGCGATATGTTCATGTACGCATTCACACACAGAACCTTGCTTTATAGTCTAATTTGGACTTTTCAGGAACTGTTAACTCCAAGGGCAAAATCCCACTGTAACATAGTGGCCCTTTGGAACCTTGACCCCATCACCTGAGAATCACTGGATTACAAGCCTGGCATTTAACCAACTGAGCTATTCTCTTCCGCTAACCGCCCTTTGGAAACTTGACCCCATCACCTGAGAATCGCATCATGTCTCTTTGGACTTGGATGCTCTGACAAGTTCAAGTATTAGACAAGCCAGGCTGAGGCTGAGGAGCCAGAAAGAGCAGTGTTAGTGCAATGCCTCTGAGGTGGCATGGACGATATCGCATCATGTATCTTCGGACTTAGATGCTCTGACAAGTTCAAGTATTAGTTTAATTGTTACATACCACTGTGTCTGGATGTAAACGGCAGACTCAAAACTTCAAAACTTTAACATGTTGGAAAAATACTATCACATCTTTCAACTCATGACACTCTGTCCCTGTGACAGGTGAACTGCCAGTCACTCCCCACTCATCACAGTTCAACACACACAAGGAAATGCGTGTTCACACACACACACACACACACAACCACTTTAATCACACATACAACCACTTTAATCACACACACAACCACTTTAATCACACACACACACACAACCACTTTAATCTCACACACACACACACACACACAACCACTTTAATCACACACACACACACAACCACTTTAATCACACACACACACAACCACTTTAATCACACACACACACACATCTGCAAAACCACTTTACGAATTTGGAAAGAAATCGCCGACATTCACCCAAATCTAGAAAAAAAGAAGGTTAACACAAGAAGAAAAAAAGCCTTCACCAAAAAAGAAAAGAAAAAGAAAAAGAAACCGGAATATACACAAAGAAAGCTGTTTACACAGCATGTGACCTCTGACACTATGACCAAACGGCAGGCGGCATGACCGCTATCCGGCCAACAGTAGGCGACTGTCGACAGCGTGGTGACTACAACATGCAATCATCTGGTTACTTGAGGACGGAGAACCAAAGAGTGACGGCTTGGCAAATACAGCCAAAGGAGTTAACAGCAAAGGTTACATGCATTACAGGATCTAGCCTCAGAGAGTCGGCCACAAAGGAACCACAAAGGTGAGGAGGGGTTTTTCTTTTTTTCTCTCGGACTTTTGAACAGGATCACAACCTGAATCAGGTCCATCTGTTTGATCTTATCATAAATTTAATAGGAACATTCTTTTCTGGGAGGATGTGTCTTTGTTCTGTGTGCTCCATGTTGTCGTTTCTGCTTGGTGATCCAGTGTCGTAAGCAGCAATTCGTCAGGAGTTAAGGGCCTGTAAACATTTTATTATGAGAGTTACCTTACTTGTTTTTTTTAAATAATTTACTGTTTACCGTTTCCTGCCTCACTTAAGATTTCCTTTCATACTACTAAAACCAAGCTTACCTGTATTTGTTACTGTTGTTCATGTTTTTGACTATATTCAAGATCAAAAAGGCTGTGCCAGTCTTGAATAAAAGTTACTTTGTGTTTGTTCCTATCTCCAGTTGCTGCTGCTGTGTAGATGTGTCAGGTACAGGGTATAGGCGCGAGCTTGGAACATCCTATTACAGGGGATGTGTGCTGCCTGTTCTGTGTGCTCTGTGTAGTCATTTCTGCTTGGCGTTTTGGTGTCGGAAGCAGCATTCATCAGGACTTATGTATTTATTTCATCAGGAAAGCAAAAATTTCCCTATTTGTTAGTTATTAACAACTGGCAACTTTTATCATTCTTTTCCCCTCCTTTATAGAATATACTGAGTAACTCCAACTGAGGATGTGTACAGATGATTTGAAATTCGGCAATAGACTGACCAGGTTTTTCTCCATTTCACTGCTTAAACGAAAAAAATAAATTAAAAATTTGACACTTAATTGTTTCTTTGGTTCGTTCCTTTGTGACTGACTTTCCACACTGTTCCGCAGACAGTGGATAAGGGAGAGAGAGAGAGCACACATCACACAGCACTGACGGCCACCTTCCTGAGACCTCAGCAGGATACAGACACACAGAGGATCCAGCACAGAAAGGCGTATGTATACCTAGTCATGGCCGCAGCTAGGCGCTGCACTGACAGGTCATGAGGGCGGAGGTCAGGTCACCAAAGGCTCTTGCGAGATCCTTAGGGTGCCTGACCGCTTGGTGAAAGAAATGGTAAGCCTGTCCCTTCGAAGTGTATACACTTTCTGGACAGAGGACAGCCAGAAGGATTCCGTCAATGTCAACATGATGAAAAAAAAAGAAAAGTACACAGCATTCATGCCACAAAAAAAAGTTTATAACTAGCAAGAAAAAGAAAAACGCCCTCCCCCCCAAAAAAAAAATAAAGAAAAGGTGCCCCATGACTCCATTCAGTTCTTGATAACAAGCTACAGAAAGGAACAGTTAATGAAAAACAATGACAGCAACAAGAAAAAGAAAACAACCCCTAATAAAACCAGTAGCATGAATACCTAGAAACAGACTGATGTACAAGCGTTCCTCGTTTGCCATCCTAACAGTGGTGGAGGTGGCGGAGTTCGCTTTTATGACCAGTCACAAAAGTATGACTTTAGACATTGACGTGAAAGTGTTTGTCGTTTAAACACTATCGTAAACATATAATAACAAAATCTCTTCATCAAACTCATCAGGAACGACCGCTATGACATCCTGCTTCTGGTGCCAGAGTTCAAGGTCACCTCTGTGCTAATTCTGTCTTTTTGGCAGTGACCTTGACTCCTCAAAGGGCACTGCCCCTTTTCGCAAGCTTCCAGAAACATCGCGAAACAAAAACACGAATGTCTAGCCATGAACGTTGCACCTGAAAGAGACATTCTAAAGTAAAAAACAGTAGGAAAAAAAAGATAGATATAAGGTGACTTATCCATCCCACCCTCTTCCACCATCTATGTCAACTGCTAACATCCACCTGCATATTATCCCCTCTTTTCCTTCCTCCTCTGCGCCATTCCAATCCACCCTTTCAGGAAGAAATGATTTATGTACGCAAGTACACATGTATACTTTTACATACTAACACACAGACACACTTGCTCTTTCTCCCTGTCATACACACACACAAACAGAGGCTCATATACAGGCTTTTTCTCTCTCTCACACATACACATGCACACACACACACTCTCACACCAACACCCTCGCACATGCAAACACACATAGGCTCTCTTTCTGTCTGTCTGTCTCTCTCACACAGACACACGAAGGGGCTCATAAACAGGTTCTGTCTCTCTCCCCCCTCTCTCTCTTACACACACACACACAGTGGCTCACACAGTCTCTCTCTCTCCCTCTCTCTCACACACACACATACTTATATACTGACTGACCGACTGAAATCAGCTATTGTCCAACTATCCTTTGGTTACATTGCCAATCAAATGCTCACACACATGTATAGATATACACAGACACACTCGCACAACACAACACACATACATACCACACAACACACACAAGCACTTCCACTCCTAGAAACATAAAAGACCCTAACACCAGTCAGAACGACCCAATGGCCTGCCTCACCCTGTCCCTCAGACTCAGCATTCTCATCACACACGCCACAGCCGCACGACTTACAGGTCTGTCAATGGTGTGGTTGTGTCTGATGTCATCAAAGATGCGGATGAGGATGTCAGGGAGGAGCGCTAATACAACGATGAGAAGCAGGGCCAGCCAGACGGTGAGGCTGGACATGAGTTCTACTTGGACCCAGTATAAATGTGGGTGTCCATCATCCAGTCTCTGCCCACAGAATAACAGTCCTCGAGTATATATATATATATATATATATATTAAGATTCCTCTTTTAACTTGTTTTAGATATATATATATATATATATATATATATATATATATATATCATGAACAGTATTAAAACATCCTTAAAAAATCTGAAAAAGCTCAACCCCTTGGGAGCAACATTTGTTAAAAATATTTGTAAATATCTAGCACTTCATTTTAAAAATATTTTTAACACACACACACATATATATATATATATAATATATATATATATATATATATATATATATATATGATGCTGAACAATTAAGTAGTGGGGGAAAACAAGTGCAGGCTAACAATTCTTCCGTCATTATAATAATGACTTTGCAAAGATTTGAAATTTTAGAGAAAAAGAACAAAAAAATGAAGATGAAGAAAATGGGGGAAATATATTATAAATATGAAAAACCCTTCACTAGCCGCCTGAGGGAACCATCGTGATCCCTTCTGAAGGCAGATCTATTTGTATTGCCTGCTCCTAGGCCTTTCGTCCGCTGGATCGGACTCATCAGGGAGACACGGCTGATTGTGTCTGCGCTCCTGGTGTCAAATAGAGACCCACCACAGTTCATAATTCTGTGGTGTTCTCACCACCAAGGGTTCAAAAAAGAATCCAACAGCACCCCCAAAGCAGCCAGTGAAGGATAGTAAAAGGAATAAAACGAAAGTGTGGAGAGGAAAAAAGTTGCTAAAAAAACTAAAAGCATTATATAAACAGTATAAAAATGTAGGGGACAATCTTTGAGCCTATGCCTGAGGATCCATTCAAGGATACAAGGGAGATCAAAAGATATGGAACAGTTTGAGTGGTCAGCTCTATATATATTGTGTGTGTGTGTGTGTGTGTGTGTGTGTGTGAGTGTGTGTTTGTATGTGTGTGTGTGTCCACCTGGACCCAGTCTCTGCGCACAGAATAACAGTCTTTGAGTATACTGTGTATGTGTGTGTGTCTATGTGTGTGTGTGTGTGTATGTGTGTGTGTTGTATGTGGTGTGTGTGTTGTATGTGGTGTGTGTGTGTGTGTGTGTGTGTGTGTGTGTGTGCGAGTGTCCACCTGGACCAAGCTGAAACTGTTGGTGTCTGTCAGCCAGTCTCTGCCCATGATAGCACAGTCTTTGAGTATATAGTGTGTGTGTGTGTGTGTGTGTGTGTGTGTGTGTGTGTGTGTGTGTGTGTGTGTGTGTGTGTGTCCACATGTCAGTACAACCATGGGTTAATCTGACAATAAATTGGTTTCAGTCAGTCAGTGTGTCCACCTGGACCCAGTAGAAATTGTTGGTGTTGGTCACCCAGGCTCTGCCCACAGAATAACTGTCCTTGAGTATATTATATATATAATATATATATATATATATATATATATATATATATATATATATATATATATATATATAGAGAGAGAGAGAGAGAGAGAGAGAGAGAAGAGAGAGATCAGTATATTTAAAATGCCTAAAACAATTTTTAAGTGCTCAACCCCTTGGGGAGCAACATTAGTTAAAACAAGTTAAAAGAGGAATCTTAAAACTATCTACAAATTTGTTTCAAGCGTGTTGCGCTGTCATCAGGATGGTTTTTGGTTTGCCCACCGCCGATGTTATATAGCGTGTGGGCTCCCGTTTGCGGTTGTTTGCACGTGCGGGTTGGCTGCACGTGTTTTTGGGGGGCTTTCAGGTTTTTGTTTTGGGTGTGTTCACTAACAACGATTTCCATTTATGCCTGCAGTTGTTTACTATTTCTGTTTTGGTGTTTAAAGTTGCTAAGTGTGGTTTGCATAGTATTAACCATTTTTCAGTTAAACATAGGTTGCACCTTTTTGAAACATTGCTGTATGGTGATGCTCTTTTTATGATTTTCCAGGATATATTGTAGCTTGTTTTTTGCGTCTTTAAGTTTCCAGATATATTTGCTCAGTTCTGTTTGGTTTTTATATTTTTCTTTATTAAATGACTGTTTGTGGTTTGCATATCTGGTTTTGAAGTGGTTTTCAGTGATCCCTATGTATGTTTCTTTTTCATTTTCTGATGTCACAGTAGCCTGGTATACAATGTTGTTGTGAAGACATTTATTGTTTAGTGGGCACTGCTCCTTTCTGGTGCAATTGCAAGATTTCCTTTCTTCACCCTTCTTTGCTGTGTTGATTTTCATTTTGTAAATGAAAGAAGACTGGAAAAAACGAAGAAACACACAAACAAAAAAATGTATCACAAATTTGTTTAAAAGCTGAATACTCACGGCCAGATGATGCAGGGGAGAACAGACATCACGCCCAAATGACCAACGGCAGTCAAAGCATAGCCTACGACGATGGGCACGGACCAACAATGAAGCAGCAATGCTATCTGTACACATACATACACGCACACACACATATGGATTCTCATTAGCAACACACAATACAAATGGAAAATGTGAACAAACATGAATAAAAACACACAAATGACGAACAAATAGCCTGCGTGCCGCGAAATAAACGACCCAGGTCAGACGATCACTTGTGTAAAGCAAGAGGTGAATGTTACAGCCATCGGACATTAGCAATATTTTTCAATTAATCTTCTGCGGAGAAATGAAAGTTCTGTATCGTTTTGCTGATACTGAAAGATCATCGTGACAACGAGAGATTTCGCTTTCTGAAACTATTTTCTCAAGTTGCTGATTATGACATCGATGTCATCATGCATCGTGTCAATGACTGGCAGAGACAGACAGCATTGGCCAATCAGAATGGAGGACGCTGGTTGTCTAGTTTCATCCATCCCCTGACAAAATGGCAGATGAAAATAATAATAATAATTAATAACAACTGTAGCTGGGTGCTAACAGTGTATATTTCTTGGTCACCCATCGTAGATGAGATATTTTGTTCATGAGTTATCTTCCCGTTACCTCCCTTGATCGATTTATCTCATTTTTATTGTGTAAATTCTTTAAATCATGAATACCTCAGAACCTATATAGTTGTGTATATGTCGCTGAAGTCACAAAGATTAATGTATTCCATTCATTACAATCGTGTTGGACTGAGAAGCCCATATTTTCGCTAAAACTGGTATTTCGACCAAATTAATCTTGGTGCCATTTTGAATTGTCCGATGAACAAACCGTGAATAATTCTTGATTTCATAAAAAGTATGAGAGAATCCAAAAAATCCATGAATGCACATTGAAAGTAAAGTCCATAAGCTTTCATTTCGTATATCGCATGCCTATGATCTTTTCTGTACAAGCTTGCGACTATACGAAATGACTGACAGCGCCGGTCCCCTTAGCGAGTTGCCTTCTTTGTTTACTGTCGGAGTTTTGATCTAAATTGTCGTTTCATGAAATTCGGACTTCCCAATCGAAATATTTTTAATAACTCCATTTCTATGATAGAAGCAACCAAAATTATATAAAAATTATCATCTGATGGACCATTTCAACGGAATAACATTTTATCGAAGATCGTGTTCGAAGCACATGGCGACGGCCATGTAGTGATAAGGCAAGTTGTGTTTTCTATCAAACTTTAAACGCAAAGCTCTCCGCTTGAACGGCATCTTGGATAATGAAATTTATATGTATAGAAAGAGGGAAATTCAAGCTTTTTATTCATTACAAAATTATTTCACGCTGTTTAGTACTTTTTATCGAAATAAGGGAAAATATGACGTAAGCTTGTTAAAAGTGGGTTTATTCTCGGACTTTAATTGCCAGTAACTTTACACAGCCACAGAATTGTCAAATACGACTTATTGCGTTTTATTCCTTGGGTTCTGAGGTTTTCATCGATATGAAATATGTTTGGATACTTTAAACGGACGGCGAGCTAGACAACGCAGAAGCCGCAACAGATTGCACAGATTTTGTCATTTGCCGTCCCGCGAGGCTCATTTTGAGTGCGGCGCTGCGTTGCCTGCTTTGCGGTCCGGTCAAGGTGTATATAACTGGGCGCGCTGAGTGAGTGCGATCAGTGTTCACTGGTGTGAGCGATCGGTGTGAGAGGAGAAATAAAAGAAAGAAAAACTCTGCTTTGTCCTGTGCGTCTCTTTGACACGGCTGCTGTCCCTTGGCTCCTGCACCTTACCATCATCTGCCTGTCTCCACCTGCACACCATCACACAACATAGCATTTTCAACGCCTTGCCAAAGGTCTTAGGCCCTGACAATCCACACTCTTGTGTACACAACAGGCTGCCTACCTGGGTAGTGCTAACTGAAGAGCTGCCTGCCTGCGCTTCATTCAGTCGTTTCCCTGTGTCACCCAGTCAATATCATTCACTCAATTTCCTTACTTCCTTCATTCTTTCAATTTCTCTTGCTGGGTGCAAGCTATGCTGATTATAGCCCAGCCAACTGCAATGGGCCACACCAGCGCTGTCAACGTGTTGAAGTTAACTAAAAAGACATTAAAATAAAACACACACAAAAAAAACCAACCCTCAATCACACAACCCGTTCAAACACATCTTCTAAAAACACATCGGAAATTTTGTTAAAAGTCTTTCCTCCGTAAAAATCTTAGATCAGATGAAAAATGTTAATCTCTTTCTGAAATTCAAAGATCACATCAGGTGGATGTCTCTGAACAAGGTTTCCAGGGAGTCTGCTGTAAAATGTTTAGGTCTCACATCATGCTAGTCCCAACACTCTAAAAGAGCACGTTTCACTGTGAGTGGTACATGACATGGAATGCACCATAGAGCTTCTTCACCCTTTAAAAGATAAGAATGGGTGTAAAAGGAACTTGAAGTGCAGTTAAGACACCACAACGATCAATGATGTGTAGCCGGGTGCTAACAGTGTTTGTTTTTATTTTGGTTACCTTTCGTGGACGGAAATGTTTTGTTCGAGAGTTATCTTCCCCTTACCTCCCTTGGTCGAATCTCATTTATTTTATTGTGTAAATTCTTTAAATCATGAATACCTCAGAACCTACATAGTTGTATGTACGTCGCTAAAGTCACAAAAATTAATGTATTTGATTCATTACAACCGTACTGGGCTGAGAAGCCCATATTTTCTCTAAACTGGGATTTTGCACGAGCAATCTTGGCGCCATTTTCAATTGTCTGTCGAATGAACATTGAATAATTCTTGATTTTACAAAAAGTAAGAGGAAAACCGAAGAATCTGAAGATGCATGTTAAAAGTAATGTCCATGAGCTCTCATTTCGTATATCGCATGCTTAGGATCTATTCCGCACAGGCTTGCGACTATACGAAATGACTGACGACGCCGGTTCCCTTGATCAAGTCGCCTTCTTTGTTCATTGTCGGAGTTTTGATCCAAATGATCATTCTACGAAATTCGGACTTCCCGATCGAAATCTTGCTTATGACTCCATTTCTGTTATGAATACAACTGAAAATGTGTAGAATTTATTATTTAACAGACCGTTTCAACAGAGTATTTTTCAGTTGAAAATTGTGTCAAAAGTAGGCGCCGAAGTGAAAAGTCAGCTGTGTCTTCTATCAAACTTTAAACGCAAAGTTCTCCGCTTGGACGGCATCTTGGATAATGAAATTTATATGTATCAAAAGAGCGAGATGCCAGCTTTTTATTCATTACAAAATTATTTCACGCTGTTTAGTATTTTTCATCGAAATAAAGGAAAATATGACGTAAGCTTGTTAAAAGTGGTTTCACTCTGGGACATTAATCAGCAATGATTTAGTACAGGAACAAAATTGTCAAATGTGACTTACTGCATTTTATTCCTTGTGTTCTGAGGTTTTCCTCGATAGTAAATATGTGTTAATAGTTTGAACGGACAGCGAGCCAGACAACACTGAAGCCGCGATAGAAAACACAAATTTCCGTTGGTTCCGGCCTCGCGAGGCTCGTTTCGTCTCCGGCACTGTGTTACTGGCTTTGCGGTCCGGTACGATGTTATAAAAGTAGAGCGTGGTGTGAGAATGGAGCAGAGTGTTCCCCTAGAGTTCCATGATGTGAGCGACTGGCGTGAGAGGCAGAGAGAGGGCGCGCTCAGTGCGCTGAGTGCTGAGAGCGAGAGAGTTCCCAGGCTGCGTTCCTGGTTTGAGCTCCTAGCCATGGGAGAGAAATAAAAGAAGAAAAACTCCACGTCGTCCACTGCGTCTTCTTGACTGGCTGTTGTCCCTTGGTTCCTGCACTTCTCACCATCTGCCTGTCTTCACCTGCACACCCCTTACCCCTCCACACCATCACAGATGAACATTAGCAACACACAGACATACACAGGTGCACACCCAACTATACCCACTTCTGGATTTCTACACAAACTCTGATGCAATTTGGATTTGCAACTGTTTTTGTCATTTTTTAAAAAAGAAAGAAAACAATGCCCCAATCTGTTTTGCGCACTACAAAATTAATCTGATAGTTTTGCTCAAAACTTACAGCCCTGATGTGGCCCTTTGCGGTCGGCTGGGCTATAAGCAACATTATCTTATCTTGCTCAAAACTTCCTGGCAGTTTAAAGCAAAACAAAATCAAGGGAGGTAAATCTCCCGTCCCCACCTGGGTGCATGATTTTGTTGTTGCCATATTAGTTCCGTCTTGTTCTTAGCATTAAAAACCTCTTACCTGTCCCCTCTTGGTGACACTGATTTCGCAGTAATCATACCGGCAGATTACCCAGGCGGCAGTTAATTCGCAGGAGGAGAGAACTCTCCTGCATGGCCAGCCGTATACACAGGCCCCTGTCGGTTTCTATCACACCTCCCTGTCTGTGTGTGTGTTGGCAATGAGGATGCCAGAGAAGACATTGTGAAGAAGAGAAAAAAAGCGAATGTACTCAGTGTCAAGCAGGTCTGAGACAGTCTCTCTCACACACACATTCACACACACACACACACAGTGTTAAGCAGGTCTGAGACAGTCTCTCTCTCTCTCACACACACGCACACACAGTGTTAAGCAGGTCTGAGACAGTCTCTCTCATACACACACACACACACACACACAGTGTTAAGCAGGCCTGAGACAGCCTCACACACACACACACACACACACACACACACACACACAGAGTGTCAAGCAGGTCTGAGACAGTCTCTCTCATACACACACACACACACACAAACACACACACACAGTGTCAAGCAGGCCCGAGACAGTCTCTGTCATACACACACACAGTGTTAAGCAGGCCTGAGACAGCCTCACACACACACACACACACACACACACACACACACACACACACACACACACACACACACACAGAGTGTCAAGCAGGTCTGAGACAGTCTCACACACACACACACACACACACACACACACACACACACACACACACACACAGCGTCAAGGAGGCCTGAGACAGTCTCTCTCATACACACACACACACACAGTATCAAGCAGGCCTGAGACAGTCTCTCTCATACACACACACACACACACAGTGTCAAGCAGGCCTGAGACAGTCTCTCTCATACATGCACACACACACACACACACACACACAGTGTCAAGCAGGCCTTAGACAGTCTCTCTCATACACACACACACACACACAGTGTCAAGCAGGCCTGAGACAGTCTCTCTCATACACACACACACACACACAGTGTCAAGCAGGCCTGAGACAGTCTCATACACACACAGTGTCAAGCAGGCCTGAGACAGTCTCTCTCATACATACACACACACAGTGTCAAGCAGGCCTGAGACAAGTCTCTCTCTCTCTCTCTCTCTCACACACACACACACACACACACAGTCAAGCAGGCCTGAGACAGTCTCTCTCTCATACACACACAGTGTCAAGCAGGCCTGAGACAAATCTCTCATACACACACACACACACAGTATCAAGCAGGCCTGAGACAAGTCTCTCATACACACACACACACACACACACACAGTGTCAAGCAGGCCTGAGACAAGTCTCTCATACACACACACACACGCACACAGTGTCAAGCAGGCCTGAGACAGTCTCTCTCTCTCTCTCTCTCTCTCACACACACACACACACACACACACACACACACACACACACACACAGTGTCAAGCAGGCCTGAGACAAGTCTCTCTCATACATACACACACACACAGTGTCAAGCAGGCCTGAGACAGTCTCTCTCATACATACACACACACAGTGTCAAGCAGGCCTGAGACAGTCTCTCTCATACACACACACACACACACACACACACACACACACACACACACACACAGTGTCAAGCAGGCCTGAGACAAGTCTCTCTCATACATACACACACACACAGTGTCAAGCAGGCCTGAGACAGTCTCTCTCATACATACACACACACAGTGTCAAGCAGACCCGAGACAGTCTCTCTCATACACACACACACACACACAGTGTCAAGCAGGCCTGAAACAGTCTCTCTCATACACACACACACACAGTGTGAAGCAGGCCTGAGACAGTCTCTCTCATACATACACACACACAGTGTCAAGCAGGCCTGAGACAGTCTCACTCACACACACACACACACACACAGTGTCAAGCAGGCCTGAGACAGTCTCTCTCATACACACACACACACACAGTGTCAAGCAGGCCTGAGACAGTCTCTCTCATACACACACACACACACACACACAGTGTCAAGCAGGCCTGAGACAGTCTCTCTCATACACACACACACACAGTGTCAAGCAGGCCTGAGACAGTCTCTCTCATACATACACACACACAGTGTCAAGCAGGCCTGAGACAGTCTCTCTCATACACACACACACACAGTGTCAAGCAGGCCTGAGACAGTCTCTCTCATACATACACACACACAGTGTCAAGCAGGCCTGAGACAGTCTCTCTCATACACACACACACACACACACACACACACACACACAGTGTCAAGCAGGCCTGAGACAGTCTCTCTCATACATGCACACACACACACACACAGTGTCAAGCAGGCCTGAGACAGTCTCTCTCATACACACACACACACACAGTGTCAAGCAGGCCTGAGACAGTCTCTCTCTCTCTCTCTCTCACACACACACACACAGAGTGTCAAGCAGGCCTGAGACAGTCTCACACACACACACACACACACACACACACACACACACACACACACACACACAGTGTCAAGCAGGTCTGAGACAGTCTCTCTCATACACACACACACAGTGTCAAGCAGGCCTGAGACAGTCTCTCTCATACACACATATAGTGTCAAGCAGGCCTGAGACAAGTCTCTCTCATACTATTACACACCACACACACACACACACACACACAGTGTCAAGCAGGCCTGAGACAGTCTTACATACACACACTGTCAAGCATCTCTCTACGTCTTCATACAGTGTCATCTACTGTGCTACAGGCAGACTGTGTGAATGACTGTCCATGACGAAACTGGCCAGGACTTGTGTGATGCACCATGTGATTCGTGTGTTACACTGTTCTTGATCTCATTTCTGTTTTGACATCAAAATAACAAAGTAAAGTTCCTACTGCAATTAAACAAATTGTTCCGTCATGGAAGACACAGTTTCATCACAAGAAGTTTCTGAATCCATGACCCACAATACAGCTATTTTGGGGCTTTTCACATTTATGACTCGTTGGTCAGGATGATAGTTTAACAACCCATTCGGGGTTCCGGTTCAGGTGAAGACGACCACAAGACTAGCGTTTCTTCATACGTTAAGAAGTTCCTTAAGTTAAGAGAAGTGTTTAGCACTGTATGTTAAGAAGTTCCTAAAGTTAAGAAAAGTATTCAGCACTGTATGTTAACAAGTTCCTAAAGTTAAGAAAAGTGTTTAGCACAGCATGTTAAGAAGTTCATTAAAGTTAAGAAAAGTATTCAGCACAGTATGTTAAGACGTTCCTGAAGTTAAGAAAAGTGTTTAGCACAGTATGTTAAGACGTTCCTAAAGTTAAGAAAAGTATTCAGCACAGTATGTTAAGAAGTTCCTAAAGTTAAGAAGTGTTCAGCACTGTATGTTAAGAAGTTCCTTCAGTTAAGAAAAGTGTTTAGCACTGTATGTTAAGAAGTTCCTAAACTTAAGAAGTGTTCAGCACTGTATGTTATGAAGTTCCTTAAGTTAAGAAAAGTGTTCAGCACAGTATGTTAAGAAGTTCCTTAAGTTAAGAAAAGTGTTCAGCACAGTATGTTAAGAAGTTCCTTAAGTTACGAAAAGTGTTCAGCACTGTATGTTAAGAAGTTCTTAAAGTTAAGAAAAGTGTTTAGCAGTGTATGTTAAGAAGTTCCTAAAGTTACGAAAAGTGTTTAGCACAGTATGTTAAGAAGTTCTTAAAGTTAAGAAAAGTGTTCAGCACAGTATGTAAGAAGTTCTTAAAGTTAAGAAAGGTTCAGCACTGTATGTTAAGAAGTTCCTAAAGTTAAGAAGTGTTCCGCACTGTATGTTAAGAAGTTCTTAAAGTTAAGAAGTGTTCAGCACTGTATGTTAAGAAGTTCTTAAAGTTAAGAAGTGTTCAGCACTGTATGTTAAGAAGTTCTTAAAGTTAAGAAAAGTGTTCAGCACTGTATTTTAAGAAGTTCCTGAAGTTAAGAAAAGTGTTCAGCACTGTATGTTAAGAAGTTCTTAAAGTTAAGAAAAGTGTTTAGCAGTGTATGTTAAGAAGTTCCTAAAGTTAAGAAAAGTATTCAGCACAGTATGTAAGAAGTTCTTAAAGTTAAGAAAAGTGTTCAGCACAGTATGTTAAGAAGTTCCTAAAGTTAAGAAAAGTGTTTAGCACTGTATGTTAAGAAGTTCTTAAGTTAAGAAAAGTGTTCAGCACAGTATGTTAAGAAGTTCCTAAAGTTAAGAAAAGTGTTCATCACTGTATGTTAAGAAGTTCCTAAAGTTAAGAAAAGTGTTTCAGCACTGTGTGTTAAGAAGTTTTAAAGTTAAGAAAAGTGTTCAGCACTGTATGTTAAGAAGTTCCTTCAGTTAAGAAAAGTGTTCAGCACTGTATGTTAAGAAGTTCCTGAAGTTAAGAAAAGTGTTCAGCACTGTATGTTAAGAAGTTCCTTCAGTTAAGAAAGTGTTCATCAGCACTGTATGTTAAGAAGTTCCTAAAGTTAAGAAAAGTGTTCAGCACTGTATGTTAAGAAGTTCCTGAAGTTAAGAAGTGTTCAGCACTGTATGTTAAGAAGTTCCTGAAGTTAAGAAAAGTGTTTAGCACTGTATGTTAAGAAGTTCTTAAAGTTAAGAAGTGTTCAGCACTGTATGTTAAGAATTTCCCTGAAGTTAAGAAAAGTGTTCAGCACTGTATGTTAAGAAGTTCCTGAAGTTAAGAAAAGTGTTCAGCACTGTATGTTAAGAAGTTCCTGAAGTTAAGAAAAGTGTTTAGCACAGTATGTTAAGAAGTTCTTAAAGTTAAGAAGTGTTTAGCACTGTATGTTAAGAAGTTCCTAAAGTTAAGAAGTGTTCAGCACTGTATGTTAAGAAGTTCTTAACCCGTTGACTGCCCTTGCACGAACGGCGTTCGAGGTGGTTTCTGGAAGGCTGTATCCGTAGCCCGACGTTTCGTCGAACGACATTTCGTCGAACGACATTTCCTCGAATTTTCTTGCAGCCTGCGACATTTCGTCGACGTGACTTTTCGTCGAACGACGTTTCATCGAATTCGACAAAATGTCTTTCGACGAAAACGTCGTACACTGAACGAAATGTCGTTCGGTGGGTCCGGTTGCAACAGAAAGTCGCGTCGATGTAACAGAGTGTTCACTGTTCTTTTTCAGTGAGCGGCTGATCACAACAGCAACTTGGTCATTTGCGGTGCCTGATGTTTTGTGAAGATGGAGATAGGACGCACCAACAGAAATAAGCCTATGCTTATTTTAGACGAGTTTACGTATACAGTGGACAGAAAGACGGCCAACAAAATATATTGGCGCTGTAGCCTGAGAGAGTGTCATGCAAGGGTGGTATCAAACACCAATGAGGGGGGGGATCCCGTCGACTCCCAAGACCAGTGGTCGCCACAATCACGAACCTGAGCCTTCTCGCATTGAGGTGACTTTTTTTATGGTGATTATTCAAACACGCACACATACATACACCACACGCACACACACAACAAACAACAACACACACGCACTATACTCATCATGTATTTGCATGGTTTTCACCTCTCTCTCTCTCTCTCTCTCTCGTCAAATCCAAGACCAGTGGTCGCCACAATCACGAACCTGTGCCTTCTAGCATCGAGGTGATGCTGGTGTCACATGTGCTTGCGTGATGCCTGGTGTCACATGTATTTGCGTAATGCCTGGTGTCACATGTGTTTGCGTGATGCTGGTGTCACATGTGTTTGCGTGTTTGCCGGGTGTCACATGTATTTGCGTAATGCCTGGTGTCACATGTGTTTGCATGATGCCTGGTGTCTCTTTTGTTCAAAACTTCAATTCAACTCAAAAAGTAAGAATAGGACGAGGTGTCTCTGTGTTCCATATAGGCAAAAAAGGCGCAACAACGTATCAAGGAAGCTGCTGCTGCTGGCTTTCATGGGGCAACCGCGACAATCATCAACCAGGAGGTCGCTGCCAAAGTTCACCTTGCTCACCAGGCGTCCCTTCCCAAAGAGGCTTCCATGAGGAGGACTGTGCAGAGACAGCGAAGACGCCTTTTACCGGAACTTCCACCCACAGCCGCAGACATCACAATCGAAGGCGTCTGGAGTTGTACCACAAAGGAGAAGACTGGCTTATCCTTGATGAGAAAGTCGGAGATGGTTGTGTCCTGGTATTTTCTTCTGATGCCAACCTTCGGCTTTTAGCTCAAAGCAGAGTTTGGTACGGAGATGGTACCGTTTTTGTGTCACCACCACTCTTTAAACAATTATATACTTTGCATGGAAGTGGCTGGATGTATTTTTCCTCTTGCATTCTGTCTTCTGCCCAGGAAGTCTGGAGAAATATACTTGATGGCAATCAGAGACAAGATTATTGAAATGGGGTGCGACATTGACATGCAGGTTTCCGCTCAGATTTTGAACAGGCAGCCTTTGGCTCAGTGAAACAGCTGTTTCCGCATGCCTCCGTGGAATGCTGCTTTTTCCACTTCGCTCAGGCTAACTGGCGCAAGGTCGTTGAACTCGGACTCCGTGATGCCTACATGACTGACTTTGATTTCAGTCTGCAAGTTCGCCAGTTGACAGCCCTAGCGTTTGTTCCCCAGAGAACATCAGAGCGGCATTTGAGGAAATGAGCACATCACTCCCCGATTCATGTGATGATCTTTTGCGCGTACTTTGAAAGGACGTACATTGGCCGTTACGTCCCTGCCCAGCAATAAGGTCTGAGGATTCGTCTGGAGTGGGTTGCTCCGCATTTCACTCCAGAAATTTGGTCTGTTCACGGAAGAACGATCACCAACGAACCACGCACAACAAATGCACTTGAAGGGTGGCATCGCAGGATTAAGTCCATCCTGGGAAAGGCCCACCCAAACATCTGGGAGTTCCTCTCCTTTCTGAAGTCTGAGCAGGCACATACGGAGATGGCAGTGCAAGCAGCTAGACGAGGCGACTACGCACCAAGGAAACGCACTTCTCAGGAACGGGCTGCCAGGCGTCTTCGTACTGTCGTCAGGGGTTACCAGAACAAAACCCAAAAACGCAATCATTCACATTCAGTTCCTGGAGGACGTTGCTCGCTCAATTGTGTACCATTGACGATCCTGTCTTCGTACTGTCGCCATGGATTTCGAGAACAGAACCAACAACGCAAACACATTTTTTTGTTTTTTTGACCAGTCTCATGCATCAAGCATTCTGTGTTTTGCCTAAGTAAAAGATACAAGTTCAGCAACATTATTTTTTCTGATTACCAGTGATCCTGTGAAAGTCACGTGTGTGTTTCATTACACACACATTACACGCACACCCAACATACACCACACGCACACAAACCCCACACACGTATCGTATCCGTGTCGAACGACATTTCGTCGACACGACTTTTCGTCGAACGACGTTTCAGCGAATTCGACAAAATGTCGTTCGACGAAAAGTCGCGTAGACGAAATGTCGATCGACGAAAAGTCGCGTCGACAAAATGTCGTTCGACGAAATGTTGTTTGACGAAATGTCGCGGACCCCATCGAACGGCGTTCGAATTAATTTCATCACCAAAATTCGGCGATTTAAAGAAGGGAGGCAAGGGGAAATTATGGTTTAAACGGTTGTAGGGACCCTAAAAGATGGTTTCTTTTCTTTCACGGGTCACTGACTGACCGGCTCACGTCCGTTCGGACGATGTACTTCAGCAAGGTTCGGCTGAGTCATTCTCGGTTCAAGATGGTGAGTCAAGCAGGCAGTTCATTCAGGCGTGTGCCGTTTTCAAACGATCTAATACTCTTGAAGTGCTTCAAGAAGTTATCCGAGACCGTGAAAGCGATGACAAAGACTTCAGAGAAGTGGAAGGGAGCGAATCGGAGGAGGAATAAAGCGATCACAATTAACACCACCCTTTGCTATCGGAGATTGGTGCAGATGATGAAGCTGATCCCTGACTTTGAACCGAGCGATACCAGTGCAAATGGGGCCGAATCGGAGAGAAACAAGCCGATTCTGTCTACGTCGACTGCCCCCTCCCTCCTTTTGTGAGAGGTCGGGATGGGAGTCGAGGAAGGTGAGGGGGTTCAGGACAACGACAAGAGTCCAGTGTGAGGGGGCGTGGCAGAGGAAGAGGGCGTGGCACTCGTCAGTCTAAACTTGTTTCAGAATGGACAGATGCCAGTGCTGATCGCCCAAACCCCGACATTTCTTTCACAGGTGATGCGGGTATCAAGGTGAACATTGACAATTTTAAGCCTGTGGATTTCATGGAGTTTTGTGTGTGTGTGTGTGTGTGTGTGTGTGTGTGTGTGTGTGTGTGCTTGTGTGAGTGTGCATGTGGTGTTTGTGCATAGTGTGTGTGTGTGTGTGTGTGTGTGTGAGAGAGAGAGAGAGAGAGAGAGAGAGAGAGAGAGAGAGAGAGAGAGAGAGAGCAGTGCTTGTGCATGGTGTGGGTATACATTGTGTGAGTGTGTGTGTGTGTGTGTGTGTGTGTGTGTGTGTGTGTGTGTGTAGTGTTTGTGCATGGTGTGTGTGTGTGTGTGTGTGTGCTGCTTTTGCGTGTGGTGCTTGTGTGTGTGTGTGTGTGTGTGTGTGTGTGTGTGTGTGTGTGTGTGTGTGTGTGTGTACATGTGCGTGTGTGTGTCTGTGTTGCTTTTGAATATAGTGCTTGTGCACAGTGTGTGTGTGTGTGTGTGTGTGTGTATGTGTGTGTGTGTGTGTGTGTGTACCCAACTGTGTGTCAGTCAACTTCTTCTTCTTCTTCTCGTTGCCATTCACACGCGGAGACCGGTTCGTTCCAGAAATGCCGTGGTCTTCTCTAGGGACGCCACCGTGCCGTACAGCTTGTCCTTGACGGTGGTAGGCTCTGGCCACAGCTCTTCTCTCAGCCGTCGGAAGTTCCCGCATTCCTGTAGTATGTGGGGCGTGTCCTGTTCAGCCTCTCCACAAGGACACATTGGGGATGGCACAACCTTGAGTTTCGAATGGAGGTGTTTATTTAGTCTGTTGTGCCCTGTTCGCAGCCTGAAGATGGTGACCTGCTCTGGTCTTGCAAGCAGGTGGAGGCTGTCATTCTGTGCCGGAGTTCGAAACAGAGCTTTGGTAATGGCATTCAGCTCTGCAAGGGTTACCGCGTTATCTTCCTGCTCTTTTGCGGCGCCCTGTTTGGCCATCTCATCTGCTTTTTCGTTTCCCTCAATGCCGCAGTGTGAGGGGATCCACTGAAGCACTGTTCGAAGACTCTTGATGTTGTTCAGTGCCTTCTTCAATGAGGGTAGCCTGTCACTGTTGTAGGCTTGAAGGACAGACAGAGCGTCTATTAGAAAGACAACCTGGATGTTGTGGTCTGCTCTTGTGGCGATGGTGTGTGCTGCCTGTGTGAGAGCGTCAACTTCCGCCTTGTAGTTGGTACAATGAAGGCCTGTCTGTAGCGCCTCTTCTGTCCGTTCTCCACTGGGGTATTGGATGTAGACCCCGGCTCCTCCATTTTTAACGGCATTGGTGGCAGAGCCGTCTGTGTATACCCTGATCCAGGAATCTGCGGGGTATCTTTCTTCCAACATTGCCAGTGTTAGGGTCTTCAGCACTTGGTCATCATGGTCACCCTTACTGTTGATATGGGGAATGGTTGTGATGACAGTGATGTTGTTTTCTCTGTCTTCCCAGGGTGGTGCGTCAAGGGAGAAGGAGAGGGGTATGACCTGTTTTGGGAGGATATCTTGGTATTTTTGGGTCAGGGCCCTAGACTCCACAGCAAAGCTTGATCTTTTTAGCCTGCGTGAGGATGGTGCTTGGAGTCGGTCTTTCACTGGGTGGTTCTGTGAGCACCTGAACTTGTTGGCCTGGGTCATTGCCTTTTGCTGTCTCCTGCTGGAGAGCGGTGGAATGCTTGATGTTTCTTCCATCTTCTGAATTGGCGTGGTCTTCATGGCACCAGTAATGATACGCAGTGCCTGGTTTTGGACTTTGTCCAGGGTCTGCAGGTGTGTCTTGGCAGCTGTCATCCAAGACGTGGACCCGTACTCAAGGTGTGGTCTTACTGAACCCTGGTACACTGACTTCAGGATCTTGTCAGTTGCGCCCCATGTGGTTCCAGCCAGTTTCCTCATTATGTTCAGCTTCCTTCTGGCTTTCCCCTCTGCCTGGTTGATATGAGGTTTCCAGGTCATTCTCTTGTCAAAGGTAACACCAAGGTATGTTTGCTGGTCTTCATACCTTAGTGTGGCGTTTCCTAGGGTGAGTTTTCCAGGCTTGGCTTTTGGGGATAGCGTGAAAAGAGTGGCAGTTGACTTCTCCCTGTTGATAGTTACGCACCAGCTTTCAGCCCATGCTGCAACATTCTCCAGGGCGATCCGCATCCTATAAGTTGCTGTTGTTGCATACTCTTCACAGCACCAGAGCACCAGGTCGTCTGCATATAGCGCCGCGTGGACACCTCTTGGTAGTTCTGCTACAATGTCGTTGATAAAGAGTATGAACAAAGAGGGGGAGAGGACGCCTCCCTGGGGAACTCCCTGTCTCAGCAACACCTTTTGGCCACAGCGGCCGTCTACCGACACTCTGGCTCTTCGGTTGTGTAGGTACGACTTGGTCCACTGATACATATTGCCACTGATGCCGCAACGCAGAAGCTTCACCAGGAGACCGTCTTTCCAGACCTTGTCAAACGCTTTCTGTAGGTCAATAAAGACCGCCAGGGCTGCCTTCTGGGCCTGGAAAGCATCCTCTATGACCTGTGAGAGGTGTGTGGTTTGGTCTTTGGTACTTTTATACTGTCTGAAGCCAGCTTGCTCAGGGACAATGATGCTCTCTGTCTCCAGGTAAAGTTGAAGGCGCTGGTTGATAATGTGTTCCAGGGTCTTACAGACACAGCTTGTTTAGACTGATGGGACGGTAGCTTTGGGCTTTACTTTTGTTCTTGCCACGTTTGAGGATGGGTATCATTATGGCTTCTCGCCAGCACTGTGGAACCTGGCCTTGCTTCCAGCTGAGATTGAATATGTCCAGCAATTTCTGAAGCGCGATGTTTCCTAAGTGTTGAAGCATTTCATTCGTTATGGTGTCAGGTCCCGGAGACTTCTTTTTCTTCAACTTCTTAATGGCCTTCTTCATTTCCGCCAAGCTGATGTTAGTATGCATGGCATCTGGTACCTCTTTCTTTCCTGCTCTTCTTTCCCTCTCTTCTTGTCGTATCTCTTTCTGCTGGTGCTGGCTAATGTTGATGTTACTCTCTGCAGCGTAAGCTCTTGCAAAGTTGTTGGCTGCGGCCCTTCCTGTAAGTGTGTTTCCTTCATCATCTAGGGTGATCTTCTGGCCACTGGTGCTTTCTTCATTCAGGGCCTTTGTCAATTTCCAAAGCTTTGTTGTGTCTTTCTCCATGTTTAGGCTTGCTGTTTTCTCTCTCCAACTTCTTCTTTTGCTCTCTAACTTAGTCCGCAAGAATTTTGCTTTTCTTTCTTGGAGTTTGATGTTATTCTCCTGGCTGGGATCGGTTTCAGCCTCTATCCTTGCTTCTGTGAGAGCGTCATGTGTCTTCTGTAGCTCACTCGTCCAGTAGGGGGTGTAGTCTTTTCTTGCTCCTCTTGGTATGCACTCCTTGGCTGCCTGGGAAACGCTGGTGTTGAATTCTTTGACTACATTGTTGATGTTCCTCCCTTCAACTACTATGCTTCTTGTCAGCTCGTTGGTGCGTGTGCTGAACAAGCCCCACTGTGCCTTCTTGTAGTTCCATCGCGGATGTTGTGGCTGTCCTTGTGCTTTAGCACTCATAGTAAGGACAACTGGGCGATGGTCACTGCCTCCAAGTTGTTCTTCAACCTTTCTTCTGATCTTTCTGTGGATGTCGTCGGTGCAGAAAGCCAGGTCTGGAGTCGTGGTGGTGTGCCAGCGGCGGGAGTAGAAGGTATGTGTATCAGTGGGATCATTGACAAGAATGAGGTGGTGTTCATCTTGCCAAGCTTCAACTTCTTCTCCTCTGTTGTCAATGTTGTTATATCCCCAACTCTGGGACCGGCTGTTGAAGTCTCCAGTGATGAGGAAGCCGCTGTCTGGGACCTGGATTGTGTCAAGGGACAGCATCTTGTCATCAGGGCAGTAATAATTGACGATGTTGATTGTGCTGTCTTGGGTGACCACCTTGACTTCTATGTATTCAGCTTCACCAGTGCATTTCTTTACTTCGGAGGCGTTGATGTTATTTCTCACCAGTGTCATTACTCCTCCCTTTGTTCTCCCTTTTCGTCCGTTCGGAAACACCTGGTAGCCTCTGATCTTAAACGGCTTCCCCTCTTGCAGGTGTGTTTCCTGTATACAGCAGATGTTGATGCTGTTTTCATGAAGGAAGTGTTCTAGTTCTTCTTTCTTGTTGCTGACCCCTTCTGCATTCCACTGCATGATGTTGATGTCGGGGGTCTCCCTGTTCTTTCTGGGTTGTTGGCCAGTCGCTCTCCTTGCTTGTCCCCTGGCTCCACAGAGCAAGACGAAGGGACCTCCAGTAGCTGAAGGTGGGCTCCTTTGAGGCCAAGAGCCCGGCACTGCACCTGCCTGGGGGGACCTCACAGGGCGAGCACCATCTCGGTTAAATCGGTTTCCGCGTGTCATCATAGGGCGAAGTGCGTGGTGTTGTGGTTTGTTAGAGTGCGCCATGTTGGCCCAACACCTCCGGCTTCAGCACTCAGCTGTGACAGGTAGTACTGGGCTTCAGCTTACCAGTAGCAGATCTATTTATCTGACCTGACGGGGTGTCAGTCAACTGTAACTGGCATTTATTGGCGGTAGTGTGGGATCCTTATCCTTCTGTCCATAGGTTATGTGGTGTGGTGTATTCTCTGCGACACCGGTGTATTTTTCAGTTGTTAGTGTGCTTTTATCATCTGTGGTGTGGCCTTTTGTAGCTCAGTCCTATCTTTAGCAGTCTTTTTTGTGTGGTGTGGTTGGTTTTGCAATGTTTTATGTATTACCTTCTGTGGTGATGGCTTTTTTATTAATTGCATTTAGTTCATGAGTGAACCAAACCACATATGTGAAAGAAAACAGACAGAATAATTGGAAGTTTCACTGAGTGTTGTTATTGTTATTTCATCTCTGCTAAGCAAGACCAATTCCCAAGAGGCTTGCAAGATGTGCAGACTGATGCTGTGGATAATGTGTAATTCCCATCTTCTTTCCCGTTTTACCTGGACTGGAGTGCCTCCTGATATGGGTTGCTAAACATTTTATGCATTGTCAAGCTTTATTGTGAATACAGATGTTTGTCCTGAAGTTCAAAGGATACTAACACCAGTTTTTGTGGTATTTCATTGTGATTTTAGTGCTATAGTTTTGTTTATGTTCAGCCCTGATATGGCCCTTTGCGGTCGGCTGGGCTATAAGCAACATTATCTTTGTTTATGTTCTGAAAGTGTTTTTCAAACAAAACATTCATCATTATATATATTTTTTTGGTCTACTCATTACAAACAAAATCAAACTATTGTGATATCTGGCTGTAGCCAAGGATACAAGAAGAAAATTTCCCAAGTATCATATATGTCAAGAATTGAAAGAGCAGTGGGCATATTAGTGAACCTACCTAAGAAAACAAAATTGTGTCCCTTGATACCTGGATTGTACTGTACCCCAGAAATACATACATTTATCATATAAAACAACAATTGTGGGTTGTAAATTCACTACCAAATATTTGCACAGGTGTTCAGTAAACACTAAAGCCACATTTTGCTGGGTTTGTATGTTTTTTGTTTTGCTGCTGTGGGGTTTTGTATGCTTGCAAAGTATAATTTAAAAAAAAAAGCTGAATTATAAGATTATATATTATACTCAGAAAAAAACCAAAATCAACTATTATTTGCAGATATTATAGCCCTGTGTATAAGAAGAAAACATGCCAAAAATCTAAGAGATATCTCCACAAATAAATGAGCACTGATCAAATTAGTGAACCTACCGCAAAAAGTCAAATCTTGCTCTGTCACACAGAAGTACAAAACTGATACAAAATAGTGGCAGTTAAGGGGTTAAAGTTAAGAAAAGTGTTTAGCACTGTATGTTAAGAAGTTCTTAAAGTTAAGAAGTGTTCAGCACTGTATGTTAAGAAGTTCTTAAAGTTAAGAAGTGTTCAGCACTGTATGTTAAGAAGTTCCTTCAGTTAAGAAAAGTGTTTAGCACAGTATGTTAAGAAGTTCCTGAAGTTAAGAAAAGTGTTCAGCACAGTATGTTAAGAAGTTTCTAAAGTTAAGAAGTGTTCAGTACAGTATGTTAAGAAGTTCCTGAAGTTAAGAAGTGTTCAGCACTGTATGTTAAGAAGTACCTAAAGTTAAGAAGTGTTCAGCACTGTATGTTAAGAAGTTCTTAAAGTTAAAAAGCGTTCAGCACTGCATGTTAAGAAGTTCTTAAAGTTAAGAAGTGTTCAGCACTGTATGTTAAGAAGTTCTTAAAGTTAAGAAGTGTTCAGCACAGTATGTTAAGAAGTTCTTAAAGTTAAGAAGTGTTCAGCACAGTATGTTAAGAAGTTCCTAAAGTTAAGAAGTGTTCAGCACAGTATGTTAAGAAGTTCCTAAAGTTAAGAAGTGTTCAGCACAGTATGTTAAGAAGTTCTTAAAGTTAAGAAAAGTGTTCAGCACTGTATGTTAAGAAGTTCCTGAAGTTAAGAAAAGTGTTCAGCACTGTATGTTAAGAAGTTCCTAAAGTTAAGAAGTGTTCAGCACAGTATGTTAAGAAGTTCCTGAAGTTAAGAAGTGTTCAGCACTGTATGTTAAGAAGTTCCTAAAGTTAAGAAAAGTGTTTAGCACTGTATGTTAATAAGTTCCTAAAGTTAAGAAAAGTGTTTAGCACTGTATGTTAAGAAAAAAGTGTTCAGCACTGTATGTTAAGAAGTTCCTAAAGTTAAGAAAAGTGTTCATTTACCAATATAACACACACACACACACACACACACACATACACACACACACGCACCTACACACAAACCACCATTCCATACAACACGAGGAACTCACCTTAATGTTGACAACAAAGACAACAGCCATGTTGACCAGACTGCCCCAAACACCCAGTCCAGACAACTGCAAAGCACACCACACAGCAGGATTCACTAATAGAAATAACCACATCGTTTCATTTCAACAGTGACTGCCAGAAACTTTGTACCTCATCTTCCTGTGTTGGAGAAAAATTAGAAGAAAATGTCATGACAATATGGAATCCTCTCCGTGAAAAGCTGGGTCTTTGTTCCTTAATTCTGTTTCTGCTTTTGCTTCAAGACACTGTCAGTCATTTTCACATTTGGTAGAATGGAAAGAAAAAAAAGGAAGTTGGGGAGTAGCATGCTCCTTCTATATTTATGATCCAGACAGTCCAGACAAAGGCTGCAGCAGTGACCTACCTTGCCATTCGACTGGTGCTCATTGAACAGGAAAAAGACCCCAAAGAAACACACGGTGCCGTGCCACAGACCTGGAGACAGCACAGTAGGAATAATCAGTGTGTGTGTGTGTGTGTGTGTGTGTGTGTGTGTGTGTGTGTGTGTGTGTGGTGTGTGTGTGCGTGCGTGTGTGTGGTGGCGTGCGTGCGTGTGCATGCGCGTGCACATGCCTAAGCATGTGTGAAGTGTGCGTGCATGCATACGTCCGTTCATGCATGACAGCATGCATGCAAGTACATGTCTTAGTTGGATTGATATATTATTTCCTTTCACTTTTTCTCTTTCTCTTTTCCTACAGCAGAAAAAATTGGAAAAGTAATGACTGTTTGTCATTTGTGGGGAAAATAAAATCAGTAAAAACTGGCAACAATAAATATGCCTGCAAACGCACAGAGACTACAAAGAGACATAAAACTTGTAAAAGCACACTCATATGCATTAATTTAACCTTTAACAGCCGTGTCTGCCAATAGTGGCTGACGGGATTTCTTTCCCTACACTTTCCATAAAATGATCCAAGGAAATAAGCTCTGTATCTAGTCTTGGGGATGTCATAGCGAGTTGTAGACCTTACTTTCAGTGCTCTATTGTGAACTTGACTGACCCCAGCAGCTTTGAAACAAAGAAACTGGCGGCTTTTCCTGTTAAGAGTGTGCAGCACGTATTTCCTGTGCCAGAAGAAATGTCAGTAAGGCGAAGGGGTGGTAGTGATTTCTCGCTCAATGAAGCACTTGAAATCATATTACAAAGTGGATCTGGTGACGAGGGGAGGGATAGAGAGATAGAAAACTATGAAAGAGAAGAGGAAAGTGAACTGTTTGAAGATGCAGCCATCCCTTCATCTTCTGATTTGGTGTTGTAAAAGAACGGAATAGAATGTAAACAAAGAATTTTTTTACTTGGCAGACATGTTTTTCAACGCACAGTCGTGTATACACACTGAAAGTAAATGATTTGAAATTACTATGTTCGATTAGTTGAGTGTTTGTTCTTTCCTGTGACACCTAACACAACACTGTCAGTTGCTGTCTAGCTACAGCAAAAATATATTAAAAAGTGGTTAAATATGCGTGTCGGCAGAGACTGAGTGCTATGTGCGAGCATGCGACAGCAGGGAATAGTGCCGTCCGTGCCGCTCTCGGCTAGATGGTATTAATTTTAGACAAACACACACAAACACTTTCACACCACAAATACACACACACATACACATACTCCATGCAAAAAAGGTGTTTGCACAAGAACACACTCCTAAGATCTACGTCCCAGCAAATTACTACGAGAGTATTTCTTATCCAAAGCAGGAATTTTCTGACCACAAGCAGTTTAACAAAATACTTTCCTGTCCAAACAAATGTGTTATTCCTACTTGGTGTGAATCGAATGCCCTCATATCAGGATTTAAAAAAAAAAAAAAAAAGAAAAAAAAAAGGGGAGCTAACCATTCCACCAGTCCAAAACTCAGACCGTACTTAGGGCTGAAAGCACAGTTATCTTCCCTACTTCTTTCTTTTTTTCTTTTAAGTGTTGTGAGATTCCTCATATCAAGTGCTGATTCATGCCAAGTAGGAATGAGACATCTGTTGGACAGGTAAGTATGAGAAAAACAGAATTTCTTCCAGGCAACTGGAGCATACTGGAAACTTCTTTGCTCAAGATGATGTCTTCCCAGTAGGCACTAGATGATGTCTTCCCAGTAGGCACTAGATGATGTCTTCCCAGTAGGCAGACACTCTAGAGAAAGTCTGACACAAGGTCTTCAGAGAAGAAATCCCCCTCAGACAAGTGTTTCGCCTGATCTCCTTACAGTAAAAATAAAACCCCAAAAAGTTGACACAATGTCTTGACAGCTTTAAAAGCTGACTGGTTTTACCCGATGATGGTTTGCTCTGATGCCTCACTGTCACACAGTTAGCATTTCATGCGGACAGCATTTAGTGTGAAAATGTCATTAAAAGAACATCGAGAAGTTGGCTGGTGTATTAGTGACCATGAGGATTTCCTACAAAACTAAGTTTTATAGAACACCTGGCATGACAAATGCCTTATTCTGACTTGGCATGGTCTCACCTGTGGCAGTTTGGTCCCCCCCTCCGATTCCCCTCTCATCCCCCCACACACGCACACATACAGGCACAACGGATCTAAACTCTGCCTCTCAGCAGACCCTTCACAACACCTCATTTGTTGTGTGTGTGTGTGTGTGTGTGTGTGTGTGTGTGTGTGTGTGTGTGTGTGTGTGTTTTAATCATATGAACAAGTACATAATCATCTGCCACTGAATTACATAGACTGAAAAAGAATGACATAATTAAAAAGAAACAAGAACAACCAACAATACCAAAGCAAACCATATAAACACCATGCACACACACACATACAACAAGAGAGAGAGAGACAGAAAGAGAGAGAGAGGGAGCGAGACAGAAAATAACAAGCAGGTAAGACATGAAGAAAAAAAAAAGTATGTTGCTATGTTACACCTAACACCAAACAACCGCAGCTTTTACAGAAATGTGGCTTTTTATTATGTCTAACATGCGCAGCAGAGACTATAGGGTAGAAGAAGATGAGATTATCATGTCGCACACACACATATGAAAACTATATATACTTGACCTTTCATTCTTAAAGTGAAATTCTAAAAGAAAAGTATAGAACAATGCAAAGATGGTCATAGTACATGCAACATTCTCCACTGGAGTCAACGGCTTTCATTGACAAGAAGTTCATAGCATTTCAACCCAGAAAGAAAGCCGGCATAATCCATGTTGACATAACATAAGTGTTTCTCTATTTTGTATCGATAATGGAGTTGCTCTACATACAGAGTAAGAGATGGTCGACTTTTGCTTATTTTACAACGGCATATAAAGAACATGACTAGCAGGATAATGAAGTAAAAAGTCTCTTCTGCTTCATGATTTTGTGAAAATCCAAGCAAAACAGTTGACTTATCCACTTTTACCTCTTGTGCACATTTACACTTCTGATTAATGCTGGTTTCTAGGATTTTCAAAAATTTTTGAACAATGTCACATTGCCAAAATAAATGGGGAATGGTCTCATTTTCTGTTTCATGAAAACTGCATTTTTCAACATTGGTAACTCCCAATCTTTTAAGGGATACATTTGTTGCAATGATTCTGTGGATTCTCCTAATTTGGAACCATTTAAGTTTTGCTTCTTGTATTTTATGTGATCTATGAAAAACAGTGTTCCAGTTTAAATTAATCGTTAATGCATTATTCCATTTTTGACAGCATTTAGGTACCCATCCATCATCATTGATATTATCACATCTTTTTCTTCCTTTTGGTATGGACAGGATTATATCGAGCACTTTTACGTTCTCTTTGGCTTTACTGGACTGAACAGTAATGCCACGTTCCTTAATATATTTCTTCACCACATTTACACATCCTGTGTAAGTCAGAAAGTTTGTCTTCACATTATATTTTAGTCTGAATTCTGCGAAGGTAAGAAAGGTACCATTCTCACGCAACAGATAATGTACTCCGTATATACCTCAGTCGATCCAGTGTTTATAAGAAATGGCTAGGTTTCCCGTCTTGATCTTATTATCGTAAAAACAGAGGTTCTGCAATAATTTCATCAGCTCTTTCAAAACACATCTTTCAAGAAAATTCTTTATGCGTTTCAAATGTATGTTTCCAGAAGTGATTTACATTGGCAGTCATTGCGAGAGATGCCGCATGTATGCATTTGTTTTCTACGACAGGGAATAAAACAGATATAATACCTTTCCACTTTTGTGTATTCTGTACCAGTTTGTGTATCCAAATCAGTTTTAGGCCACTTATAAACTTTCTGATATCAAGCTGGCCTAATCCTCCTTTTTTATGCTCTTCATTACGGTTTTTCTACTGATTCTGTCCCGTTTCCTTTTCCAGATGAATTTGAAGCACATACTTTGCAAAACCGTTTATGAAGTCGTCAGGCGGATTTGGCAAGAGTAACCATAGTTGAGTTATTTTTGAAAGGATCAAACTTTTCAATGCAGCAATTCTGCCCAGTGGAGTTATAGACCTCTTAATCCATACATCAAACAGCCTTTTTATTTCTGAAAATTTTTCATTATAATTCATTTCCTCACAGTCTTCTATGTCTACTGAAAACCAGTCACCTAAAATTTTAAATTTTGGTGGATTCCAATTGATCTTCAAATGTGGTAAATGTTTTACTGTCGACCATTTCTTACTACCTAACCATACTGCTTGCGTTTGCAATCATTCATACATAAATCAGACTTACAGCTAAATACTCTGATCGTTTCAACGATTGCCTCAAAAGACATCGCATCATCCTTGGTCATCATCTGAGTATCATCTGCAAACTGAGCTATTTTATGCTCAGTATTATTCATCTTTATACCTTTAATCAATATGTTTTCTCTTATCGTAGTAGCAAGTATTTCTACACAGATTGAAAACAGATATGGTGAAATGGGGTCGCCTTGTCTATACCCTCTCTCAACTATAAACCAAGACGAATAATGACCATTCACAATTATTGTTGATTTAATAATATTTCTATAAAACAATGATATCCACTGGCATTTAGCTGGACCAAATCCAGAAGCTTTCAAGGTTTTCATCAAGAAATTCCAGTCTAAAGTGTCAAAAGCTTTCTCAAAGTCAATACATAACAACAACCCAGGAGGATTTGTAATGTTTAGATAGTGAATAAGGTCGTACGTAAGTCTTATGTTATCGCCAATATATCTACCACTCTGTTTGATCTTCATTTACAATCTTGGGAAGTACATTTTTAAGCATATTCGCTATGCACGATGACCCTTTCTTGTATACAACATTCAGTAATGTAACTGGTCTCCAATTTTGAATTTCTTAGGCTTATCACCCTTTGGAAGACAAATAATTATGCCTTCTCTCTCAGGGGATGATAATTCTCCCTGTCTAAAGCCGTCATTTAATGCGAACAACAAAAATTCTTATTGATTTCAAAATTTTTTTTTTTTTAATTCTGATGTAAAACCATCTGTGCCTGGGCTTTTATTGCTTTTCGTGTTTTTCAGAGTATGAAGTTTCTTCTAAGGTGATTTCTCCCTCTATATTCTTTGATTCTTCGCATGATAAAGTTGGAAAATCTTTCACCACGTCAGTGATTTTGCAATTTTCAACATTTCTCTTTCTAAACAGATTTTCATAAAAAGACTTAACTTCATTCATGATTTCATTCTGACTATTTACTTCTCTCCCACTTTGTGTTATTTTTCTCATACATTTGCTTACATAGTGTCTTTTTTCTAGCTACGAGCATGCTGGTGCGGGCAAGTGCGTGTAGGTGTACGTATGTTGATGACCTGGGAACGCAGAATTTGGTGCGTGTGTGTGCTTCTGTTTATAATTTTAGCTGTTGGATTGTTAAAACTTGTAAAGCGCCCGCCAGCCTACATGGTTAGGGTGGGTGCTATAGCAATTGTCATTATTATTATTAATTTCATGATGTCGTAATCCTAATTTAGACGGTCAATGCGCTTAGGTCCACTACCTTTTGGTTATGACTGGGGGGTCAACACTTCATGCTCAAATGAGCAAGAAGTGTCTCATGGCGCTTTCCCCCCTTCAGTCAAACTCAAAGTTCAGATCCCAGGGGAATTGATGTTTTTAACCCCCTTCAGCAGTGTTGGAAAGAAATCGGCGCAAAGCGCTGGTCAGAAATGGAAAGAAATACTGGATTATTAGCCGTTACCTGGCAAACAAATGGTATTGTCCTTTTGAATCTTTTGTGATGTAAATGGTGAATTCAGTTACCTGGCAAACAAATGTATTGTCCTTTTGAAGCTATGGGTGAGTTTAATCGTTGAAGTCCGTTACCTAACAAACAAAAGGTATTGTCCAATTGAAGCTAAGGTTGAAGTTATGCGTTGAACTCCTCACTTAACAAAGTGATCAGAGAAAAACACTTGAAAGAATGGGACATAAAGTCAAGAAATTACAAGATAAAAGAAATCTGATGTTTACAGGTCACTATTATATGTACCTGTCCAGATACCCACTGGGTATAATGCTGGTATATGAAGAACTGACAAATTATATTTTCACTCCTCGTGGAGTGGACCTAAGCGCAATATAACATCTTTGTGTCATGTGTTGCATGTATGCGGGAAGAGTGTGAAAGAGAAAGCATGTTGATCAGGGGTGAAGGAAGATGAGTGAGAGGATGAAAGAGAACAGTTTTCAATTGCCATGGGACCTAACAAGAAGCATCAGCCACAAAAGTTCTTATGGGACATAAGGGAATTTGTGGCGGAGTGCGATTATTCCGATATTTTCCGGTAAGACAAAATTCTTAAAGCAGGCCAGGCATGCGTAAAAATCATTCCGGTATTTTCCGGTAAGACAAAATTCTTAATGCAGGTCGGGCATGCGCAAAAGCGCTTCCTTTTCGAAGTAACATGCTAGCAGTGAAGACGCACTCTCTGCTCTCCGAAAAGATTCCCACCCTCCCAACCCTTCATTCAAAGGCGCTGGCGCTTTCCCCCTTCAGTCAAACTCAAAGTTCAGATCCCAGGGGAATTGATGTTTTTAACCCCCTTCAGCAGTGTTGGAAAGAAATCGGCGCAAAGCGCTGGTCAGAAATGGAAAGAAATACTGGATTATTAGCCGTTACCTGGCAAACAAATGGTATTGTCCTTTTGAATCTTTTGTGATGTAAATGGTGAATTCAGTTACCTGGCAAACAAATGTATTGTCCTTTTGAAGCTATGGGTGAGTTTAATCGTTGAAGTCTGTTACCTGACAAACAAAGGTATTGTCCAATTGAAGCTAAGGTTGAATTTATGCGTTGAACTCCTCACTTAACAAAGTGATCAGAGAAAAACACTTGAAAGAATGGGACATAAAGTCAAGAAATTACAAGATAAAAGAAATCTGATGTTTACAGGTCACTATTATATGTACCTGTCCAGATACCCACTGGGTATAATGCTGGTATATGAAGAACTGACAAATTATATTTTCACTCCTCGTGGAGTGGACCTAAGCGCAATATAACATCTTTGTGTCATGTGTTGCATGTATGCGGGAAGAGTGTGAAAGAGAAAGCATGTTGATCAGGGGTGAAGGAAGATGAGTGAGAGGATGAAAGAGAACAGTTTTCAATTGCCATGGGACCTAACAAGAAGCATCAGCCACAAAAGCTTAGATACTTTCTCAACCCTCAGCTATCCAACTTGCTCTCGAGCGCAATGAAACTGCATCCATTTTTTTTACTTCTAGTTTCCACATGATCTGCTTTATATTTTTCCAAACTGTGTTGATCTTCTTCGGTTTTGGGATATTTTTTCTCTAACTCTTCAATGCTTTCTTCTAGGTGCTTCTCCTGTTTTGCCTCTTTCTGTTTCTTTGCTATGGAAAGTGCTATCATTTTTCATAAGCAAAACATCTAGAAAGAGCTGGTCTCCTATTGTAAATTGTATCTGATTTCTAGGAATATTATGAATTTCTTTTCTTTCATACAGTAAGACTGCATATTCTTCTATAGTATTTCTTATTTCTTCTTCTATTTCTTTTAGATGCATTAAATCCTTTCGAAGAGAACTGTTAAATTTCCAAAAAGTTTTTCTTTTAACATCTTCTCCAAAGGATAATTTCAAGACAATCATTGAGTTTTCCGATTGATAGCCAATCTGAATATCAGCATCTTCAACGTATCATACAATTGTTTCCGAAACAACTAAATATCAAGTCAACTTTGTTGGAGTGGGTTTGTTCTTTGCCAATTAAATCTGCTTTCTGCATTTTAGTCTCTCCATATGTCTGTTAGCTCTAAATTCAACATCAATTCTTCGACTCTTTCTTTAGCATTTTGATTGTTCACACGTTCATAATGATCACAATCTAAATTTGGGGCCATTACTAAATTCCAGTCTCCATCTATAATTATATTTGTATGACCAGTTTACTGACGTAACCTTCCAATCTTCCATAAAATTCTGGAGTGTCTCTGTTTGGACCATACAGATTGACAAGCAGCAGATCTTTATCCATGGTTGAAATTAAAACCATTATGAAATTACCACCAAAAGCACACATACAGGCACAATGGATCTAAATTCTGCCTCTCAACAGACCCTTCACAACACCTCGCTGTCCCACAATTTTAAAAAGTGTGTGTGTGCGTGTGTGTGTGTGTGTGTGTGTGTGTGTAAGATAAGATAATGTTGCTTATAGCCCAGCCGACCACAAGTGATTGTGTGTGTGTGTGTGTGTGATTGTGTATGTGTTTGTGTGTGTGTGTGTGTGTTTGTGTGTGTATGTGTGTGTGTGTGTGTGTGTGATTGTGTGTGTGTGTGTGATTGTGTGTGTGTGTGTGTGTGTGTGATTGTGTATGTGCGTGCATGTGTGTTTGTGTGTGCGTGTGTATGTGTATGTATGTGTGTGGTGTGTGTGTGTGTGTGTTTGTATGTGTGTGTGTGTGTGTGTGTGTGTATGTGTGAGTGTGTGTGTGTATGTGAGTATGTGTGCGAGTGTGCATGCATGCATGCGTGCGTGCCTGTCTGCCTGCTTGCATGTGTGTGTGTGTGCGTGCGTGCGTGCGTGTATATATGTGAGTGTATGTGTGCATGCATGTGTGTCTGCCTGCCTGCGTGTGTGTGTGTGCATGCGCGCTCGTGCATATGTGAAGTAATGCAGAGTATTAGGTGGGTTTTTTCCCCCATCTAAAAAAGAATACAAAATACACCAAGTGAATGTTGCTGGCACCAGTCTGAACCATAAACAGACAATCTCATATCCACACATAAAGTCACACAAGATATACACACACTGACACATACACACACTGACACACATACACACACAAAAAGCATCCCAAACAGTCAAAGAAATGAGCAAAGCAATTACCTAGTACACTCCACTTAAAGAACTGCAGCCAGGACAGATTGGAATTGCGAGAATTTCTCCTGAAATGAGACAGAAATATAATGTTACATTAAAGCATATTCTGGAAAAGAGAGAGAGAGAGAGAGAGAGAGAGAGAGAAATAAGAGAGCAAGAGAGGAAGCACCTGGAGTGAGACAGAGACAGAGACACAGAGAAAGGAAGCAACTGAGAAACTTTTAATCCATTACTAAACCAAATTCAATCAGTGCAACACACAGGAGAAATAATGAAAACAAAAATAGCTCTCCTTATCATCATCATCAATATTACCAGAACCATAATCATATTAATGGTCATCATTATCATCACAGTCACGTACGTACGCACCTGTAGAAACGGGGGTTGCACATCAGCACATCGCTTCGAACATTTTGCTCAAACAGGCTGAAGAGAAGAATGGGGAGGGAGGTGAAGGTCAAGTTGTACAATATCAGGCAGAAGGGGTCATAGAGCGTCTGAAATATCACAGAAACACTAGTGGAGGATTCACACACGAAAAACAGCTGAATTCTAACATACTACTCATAGCTAACTGGAGAAGAAAAGCCGCATTTTCAGTATGTAAGGTCATTGGAGTAAACGGAGCCAGTTCTAACACAGCATGATATTGTGAACTGACAAAGGGCGATCACTCTGGCTGGCTGTCTGGGGATTGGGATGAACTTATCTCCCTGCTCTCTGCCTTTTTTTCAAATAAAAAAGAATTAATGGGACTCTGATATTATTGCATTGTTCCATGCCATGTGGGGATGAAGCATTTGTTTGGTCAGGTTAAGTATGAGAAAAATACAACAGCATTCTAACAGTTTCCATAGCTAAAAGCAGGAAAATCCACATTTTCTGTATGTGAGATCATTGCAGTAAATGGAGCCAGTTCTAATATGGCATGATGTTTGGAGGGGAGGGGGGGTGGGGGGGGGGGGGGGGGGGGGTTGGGGGTGGTGGTGGTGTGGTGGTTATAGTAGATGGTGTGTGTGGTTGAGCACATCACATGTTCCACATGCTATGGTGGAGCAAACAGAGAGAGGGAGGGGGGAGGGGGCGAAGAGTGGTGGTATCTCTGTCCTCCATTGATTGTTGTTGTTGTTGTCGTACCCTGGCTAAAAGACTCCAGGGATCATCCGAACAGCCGAAGTATTTGAACACTATGGGACAAATGCATCAGCTGGGGATGAGAACATTACGTGTGTGACCGTTTTTGATTACCCCGCCACATGGGCAGCCACACTCCGACTTCGGGGGATTTGGGAGACTGATAATGTTATGCTAGGAGCTTGTCACGACTGAAGACAATCCCCACATAACTATGCAGAGCATAACAACATTTTGATGTAGCCTTGGTGTTCTGGCCTATGTCAATTGGTCTGACACAGCCTTAAGCCAAGGCGTGTCCTCCATTGATGATCTTACTGCTATTTTACATAATAATTATGTGTTTGTTTTTTTCTCTCACTTATTTACATCTTTTCAACTGCTATTATAATTATCATTATTATCATGATCATCATTAGTAGTAGTAGTATCATATTCATCACGGGGCCGGATAGCTCAGTTGGTAGAGCGCCGGACTCGTGATCCTGGGGTTGCGGGTTCGAATTTCGGTATAGGGGATTTTTCCCTCGGAGTTAACATTGGTTCTGACTCCATTCCCCATATAGTCCTTCGAATGAGACTATAAACCGAGGTTCCGTGTGTGAACGCACGCATAACATCTTGCACACACGTAAAATCCCATCACCAACTTTCGGAAGAGAAGGCCAGTTTGGCCGTTGGTATGGATGACACGTGACACATAGCATGCACCTTCCCCGAAGATGGAGTATGGCTGCCTTAATGGCGGGATAAAAAAGGGTCATACACACAAAACTCCACTGCCTGGCTATACAGGGAGTGTCCGCAGGAGTATCAGCCTGCATACGCAGAAAGAAAATATTAATCACTATTATTCTGATTTTCACACAACCATCATCATCAGCAGCTTCATCATCATTGTGTAGCCGGGTGCTAACAGTGTATATATTTCTTTTGGTTACCTTTCGTGGATGAAAATGTTTTGTTCGAGATTTATCTTCCCCTTACCTCCCTTAGTCGAATCTCATTTTTTTTATTGTGTAAATTCTTTAAATCATGAATACCTCAGAACCTACATAGTTGTATGTACGTTGTTAAAGTTACAAAAATTAATGTATTTGATTCATTACAACCGTACTGGGCTGAGAAGCCCATATTTTCTCTAAACTGGTATTTTGCACGAGCAATCTTGGCGCCATATTCAATTGTTTGTTGAATGAACATTGAATAATTTTTGATTTTACAAAAAGTAAGAGGAAAACCGAAGAATTTGAAGATGCATGTTAAAAGTAATGTCCATGAGCTCTCATTTCGTATATCGCATGCTTAGGATCTTTTCCGCACAGGCTTGCGACTATACGAAATGACTGACGACGCCGGTTCCCTTGAGCAAGTCGCCTTCTTCGTTCATTGTCGGAGTTTTGATCCAAATTATTATTTTACGAAATTCGGACTTCCCGATCGAAATCTTGCTAATGACTTCATTTTTGTTATGAATATAATTGGAAATGTGTAGAATTGATTATTTAATAGACCATTTTAATGGAATAATATTTTATTGAAGATCGTGTTCGAAGCACGTGGCGACGGCCATGTAGTGATAAGGCAAGTTGTGTTTTCTATTAAATTTTAAACGCAAAGTTCTCCGCTTGGACGGCATTTTGGATAATGAAATTTATATGTATAGAAAGAGCGAAATTCAAGCTTTTTATTTATTACAAAATTATTTTACGCTGTTTAGTATTTTTTATCGAAATAAAGGAAAATATGATGTAAGTTTGTTAAAAGTGGGTTCATTCTCGGACTTTAATTGCCAGTAATTTTACACAGCCACAAAATTGTCAAATACGATTTATTGCGTTTTATTCCTTGGGTTCTGAGGTTTTCATCGATATGTAATATGTTTGGATACTTTGAACGGACGGCGAGCTAGACAACGCAGAAGCCGCAACAGATAGCACAGATTTTGTCATCTGGCGTCCCGCGAGGCTCATTTTGAGCGCGGCGCTGCGTTGCCTGCTTTGCGGTCCAGTCAAGGTGTATATAATTGGGGGCGTTGAGTGAGTGCGATGAGTATTCCCTGATGTGAGCGACTGGCGTGGAAGAAGAAAATAAAGGGAGAAACTACACCTCGTCCTCCGTGTCTTCTTGACTGGCTGGCTGCTGTCCCTTGGCTTCTACGCATTGCTATCTGCCTGTCCTTCACCTGTACACCCCTTACCCCTCCACACCATCACAATTGTAATCATTATTGTTGCAGTAGTTGTTAGTTACGTTTTTCATTATTACTGTTGGATCAATGAGAGCCATGTCATCTTCTGAATATGCACTCCCCACAAACAATCACACCCCCACCCCCCAACCCCACATTCTCTCTCTCTCTCTCTCTCTCTCTCACTCACACACACACATGCATGTATGCCCACATGCATATATGTGCATACAGGAGCATGCTCACAAAAGCCCCCAAATCACATACGCACACATGCATATACATGCACATGTGGTGAGGCAGTCAAACCTGAGGTTACCATGAGAGCATGGCATGAAAGGCCACAGAATTTGAGACATACTCTTTCATCTTGATCAATGAGATGAGGATTTAGAAGATGACACCACAGATTGTCATTATGGTCTGAGACTGTCATAGTCATTCTGGTCTGGGGACTGCATGACAGTTATTTTCATAATATATTCTGGAGGCAGGAACAGCTCAATGGTAGAGCGCCGGACTTGTAATCTTGGTGATCCAGGGGTTGTGGGTTTGAATCTTCGCCAGGCCGTTTCGGTACCCTTTGGCGTTAACATTGGTTCTGACTCCATTTCCCATACAGTCCTTTGAATGCGACTGTAAACTGAGGTTCGATGTGTGAACGCACACATAACATTTTGCACACGCGTAAAATCACCAAGTTTCGTAAGAGAAGGCCGGTTTGGCCGTTGGTATGGATGACATGTTACACATAGCATGCACCTTCCCCTAAGTTGGAGTATGGCTGCCTTAATGGCGGGATAAAAAACAGTCATACACACAAAACTCCATTCCTTTTGTTGGGTAGATGGGATTAATCCTTGCCTGTCTTTTCAAGGAGTGTCTGCAGGAGCATCAGCCTGCGTATGCAGAAAGAAAGAAATAATATATACTGGTGTCAACCAGGCCCGAGAGACAGAGGTGCCTGCATAGTTGGTCCGGCAATTTGAGACCCACTCTCAGAGTGCCATCCATCTGTGGATGAAACTCAACTGTGGGGTTCCAGTCTTCACAACGGAGCCCAAAGCAAATTCAACTGTGCACAGGAGCCAGCTGGGTCAGAAGACAACTTGGTTATTTTTTTTCATATCAGTTAAAACCTCCACCTGCTTCTCCTTCAGTCTGATATACACATGGTTATTTTTCATTCATATCGATTGAAGGAGAAATGAGTGGAGGTTTTAATTTCAGCTTGCTGTTTGTCAGATATCACGCATTGACTTTTTGTTACCACACACACACGACATTTCACTTCATTTGAGTCCACCTGTGATACAGTTCAAACAATTTCTAGCTGACAAACTCAGTGATGCCTTATAGGCCGAAACAGTTTGTAAACTGTAAAATGAGGCTGTTCTCCAAAAGTATTCGAAAAACAGCTTACAGAAATTAACTACAAATAACTAACATTACAAAGAAATGAATATATCATTGCTGAAAGAAATAAATCATTAACACATTCTCTAATTTGTAAAAATAAAGAATATTAAATCCTCACCTGCTGAGAAAACGATGTAAAGAACTGGCAGAAGACCTGTGGCATAACAAGCACCACATTCTGTTGAAAAAAAAGAAAATGATTACTTAAATCAATCACTGTTGTTGTTCTTTGTGATCCCCAGTAGAACACACTCGGGTCACCTAGTATATCTACTCATACCAACAACTGCCAGTTCAATTGATACAACTGGTCTTTTTCGATGAACACACCATGCAGGCACCCCACTCTGTCTTCTGTGTGTGTGTGTGTGTGTGTGTGTGTGTGTGTGTGTATGTGAGTGTGTGTGTGTCCCATCACTTGTGTGTGTTGTGTGTGTGTAACCAGAAACCAGTCAATCAGCTGTCGTAGCCAAAGGATGCGGACGTTTAGATCTGCCTCTGAGCCCGGCACAGTACAGGTCACAGGTGGGGCTGCGTGATGAACATGTTTTGGTAATGGCTCATCTTCTGACAAATCAGATGCAGCTTTGAGTGTAACAGGGAATATACAGCATTTCGGGCCTAATCTGCAACTGTGGACAGGGACCTAAAAGTTTCTCAAGGGAGATCATTCCCCACTGTCACTTTCTATGTATTCATTGTACAAAGAATATTTATCTCCCATTTACCAGCACATCTTTTGACAAGATCAGTTGTGACATTCGTATTGTGTGTGCCATAGTTTTTGAAATATCATACTCGAAATACTCATGCTTGATAATAAAGTAGCAATTATACAACACTGATCAAATTATCATACTCAAAATACTCATGCTTGATAATAAAGTAGCAATTACACAACACTGATCTATTATCAAAATAAACGTATGGTTTTCGCTGTTGTAATGGATGTATCAGGCAAGTTCATACTGATCAAATAGCCCTGCAAAGTTTAGTATTCATACTCCTTGTATATCTGGAGAAAATGGTAACATTAAAGTTTGATAGAGACACACACACTTAAGTCATAATCGCAAACACACACATGTAGACAACTGAAAGAATATGATCATATAAACCCACTTTGCTTACACAGGGCAGCCAGAAAAACAGTCAAAGAGGACAGATAAAAGGAAGATAACTCCAGAGAACTAGCAGAAGACAGGAGAGCAGTTTATACTAAAGTAGCATCTGTCACACCCACAGAAAAACAGATAAAACAGCGAATCAAACAAGAAAACAGAAAAAACAACACAACAACCACAGGGAGAAAACTGGACAAGATAAGATAATGTTGCTTATAGCCCAGCCGACCGCAAAGGGCCACATCAGGGCGGACAAGAACACTATCACAGCAGGCACCTTGTAGAAGAAATATTGCACCAGGGTGGATAGACGGGTGTAGTAATGGCAGAATGTGACCACATCAGTTAGCTACCTTGTAGAAGAAATACTGCACCAGGGTGGACAGACGGATGTAGTAGTAATGACAGAATGTGACCACATCAGTTAGTTACCTTGTAGAAGAAATATTGCACCAGGGTGGACAGATGGATGTAGTAGTAATGACAGAATGTGACCACATCAGTTAGTTACCTTGTAGAAGAAATACTGCACCAGGGTGGACAGATGGATGTAGTAGTAATGACAGAATGTGACCACATCAGTTAGTTACCTTGTAGAAGAAATACTGCACCAGGGTGGACAGATGGATGTAGTAGTTAATGACAGAATGTGACCACATCAGTTAGTTACCTTGTAGAAGAAATACTGCACCAGGGTGGACAGATGGATGTAGTAGTAATGACAGAATGTGACCACATCAGTTAGTTACCTTGTAGAAGAAATACTGCACCAGGGTGGACAGACGGATGTAGTAGTAATGACAGAATGTGACCACATCAGTTAGTTACCTCGTAGAAGAAATATTGCACTAGGGTGGACAGACCAATGTAGTAGTAATGACAGAATGTGACCACATCAGTTAGTTACCTTGTAGAAGAAATATTGCACCAGGGTGGACAGACGGATGTAGTAGTAATGACAGAATATGACCAAATCAGTTAGTTACCTTGTAGAAGAAATATTGCACCAGGGTGGACAGACGAAAGTAGTAGTAATGACAGAATGTGACCACATCAGTTAGTTACCTTGTAGAAGAAATACTGCACCAGGGTGGACAGACGGATGTAGTAATGGCAGAATGTGACCACATCAGTTAGTTCCTTGTAGAAGAAATACTGCACCAGGGAGGACAGACCAATGTAGTAGTAATGACAGAATGTGACCACATCAGTTAGTTACCTTGTAGAAGAAATATTGCACCAGGGTGGACAGACCAATGTAGTAGTAATGACAGAATGTGACCACATCAGTTAGTTACCTTGTAGAAGAAATACTGCACCAGGGTGGACAGACCAATGTAGTAGTAATGACAGAATGTGACCACACCAGTTAGTTACCTTGTAGAAGAAATACTGCACCAGGGTGGACAGACGGATGTAGTAGTAATGACAGAATGTGACCACATCAGTTAGTTACCTTGTAGAAGAAATATTGCACCAGGGTGGACAGACGGATGTAGTAATGACAGAATGTGACCACATCAGTTAGTTACCTTGTAGAAGAAATACTGCACCAGGGTGGACAGACGGATGTAGTAATGGCAGAATGTGACCACATCAGTTAGTTACCCTGTAGAAGAAATACTGCACCAGGGTGGACAGACGGATGTAGTAATGACAGAATGTGACCACATCAGTTAGTTACCTTGTAGAAGAAATACTGCACCAGGGTGGACAGACGGATGTAGTAATAATGACAGAATGCGACCACATCAGTTAGTTACCTTGTAGAAGAAATACTGCACCAGGGTGGACAGACCAATGTAGTAATGACAGAATGTGACCACATCAGTTAGTTACCTTGTAGAAGAAATACTGCACCAGGGTGGACAGACGGATGTAGTAGTAATGACAGAATGCGACCACATCAGTTAGTTACCTTGTAGAAGAAATACTGCACCAGGGTGGACAGACCAATGTAGTAGTAATGACAGAATGTGACCACATCAGTTAGTTACCTTGTAGAAGAAATATTGCACCAGGGTGGACAGACCAATGTAGTAGTAATGACAGAATGTGACCACATCAGTTAGTTACCTTGTAAAAGAAATATTGCACAGGGTGGACAGACGGATGTAGTAATGACAGAATGTGACCACATCAGTTAGTTACCTTGTAGAAGAAATATTGCACCAGGGTGGACAGACGGATGTAGTAATGACAGAATGTGACCACATCAGTTAGTTACCTTGTAGAAGAAATACTGCACCAGGGTGGACAGACGGATGTAGTAATGGCAGAATGTGACCACATCAGTTAGTTACCCTGTAGAAGAAATACTGCACCAGGGTGGACAGACGGATGTAGTAATGACAGAATGTGACCACATCAGTTAGTTACCTTGTAGAAGAAATACTGCACCAGAGTGGACAGACGGATGTAGTAGTAATGGCAGAATGTGACCACATCAGTTAGTTACCTTGTAGAAGAAATACTGCACCAGGGTGGACAGACGGATGTAGTAGTAATGACAGAATGTGACCACATCAGTTAGTTACCTTGTAGAAGAAATACTGCACCAGGGTGGACAGACCAATGTAGTAATGGCAGAATGTGACCACATCAGTTAGTTACCTTGTAGAAGAAATACTGCACCAGGTGGACAGACGGATGTAGTAGTAATGACAGAATGTGACCACATCAGTTAGTTACCTTGTAGAAGAAATACTGCACCAGGGTGGACAGATGGATGTAGTAATGGCAGAATGTGACCACATCAGTTAGTTACCTTGTAAAAGAAATATTGCACCAGGGTGGACAGACGGATGTAGTAGTAATGACAGAATGTGACCACATCAGTTAGTTACCTTGTAGAAGAAATATTGCACCAGGGTGGACAGACGGATGTAGTAAAAATGACAGAATGTGACCACATTAGTTAGTTACCTTGTAGAAGAAATACTGCACCAGGGTGGACAGATGGATGTAGTAGTAATGACAGAATGTGACCACATCAGTTAGTTACCTTGTAGAAGAAATACTGCACCAGGGTGGACAGACGGATGTAGTAGTAATGGCAGAATGTGACCACATCAGTTAGTTACCTTGTAGAAGAAATGTTGCACCAGGGTGGACAGACGGATGTATTAATGACAGAATGTGACCACATCAGTTAGTTACCTTGTAGAAGAAATACTGCACCAGGGTGGACAGGCGAAAGTAGTAGTAATGACCATGAAGCAGCAAGGCGCGCGACAGGAAGTTGAACTTGCCAAAAGCGTAGTCGCTGCTCTGGACTGCTTGTCTCCCTTCCTTCCCCATAATGCCTGCAAAACACTGTTTCATGATAGGCAGCTGACCTGTTTTTTTTAATTTTTATTAATAAAGTCCTGAAATCACCTGGATCATTTCATAAAGGAGCAGAGACTGGGGGGGGGGGGGGGGGGGGAGATGGGGGGGAGGAGAGGGGAGGAAACGAAAGGGCGGAATCCAGTTTTTGTGTTGAGGTCAACTGCGGCCAAAGGTCTTTCATTCACTGAACAAGGTACGCTCAGCACAAAAAGTCATTTAGCGAGGGGAGGGAGGGTGGTGGATGGGATATGGGGTGAGGGTAGGATGGAAACAAGACTTATTCTTGTTGAAGGAATCAAATATTTTGCTTTGTGGTCATCCTCTCCCTCTTCAAATGATGTCTCTTTATTCTTTGGTAAATGAACAGTTAAGATAATGTCATTTTATTTTTGCAAACCAAGAAAAAATAAAGGGGGGGGGGGGGGAAGGGTGTCTAAACATAACATAACTGTCTTGCATAACTATCTGGCATTTTCCCCCAAGAATACAAATCTGCTGTTGTTCGTCCCCTTCTCAAAAAGCCTTCCTGTCCAGGACGGGGGAAATCGTGATGTATTGCTTAAGTGCACTAACTTGATGTATTATTAGTCAGGCTTAACACACCAAGGTTATCTCTGCACTCATACATGCATATGCACACTCATGCACCCACCAAACATTCACCTCTCTCTGGGAATGGGATGTCATGTATTCGTTTCTTTCATAACACGATTGAGAACAAGAAATACAATTTCTATGCTACTTATAATTAAGCATGAACAATCCAATCGCACAAAATGGAATATCAAAACATAAAAGATCAATACTTCCTAATCCCTGGTTATAATAAAATGGCTTCTTACTTGGCCAGGTTTCCACACACAACCACACTTTCACACCACACCACAGTTCTTGAACGTCTCTTCAAGTTATCTTCAGCACTGGATGATGGTGATGCCCTTGGTTGACTGGCTCCAGGTTTCAGGACTGGGTCTTTGTGGTCGTCTCTGGGAACTCGACATAGATATCTTCTTCTTCGCCTCTTTCACCCACCCCTGGGTTTCAAACTTAGTTCGTCTCTCTTCGCCCACCTCTGGGCTTCAAACTCAGTCTTTTCTCTTCCAGCTTGTCTTTTACCCCAAGACCTTGCTGTCTCTTCTGTCTCCCAGACCATGTTTCTCTCGACCCTACTCTGTCCTGCTCACTCTCCTCTCCTCTCTCTCCTCTGTCCTTCTCTCTCTCGTGGTGGTCTTCTCCTCTGTCCTTCTCGTTGTTCTCCCTCAGTTTATACAGGGATGGACACAAAGGATTTCCCTTCGGGCCATGCCTTTGTCCATGCTGCTTCTTCACCATCTTGTTCACAAGTACATTGAATTCTCCTTTCGTTACATTCTTCCACACATCAGCATTTACACACACCTACCTAATTGATTAGCAAACACCCACTTGGCACCAGATGGACATTGAACATTCCCGCCGACTCTGGGACCACTTTAACACAGTAATCATCCTAAAGAGAGCTACGACAACAACGTCCACACGCATTCAACAAGCCTGACAAGGCCTCAACGCAGTGTCCCATGGCAATACCATCTGAACGAGCCCAAGACTCCTGCTCTTCCAGGACTGTTTATAAAGCAAGCTCAGCTAACTGAGCATTTAGCACCTACTTGCTGCTCCGAGGTCCCAGTGGTTACATCCCTTCCCTCTTGCTATTGGGAAGGTTCGAACTCGGAAGGGTCCTCATCACCTTATCCTCATCACCTTATGTGCCATCTATCACCTGACCACTTCAACCTCCTTGTATGCGTTAGGTGAGGCCGTACTGGTAATGGGTCTATTACCTATTTCTCTACCACTCACGGCATTCCTTGCCTCTAAGCGCTTAAGGCCTTTTGTGAGAGGTTTCACTCCCTTGACAATTCCCTCCACTTGAAGACAATGCCCTGTGTTGGCTAAAACACATTCAAGCTGAAACTCTCATAATTCTCTCATTTAAACCAACGCTAATCTAGGCCTCTCATAAGCCTACTTACACCCGAGAATGCACGCAAGATTTATCTTGCAACAAAATCAGAGAAAAATCAATACATACACATTAAAAACCAAGCAAATATCAACACCAATCTGAAATCTCCACCAGCTCTAAGTAGTGTGGCCATATATGCATGAAAGTTCAGTTTCTATGGAAATTCTCTCCCTTTCTCTTTTTACCAGCCACCGGCTATGTTTACCACCATGCATACACGACATGGCAAAAGAAACACGCACACACTACTCGCTAATTCATATGACCATTTTAATTTGGCTTATTGCCCCCTTTTGGTGAGACTGGTCCGATCCCACTTTCTGTAAATACACATTGCCGTACCCTGCGGCATGTGTAGCAATGTCTACAGAAGCGCCTGATATCGCCTAGGATACCGGGCCAGTAGTACTCTCGCGTCACAATCTTTTACGTGGCCTTTCTACCGAGATGGCCCGAGGCTGGTGTTGCATGGTTTGCTGACATCACCGCCTTTCTGTGCTGCCTGGGAATGACAATCTGTCTTTTCATCTTTCCCAAACTCAAGTGAGTAAAAGTTTGGTACAGTACCCCATCTTCTAACTTAAATACGATTGTCCCTTCCTTAACACGCTTTGTCTGCCTTGTGTGAGCAAAACCAAACAGTTTTCTACGATAATAATCGCCCTTTTGTTCTGCCCCCAAGTGAGAGGGGTTGGTCTCACTGGACCGCTCCAATGCTTTTGGAAGGCTTTGATCGCCTGGGGCCTTCCCATCACGTGACTTCTCATGTCTGTTTCAACACAGAAATCGGGGTTGGGGTTTTCGTACCCATGTGCTCCTGTAATGTTTCCAATTAAAAGATCATACGGCAGCTTTGGCACAGCCAAAGCCTGTACAGTCCCACTATAAAATGCTGTATCAATGAACACCTGGACCGTTTTGAATTCTGCTACTGTTCCATCTATTTGTCTACACTTCTGTGTTTTACCTGTGAACTGTCCCTTCTTAACCAGGGATTCTTTCACCATTACACCTGTATATCCAGAGTCGCTAATGACACTAACTACATATTTCCCTACTCTGCCTTTGTGCACATCCATATTATCACCTGAATCTGTGAACACACAACACAATCCAGACAGAATAACGCTGTTATTTTCCTCTTTCTTTTCTGCCTGCCTCTCTCTTGGCGTGACCCTCATTGCTTCAGCTTTCTGGGGTCAAAATCGGCAGTCTCTGCCACATGGCCTGTCTTATTGCACAAGAAACAGGTACGCTTGTCTCCAGCCTTAACCACGTGGTTGTTGGTTTTCACTTTTGTTTGCTCACGTAATGCTGTAGGCCTACGGGCATGTACTCCTGACTCATTGAGTGGAGAGTGTTCAGACCTATCCTCTTCCTGATTTACCTCCAGGCTCTTGCTTTGTGGCAGCAAGTCACGCCTCGCTTCCCGGTAAGTCTCTGCCGCCTCCAGTTCTTCAGCTATTGTTGTTGCATCCTTTCCTTGATGTGGATTGTGAGGCCTGGCCCACAACCATCAAGTATCTGTTCCTTCATCACCAGTGTCTTGAGGCCTTCAAAATCACAGTCCACTCCGCTAAGTTCTACCCACTTGTTAAAATAGTGATCTAGTCTCACCCCAAACTGTATGTACAACTCGCCCTGTTTGATTTTCGCTTTGCGAAACTTATGCCTGAATCCTTTTTCAGTTAAATCATAAGCCTTGAGAACTGCTTGTTTTACCTTGTCAAAATCCCTCTGATCAGCTTTGGGTAAGGTAGAAACGGTGTGTAACGCATGGCCTGTCAACAAGGCAGACAGGTTTATAGCCCAGTGATCTTCGGGCCAGCCCTCCTGCTTGGCAAACTATTCAAAACGACTGATAATAGGCATCGATCGAATCAGTTTCTTCTCTGAAAAGTGGGAGTTTAGGCCTAGGTGCGGAATTTAGTCTGCGGCTTTCGACTCAGAACTGGTGTCTATTTCACTACGATTTTCAGATTTTATATCTTTCCAACTCAATTTGTTTGGCTAAAATCTCTGATTCCGCTTCTACTCGTGCCCTCGCAGCTATACACTCTGCATCTGCTTTAGCCTTCGACGCAGCAGTTTCAAGTCTAAGTCTCTTGGCGTTTGCTGATTGTGTCTGAAGTCAAAGTTTCTCAGCCTCAACCTCTGAGTTTCGTTTGACAGCATCGCGCTGTTCCTTTTCAAACTTCCTCCTTTCGGCTCTTTCATCTCCCTCAGTCCTTAGCTGAATTTCTATGAACTTACGCAGTTCATCTCGTGCATAGCTAGTTTCTCTCCGAAACTCATCAGTTTCTCAATGGGGGTAAAACTTTCTTCAGCCATTTTTTTTTGTGTTTTTTTGTTTTAGCACCACTCAAACAGTTACGTATATAAACCCGGAAAAAGTCCGTAAACAGTAAATCTATTACAAGTTATTATGACTACACCAACCAATGGCAGCGTTCCAAACACAAAGGTGCCTTAATCTGAAACCACAGCTTCTGTGAGAGTTAAGACTAGAACCTTGTTCTTCGTTTCTCTGAACGACCTTTGATTAATACAACCACCCTACACACAAGTCAATACTCAACACTCAAAGAACTAAAGGAAATAATCAGGAAGAGCTAATTATAAATTGCCTTTAGTGGACACTTCGCCCCAGTACTACTCTAGCACTCTCTTTATTTCCTTCCTGAGAATAATTTGGGCCATGCAATCCTGGCAGGCTCGCCACTTTGTCCAGGACGGGGGAAATCGTGATGGTATTGCTTAAGTGCAAGTGAGTATTTAGCGCCTACTCGCTGCTCTGAGGTCCTAGTGGTTACATCCCTTCCCTCTCGCTATCGGGAAGGTTCGAACTTGGGAGGGTCCTCACCACCTTATGTGCCATCTATCACCTGACCACTTCAACCTCCTTGACACACTTTGACTGTATGCGTTAGGTGAGGGCACACTGGTAATGGGTCTATTACCTATTTCTCTACCACTCACAGCATTCCTTGCCTCTAAGCACTTAAGGCCTTTTGTGAGAGGTTTCACTCCCTTGACACTTCCCTGGATCCAAATTCACTCAAAAATTACAGACCCACCAGCCGCCGTGGTGAAGTGGTTAGCGTCGCGGACTCCCGGCTGGGAGGTCGTGGGTTCAAATCCCATCAGAGTCATGTGGGTTTTTCTGCCCTGACCGGCTCCTACCCAGAGTTGAGTTTGCTGCAGACTCAGTTGGGAAGACTGGGACCACACAGTCGAATTTCATCCACTTAATAGATGCGTTTCTGAGAGTGTTGCTCAAATTTCCTGACCAACACTGCAAGTGCCTGTATCTCTCGGGCCTGGCTGATGCCAGGATATATTATGAAAGGAAGTGTAGAGTACAGCCCTGTCATGTAGTCTCAGACCGAAATGGAAATCCGTAGCATCATCTTAATCATCCTCATTCTCATCAATCAGCATAAAAAAGAGTCTCAAATTCTGTGGCCCTTCATGCCCTGCTCTCATGGTGACCTCAACTTCAGTGTCCTCTTCACATCTGTGGCCTTGGTTTGGTTCCGTTGGGGTCACCGGTATGGGCGAGTCCATGGGGGCTGTCATTCGATGGATGTGGTGGCGCCCTCCGGAGGGAGAGCTCGTTCACGCCGGCTCTACGACTAAGCAATTATTGTCGTCAGTAGGGGGCTTAGTAGGTGGTGTCCTGCGTATGTTAGATCAGAACAGGCGCCACTGAACACCACCGAAGTGACTCGGCGGCAGTGCAGTGTCTCCTCCAGTGGGTTGCCTCTTGACAACTTGACATTGACTGCTCCCTATGGATTGCCGGTGTCGGGGCTGCGGCAGGGCCGACCGGGCTGTGGCTGTGGACAGGGTGTCAGAATGAGCGGCGTGGGTGCACTGCCTCTGAAGTGGCGCAGAGGTTGGGACAGAAAAAAAATTAAAAAATTTACAGACCTGTCTTGAATCTCCCCTTCCTTGCAAAGGTCCTCAAGAAAATTGTACTTGCTCAGCTCTCAGCTCATCTTACTCAGAATGAGTTGATTGACCCTCACCACTCTGCTTACAAGGCTGGCCATTGCACTGAGACTGCACTCCTGAAAGTTGTAAACGATCTCCTTCTTGCCCTTGATGATGACAAAGTCTCTCTTCTTGCTCTTTTAGACCTTTCTGCTGCATTTGACACGATTGATCATGACATTCTCCTTTCTAGACTCCAAACTTCATGTGGCATTCAGGGCACCGTTCTTGCGTGGGTGAGGTCCTCTCTCAGTGATCGGTCCCAGACAATTGTTGTCAATGGTCTTTCTTCATCTCCTACACCTCTAACCTGTGGGGTACCACAAGGGTCTGTCCTTGGGCCAGTTCTGTTTGTTCTGTATGTCAGACCTGTTTCAGGCATTATCAATCAGCACTCATTGCTGCATGAGAACTTTTCTAATGACACTCAGATGCACAAGTCAAGCACTGTACAGTGATGTTCAAAGCTGTTCACAAGATTTAAAGAAATGGATGACTGAATAAGTTGCAGCTGAATGACGACAAAACTGAAGTTCTTCTCCTTGCTCCTCCCAAACTCCCAAGGTCATCCCTCCCTTCCTTCTTCCATCAGTATCAGAAGTTCTGATATTCATTCAACTCTCATCCCAGGCTCACAATCTCAGTGTGGCTTTTGATTCCACCCTTTCTTTCAAGCACCACGTGTCTAATGTTTGTAAGGTAGCATATCTGGAAATAAGCAAGATCAGTTCAATCAGACACTTCCTTTCCACTGAAGCCACAAAACTCTGGTTTGTTCCCAAGTTCTCTCAAGGCTGGACTACTGCAACAGTCAGTCTCTTGGCTGGCTCACCAAAGTACCTACTCAATAAACTGCAGAAGGTTCAGAATAGCGCTGCCAGGCTGGTTTGCAAAGCATCTAAACGTCAACATGTCACTCCTCTGTTGTAGTCCCTCCGCTGGCTTCCAATCCAGAGTTGAATTGACTACAAGCTGGCTTTTATCTGTTCCTCTTGTGTTTCTGGTACTGGGCCAAAATATTTTTCAGACATCCTCCACATCTACACCCCATCCCGTCAACTTTGTTCCTCTGCCGATAGCCGCCTCTTGCACATTCCTTCTGTCAGAACAAAATCTTTTGGTCAATGTTCTCTCTCCTTCCAAGGACCAACTGTCTGGAATACACTTCCCATCATCAGTGTCAGACATCTACCTTCACCCTCTTCTTTCAAATCTGCCGTTAAAACACATTTCTTTCATCAGTCATAACCCCCAACTTCCCAATCCACCTTCCGAGTGTCTGAGTGGTTTTTGCGTGCACACGTGAGTGCCTGGTGGTTGTGCTGCTTGTGCGTGCAGGCTGTGTTGATGTGACTGCATGTGTGCGTGCGTGCGGGTGTCTGTGAGCGTGGGTGTGTGGTTATGTGTGAGCGTGTGTGCGCATGTGCTCTTGCGCGGGTGTGTGTGTGTGCGCGTCTGTGTTGTTGCTTATGTAAAGTGCTTAGAGCCTAATTTTTTTTAGAATAGGTGCTATATAGATTAACATTATCATTATTATTATTACTATTCATTAAAAGTGTAAAATAATCACAGACACGCCACTGAGTAGGTCAGTATGTGTCTTACTAATGCCTGTTTCATCAAAAGAAATGTACAGATAAACAAACAAAAAGAAAGACAAAAAAAAAAAGATGCAGAAAGAACAGAAGTAATTACCAAGTCCGACATCTGCTTCCTGTATCATACTGACGTCGTTAGCCCCGTCGCCAATGGCAGCAGTCACTGGTCGCTTTTTTGACCCTTTGATGAGGTGTACCACCTGTAAAAAGCGTTGATCTTATTACCTTCCAGGAAACTGTTGGCTTCAAACCAGCATCTTAACCACCTGTAAAAAGTGTCAATCTTATCACCTTGCAGAAACTGTTTCAAACCAGCAGCTTGTGTCCACTCTGGACAGTGTCTACCATCTCATCACTTACAGGGCTTCAAATCCACAAATAATTCTTAGTTGTCCAGAAAGCAAGTACATTTAACTCACTCGGTACAGGATGTTTTCTCACCTTTACTTTCCAACGGGGTGGGAGCAGAAAATCATAGCTATACTGAAAAGTCCGGGGGTGCAGGGTGCCACTTTAGGCCCCCGGTGGGGTGCAGGGGCAATGCCATACTGGGGGGTCTGGGTGGCAATGCCCCCCAGACACTGAAGAAAATTTGTCTTGCCAAGACACTTTTGTGGCCTCTCTTTGAAAACAAAGTTAATAATTAACTTCTATACAAAAAGACTCCAAATATGACAAAATATGACCTATGGCTTAAATATCAACCTGAAAATGTTATGCCAAGTACTTAGAATACATCTTAAATTCAGTAAACCATCAAAACAAGATAGGATGCAATGTATGAATTATTATATTACTCACAAGTGATGTTGATAGAAGATAGTGGCCACATTTCAATCACTTAATAAGTTCAGGAATGAGGATTCCTGTTTTTGGTTTGTTTGTTTTTTAGTCTTGCGTGGCTTAAATTCAGCAGAGTCAATGTCTGCACTAGCACTGGATTGAAACAAACACTGAGCAAAATCAAAATCTGGCAGCAGTGACAGAAGCAAGCAATGTTCTGCTAAAAATGCACAAGTCTGAATCTTTGCATCCAGCAGGGAATCAACTTCAGACATCGGAGCCATTACTGGAGCAGCAGCAGGAGGAGTTGATGTATGTTTCAGCGCATTCAATCTCTCCACATGTTTCGTCTCCTGGCAATGCACTTTGATCGACTTTTTCCCCATTTGACTTGTAAAAGTTGTATACCAGCTTCCGACTGCACAGTATACATCAAGCAGTGCCCACTTCATTTGCTTTCTGCAGCCATTTTCGGAACGGATGATTCAGTTCATCCATCTCATCCATCCATTCATTTCTCACTTGTTTTTCTTCAGGTCACTGTCAATCTTCTGTGCCTCTTACTTACTTACTTAGTCCTCTTTGTTCGGATTGGAACACAGGGCCCGCACTGCAGATCTCCATCTCATTCTGTCTTGGGCTGTTTCTCTTGGCTTCACCCCAGGTCATGTTGGTGAACTGGAGTTCTGCCTGTAGGGTTCTTCTCCAGGTGGTGACTGGTCGTCCCCTCTTCCGCTTCCCTTGTGGGTTTCAGTCCAAGGCGTGGCGTGGGATGTGGGCCTGTCCTCTACGCAGGGTGTGTCCAACCCAACCCCACTTCCTCATCTGGATATTCTATGTGATTGGGTCTTGCTTCGTCTGGTGCACGTGTTCCTCATTTGAGATTCTTCCGGCCATCTGATGCGCAGGATCTGGCAAAGACAGGTGTTGATGAAGACTTGCAACTTGCAGTCCAGGCTCTTTGTGCGTCTCCAAACCATACAATAAGACGGATTTGATGCTGGTGTTGAACAGCCTTAGCTTGGTGTGCAGACTGAGGTTTTCATTCCCCCACACTGGTCTGAAGGTGACAAAAGCACTGCGCGCCTTGCTGATCCTGGCCTTTACATCATCATCAGCTCCTCCTGTCTTGCTGACAATGCTGCCCAAGTAGGTGAAGTGTTCAACACTGTCTATGGCCTGTACATTGATGTTGATGGGCGCTTCCTGAGTGGCGTTGACCCGCAGGCTCTTAGTTTTCCCCACAATGATCTCCAATCCTGTAGTCCTGGCGATGTTGCTCAGTCTCTCTGTTTTGTCTTGCATACGTGTCCTTGACAGTGCGAAAACAGGGCGATGTCATCTGCAAAATCGAGGTCTTCAAGCTTTCTTGTGACGGTCCATTGTATGCCTCGGGGATGGTCCATGCTGGTCTTCATCACCTGGTCAATCACAAGTGAGAAGATTAGAGGAGATAGCAGGCATCCTTGCCTGACTCCAGTGTTGACCTCAAAGGATGGTGACAGGTCGGCGTTGTGGATGACTCTGCAGCTGGCGTCTCTGTAGAGGCTCTGGATGACACTAATGATCTTCTGAGGGATGCCGTAGTGTCTGAGGATTGGCCAGATTGTTGCCCGGTCCACCATGTCAAGCGCCTTTTTGTAGTCGACGAAGTTGATGTATCGTGGTGACTGCCATGCAAGCGATTGCTCAATGATGATGTGTAGAGTTGCAATCTGGTCGCTGCATGATCTCCCTGCCCGGAATCCTGCTTGTTCCTCTCTCAGTGTGGCATCAAAGGCAGTTCTGATCCTCTCCAGAATCACCCTGGTGAAAATTTTGCTGGGTATTGAAATAGGCTTGTATCCCTCTCCAGTTTTGGCAATTGCTGAGATCTCCTTTCTTTGGAAGCTTCACAATGTAGCCCGTCCTCCATTCCTCAGGTATATCTTCCTTTTCCCATGCTTCCTGTAGGACGCTGATGAGAATGTCTGCTGTGGTGTTCGGGTCTGCTTTCAAAACTTCTGGACGGATGCTGTCTGGTCTTGGTGCTTTCCCACTTTTCATCTTCTCGGTGGCCTTTATTATTTCCTCTTTGCTGATGGGGCCCAGGTTGACGTTCAGATCTTCCCCTTCTTCAAGGGCTGGTGGATTTGCAACTGGTGCACCGTTGAGAAGGCAGCTAAAATACTCCTTCCACCGGTCTAACTGGTCTGTCGGTTTGCCGAGTATCGTTCCATCTCTCCCCCGCACTGGTCAGTTGGTGTTGACTTTCCTTCCTGACAGCTGTCGGGTGATGTTGTAGAGTGTCCTCATGTCGTTCTTGCTCGCTGCTTCCTCTGCTTTTTTTTTTTTAGCAAGCTCATCCACTAATCTCCTCTTGCACTCCTCTTTACTTCCGTGTTCTTCAAGGTGTATTCTTGCTGGATTTGTTGCTTTTGTGCTCTGGTTCTTGCATGTCCAAGTCTCTGTTTGGTTTCTCTTCTCTCTGTCTATCATGGAAATAGTGTCCTCTGACAGCCAACTCTTGAACTCCTTTTTTTCTGAAGCCCAGTTTTTCTTCCGAGGTCTCTGTGAAGGTGCTCCTGACTCGCTCCCATTTTTTCTCCAGTGAGCCGTCCTCCAGATCCGCCAGTGCCTGAAATCTGTTTTGGAGGGAGATGGCAAATTCCTCTTTCTGGCCTGGTGTCTTGAGTTTGCTTCGTCGTTAAACAGCTCCATTTTTGACAATTTATATAAAGCACGATGATAGCCTATGGTCTTCACAAACTGAAAACAAGATGGCAGATTTTAAATACGAGTGGCAAGAAAACCTGAATCGGAACACGGAACACGCACACATTAAAAAAAAAAGGAAAAATTTGCCATGCGGAATTCCGTATCAATACGGAAGGTCTTCCACCCCTGCATTTGTAAGGGTTGTTACCAAAAAAAAATCATGGAAAAATACCTTCCTACCTTCATCTTTCATCTTCTAGAGCCAGGTAAAAACATCCTTTTTTTCATCTGAATTGACGCACACAGATGTCAAGTATATGTATCCAGGGAAGCACTGTTCATTCACAAAACAATCCTTAAAATCTCCAAATATGATTTTTGATTCCCATCATATAGCCTACAGGGCAAGTTATGATCCACTTACACTAACACAACACAAAAAAAAGAAAAAAAGAAGAAACTAAAAACCTACAACATCACACTATGTTCACAGAGGCTTGCTTGCTATACTAATTATCAATATGATTTTGTACAACATCCATTTATTCTTTGGTGTGTGTGATTTATTTCCTTAGAATATGTTCTGACCTCATCTCCTTCGAATGCAGCATAGATTCACAATATCACAGCGTGGATTCATCTCATTGGAAGACAGGATGGAGTCGTCTTCTTAGAATATGGCGCAACAGGTCATCTCAACATATTGTGTTGTTCGTGGAAAGGTCACCTCAACATACCGTGTTGTTCATGGATAGGTCACCCCAACATACTGTGCTGTTCATAGATAGGTCACCTCAACATACTGTGTTGTTCATAGATAGGTCACCTCAACATACTGTGTTGTTCATGGAAAGGTCACCTCAACATACTGTGCTGTTCATAGATAGGTCACCTCAACATACTGTGTTGTTCATAGATAGGTCACCTCAACATACTGTGTTAATGTTGTTCATGGATAGGTCACCTCAACATACTGTGTTGTTCATGGATAGGTCACCTCAACATACTGTGTTGTTCATAGATAGGTCACCTCAACATACTGTGCTGTTCATAGATAGGTCACCTCAACATACTGTGTTGTTCATGGATAGGTCACCTCAACATACTGTGTTGTTCATAGATAGGTCCATCAACATACTGTGCTGTTCATAAATAGGTCACCTCAACATACTGTGTTGTTCATAGATAGGTCACCCCAACATACTGTGTTGTTCATGGATAGGTCACCTCAACCTACTGTGCTGTTCATAGATAGGTCACCTCAACATACTGTGTTGTTCATGGACAGGTCACCTCAACATACTGTGCTGTTCATAGATAGGTCACCCCAACATACCGTGTTGTTCATAGATAGGTCACCCCAACATACCGTGTTGTTCATAGATAGGTCACCTCAACATACTGTGTTGTTCATAGATAGGTCACCTCAACATACTGTGTTGTTCATAGGTAGGTCATCTCAACATACTGTGTTGTTCATAGATAGGTCACTCCAACATACTGTGTTGTCCATAGATAGGTCACCTCAAAATACTGTGTTGTTCATAGATAGGTCACCTCAACATACTGTGTTGTTCATAGATACATCACCCCAACATACTGTGTTGTTCATAGATAGGTCACCTCAACATACTGTGTTGTTCATAGATAGGTCACCTCAACATACTGTGTTGTTCATGGACAGGTCACATCAACATACTGTGTTGTTCATAGATAGGTTACCCCAACATACTGTGTTGTTCATAGACAGGTCACCTCAACATACTGTGCTGTTCATGAACAGGTCACTTCAACATACTGTGGTGTTCACGGATAGGTCACCTCAGAATACTATATTGCTCATGGATAGGTCACCTCAACATACTGTGGTGTTCATGGACAGGTCACCTCAACATACTGTGTTGTTCATGAACAGGTCACCTCAACATACTGTGTTGTTCACGAACAGGTCACCTCAACATACTGTGTTGTTCACGAACAGGTCACCTCAACATACTGTGTTGTTCACAAACAGGTCACCTCAACATACTGTGGTGTTCATAGATAGGTCACATCAACATACTGTGTTGTTCATGGATAGGTCACCCCAACATACTGTGTTGTTCATGGATAGGTCACCCCAACATACTGTGTTGTTCATGGATAGGTCACCTCAACATACTGTGCTGTTCATAGATAGGTCACCTCAACATACTGTGGTGTTCATAGATAGGTCACCCCAACATACTGTGTTGTTCATAGATAGGTCACCCCAACATACTGTGGTGTTCATAGATAGGTCACCCCAACATACTGTGTTGTTCATAGATAGGTCACCTCAACATACTGTTATACCAGCTGCTGTGGCGAAGTGGTTAGCGTCGCGGACTCCGGGCTGGGAGGTCGTGGGTTCGAATCCCATCAGAGTCATGTGGGTTTTTCTGCCCCGACCGGCTCCTACCCAGAGTTGAGTTTGCTGCGGACTCAGCTGGGAAGACTGGGACCACACAGTCGAGTTTCATCCACTTAATGGATGCGTTTCTGAGAGTGTTGCTCAAATTTCTTGACCAACACTGCAGGTGCCTGTACCTCTCGGGCCTGGTTGACGCTGGGATATATTATGAAAGGAAGCGTAGAGTACAGCCCTGTCATGTAGTCTCAGACCGAAATGGAAATCCGTAGCATCATCTTAATCATCCTCATTCTCATCAATCAGCATTAAAAAAAAAGTCTTAAATTCTGTGGCCCTTCTTGCCCTGCTCTCATGGTGACCTCAATTTCAATGTCCTCTTCACTCTGTGGCCTTGGTTTGGTTCGGTTCCGTCGGGGTCACCAGTATCGGTGAGCCCATGGGGGCTGTTGTTGGACGGACGTGGTGGCGCCCTCCGTATGAAGAGCTCACTCACACCGGTTCCGCGACTAAGCAATTATTGTCATCAGTTGGGGGCTTAGTAGGTGGTGTCCTGCGTACGTTAGATTAGAACAGGCGCCACTGAACACCACCGAAGTGACTTGGCAGCAGTGCAGTGTCTCCTCCGGTGAGTTGCCTCTTGACGACTTGACATTGACTGCTTGTGGATTGCCGGTGTCGGGGCTGCGGTGAGGCCAATCGGGCTGTGGCTGTGGACGGGGTGTTGGAATGAGCGGCGTGGGTGCACTGCCTCTGAGGTGGCGCAGAGGTTGGGACAGAAAAAAAAAAAAACTGTATTGTTCATGAACAGGTCACCTCAACATACTGTGGTGTTCACGGATAGGTCACCTCAGAATACTGTATTGCTCATGGATACGTCACCTCAGAATACTGCATCGCTCATGGATAGGTCACCTCAGAATACTGCATTGTTCATGGATAGGTCATTTCAACATACTGTGTTGTTCATGGATAGGTCACCTCAGAATACTGCACTGTTCATGGATAGGTCACTTCAACATATTGTGTTGCTTATGGACAGGTCACCTCAGAATACTGCACTGTTCATGGATAGGTCACTTCAACATATTGTGTTGTTCATGGATAGGTCACCTCAGAATACTGCACTGTTCATGGATAGGTCACTTCAACATATTGTGTTGTTTATGGATAGGTCACCTCAGAATAATGCACTGTTCATGAATAGATCATTTCAGAATACTGCATTGTTTATGGATTGATCACCTCAACATACTGACTTGTTCATGGATAGGTCACTTCAACAAACTGTGTTGTTCATGGACTGGTCACCTAAGAATACTGCATTGTTCACAGATAGGTCACCTTAGAATACTTTTGTTAGTGGATAGGTCACCTCAGAATCCTGCATTGTTCATGGATAGGTCTCCTCAGAATACTGCATTGTTCATGGATAGGTCACTTCAACATACTGTGGTGTTCATGGATAGGTCACCTCGTAATACTGCATTGCTCATGGATAGGTCACCTCAGAATACTGCGTTGTTCATAGAGAGGTCACCTCAACATACTGCACTGTTCATGGAGAGGTCACCTCAACATACAGCACTGTTCATGGATAGGTCACCTCAACATACTGCACTGTTCATGCTCAGAATACTGCAATGTTCATCTTCTCTGAGCATGGCACAGTTCACCTCATAATAATAATTTCTTTATTTAACCTTTAAAAATGTTCGAAATATCGAACAGCAATTTGAAAACTGGAATCTGCCAAAAAATGACAATAGAAAAAAAAAGAAAGAAAAGTCTTGCTTGACTGTTGCAGAAGACTGTCACCACCTCAGCTTTCTGTATGGGCGACATACGGCAGCACAGCACCGCCACACAGTTCTCACACAGCCTTAACAACGCCGCCCGGCAGTCCTTTGTTGCCAAGGCCAAGGTCAGGGACTGCCCGTCAGCGACCAAAACATGCTCCACGTCTTCTTTCTGCGTCACACTGCGGCATGGAAATTAACATAAGGAGATGTGCAAGGCTGGAGATTTTAGACATTATAGAGGCATTGTACCCTTCTTAGCTGTAACAACTTCTTGGAGCCTGAATGACACTATTCACGAGTCCATAGTAAACCTAACCCCAAATCTGCTGTTAACTGTTTATTACAATTAGCAACATTGATCTGGCACAGGTAGGTGGCGCTGTTCAGTGGTTCTTGAACAGCAAGGTTGAATGAGTTAACACACGTGACATAGAGACTCAAGAGACACAGGCAAGGCTCACACTGACACAGACACAGAGGTACATTCAACACAAACACACAGACACCACCCAGGTGAACACAGCCACATACACTTAACTCCCATGCTCACATGGATTTCAACACACAGACTTACGTTCTGCAATGCGCCACCAGCTTGTCATAACAGTCCTGAGACCCAGTCATGCCGGTGAGGTGCAGCTTGGCCATTCCAGCCTGGAAGTGGCCAGTGGAATAACTGATGTTGATGGCCGTCTCCTCTTTGTCACCTGTCAGGACCCACACCTGGACAAAAAAAAGAAAAAAAAGAGAGAGAGAGAGGGAGAGAGACAGAGAGAGAGAGAAGGTCAATTAGGTTTATTCCAATCTGTCTTTCATCCCATAAAAGACAGGAGTAACCAATGGTTTTGTTCACGAGACAGAATTTGATGGATCCCATTAGCCGTCAGTGAAGGGTGTAATAGCTGTCTTTCAATGCCCTGTTCTTATTTTCCACTAGGCTATATGTGACGGCCTCCCACGAAATGATAGATAAGTCGCGCAGGGCTGATCACCGCCGCGGGCAACAAAGAGTGGTGAGGGTCACTTTGGAGTAAAATGAGATTTTTGCACCAATACATAGGAAAACCATTAAAGCATATTACATTTCCCGCCCCGATGGTGTGTCGCTTTGGCGTTGGTGGGGCGGCTTGCGTGCTCCGATGACCCCCAGAGCTATGTGGGTGGGGGCTTTGGCCCCTGGCAGGTTCAACCATGCTCAACAGGTCTGTGGGGTAGGAGCCAGACAAAACAATACACCCTGGTCTTCCAGGCTGGGGGTTGTGCAGTGGGATAACTACTCACTCTTACAGCCCTGATGTGGCCCTTTGCGGTCGGCTGGGCTATAAGCAACATTATCTCCTAACTACTCACTCACTGAAAAAAACAACATTAGTTACGGAAACCATCAACGGCAAAACTAACACCAACTCAGTTTGGGGGGGGATCTGGGGCTCCACCTAGGAGACTTACGATGCGCTGCAGCCAAACCCATCAGGAAGCTGTAGAGCCGATGACCCTGCTTCACCCTAGAACAACCTTGATCAAGGCCCCGAAGCTGTTATCACAGAAAAGACCCATCCAACTTGGATCGTGGAATGTGAGGATGCTACGGGAGACTGGACAATGTGCACAAGCGGTGAGGGAGATGAGCCAGGACCATCTCACATTACTCGGCCTGTGCAAAGTCCGATGGAACTCTCATGAAGAGACTATGCTACAGACAGGAGAGACATTGCTTTACTCTGGCAAGGAGAACAAAGATGACAGCCACGAAGCCGTAGGCCTCCTGCTGTCTAAGCAAGCCGCCAAGTGTCTGATAGAATGGAAACCAGTGTCAGACCGCGTCATCACCGCGCAGTTTGAGTCCCATTTCCAGAAGGTGTCCCTTGTCATGTGCTACGCCCCCACTAACACTGCAGGGGAGGAAGACAAGGACAACTTCTACGCCCAGCTCCAGTCAGTCATCGACAAAATTCTGAAATGGGACATGCTCATCCCCATGGGGGACATGAACACCAAGGTCAGGAGAGACAACACTGACAGAGAGCAGGAGATGGGACAACATGGACTAGGTGACATGAATGAGAATGGAGAGTTGCTCGCTGACTTCTGTGCTGTCAATGGCCTTGTGATCAGAGGCACGCTCTTCCCATACGGGTGCTGCCACAAGGCCACTTGGGTATCACCTGACCATCAGACAGAGAATCAAATAGGTCACGTCATTGTGAGACAACGGTTCCGGAGCTCCTTGCAGGACGTGAGAGCAAAATGTGGCGCGGACATCGGATCAGACCATCACCTCGTAGTTGCCAAGTTAAAGATGAGGCAGTCTGCAAGGAAGAAGCAACAAAACCCAAAAGTGAAAGACAATATTGGGAAGATGAAAACCCAGAATGTGAAGCAAGCATTTCAGATATCACTCCACAATTGTTTTGAAATTCTCCAGATGGATCAGGCAGGAACAGTAGAGGACACATGGACAACCATAAAAGACGCTGTTGTAGGAGCATGCGAAGAAGTGCTGGGAAGGCCACAAAAGAACAGGAAGCCATGGATCAGTAATGAGACCTGGCAGAAGGTGGAAGAGAGAAAACAAACCAAACAAGAGTTGAACCAGGCAAAACGTCAAAAGAAACAGAGAGCTGCAACCAGACACACCACAATTGCAAAGGAAGTCAAGAAACAGCTACGTGCAGACAAGCAAGCATTCATCAACACCATCGCAGACAAGGCAGAGGAAGCACCCGGCAAGGGAGACCTTAAGACCTTGTATGCTACCACAGGACTCCTCAGTGGATGACGCAGCAACCCCAACAGACCAGTGTGGGACAAGGAAGGGAAACTCCTTACCTCAACAGAAGACCAGCTAGTGAGATGGAAAGAACACTTCCAGGAGGTGAAAAATCGACCCACACCAGAAGATAGACCACAGCTGGAGCCTGGAGACCCCCTCGACATCAACACCAGAGATATCACAAAGACCGAGATACACAAGGCACTCAACAGTCTGAAGAACGGGAAAGCTGCTGGTATTGACAACATCCCAGCAGAAGCTTTGAAGGAAGGGGGAGGCGGTATTGTTGATCAACTCCACCACCTGCTCAACCTGATCTGCACAACAGAGGAGATCCCAGCCAAGAGGAAGAAAGGCCTGCTGGAGAAGCTCCCCAAGCACGGCGACCTGTCCCAGTGCGGCAAGTGGCGGGGCATCACTCTGCTGTCTTGCCTTGGCTTAAGGCTGTGTCAGACCAATTGACATAGGCTAGAACACCAAGGCTACATAAAAATGTTGTTATGCTCTGCATAGTTATGTGGGGATTGTCTTCAGTCGTGACAAGCTCCTAGCATAACACCATCAGTCTCCAAAATCCCTCGAAGTCGGAGTGTGGCTGCCCACGTGGCAGGGTAATCAAAAACGGTCACACACGTAATGTTCTCATCCCAAGCCGACACATTTGTACCACAGTGTTCAAGTGGTTCGGCTGTTCGGATGATCCCTGGAGTCTTTTAGCCAGGGTACAACAACAACAACAACTCTGCTGTCCATTCCCAGCAAGGTTCTCGCTAGAATCATCCTTCAGAGAATGAAAGACACACTCGACAAGACACTGAGATGAGCAAGCCAGCTTCAGGGAAGAACATTCCTGTACAGACCAGATTGCAACTCTCAGAGTCATCGTGGAGCAGACTATGGAATGGCAGACGCCTCTCTACATGTGTTTCATAGACTTTGAAAAGGCCTTTGATGGCATCGACAGACAAGCAATCTGGAACATCCTTCTCCACTACGGCGTGCCAAAAGAGATCATCAGCATCACCAGATGACTCTATGAGGGATTCTCCTGCCAGGTCATCCACAATGGATGACTCTCTGAAGTCTTTGAGACCACCTCCGGCCTAAGACAGGGCTGCTTGCTGTCCCCACTCCTCTTCCTCATGGTGCTGGACTGGGTGACGACGACGGCCTACGCAAGTTTCAACAAAGGCATCCAGTGGACCCTTCTGACGAAGCTAGAAGATCTAGATTTCGCCGATGACCTGGCCCTACTATCACACCATTTACAGGACATGCAAGATAAAGTTACTGCTCTTGAAAACACAGCTCAATGTGTTGGACTCAAGATCAGCCAACAGAAGACTAAGCTCCTGCGCACTAACAACAAACAAGAAGCACCAATCACCATCGCAGGAAAGGCGATAGAAGATGTCAGTCAGTTTGTGTACCTGGGCAGCAAGAACAGCCGGTCAGGAGGTGCAGATGAAGACATCAAAGCAAGAGTGAAAAAAGTGCGACAAGCCTTTGCCATCCTGAGACCTATATGGAGGTCTACCATCATCTCCATCAACATCAAACTGAGAACATTCAATTCCAACGTAAAATCAGTGCTACTCTACAGGTCAGAGACTTGGCGAGTCACCACCAACACCTCCACGAAGATCCAAACCTTCATCAATAAATGTCTCTGGCTAATCCTCCACTTGCGATGGTTCGACAGAGTGCCACACATTGACCTGTGGACGAGGGCAAACCAACAGCCAATGGACGTCCTGGTCAGGAAGAGAAAGTGGCGATGGGTCTGCCACACACTGCGGAAGGAGCCCTCTAACATCACCAGCAGGCGCTCGAGTGGAACCAGCAGGGCAACAGGAGGCGAGGGCGCCTAAAGCAGACCTGGAGGAGGAGCTTGCTAAACGAGCTGAGAGCCTCCAGCCTGACCTGGGGGGGGGGGGGGAGATCAAGACCCGTGCCAGGGACAGACGGAGGTGGAAGGTTGCTATTCAGGCCCTATGCTTCTCAAGGAGCGAAGAGGACCAAGTCATAGTAAGTCATATTACGTTTCACTGATTTTACCCAAATTAAGCTAGAAATGCGATTAAATGAATTTTTTTCACTTCATGTCATCAATTTTAAGCAGCATCGATTGCGAAAAGTTACTCATTTTCAACAGATAATTGAGTGCACATCCCTAGCACAGCTCCTGGCGTGTCGCACATCATTCAAAAGCTCAGTGTGTCTATTTTTAGAATCTGTACACAATTTTCTAAAATAAACCACTCAGAAGGCCTTTAGGGAGGCATTCTAAGTCGTACACAAAAAAATCCCTTCCAACCAATCAGCAATCAAATACCAAAATGGCCTTAGCAACTCAAACAGCAAAGACGCTCAATTTCATTGGCCACAGCTCAATGGAATCTATTGCGTTTTGCCTTTGTCATTGCTTCACTCGAAAAACCATCATCATGTATCGACGTATTGTAACACTGTTAAATTCATCAAAATCAGGAAAAAATTTCGATTATGAACGCCAGGGAATTAGTGGCCTTATAAACAAATATTTCGCCACCAGCAATAGCAGTGAAAAGGATTATTTTTATTTTGATTCTAACGAAGAAACTGACAGGGAAGCTGGCGATGGGAGTTCCCCATCGACTTCGACCGGCGTGTGTCAGTCTCAGCCTGTTGCACTCAAAATCGAAGATCAAAAAGAAAATGAGGAGCCAGTTGTACGAATTAAAGAAAGTGCAGATTTGTCAGGCATAATGCCAAACATTTGGTGACAGCGACATATGCTACAGATACAGGTGTGAACTCCAATGGGCTGCCTCTACCAGATCTACAAATGGCAGAACAGTTTTCCTGTAACTGCATGCAGATCAAAATGATCATTTAATCAATTCCAGCTGCTGATGGCCAACATATTGTGTGTGTGCATGTTTTTGGAGAGGAGAGGTGCATGCGTGTGCGCACGTGCGTGTATGCGAGAGGACAAGAGAGATTCCACCCAGGCAACTGAAAAGGAAGAAGAAAGAATAATGCAAAAGCATTTGTTTCTGATAAGGTGTGCTGTGTTAATTATGAGTATATGCTGTTTTTATTGTAGTCAGTGGCCGAGTGGTGTTGGAATGTGTGGCTCATTCACTCAATGGAACAGTTCAGGGACTAGAAGCTGATAGGTGTTTATTCAACTTCACTACAACACACACAGCAGGGAGCAAGCCGTTTAAAGCACTGCGTGTAGCCTCTTCGATGTCATCAGGTCTGCCAGGCTTCAAATTGCCTGGTTTCCGTTCGTCAATACTTTTTGTTCTTTCATGGACCACGACTTCCGGTTTTGTGGCTATACGCACGGACGATGTTAAATTTACATCTGTATGCACCCTATAACACACACCCCTTGCTTTTGAACGCAATGTCCCCATTGCTCCCAAAGATGTTCTTTTGCTAATGTCGAAATTAGTTTCCGACCCAAACAGGTTAACATTAGCAACGAATAATAGAAAATTTACATTGGGAGTAGACTAAAAGTTAGCCTCATCTCCCAAAGTACAGTATTTGTATCTTTACAATGTATTCTTGGAAGTTATCATGAACACAAAGTCAAATCATTCTTGTAGGTGATCCTCTTCACAGACAAAAACAAAGAAAAGGGGATAAAACGCTTTACCTAAGTTTAAAAAATATTTTTTCAGTTTGCTTTTTCCAACATTAATAACGATTTCAAAACTGTTTTAAAAGGAAAAGGACACAAAGGGTAGAAAGCCTGAGAGGCATAGCACTGACCATGAGAGTGCAAATGTCATGACCAGCAATGAAAGCCGAGGTTCATTCCCTGTGGAGGTGGGAGATGTCATCACAGGAAGACAGCTGAGGTCCATTCCTTGTGGAGGTGGGAGATGCCACCACAGGAAGATAGACGAGGTTCATTCCCTGTGGAGGTGGGAGATGCCGCCACAGGAAGATAGCCGAGGTTCATTCCCTGTGGAGGTGGGAGATGCCACCACAGGAAGATAGCCGAGGTTCATTCCCTGTGGAGGTGGGAGACGCCACCACAGGAAGATAGCCAAGGTTCATTCCCTGTGGAGGTGGGAGATGCCACCACAGGAAGATAGCTGGGGTTCATTCCCTGTGGAGGTGGGAGATGCCACCACAGGAAGATAGCTGAGGTTCATTCCCTGTGGAGGTGGGAGATGCCACCACAGGAGGATAGCCGAGGTTAGGCTGTTGATCTTCCATCCTGCTGTGTGTGTTGTAGGGTCACTCTTGTTCCAATCCTGTCAGCGATGCCATGTGTAGTCAGTGGTCGAGTGGTGTTGTGATGTGTGGCTCACTCACTCAATGGAACAGTTCAGGGACTAGAAGGTGATAGGTGTTTATTCAACTTCACTACAACACACACAGCAGGGAGCAAGCCGTTTAAGGCACTGCGTGTAGCCTCTTCAATGTCGTCGGGTCTACGCCAGGCTTCAAATTGCCCGGTTTCCGTTCGTCAATGCTTTTTGTTCTTTCACGGACCACGACTTCCGGTTTTGTGGCTATACGCACAGACGATGTTAAATTTACATCTGTATGCACCCTATAACATTATCATAGGATGTCATGAATTGTGAGTCTGGTATGTGTTAACGCACAGTGCAAGAGAGCTACCTTTTTTCCCTCCAAGAACCCACTTTTTTTTAAACGCTGGACAAAATGAAACTAGAAAATAAATATCAATTTAATCAACTGTGATCAGTGTATATGTGCTAAGATAACATTAAAACAAAAGTATCTATTAAACAAAAAAATCAGATTTTTCATTTTTCAGTGCCCTAAACAGCCATTAAATACACCAAGATATATCTGACTGGGGATAAAATTCAATTATTAAAGTGCATGCAATGTTAATTTTGATGATTTCCCACATTTTCATAAGTTTACAGCAAAAATAAACCTTGGTCGCTAAGGAAAAATGGTTGGAGAAAGTAGGGAAACTTTAAAGCCATATTTCCTAAAATGCCTACTGTGTTAATGGGACACTTTAAAGGGTCATAACTTTTTTCATTTTCTAACATACAGAAATTCTTTATACATCATTGGAAAGGTCTTTTTCTCCTCTTTCTGCTGACACACATATCTTAATAAGTTCAAAATTCGACTTACCTATCATTTTGTGGGAGTTGGTCACATATCACTGTTCATCCCTGTTCCCCCATACTCAGGCACACCTATCAGAAGAGATCCTGCCTCTTAATGGCACCACACCCACACTGTTCATCCTTATTACCTCATACACAGGCACACCTCTCAGAGAAGACCCTGCCTCTTAGCAGCATTACTGACTCACTGTTTGTGACCACCACTGACTGACCTCCCTTTCGCTACATTCTCCCTTCTTTATGGGCCTCATGTCTTTGCTAACGTAGTGCACAGACTGGTCTGAGGTCAGAGGTCATGTGCAGTGATCACCATCTGGTGAAGCTTGAAAACCGATTTCTGTCCAGCCTGGTTGGGTGAAGAGAGAGAGAGAGAGAGAGAGAGAGAGAGAGAGAGAGAGAGAGAGAGAGAGAGAGAGAGAGAGACAAGAGAGAGTGAGACAGAGCCAGAGAGAGGAGAGAGAGAGGAGAGAGGAGAGAGAGAGAGACAGAGAGAGACAGACAGAGAGAGGAGAGGAGAGACAGAGAGAGAGGAGAGAGAGAGAGGGAGAGAGAGAGGCAGAGAGAGAGAGAGAGAGGGAGAGAGAGAGGAGAAAGAGAGGAGAGAGAGAGAGAGAGAAAGCAAGAGCCAAGGGAAAGAGAGAGACAGAGAAGGAGAGAGAGAGGAGAGAGAAAGAGCCAAGAGAGAGAGAGAGCCAAAAGAGAGAGAGAAGGGGGGGGGAGAGAGAGAAAAAGCAACAAGCCAAAGTGAGAGAGAGAGAGAGATAGAGAGAGAGTGACACTGACATTTTTTTAATTGACATTGACAAATAGCCTTTTTGTCAAGGGGCTACAATGTCTTTTTTTTTCTTGCATAGAAGAAGAAAAAGAAACACCCGAAGGTGCTGGGGAGGACCCAGAGAAGCACTGTCTCCACCCGCCTTTAGAGCAGTCCTGTACCACCCTTGGAGGCCTGCGCTGTGTTGACGATGGGTACAGGCACGCGCAGGACACTCCATTAAGATATCAAGGGACATAACTGCTCCTGAACAGAGGTAAATTAGACTACAGGATGCAGATCATAACAGCCTTAAAGTAGCATCCCCATGGGTGTACCAGCCCGTATTTCATGACTGCAGAGCCCACCGGCGAAAAACACCACCCTCCAGCTGCCGAGCACACCCCACAGACCCAAACACCCCTGCCCACGGACAGATGAAGACAGTGCCACTCCAGACACAGCCAAGCTTTCGCCATACGGTCTTGTGTGCCCTCAAGAGAGAATCCAAAGTTGTAGTCTTTCCCACTGTCAACAGGACTTTCCCTGTGGTCAGTGGGTCTTTCCTCACCATCACTGGACCTTTCTCCAGGGTCAGCCTAGTTAAGGCAAAGAAGAAAAAGAAACACCCGAAGGTGCTGGGGAGGACCCAGAGAAGCACTGTCTCCACCCGTCTTTAGAGCAGTCCTGTACCACCCTTGGAGGCCTGCGCTGTGTTGACGATGGGTACAGGCACGCGCAGGACACAAGGGGCTACAATGTCTTTTTTTTTCTTGCATAGAAGAAAAGAAAGCAAAGGAAAAACTGCAAATAAGGTGTCTACACAACTAAGCAAAATTAAGAAATTATTTCCATTTCCATCACTCATTTGTGATTCTGGAGTATGTTCTAGTACCAAATAATTCTCATACAACAACCATTCCCTTCGTATACGCACACTGATCCATCCCATCTTCGACTTGCACGCACACATTTATATCCTTATCCTCCCTTCTCCCCATTCACAGAGAGAGAGAGAGAGAGAGAGAGAGAGAGAG